>JAZKJV010002896.1:0-1202052 GCA_037367405.1 Ottelia alismoides
TAATTAAAAATCAAAATGCATCACTGGGCAAAATATGTCAACAATGCACCAATTAATTCATTGATAATTCAAATAAGCCTACAAAAATCAGACACATGTACTAATAGACAGAGGACAAAATTTCCAACCACATGCAATTTTTAAAATTTCAAAATGATGAAAAATGCACTCTAGGGACACGTGCAAACACAGGGGTGTAAATGCAATACTGGAAATTAAAATTTCAATAAACAAATATGCTGACAGGGACTAAAATGCAATTATCGACAATATGGTGGACTCTGATGCAAATTCTCCACAGGGCACGTGCTCCTCACGTGGGGTCTGCTTCACAGGGACCTCTTTGCAAATATGGAAAGCTCCAGGGGCCTCTGTGTAATTTACCCAGGCCGCACGTGCTCCTCACGTGGGCAGCCTAGGCTCGGATGGCTGCGGAGGCTCGGAGAAGGCTCGGACGCTCTGGAGGTTCGGACTGCGGCTCGATGTAGCTTCGGGTCGCCCGAGCCTAGATTTGGAGAAGAGGTTCGGGCGACTGGGTCACGTGGCGTAATGAAGGCCCTCGGATAGAGATTGATCCGAGGGTTGTTGGTGACGACGCGTGGCGTGATCTCGGACCTTTGGATCGATGATAATCCAACGGTCTCTGGGGCTCGATGAAGACGGAGATGTGGCTCGCTGCGGACCGCTGGATCAGAGGCACGATCGACGGTGGAAAGCTGCTGCGATGGGAGGACACTTGGCGATGTGGGGGCCGTTCGATCTATGTGATCGAACGGTGGCTGCTCGTCTGCTCCGATGTTCCTCCGCCGCCTGCGGAGGAGATGGCGGGGCTCCGGCGAAATGGCCTTTGCTCCGCCCGTCCTTCCTCGAGTCGATGAAGCTCTCCGACTTGTCGGAGCTATCCCAAAAGTCTCGTGGTGCGGCGGCGAAGGTCTTGATGGTCTCCGGAGCGGCGGAGGTGGACTGAAGCTTGCTGGAGACGAAGCTCGAAGGGAGCTCCGGTGAGGCTCCGGCCAGTGAAGGAATGTGAACCTGCAGGAGTTAGAAGCGATAGCCGAGGCGTGCAAGTGTTCGTGGAGATGTTATGGTGAACGGCGAGGCCTAAGGGTGACGGAGGTCGTCTGGAGATGGGGCTCCGGCCAAATGGCGGAGCTGGAAGTCGATGGAGGTGCTGTGCGTCGTCGGAAGGTGCGGAGGGGTCAGCGGGAACGGGAGCTTCGACGCGAAGCTCGACGAGATGGAAAGGAGGCGAGAAGGTGATCGTGGATGCCGAATAAAATCGGAGAAGAAACAAGAAAATAAAGAAGAAGATAGGAGGAGGAATGGAGGGGGTTACCTGGGAATTGGAGCTCAGATTGGAGTTCCAGGGTCGTCGCTCGAGGGATCGGTAGGGTCCCGAGCTCGTGCAACTACTCGGAGAAGCGGCTGCGACACGGCGGAGCTGCCGTGGATCTCGCCGGAGAAGAAGCCCTTCGTCGCTCGATGAATCGCCAAATTGCTGTCACCAACTGGAAGATCAGAGCTCAGGGAAGCTCTCTGGAGTGGCGGATGGGGGTGAACGGCGCCAGAGGTGGCGTATTTATAAGGAGAAGGAGGTGGTCTGGATGGTGGAGTGGCGAGGTTGGTGGTAGTCGTGGGGCGAGTATGGGGGAGGTGGTGGAGCTTGAGGGAGCTGTCGAGGGAGAGGGTTGAGTGGGGAATGTCGTGGAGGTGTCAGCGGCCGGAGGAGATGGCCGACGTGCATCCCAAAATAGGAAGGGGGCGCCCCTCCCGCAAGGCAAGGGACGTGGGGGAGAGGGGCGCCTGGAGGTAGGAGACGAGGTCTCCACCGTTGGATCTTGTGATCCAACGGTGGCGATCGAACTGTAGGGGACGAGTAGGATGAAATCCAGGCACGCTGATGATGGGCCGAGAGCGCGCCACGTGGCGGGCTGCGGGCGAAGTGCTAAGGAACGGTGGAGATGAAGTGTGGGGCGGATCTGATGGCTGGGAGATGGTCAGGTACGTGGAAAGGCCTGGGCCGTTGGATCTGGAACGAGATCCAACGGCGGAAGGCGCGGGCGGATGAGGCGATGGGCAGCGGGCCGCGTGGCGCAACCAAAGGGTGCCACGTGGCCTGCTGTGAATGGCTGGATTAAGAAACACGTGTAGAGAGAAGAGGAAGCCGAATTTGGAAAAACTCAAAACATGAAAGTTGTAGATCTTGATGAGATCTACAAGTTTCATGTTGACCAAAGACGGAGATGAGGTCAAATATGATACATAGATACAAATATACATATATATACATATGTAGTATACAAAATGGCCCAAAGACCCAAGTTTCTCATACAAGCTCCAATTTCAATGAAATTGGTCTTATTTTGAAGGTCTTTTAATATGTAGTATTCCAAGAGTGAGTATACCTAATTCGGGGTTTGTATGAGGGCTTTATGTGTGTTTTAATGTACAAGGGCTCTCAGGCTATTTTGGCTATTTTACAAGGGTGATTTTTGGCATTCTTCCCTATATTATTAAGGAATATATGTATATTATAGAGAAGAGGTTATTTTGGTGACGAGGTATTTTACAAGGGATTTTTGGCTTCTTATTTAAATGCAAATGGGCTGCTAAAATGCATGAATTATGGATGTGTGCATGAATGCTATTTATGCAATTTAAAAGGAATTATGCCTCTATTTTCTCGGGAACAAGGCTCTATTTTTGACTTTTGAAGTGATGAATCACAGATTCATCAATGGTCAACGCCTGAAACTATATCTTGATCATGATCCGCCGACCATTGACGTTGCCCCCATTCTTCTGGTATGAGATGTACTCTTTGACTCACATCATCTGCATCTCATACACGGTGAAAAATTCCATCTTTCGCTGTACAGATCCATCTGTTCATACCACGATTTCATCTGTTGATGCATTTTCTTCTTTTCTTCTTTTCCATTTCTATCTTCTTTATCTATCAAAAAGGTGTCGCCCTTGTAGACAGTTTTCCATACTTAAGACGTACTTTGTCCTAAGTATAGGGGGGCGTGCACCCCGAGTTCTGTCATTGTCATTTCGATCCTCTCCATTGTCTCCTCTTCTTGTCTATACTTAGGGATATTTTACCCTAAGTATAGGGGGAGACAATCTGGGTACGATCTGTTCATTCCCGCCCTTGACCCTCCCTGCGTTGTATACAGTCTGATATACTTAGGATTATTTGATCCTAAGTATAGGGGGACGGTCAACTTCTTATTCATTCATTCATTAATTCTTTAGACTTGCCTATACTTAGTACGAGTTATGTCTTCTCTTTTCTCTCCGATCTATGAGGACATAGCTCAAGCTAAGTATAGGGAGGTCGTATATACTGTGTATATACTTTAGCCATAACTCGTACTTTCGTATTTTCCTAATAATATGGCTAAAAATTCTTTAAAAATTCATTAATAATCTTTAATAAAAAGATGTGGTTATTCCTCAAATTCTTTTTGTATTTACTGATTAATAAATCAGGTGAAAATGTTTTTTTGCAAAATGTTTGAAAAATAGTTTGAAAATCTTTGTGAACATCTATTGAAAACTATTTTGAAAATGTTTTGTTACATGTTTTCAACCTGTGTAAAATGTTTGGCTTGTAAATTTTATTTTCTTTGTGTGAAATAAAATGTTTGAAAAATGATTTGCAAATGGTTTGAAAAATGGTTGCAAAAATATTTGAAAAACCTATATATACTGTTTTGAAAGCCTTTGCAAAATGATTTTCAAATGTGTGTACATGTTTGCAAAAATGTTTGTAAAAATTATTTTGGACTATAGTTTTCAAAAATTGTGTGAAAAGCTTGTGTCAAATAAGTTTGAGGAATACATACATCTCACCAAAATCCACTATATATGTATAAAATTGATCACTTACCCTTGGGAATCCTTAAAATCCACTTCTTGTATATATAAGAAGCACTCCCGTGTACATATTTTAACCTAGTTTTCAGCCAAAACCTTTTTGTTTTCAAAAATCCCAAAAACATTTGTAAAACTAAAATCCAAAAACATCTGAAAAATCTTTTTGAAAAATACAAAAAAATGCATGCATCATCTTTTCAAAAATCCATAGAAAGTTCAAAATCTTTGAAAATTGCATCACAAAAATATTTTCTGCATTCTGCATATCATTTGCATAGCATTTGCATTTTTCGGATTGAGTTTGGTAGATGAACGAGTCTAAGTAAAATCTGAAGATTGGAGCTTGATTGGACCTTAAAATCTACCTAATAACAGGAACCTTATAGGAACTGGGTTTGAGGTACTTCAGGTCTAGTTGACTTAATTCTTTGAGGATCACGAGACTTGGTTCAATGGATTCTTGACTGCCTAAGTAGAGTATTTCGGAGCACACGCACGACTCTTGTTGATAATGACCTAACTTGGACACCTGCACCTTTCACATAGCTCTCCACGGATGAGGTGGTGAGGAGGCAGTTTCCTTTGGCTTGGGGTAGCATATGAGGGTAGTACTTCTAGGCGGAACCTCTCTTCTTCTTCTAGTGAAGGAAGTGCACCTCAACTTGGTCTGGTGGTGATGAAGGCTAAAGACAGAAGCCGTGGGTTGTAATAAAGCTTCAAAAGAGGGATAGTCTACTGGCTCAAGAGGAAAATTTCTTGTATATATGCTGCACCATGTAGATATGTTGTACAGATGCATTTGAAAAAAAAAGAGAAAAAAAAACTCCAAAAAAGTGGTGGGTCGGATTGAAAATTTAATAACCCCACCGGAGTGTATATAGTCCAATAAAGCAAAAGCTTATGGTATCCATGTTACATCTCATGAAGCTTGCAGCGGGAGACTTAGCTACACTGGTTAAGCTCCCAAAATTCTATACCTCTTATTCCCCCTCTTCTTGAGCCGGTTGCACTTGAACTTAGAAGGGAATACCCCGCTTCTCGAGGAAAGAGTTGCTAGACCGAGGCATTAGAGTTACCAGGTTGGGGGAGGTTGTTTCTTTGTTACTTCTGAGGTGGGGAGCTACATATCACTTACACTGTACGAGTCAGATTCATAGTCGTAAGAGTTTGCGTATGAGTTGAAGTATTCCTGACCTGGCTATTGAGGAGACTTGGACAGAGATTTGGGATTCTCAAGGAATGTTGGATTTCAAATTTGGTTCTCATTAAGGTTCCAACCGCACTAAAATTCCTAAGGTCCGACTTAAGCTCCAAACTTTGGTTTTGTGAAGACAAGTTTGATGATTGAACTAAATCCAAGTTCTTCTTTTTCTTTTCTTTCTTTTTCTTTTTGCACTTATTGCATAAGTGTTTGCTAGGGACTAGCAAAGGTAAAGCATAGGGGGATGATGAATCCACATTTCATCATCTTCATTCTATCATTTTGGCACCAAAAACCCTAGCAAATGCCTGTCAATAGCATTAAAATCATCATCTTAGCATCCATGCATGTGCATCATATTAGTGTGTAAAATACTGTAATTAAAGCCAAAATTATAGAATAAATAAAGAAAAGAAAAAGAATAAAATATTGTAAATATTTTATAACCTGAAACCCCGAGACCTAGGCATCTTGATGAATAGGTCGACAAGGAATAAAGTAGGGGGAGATAAGGTCAAAATACAGTGCACAATACTTATACTTCCTGTTCATTCTTTATTCATTTTGGGACCTATTTTTGGTTCCACTTTTTATACATCAAATAAAGAAACTTTGTAGATGAAAATTGTAGATAATTTTATAAAGAAAAATACAAAATTGATTTCACAGAAAAATAATGTACAGATAAAAAGTTATGGTCTGAATAAGAATCCAAAGTCCCAACTTCCCAGACCCGTATCTCACCACTAACAACTCTAAATGCAGTGTACTCACCTTTAATTGTATATAGAATAAAATAATCTATCCAATGGTGGTGGTTTCGCAGTTGGCGGAGCTACGGTTTGAAAGTTGAGTTTTGGATCCCTATTGTATACCTGTACTGTATAAAATATTCAATTTATTCTTTATTCATTTTTATATTTTTATAATTTTGCAAATATTACTTATAATAATTGTGAATATTAAAATCAGAATAAAAATGTAAATAAAACTCAAAATAAAATACAAACATATTTGATACATAGGTATTATACCTGTATGTATACTTATACTTTCTATACTTATAATTTATTACAGATACAAAACATACCAGAAAAATAAATTAAAAATATATTTGTGTATATAAAAGTATTTTATAAAATAATAAATAAAAATAATGAAAGTAAAATACACAAATAAAAATTAAATACTTAAATACATAGGTTTTATACCTATATAGGACTATAAAGTAAACTTATAAAAATACACCTTATAAAAATAATTAAAGTTCAGAATAAAATACTACATAAAATAACTAATATTTTTTATTTTATAAACATAATTTAATTTGGCCATTTAATATTTTAAATTGAATTAATAAAAGAATTCTCCAGGGTTTTTCCTGGTTGGTCCACGTGGAACAACCAGGTGCAAACCCTAGTTGACCCCGGTCAACTAGGTGACCTAGCCCCTGTAGACTCTGACCACCTCGTTTTCTCCCCGCATTTGCGGATTTTTCGAGGCATAAACTTTCATCCTTTCGCGATATCTTCTTCTGCAAATCTCTCCACCTACCATCCATCTTGACCGCCATGTGATTGCATCGGGCTAAGAATCACTGTGGCGCAAGATTTGGACCCCTGCAACTCAGGGTCAAACCAAATAAGAGGAACCCCCAACCTTGCAATTGAATTTGGAACCCTCTTGGACCATCCATCCTCCTCGCTTTCGTGCTTTTCGGGTAGCCGGAGGTGACAGCTCCACCGCCCTGCCGTCAGGCGAGTCGAGGAAGGCTCGAGGCGTCTCCACCACCTCCGCCAACCGCCGGCGTCGAGGTACCCTATCCATTCTGGCTCCGGCCATCGAGGGTCGTTTCCCTCTCATCTCTTTCACGCATTTTGTTCCTGGTAGTCGTAGGATCATTTCGCCCCTCTTCCCTCGCTCAATCATCCACCTAATCACGTCATCGAATACCTCGCCGGAGCGCAACTCCGGCAAACTCCCCTTTCGCCCTTTAGTCCACTTCGATTAGGTCCACCTAAGGTCCAGGCAATTTGCCCTGGACCTCTTAACTATTTTTGCAGAGTCAAAGGTCGTGGACTCGCGCCTGGGCGCGTTTTTGTTGCTCGCCGGAGCTCAGCCGAGCTCCCCAGCTCCGCCGATCACCTGTGAGTGCCACGACCGTCGCCGTGCCCTTTTGATGCCCCCAGGAGAAAGAGAAGGCCCCCAGGAAGCTCCTCGTCCATTTTGAAGCCCAGACATCGCCGGAGGACGAAGATCTGGAGCGGCGAAGTTCGCCCTAGCCGACGACCGACTTCGTCATCGACTTCCAACCGTTGGATCGAGGAGCGTCCCCAGATCGCACAGTTGCCGTTGGATCGCGCTACGTCTCCACCATCCGATCGTCTCCAGATGATCTAATCTCCGCCGTCCAAGCGAAGCGTCATCGGCCGTCCTCAACGCGCCACGTGTCTAAGTGGCTCCTTCGTCGCCGTCGGATCACGCGTCGAGGGTATTTTGCATATCAACCCTCGCGCATTTTGTATTTACTGTTTAGTATTTAAACTTTCAGCTGTAGTTTAAAAACTTTGGGTTAATTGCATGTAAGCCCCGGTACTTAGTTTTATTTACATTCAGGTCCTCCGCCACGTCACCTCACGTGACCTGTACACGTGAGGTGGTGGGCTTTTTGCAAGGACCCCCCTGGGGTTTAGTTATTTCAGTTTAGTCCCAAGATTTTGTAATATAGTGTAAAACTTTGGGATATTTTGCATCTACCCCCCCTGGTAGTTTGGAATATTGCATTTTGGTCCCTGCCAGGTGCGTGCCAGTCACGCGCTCTAGGGGGTAATTTACATCGACACCCAGGCGGGTTTTGTAATTGAATTTTGGAGCTATAAATCGAATACTCAGTTCAAATATTTGTGGAAATTTGCATGTCTGCCCCTGGATGTTTGAGAAATTGCATAAATACCCCTGCTAGACCTGTTTATTGATTGGATGCTTGTTGTAATTATTTGGATTATCATTTTAAGCCCAAAAATTCCACAAAAATAGGGTTAAGCTCCTGGACACATGTACTTTGACGTTATCACTTTAGTTTTTGATTTTATTTTATTTTCACCTTTATTAAAAATCAAGAACATGCTCTTTGTTTACTGTCTAGCTTAGAAAATGCCAAAAAATATTAAAACACTTCGAAAAGTTCCAAAAAAAAATTCCCTAGTGTCTATTTTATCATGTTTTATGTCAGTCCAAAAACCACTAAAAATCTCAAAAGAAAAACCTTAAAAATTTAAAAAGACTCCAAAACTTCAAAAAAATCTATAAAATCAAAGAAAACTTTAAAAAATACAAACTAAGTTCATGTTTGTTCTAGATTTTATTCTATTTATTTTAAAATTAGTTTGCAAATTTTTGGTTGTTGTTTGTTATTTTTGATTCCAGTTTTACCCCCAGCCAGCAACTTTGTCACTGTTTTCTCTTATTTCAGTAATTAAAAATACCAAAAACACCTTGAAAAATCCCCAAAAATTACAAAAACAGTATAAAAAATCCTAAAAATATCAAAAATATTTCATTTCTGAATTTTTGGTTATTTTTGCACATTTTTATAAATATTTTATCTTGCCTTTCATTACATTGTTTTTAAATTCCAATATTGAAAAGAAAAAAAATATAAAATATAAAATATAAAAATCAGAAAATTAAAAATCAAAATACAAAATTAAAAATTAAATAAAATTAAATAAAAAAATTAAAAATTAAAAACCCACAAAAACATCTTTGCTTGCTTGCTTAGTGTAGACACTTCACACACACACTCACTTGTGCACACTTGTTTGAACTGCCCTGCTTGCTCCCTGTGTTCGAACTCTCTGCATACTTGTCACTATACACCATTTGTGCAGAGTTAAAAATAAATTTTAACTCCACATTATTTCTAATTTATTGATCTTTAGTGTGGGTTAATTGTTGATTAAATTCAGATTTCGATTGGTCGACACTTCGACTGTGTTCCCGCCTTGTGTGGAACACAAGACCGATCTATTTCTGAGTTTATCAACAGGTCTCACGGTTGCTTTGTAAAACTTTCGTTTATTTTTTAAAGGAATTTTCTTATCACAGAGAACAACAGAGGATCATCTCTACTTTAGCCAGTCTACATTTATTCTATTAGTAACATCTCCATCAATTTCCCCATCATGTTGCAAAATAAATCCCAGATATCTAAAAGAAACTCTCTTCTGAATGTTATTGTCATCAATCTTCACATTGATTCCTTCATCATTGCTTCCATCAAAGGTGCACTCCATATATTCCATCGTAGCCCTACTTATACGAAATCCTTTAGTCTACAATGCATGTCTCCAGACCTCAAGCTTCTCATTTACTCAATTTATAGTCTCGTCAATCAACACAATATCATCAGCAAATAACATACACCATGGTAACTTATCCTAAATGTGACTTGTCAACTCGTCCATAATCAAAGTAAAAAGAAATGGACTCAAAGTTGAACCTTGATGTAAACCAATGTTAATGTCAAAAATAGTCACTCTTCTCAGATAGGGTACTTACACAGGATAAAGCCCTATCATACACATCCTCTATGAGGTTAATGTATAGGACAAGTCTTGTCTCTTCTCCAAAACTCTCCATAATATCTCTTGTGGAACATAATCATAAGCCTTCTCTAAAAAATAAATATCATATGGAGGTTCTTCCTTTTTGCTCTATAATTCTCCATTGTTCTCCTCAGCAAATGGATGGTTTCAATAGTTGAGCGACCTGGCATGAATCCAAATTAGTTTTATTTTACTTTAGAAACCAGCCTCAACCTTCTTTCGATCACACGTTCCCAAATTTTCATAGTGTGACTTATCAGCTTGATACCACTGTAATTTGAACAATTTATGAATGTCTCCTTTGGTCTTATAAAGGGGCACCACGATACTCCTCCTCCAATCTTCATGTATTTTCTTGCTTTACCAAATAATATTGAGTATAGTATTAAAAGATAATAATGAAAAAATACTAAGAAGTCCTAAAGGAACATGTAGTTGATAGTTGTAAAGCACCTTTCAAAAAATTTCCATCTCTTGAAATTGGTTGAATTTACTTATATGATCTTCATAGAAAGTGTAAAGATTATGAAGCTCTACATTTTTCATGTTAAAGTTTTTTATCAGAGATCAAAGAATTAAAATTCCTTGAATTTTGTGGTGGCACCACGTGGTAATACTAGGGGTATCTATCGAGTTCAACGAGCCGAGTTGGCCTCAACTCGGACTCAAACTCGATAAAAAACCTAAGGCTCGAACTCGGACTCGATAAGGATCGAGCCTTGGATCACCAACTCGAACTCGAACTCGTCGAGTTCGAGTTGACTCACGAGCCTCTTATCGAGCCACGAGTTTCTGAGTTGGCTTACAAGCATCAAAATGGGCTGGCTCACGAGTCTCTTATCGAGCCATGAGTTTTTGAGCTGTCTCATGAGCCTCAAAATGAGCAAGCTCATGAACCTCTTAATGAGTCATTGTTTCATTTTATACATTAAATTATGCAAATGACATTTGTAATTTTGATTTTTATACTCTTTTATGTATCTTTTTTGGGCAAAAAAAAATGTTAACCTCTATTTTATATCAAACTCAATGTGGAAGTTTCGGTATATATGTTTTTATTTTTTTATTAAGATTGAAAATGAGTTATCGAGTCGAGTTTCCGAGTTGAACAATACCCAACTCAGACTCGACTCGATAAGCTAACGAGCCATAAAACCTAACTCAAGCTCGGGCTCGTTAAGGTTTCGAGTCCGGCTTGCGAGCCCTTAACGAGCTGAGCCCGAGTTGAGCTCATCGAGCTCGAGCTTTCCTGACAGCCCAGGGTAATACCATGTTCATTTTCCCCACACCTCCTCAACCCTTTCTCTCTCATTGATCCTTGATTTTTTTCCCAGCGATGTTACAATTTAGACCCAGATATTGTCGTTGCTGCTACTATCTCCCTTTAACACATCCTTCTCCCGACTTTGAAGAAGGTAACGATATATTCATTTATATTATTTGTATTTAATCATAATGTATTTAATTAGGTTTTTTATTGAATTAGGGTTGGATGAGGGTGTATGATGATATCTTAGGGTATGTTTGGTTACTTGGATGGTGTGGGTTGGGTAATCTCCTGTGAATAGTAGTTGTTTGGATGGTTATGAGGGTTAGAATAAGGAATGTGATGTGATATTGCATTGATTTGTGATGGAATTCCAACCCAAGAATGGAGGGAGGAAACCAGGTAACCAAATAGACCCTCAAGATTGTTCTAATTAGGTAAGTCATACTTTTTTTTTGTTAACCCCCAACGTTAATATATATGGGGCGGAACATATAGTCAAGAAAATTAAGTGTTGTGGGACATAGACAAATGTTCGTGCTTCCCATATGTCCATAGATGAAAAGGACCGAGGCAAGCTTGAACCCTAAGCAGAACTGTTTTTTTAAGAGGGGGCTAACCTACAGTAAATTTAAAAAAGTTCAACTACCGTATATAGTCATTTAAGTTTTCTTGTTACGACACACGAATTTTCCTCATGTATTTGGACAAGAATTCCTCAAGCAACAAGATAAATTAGACAAATCATAAAATGGCATTTAGATACCCACTTGTTTCAAGATTAGCGTGCTGCAACTTATTAAATCTCAAATACCATCATATTCCAAACAGTCCAAGCACAGAAATTCAGCCACAAACAACTTCTGTTTCCATATATATACAAAACTAGAAACGAAAACAGATAAATAATTGAAAACAAATCCTCGTAGATACCCTTCAGAATTTTCTGGGTTTCTTTATTGGACACACAAGCAGAATAACAAGTCAACTTCCAAGATTTCTTGGTACTACCATTGTCGAGGAACGTGATCCGAGAATATGCTGTAACTAACCATTACCTTCCTGGACCAAAAGCCAGCATCGATTTGTCAGGTGAATCAGTCATTCCTCCTTGCCCAGATAATGTCATATCCGATATCCCCGTCGAACTGCTAGCCTCGTCATATTTCCAGTCGGTCAAATAGGCAGGTTTGTCAGTGACGTCGTCGATCTCCATGTCTCCAACCAACATGGCTACTACGCGTGACATCGGAGGGCGGAGCAGCGGATTTGTCTGAGTGCAGTGAAAAGCCACCTTAATCATCCGAGTGGCCTCATCTTTATCAAAAGATGCTAATCTTGAATCCATCATGTCTAAATCGAGTTTTTTCTCATGCAGTTTCCACGCCTGCAAAAATAACGAGTACAGAGGCGTAAATGTGCAACAAATTATAAAAGAGCAAAGGGCATTGTTTCTCACAGTTCTATTCTCAAGATTATTATGCCATTGCATCAGTGATTTCTTTGAGTCCATATGCTGGAGTTATCATAAAAAGGTTTAAAAGCTACCTTGAGTAACATCTAAATTATCAATTATCAAAAAAGATGTATGAATTTTGTCACTAAAAATGGATTTTAACATCCAAAACCTGAGTATTTCTGTAATTATGTACGTAACCCACAGTAACTCATAATCACCCAGAACTCCGATAATGCTTAAGTCTTGCATGATATAATCATGTGTTAAGTTCCATCCATTAGTCTGTTAATTACGACAGAATCTGTCAAATATTTAATTAATCCGTCCTTTCAGTTTATCTACTTTACAATTGATGGCACTACACCTTCCCTTCTCTTTTCCTCACATTGTCACGATCCATGGTGCCTTCTTCATCCTGTGATGTCCAACCCCCGTGAAGCCTGGGCTTCTCTTCCCTTGCTCTAAAAAATGCACGTTCGCGATGGACGTTGAGAGGGCTTGAAAGGGCGGCGGAGGAGGCTAAATGAGGGGACGAGAGGCTGTAGGAGGGTTGGAGGGATGAAGGAGGGTGTTGATATGCCTTGAATCCTAACCATCTGACCCAGGTTGAAGAACTGCATATGCATCCCCCTGCCATACCATACCCCAACAAGACTGGGAGTGCTATATAAACTCCTTAGGGTTAGGGTTTTAAAGCATCCTCTGTATTCATTCTTTTTCTCCACATAGTGAAGTCGATCGCCGCCACCCAAGGACGTAGCCCAGTTACGGGTGAACCTTGTAAATCCGTGTGTTTGCACTCTTGCTTGTTTGATCGTGTTTGTGCGTGTTCGCTTCCGCGAATTGCAACAAACTGGTATCAGAGCTTCGGGTTCCGTCAGGATCATCTAGCAAGATGTCGTCACACAACATGAAGATCGAGAAGTTCACAGGGAAGAACGGTTTCAGTTTATGGCAGATCAAGATGCGCGCCCTTCTGAAGCAGCAGGGCATCTGGGCGCCGTTGGACCAGGAGCGTGCGAAGGCACTCGAACCCTCCGAATTGACGGTGCAGGAAGAGAAGGCGCACTCGACGATTATGCTGTGTCTGACGGACGAGATTATCGCGGAGGTTGCTGATGAGACTTCTGCGGCCGGTCTGTGGTTGAGACTCGAAAGTCTATACATGACGAAGTCTCTGACCAACAAGTTGCTTTTGAAGCAACGTTTGTTCTCTCTCCGCATGCAGGAAGGTACATCTCTTAAAGAACATCTAGATCGCTTAAATACATTGTTGATGGATTTAAGAAACGTAGATGTTAAGATTGAAGATGAGGATGCTGCTTTGATTTTGTTAGTTTCTCTTCCATTATCATTTGAGAACTTTGTTCAATCGTTCATTGTGGGAAGAGAATCGATAACCCTAGAGGAAGTTCGCGCGAGTCTGCATACGCGTGAACTTCGACATATGGCTACCGGGAAGCAGGACTCTAACGCTGCAGGTTTGGTTATGACTCATGAGAAGAGTCATGCCAATTCTGGCTACGCAAAGAAGGGAAAGCAGAAGTCCAAATCGAAGAATCACAATGCTAGGGACATTTGCAATTACTGCGAGGAACCTGGACATTGGAAGAAGGACTGCCCGAAGAAGAAAGGGAAAGCCACAGTTGCTGCCGTGGCTCATGGAGGCGCAGATTCTGAAGATGACCTGGTCCTCACCGTCACAGATCAGACGACCACAGACAACACATGGATTCTTGATTCAGGCTGCTCTTACCATATGACTCCCAATGAAGACTGGTTCTACAACTACGAGAAGATAGATGGTGGGAACGTTGTCATGGGGAATGATGCAGCATGCAAGATAGTAGGGATCGACTCTGTGAAGATCAAGATGCATGATGGAGTCGTGAGGACGGTCACAGAAGTACGTCATGTCCCTGATTTAAGGAAGAACCTAATATCCCTTGGAGTCTTGGACTCTAAAGGATATAGGTACAGTGCTGAAGGTGGAGTCATGCAGGTTGCCAAGGGCGGGGTGGTTGTCATCAAGGGCAACAAGCATAAGACCCTATACATCCTGCAAGGGTCTACAGTTACAGGTTCTGTTGCAGTGGTGTCTCAAGCCGTAAGATCAGTGTCCGAATTGTGGCATATGCGGCTAGGACACATGAGTCAGATGGGGATGAATATCCTCAATCAGAAGGGTCTCATCGGGGATCTCAAGGGATCTAAGCTGGAGTTCTGTGAGCATTGCGTGTTCGGGAAACAACACAGAAAGCAATTCAGTAAAGCTATCCACAGGACGAAGGAGACACTTGACTACATCCATGCTGATTGTTGGGGCCCTTCACGGGTTCCATCTTTGGGAGGTGCCAGGTATTTTCTATCTATTATTGATGATTATTCCAGGATGGTGTGGGTGTATTTTATGAAGCACAAGAGCGAAGCATTTCAGACATTCAGGCAGTGGAAGATCTTGGTGGAAAATCAGACTTCTAAGAAGGTGAAGCGTCTTCGTACAGATAACGGACTGGAGTTCTGTTCATCGGAGTTCAATGAGTTCTGTAAGGAGGAGGGTGTTGCGAGACATCTTACCGTTAGAGATACGCCACAACAAAACGGAGTTGCTGAATGAATGAACAGAACGCTTCTGGAGAGAGCAAGGTGCATGCTCTCTAATGCTGGACTTGGTAGAGCATTCTGGGCTGAAGCTGTGAATACAGCCTGTTACTTGGTGAATCGGAGTCCCGCGTCTGCCATTGATTGCAAAACACCCATGGAGGTATGGTCTGGTAATCATGCTGATTATTCTATTTTACGAGTCTTTGGTTGTGCTGCTTATTATAATGTTAGTGAAGGAAAGTTAGAACCAAGGGCAAAGAAAGGGGTGCTTACAGGATATGGTACAGGAGTGAAGGGGTATAGAATCTGGTCCCCTTCTGAGTATAGAATTATTGTTAGCAGGAATGTTACTTTTGACGAGAATTTCGTGCTTCACTCGAGTAGTGAGTCTGTTGATGCAGGGACAGGTGATGATGTGTCCGAACAGGTGGAGTTCGAACTGACACCAAGTAGTGATCACACAGTTGGTCACACCACTCCTGATCAGGCTGTTGTTGAACAGCCTGAAGCAGAGCAACCAGAAGAGAGGCAACCTAGTATTGCTACTGATCGGCCTCGTAGAGAGATACATCCACCGCAGAGATACAGATTCGAAGACATAGTTGCATTTGCACTGCAGGTTGCGGAGGAGGCAGAGTCACCAGAACCCTCCACTTACAGGGAGGCAATATCTGGGGCAGAATCTGAGCAGTGGATTGCTGCTATGGGTGAGGAGATGGAGTCTCTTCACAAGAATCAGACATGGGAACTTGTCAAATTGCCAAAGGGGAGGAAGATCGTTGGATGCAAATGGGTCTTCAAGAAAAAGACAGGAATTTCAGACAGTGAAGGCATCAGATACAAAGCACGCCTAGTTGCAAAGGGTTACAGTCAGAAGGAAGGTGTGGATTACAACGAGATATTTTCTCCTGTTGTAAGACATACATCCATCAGGGTGCTACTAGCTCTTGTAGCACATCAAGACTTGGAGCTGGAGCAGTTAGATGTGACGACAGCCTTCTTACATGGTGAACTCGAAGAAGACATTCTTATGAACCAACCAGAGGGATTCCTATCTCAGGGTAAGGAAGATCATGTATGTAGATTGAAGAAGTCTTTGTATGGGCTTAAGCAGTCTCCCAGGCAGTGGTACAAGAAGTTTGATAGTTTCATGACTGATCATGGGTTCAACAGGAGCCCATACGATTGTTGTGTTTACCACAACAAGGTGGAGGATGGATCCGTCATCTATCTGTTATTGTACGTCGATGATATGCTGATTGCTGCCAAACAGAGGAGTACCATAGATGATCTGAAGAAGCTCCTTAGTTCAGAATTTGACATGAAGGATCTTGGTGCAGCGAAGAAGATTTTAGGGATGGAGATCATTAGAGATCGTGCAGAAGGGAAACTTTTCTTATCTCAGAAGAACTACATTGAGAAAGTTCTACTGAGATTTGGGATGTCTACAACCAAGCCTCTAAGCACTCCATCCACTTCAAATATTCATCTCTCAGTTTCTTTTGCACCACAGTCAAATGCTGATAAGGAATACATGTCACGTGTTCCCTATGCCAGCGCAGTTGGGAGTCTTATGTATGCCATGGTGTGCACAAGACCTGACATTGCTCATGCTGTGAGCGTTGTTAGTAGATTCATGGGTAACCCAGGAAAGGAGCATTGGCAGGCAGTCAAGCGGATTTTTCGCTATCTGAAAGGAACAACAGACATTGGCCTCATTTATAGAAGTGATTCAGAGTGCTTGGTTGCTGGATATTCAGATTCAGACTATGCAGCAGATATTGATGGGAGGAGATCGATGACAGGCTACGTCTTCACTTTAGGGAATTCGGTCATCGGTTGGAAGGCTACCTTACAGCCATCGGTTACTTTGTCTACTACAGAGGCAGAATACATGGCACTGACAGAGGCTGCAAAGGAAGGCATTTGGCTGAAGGGTTTACTTGGAGACCTCGGTCTGCAACAAAATCAGGCTATAGTATATTGTGACAGTCTTAGTGCAATATGCTTAGCCAAGGATCATGTTCATCATGAGAGAACCAAGCACATAGATGTCAGATATCACTTCATTCGTTCTGAGAAGAGGATCAAGGTGAAGAAGATTGGTACAACAGATAATCCAGCCGATATGTTCACGAAGGCGGTTCCTGGGAGTAAGTTCAAACATTGTTTGGACTTGCTCAATGTCGACAGTTGGGAGTAGCCCCAAGGAGGGGCTGGCGGCGGCACGGCGAAGCTTAGCGAAGCTTCTCAGAGGATTCAATTCAAGGTGGAGATTGTTGATATGCCTTGAATCCTAACCATCTGACCCAGGTTGAAGAACTGCATATGCATCCCCCTGCCATACCATACCCCAACAAGACGGGGGGTCTCGCTGCCCGGTCAGCGAGCCTGTGGGGGGGGGGGGTCTAGGGGGGGCGCAGGTGCGCCCCCCCCCTGCGGGGGTGTGGGGGCAGCGCCCCCGGCGAAAATTTTATGGAGCGGTTCTATTTGTATTCGGGTATTTGGATCCTTCTATTTTTAGGGATCCGTCTGTATGGGAGTGCTATATAAACTCCTTAGGGTTAGGGTTTTAAAGCATCCTCTGTATTCATTCTTTTTCTCCACATAGTGAAGCCGATCGCCGCCGCCCAAGGACGTAGCCCAGTTACGGGTGAACCTTGTAAATCCGTGTGTTTGCACTCTTGCTTGTTTGATCGTGTTTGTGCGTGTTCGCTTCCGCGAATTGCAACAGAGGGGCCTGTAGGAGGGCGAATAGAAGGAGGGGTCTTCGGTGAACATCACTTCAAGCTCTAGGTACATCCCCTTTGTCCTACCTCCTTCCACTATTTCATCTTTTCCTCCTTTGAATTTTCTTTCCCGATTCGTCCTCCGCTGCTGCCGCTCCTTTTTATTTATTCTTATTTTCTGATTCGCGGTCTTTTATTTGGCTCTGTATTGAGAATAAACATAGGTTGTTAACTCTCTGGCCGAGTTAGTGCTTGATCTCCCAATCTCACTTGCATGTTTCAACCGGAGAATCCCACCTCATCAACATAAAAGACGTTCTCCGGCCACCAGAGTTTCCACCATCATCAGAGCTTGCACAGCAACGGCTCCAACAAGAACGTTGGTTCCTTCCACTACGCCTTGTTCTTCAGCTTCAATGCATCGCTATCAACACTAGAACAAATGCCCAATAATCCTTCTAGCCGTCTATTTTCATGTCATAGAAGAGGCCAAGCACAACATCTCATCTCTGTTCGTCGAAGTTGAACTTCCAAGTCCTGCCTGCAACTGATAGGAGGCAAGGTCCTCCCACGACCTACGGATGCCATCGAATCGCCTTGAAAAGAGATCTCAGCCATTGGGTTGTCTTTCTTCGGGTAAGGACTGAAGCACCCACCCTTCATCCATCGCATCAACTCAATTGCGTGGCTCGATTTGGGACATTCGATCAAATATTACATCCATCCCTAAAGCTGCCACTGCGTGGAAGCTTTGATAGATACGATCTGGACAAGAAAAGGGCTGCAGGCTGCGGTCCGAAGGGCGATGGGGGCTGTAGGCGAAGGGACAGTGAGTACGGGCAAAGGGGATGGAGTGGGAGGGCATCGGAGGAGGACGGTAGGGGGCTTGGGAGGTGGGGGGGACAGGGCTGGGTTGGAGGAGAAGGAGGATGGGTAGTTTTTCCTTTTCTTTATTTATATTATTAACAATAGATTAGATTAACTCAATAGTCTGGTTGAGTTAATTGACTAAACTAATGGAGGGTTATGAGTGTGAGATGGAGTAGCTATTCGAAGTTTTGTGTGATTATGAATTATCGATGCTTACGTACATAATTACAAAAATACGTAGGGCTATGGGTGTCGATATCCCAAGAAAATTTAGTGGGGAATCAAACATACAAGTAAAAATAGGAATGCAAAGGTATAAGAAAACTAATAATATAAGAAAATTGATCTAAGACAACTACTATTATGAGAATCTGTTGCCATATTTTCTGATGTTAAATATATGCCAACAAATAATATGCATGGTAAATGTAACTTTTCATCTAGAAATTAGCTATGGATGTCATATTCGTTGCTAAAGATTAATATAATTATTTATCCGTTGACTTATTCGATAAAATTTGTATTAGTTATTGCTAAGTTCTGACGATCAGAAGAAAAAAAACGGATAATCATTGCTATATTATTCAGTGATAAGAATTTAGCAAGAAATATGATACTCGTTAAAAATTTAGAGAATGAAGTAATGGATAGTATTCGTTGTTATATATTTAACTGTGGATGATGTCATATATATAATGTACTAAGCCTTCTCCCACTATAAGTAAGGTCAGCTACATGGATTCTTGCTCAAATCCATGTTGAAAGATTCGACTATTTCTTACGCTGGCCATCAACTACCTAACGCAACCCCTGCAAGAGGGGGATTTGAAACCTGGTCTTTTGTGTGGTAGACGCACTGTGGATGATGTCATAATGAATAAAAAAATTTCATTACCTTAGCTCAAATTTGTTGTTGTGAAAGGACATACTATATAACAGTACAAAAGCAAAGAATAATGATAGCATCAGCCCCTAAAAAGCAGATGAAAATCGAAAGATTCTTATGGCTAGGACATGCATATTCTAAGTTCTAACTGAAACTAACTGAAATCTCAAGTCATTGGTAATTGGTGAAAAGTAGTACTTCTTTATTCCTAATTAGTGACGATTAGTGATTTAGCACTTAAGACATGAAAACTTAATATTAAAACAAGATGATATGCAATAATTCAACGTAGGGATAGATTTTACCCAATCGAGAAGATACGTTGCCTGCCCATTGGAGCTTCTTTCTGTATTTGGTCTTCCAGTTAGAATCTCAAGAACAACAACTCCAAACCCAAAAACGTCAGCCTTCTCTGTTAGATGTCCCCTCATAGCATATTCTGGTGCCAGATAACCTCTTCATAGAGGGAAATTTAAACATTGGCTAAGATACCAAAAAGGTAAACAAGAGATGCCAAAGTAATTAGTTCTTACATGGTGCCAGCAACCCGTGTACTTATGTGTGTTTTCTTTTCATCATATAGCTTAGCTAAGCCAAAGTCTGAAATTTTTGGGTTGAGATATGCATCGAGCAGGACATTGCTGGCCTTGACATCCCTGTGAATAATTCTCGGCCTTGATTCTTCATGGAGATAGGCTAACCCTCTTGCTGTGCCCATGCAAATACTGAAGCGAGCACGCCAATCAAGTTTTAAATCTTTCTTTCCTGATGTTAAGCAAAGAAATGATAAAACTACCTCCCGGATTTTGAATATAGCAGTAAAAAAACTTGTAGAAATTCACATATTACAAGACGCCATGTAAAAAGTATTGTCATAATTTTGGACGAGAGGAAGGATGATCACTCATGATTAATGAGGATGTAAAATTAAAGTCATAATTAGTTCTACCAGTCTTTCAAAAAAAATGTAATACCAAAAAGGGCTTGATCAAGGCTGTTGTTCTCCATATACTCATAAACAAGAAGCCTGTTTTCCCCTTCATAGCAGCATCCATACAATTTCACCAGGTTTCGATGTTGGACAGAAGATATAGCATCGATCTCTGTTACAAATTGCTTTCTCCCTTGGTCAGTTGTATAGGAAAGCTTCTTCACAGCGATCATCCTTCCATCAGAAAGTTTACCCTGCATAGTGTATTTAATCAATGGGCAAACTACAAAGATAGCAAGGCCTCAATTTGTGATGTTGTATAAAGCAGGGAAGAAAATAGACCATTTCTTAGAGTTTCATTAATGCTCTGCCCCTTGTTTTATCCAGTAAGTACGAAGTATCACTAGCATAACACAGTGCACATTTACGAACAAGCTCCATGACAGTCCTGCCATTTTAGAGTTTCTTTTGCAGTGGGACCTACCTAATTCTAAAATTTGACTGTTTATGCTGTAGTATGATAATATCTTGATAGGTTGATGAGTTTTACATGGATATACATGATGATCAACTTTTCTCTTTACAAAAAGAATAGTGTCGGAAGTCAAGGCACTTGAGCTTTATCACGTCATAATTGTTTTCGCATGCTTTTGAAAGATGGAATAAATTGAAGGTTTGTACTCCAGCCATGGACTCCACGTCAATGTCCTTAGGTAGAAAAGCCAAAAGAAATTTCCTAGGCAATGTTTGGATTTTCACAATGTCAAGTGATTCCGTGGAACTAAATTCTACTCTTAGGCCATGAATGTGAAATCTAATTTGATATTATAATAAAATAGCTGTTTGTTGTTTTTTTCATAAAATTGTTAATCCGATCAAAAAGAAACGTCTCTATCTTCTTTAATGCATTACTAATCAACAGGTTTATCCAAAAGTTCTATATCGTTGCAATTAGATTCCATGGATATGTTTACCCCATGGCAGTCTTAACATGACCTTGTAGCACAGGATATACAAAGACTTCCAATACATAAAATAGAATGAGGTTTTTACCCATTTCCGAAAAAAATATCTGCATCTCCGAATATATAAGCGAATCAAAGGTTTGTAGAAGAAGAACAAGTTCTCCCACCTTGAAGACACAACCAAATCCACCTTCACCGAGTTTATTATCGATGCTGAAGTCTCCTGTGGCATTCTTTAGTTCTGTATAACTGAAGGTATTTGGCATTACAGCTAGCTCATCCAATTCTGCAAATTGAGAATTTTTCCTGTTAAAATGTTATACTATTTGTATTTTTTTTGTTAAGTGACATATGTATGGATACATGAAAAAACTTACAAGTTATATCATAAATAAAAATATAAATAAATCGGATATGGATGTTTCCAAGAGCCAAAGCTGTGGTATTCCCATACAGTTGCTGATTCCTATATAGATACGAATTTCAGTACCCTATTAACATGAGACCGAAAGGATTACAAATATTATTATCATTAGTTTGTTACATGCACATATGACGCGTACATGTAAGGGCACAACCTACAATACAGAAAAAAAGGTTGGACAATGCAAAAGTGGGGGTATTCCCATAAAAAACATGATGGTATATAGATAAGAATACTTCGCTGCCCTAATCACAGTACACACAAGAGATAACATCAACACTGTTACCATACTCTTTTCTCTATTTTAATTTCTTTTGTCAGTCTTATGTAATTTATCCATGTCTCTCCTCTATATAAGAGAGCCTAGGGTTCAATGGAATAAACAAGTCTCATATTTTCCCCAACATGGTATCAGAGCGGCGTCCTAGGCCGAAGCTCTCATACCCCAGAAACCCTAGACCTCCACCAGCCGCCCCTTCTCGAGGTGCCGCCACCACCTCTCTCTCTCTCTCTCTACGTGTTGTCGCACGGATCTCGAGGCAAGGTACCACCGTCAGCCTATCTCTCTCTCTGTGCACCGTAACAACAACCTATGCACATCTCGGTGCTTCCAGTACTGATCTCTCTCTTGGGCACCGCCGCCAGCCCCTCCTCGACGTCACCGATTGCTTACCATCGTACGGGCTCTCTCTCACGCGCATACGCATGTAGACTATCTAGCCTGCACTTCGGTCCAATTCGTGATAATGGATTGGTTGCAATTTGAGTCTACACATGCAACCAAATCCTCCTGTGCTAGTTTAGATGATTCTTTCTTCAAGTCTACTAACCTAGTCTTCTTCAACCGACAACATGTCAAAGAGCAAGGCAAGCATCCCCATCACAAGTGCCTTCAGAGGTCCAGCACCCATAGTCAAGATGGATGGGTTGATAATGAGTTGTGGGCCATACAGTTCATGAGTCTAATGAAGTCAATGGGTAAGAAGCATATTCTTACCAAGGAAGAGCCAACGAAAAAGGCATGGTTGAATGCCTCATGGGAGGTTGATGATGCATATGCTCAAGTATGGTTGTCAGGTACCTTAACACCAGAGATTTCTAATGATGTAATGCACTAGCCCATTGCCAAAGCAATGTGGGATATACTTGCGAAGAATGAGAAGAAGATTTTGCAGCTCCAACATGATATATTTACTACAAAGAAAAATAGACGACCCCTTCATGCTCACCATACTGCCTTGCACTGGATGTTTGAGAAGTTTCATGCCTTTCACGGCTACACCATAGCAGCTGAAGACGTATCGAAATGCCATGATGATTGGTGTCTTCATGGTGTCTCTTGACTCACAGTACGAGGCAACATGCTCTCAGACACTGGTAGATGCTACTATTCCTCTCATGGAAGAAGCGTTCCACAGACTACCAGATCAACATTCCTTCTCCGACTTCCATGTTGAACTCGTCTGCAATGGCTACATCCCGTGGTCGAGGAGGCTCTTCTCAATTTCATGGTCGTGGATCTCATGGTAGAGGTCATGGAACTCGCCAACCCTGCACCTACTGCCATCATTCTGGCTACTCCGAGGATACATGTTACTCCAAGCATGACTTCCCTGCATCAACTTGTGTAGCAGAGCAGAACATCCCTCATGCAGCTCTACCCTCATCAGATCAGAGATATGATGAGCTTGTTTCTCGATTGAGAGACATCATGCCCCCAGCTAGCACCTCTTTACCTGCTTCAGAGAACAACTCGGACATTTATACTAATACCAGAGCCATTACCTCAGGTAGCATTCATGCCTTTACTTCTTGTCATGGTTCAGATATTACATAATGGATCATGGATACTGGTGCAATACATCATTTATGTAGATATAGAGATCAACTCACCACCTACATACAAGTTCCTCCAGGGAGGACTATGGTTATAGCAGATGAGACTCATTCCCTGATCACAGGACATGGGGATATTAGCTTAACATCCTCTATGCGATTGCAGAATGTGCTTCATGCTCTTGACTTCTCTATGAACTTGTTGTCTATTAAAAAGATTACTAAGGATTTACATTGTAGAGTTATATTTGATCAATTGTCTCTTGTATTTCAAAGCATTCTTACAGGCAGGGTGATTGGATGTGGCTGTGAGCAAGGCGGCCTCTATCGACCGATCCGAACTTCATATGCTAGACTATCCTCTCATTCCACTGGACCAGTCTCTCCCTTCCTATGGCATCTACGCTTTGGCCATCGTCCACATAAGAAAATGTGTAAGTTCTTCCCCAAATTTCATATCTCTCATCATTCAACTGCGAAGCTTGTCAGTTGGGAAAGCATCGTCGGTCTGTTTTTCCTAGTCGTCAGAGTCGAAGCAGTAGCTCCCCATTTGAGTTTTTTCATGTTGACATTTGGGGTCCGAGTCATGTTCCCGATCATCATGGATGCATGTTTATTTAGTTGTAGTGGATGATTTTAGTCATCTGTCTTGGATTTTCTTATTGAAAAATCAATCTGAAGCTGGAAATACTATTGTAAATTTTATTACAGAAGTGCATAATGTTTTTCTACCTCTATCAAAATTGCACGAACTGGTAATGCTCTGGAATTCTATACTCGTGTGCTTTCACAATTCCTCTCATCTCATGGTATTCTTCATCAAATATCATGTACCTATACCTCTCAGAATGGTGTTGTCGAGAGAAAGCAACGTCACTTACTAGACATCACTCGTACTCTCCTTGTTGAAGTATATGGTTTATGCATCACTTGAGTTGTCGATGGGTAAATGAATCACTACAGGATCCATTTACCACATACAGGTCTTTAGTCCCACATCTGCCAATTGTGAGATGTGGAGACCTAGTAGGGCTATATAAGAAGCCCCTCACCCCCTGTATCCAGTGAGAATATGCAATGCACACATCAACCCTTTGAGGCATTCTCTCGTGATTTCATCCCACTCCTTGGAGAGTAGCATTCCACATAAATCCCAGTGTTCCCAATTGTAGAGATAAATTTATGTTATGTTATTTATTTCTTGTTTCTCATACTATTTCTTAATTCCCTTTAGTTATGTACATCTTGTGTAAATTACACATAGGCTACTCTCCTATATAAGAGAGCCCGGGGTTCATGGAATAAACATCTTCTCTTTTCCCAACATGGTATCAGAGCAGCGGTCCTAGACCGGAGCTCTCGAACTGAAACCCTAACCCTAACCCACACCTCTAGCCTCACGCCGCCTCGGGCCCCAGCCACCCAGCCTGTCGCCCATCGTCGCCCAACCCGTTGCCTCTAGCCCTACATTCCGCCGCCTCTGGCCCCACAGTCCGTCGTTGGGTCACGCACCTCCTCGGGTCCAACAGTCCCTTGGCCTCGCAGCCTCTCGGCCCAACTGTTGGGTCGCAGCCTGCAACCCTTCTCACAGCGGGGTTGCTGTTCTGTAGTCTCGTCGTCTTGCCCTTCGTGCGGTCTAGCCGTTAGGTCTCGACCGCATCTCCGTGTTGATGGGTTTGGTTGCTTGAGTCTACACATGCAACCAAATCACTTTATGTCTGTGTAGACAAAAGATTATCTACTCTACAACCCTAGTCATCTCTAGTCATTATGTCAGAAAGTAAGGTTGATATTCCCACCACGGGCCTTTCAAGGTCCTGCATCCATTTGAAGATGGATGGGTCGAACTATGAGTTATGGGCCATGCAGTTCATAAGCCTAATGAAGTCGATGGGTAAGAAACACATTCTTACTGAGGAAGAACCGACAGAGAAGACAGGGTTGTATGCCTCGTGGGAGGCTGATGATGCTTATGCTCATGTCTGGTTGTCTGGCACCTTGATTCCAGTCATTACAAATGACGTCTTGCATCAGCTCACTGCCAAAGCCATGTGGGACATTCTTGCTGCCACGTACTTGTTGGGAGAAAAGGATTCGTTGTACTCCAAAGAACCCTAGGCTCTCTTATATAGAGAAATCCTATGGGTAAATTACATAAGATGGAAACAAGAAACTAAAATAAACAGAAACGATACATAAAATATATATATGATAAGAGTCGTACCGATTCTGACTACGCAAAGAATGGAAAGCAGAAGTCTAAGTTTAAGAATTACAATGCTAAGGACAACTGCAATTACTGTAAGGAACCTGGAAGCCCAAAGAATGCCATAATTGCTACAGTGGCTCAAGGTGGCAGAGATTCTGAAGATGTTTTCCTTTTCACGGTTGCAGATCATAAGACGATAGATAAAGCACGAATTCTTGATTTAGGTTGTTTTTACCATATGACTCCCAATGAAGATTGGTTATGCACCTATGAGAAGATAAATGGTGGAACCGTTGTCACAGGGAGTAATGCAGCGTGCAAGATTGTAGGGATCAGCTCTGTAAAGATCAGGATGCATGATGGAGTCGTGAGGATTGTAACAGAAGTACGACATGTTCCTGATCTGAGGAAGAACCTGATATCTCTTGGAGTCTTGGACTCTAAAGGATACGGATACAACGCTGAAGGTAGGGTCATGCAATTATCAAAGCTGGGGTTGTTGTCATCAAGGGCAACAAGCAAAAGATTATATATGTCTTGCAAAGGTCTACGGTTTCTGAGAGTAAGTTCAAGCATTGTTTGAACTTGCTCAATGTTCAAAGTTGGCAATAGCCCCAAGGGAAGGATGGCGGTGACATGGTGAATCTTGGCAAAGCATCTGTGAGGATTTAATTCAAGGTGAATATTATTTATAATTCCTTGATTCCTACTATCTGAATTTCAAGCGATGAAGTATGGTAATGGTTAATTCTGCTATATGAGAATTCATCCCCGGTGGAGTCTAGTAGTGGTTAATTCTGTTAGTGGAGAATTCAACTCATTGTGGAGTATAGTAGTGGTTAATTCTGTTATATGAGGATTCAACCTCGGTGGAGTCTAGCAATGGCTAATTATGATAGTGAGAATTCAGCTCATTGTAGAGTATAGTAGTGGCTCATTCTGCTATATGAGGATTCAATTCAAGATGGCGATTGTTAATGTGACTTGAATCCTAACCACTTGTTGGGTTGCTGATGTGGCTGATCTGTGTCATGGCTTCTGTGGTTGAGAGTTGTTAGGTCAAGATCGTTGACATGTCTGATTTATGTCCTACCTTCTGATTGGCTGAGAGCTGTTAGGTGAGGATTGCTGACATGTTTGATCTGTGTCCTGCCTTCTGATTGCCTGAGAGATGTTGGGCCCGGATTGCTAACATGTCTGATCTGTGTCATGTCTTCTAATTAATTGAGAGCTGTTGGGATGGGTTGTTGAATACAAATAGTATTCTTTTGTTGTAGTATAAAAGGGGCCTTAAGGCCACCAGATAGTGCACTCCTCATTCTGATCATGATTTTCATCCCATATATGTACCTTCTCAGTATCATATCTATTACCTTTTCTCCATACAGTGAAACCGATAGCCGCCACCCAAGGACGTAGCCCAGTTAAATGTAAACCTTGTACGACTGTGTGTTTGCGTCTTGCTTATTTGATCGTATTTGTGCGTGTTTGCTTCCATGATTCGTAACACAGTGAGAAAGTACAATGAACACATCAACCCTTTGAGGCGTTCTCCTGTGGTTTCATCCCACTCCTTAGGTAATAGGGTTCCGCCTAAATCCCGGTATTCCTAATGTTTATTTCTTTTCTCTGATATCAGCTTCCGCATTTCTGTTTTCTAACACTCCTTATTCAAAGTCATATCCCACATTCATTTTAGGGAGATGTGGTTCTTACAGCTTGCTATCTTGTGAATTGTATGCCCTCATCAGTGTTGAGGGAGAGGATACCTTTTCTCTTGCATTTCCAGACAAGGAGTTGTTCTCTCTTATGCCCCTTATCTTTAGGTCTGTTGTGTTTGTCCATCGGTTGATTCTCGGGATTAACAAGCTCTCTCCTAGAGCTGTCAAATGTGTCTTTGTCGGGTACTGCAGGACTCAGAAGAGGTATGGATGTTATGATCCATTACATAGGAAGTACTATGTTAGTGCAAATGTCACATTTTTCGAGTCGGACATGTATTTCTCTCCTACATGTGACATGTTGACATCTTCAGATTCGGATGATGAGGATTACATACGCCCCCCACTTATGAGTCCACTACTGCCCATCACCACCTCCATCCCCTCCATCACCTCTTCCGTCACCCCTGTCAGCCCCACCGCCACCCATTGTTCTATCCACCCCTACCACAACACTACAATCGACGGCCTGCTCCTGCTTGTGTTCATGGTCCATCATCCAATACGCCTGAGGTTTGTTCTGAATACATTATTTCTAACGATGGGACTGAAGATGTTTCTCAACAAGCATCCTTACAAGAGGTTGATGCTCAGGTCATTGGCGAGACTGATTGATGATCTTGATGTGCCAATTTCTATTAGGAAGCAAAAGTGTACATGTGTTTTATTGGGGAATATGTGTTATGTATCACTTATGGTGTAGATGGGTAAATGAGTCACTCCAGGATCTATTTACCACATCCAGTTGTTTAGTCCCACATCAACCGTCTGTAGGATGTGGAGACTCGGTGAGGGCTATATAAGAAGCCTCTCACCCTCTTGTAACAATGAGAATCATCCCTTTGAGGTGTTCTCCCGTGATTTCATCCTGCTCTATCGGGAGTAGGGTTCCACGTTAAAATCTTTGTGTTCCAAATTTATCTTTCTGTAGTTTATGCTATGTTTATCAATTCGCTTCCACATTCTTATTTTCTAACATGGTATCGGAGCGGGTCGTTCTCGGTTGATTTTTAAAGATTTATTTGTATGCTCGTGTTTCATTTGAGATTCGATTACAAGAAGTTAATTCTAGTTGTTCTTGAAAGAATATTCTGGAGTTTGTTCCAAGATTTGTTCATGTTGTAGACACTATGGTGGCATTAAATGAGTGATGGAGTCATATCTTGATGAATTGACATTGATTGAGTGATGGAGCGAGAGCGAGGGAGGGGAAAGAAGGGTGAGGCTCCCCGGTGGCTGGTCCGAACGCTAGGGGGTATCTGAAGGCTCGCTGGGACCGGGGCCTTACAGTAGCCCTGTGGGGGGAGGCTGAAGGTGGTAGGTGCTTGAAGGAGGTGGGGTGTCTCAGGAAGGGGGTTGGGAACTTGTTCGGAGGTGGAGGGCAGAGCAGTGCAGGTCCGACTGTGCTAGGGTTACATCCTCCCGCCCCTTCCCCAATCCTTTCGGGAAGGGGTGCTTTCAGTACGGTTCCACGTCTCATTGGGCTCGGCAGTGTCGGGAGCCGATGCGGTGCTTCAGTTGTCATCGTCACGCGTACAATTATCGCAATTGCCCATTGAACCGGGAGGCCACAAACAGGTCTGGTTGCCCAGGTTCTCTGGAGGGCGAAGGTGAAGGCTAGGGTGAAGCGTTGTTCTGTGGTTCTTCAGACGTCGGCTTGGTCTCAGAGGTGCGTTTTAAGGGGGATATAATGCAACTGGTGCCTTGGCGCGTCGTAGCGAGGGGTTTGATGGCTACTGAATACAAGGGTTTGTTGCGGCAGTCGAAGGAAGGGAGTTTCCTGTTGAAATGGCGACGACCGAGGATCTCAGACGGTGTGACTAGGTCAGCGCTAGAAACACTCATTCGCATCTCGGGGGTCGCGGTTGGCGTTCGCGATCTGATGGGCTTTCGGACATGTTCTGCGGTGTGGCAGAGGTCCTCGACGTTGTGAGCTCGGGTAGCCGTCCCAGAGAATCGATGGACCCAGTTGTCAGGGTGAAGGAGCTCTTGGTGGTGGTTCTGGGCTGGAGGAGTCCCTTTGTTGGAGGCAGTTGTGTCCTGGTGCATCTTGCTGATGCGGGGCGGAGAGTCTAGGCCAAGCAGCGTGGTGGAATCAACTTTCCGATGACGGCCAGACGAGCGGAGCCTGATGACGTTCACCGTCCTCAGTCGGAGGCGGCCCTTGCGATGCAGTGACCGGGGGCGAAGAAGGTGCCTTTGGTGGAAGCTGAGCGGTCCAAAGGTGAGGTGTCGGCTCCAGGATGCGTGCAGGCCCTTTTGGAATTGGAAGTGGTTGAAGCGTAAGCGGTGAGGGAAGAGGAATCGCCCCCCCCATTCCCCAATGTGAATCCGCTTTGGAAGTTTCAACGCTGACGTGGCTTTTACGGGCCAGGGTTCCCTGAATTGTGGAGTCTCGAGTAAGGTGCACTTCAGTTTCTCCAGTTTATCGGGTCAACCCAGTCAGACAAATCAGTTGGGGTCCGCGAATGGCTGTGGATCGGGTTTACCCGACGGGGGAGATGGGGCGATTCAGGCTGACTCACGGATACCGCCCGAGGTCCTTTGGCAGACCCCTGCTCAGGAAGGAGATGGGACCATCCTTGCTCCGGAGTTCTATGTCGACGAACCACCTCATGTGATCCAAGATGGCCAGTCGGCGGAGGAGGAGTTGAATCATGCTTTTCCACTTCTGGAGGATGATGCAATTTGGGATCGTCTACAGCGGGACTCCTCTGTCGTATCTCAAAAGATGTGGAGGGGGCGATGGTTGGGGCCTCGCCATCGGCAGCTGCCCTCGGCGGGGTGAGTTTAGCTGTAGACCCCCAGTCGGTCCCAGAGGAGGCTTCGCATCTGGAGGGTGGGTCTCCCAGATTCAGAACCCAGTATGCGAGACGTGCATCCAACCGACACATAAGGAGAATGGAGCTAGTGAGATCTGCGGTGGGCGAGGAGGTTGCCGTTTCCGGGCAGATTGCTTCCCTAAAATAGAGGGTGCTCTTGGCCGCATCCAACAGGTTCTGAGTCCTTGAAAGGGCAGTGGTAGAACGCGTTGGGCTGCTCCCACCAAAGAAGGCAGCAAGTGATTTATGTCGATAAAGATTTTATCCTGGAACGTCAGAGGGCCGGGTAGACCAGACAAGCAGTTGCACGTGAAGAACCTTATTACTGATGCTGGGGCGGATATCTTCCTCCTCCAGGAAACCAAGCTCGCTGAGGGTAGAGACGTCGACGTGGCGGTCCTGTATGGGGGCAATCGGTTCTCCTCGGTGCAGCTGGGCTCTAGGGGTGCGACAGGTGGTCTGCTCATTGGCGGGAAGAATGACTTTTTGCAATCTCTTGGACATGTCCAATTCACAGTACTGCCTCTCGGTGTCGCTTAAGAGCCGTGAAAGTGGGGAAAGCATTCGGGTAACAAACATCTATGGGCCAAGTGGCGTTGGCGGGCAATCATTGGCCGAGGAGCTTGCACAGCTGGGGCTCGCGAATGAGGGTGAGGTATGGCTTCTTGGTGGGGACCTGAACATGACGTTGCTAGCAGAAGATCGACCCCTTGGCTTGGGGGACAAGGATCCGGGCTCAGATGAATTCCGACAGATTGCGTACAACTTCAGCTTGTTTATTTTCGATACCGCGGGCTGCAAATTCACTTGGCACAATGTGAGAGAAAAATCGATATTGGACAGATTCCTTCTGTTGCAATAGGTCGTGGATAGATTCCCCCTCTCGCGGGCTCAGTCGGACCACACTCCAATCCTTTGGTCATCCGAGGAGGGGGGAAGGGCGGATTCTTCTTCAAATTCGAGAAAAATTGGCTTCTCGAAGACGGCTTTAGGGATTTGATAGCAGAAAAATGGAGGACTGAAATTGTGGGTGGTACTGCGGTGGCCAGATTCATTGCGAAGCTGCATAACCTGAGATCTTTTATCATGTCCTTCGGTAGGAAGGTCAGATCCAGGAGAAGAGCTAAGAGAACGAAGATTCAGGTTGTCGTCTCCCGCTTGGATTCGGTTGATGATGACAGAGGTCTCACGCGGTAAGAAAGGGCGGAGAGGCACGATTGTCTAGCAGAGTTTGCTCCTTGAAGATAAAAAAAGAGGAGGTGGAGTGGCGCCAACGATCTCGATAGCGATGACTTAGAGAAGTTGACGCTAACACGAGATTTTTCCACACCATGGCCTCGGGGAGAAGATGAAGAAACTTTTTGCAGGAGTTAGACGTGGGAGGGGCTCGGGTGTCAGGGGAGTCGGCGCTTGGGAAGGCGCTGAGGGAGCACTTCTCCGTGGTCTCTCGGAGGAGGAGGGGGAACGGTTGGGGGTGGCTTGGGAAAGGGCTGGAGCCCCTTTATAAAGCACAAGCAACTTCCTTGCTTACTCCTTTCACTGAGGAGGAGGTTAAGGGGGCGGTTTGGAGTTTAAATGTGGACGGGGCCCCGGGCCCAGATGGATTCTCCGTGCTCTTCTACCGCTAGTTTTGGGATCATCTGAAGCTGGAGGTCATGGAGGTGCTTAATGAATTTAAAGAGGGAAACAGAGGTTTTGAGAAGATCAATCGCACTTTGCTATTCTTGTTGCCGAAGGACACGCCCACCTATGTTGATGATTTCAGGCCCATCGCGCTTTCTAACGCCATTTACCTCATTGTAGCAAAAACCCTCGCAAACAGGCTTAAATCTGTCTTGGGCTCCGTGGTGTTGGATAGGCAGCCTGCTTTCATCCCGAGTAGACAGATGGCTGATGGGCTCGTCATGGCATCTAAAATATGTATAGGCTTGAAAAGGTCCAAGACGAGGGGAGCTCTTTGGAAGATAGATTATGCAAGAGCTTATGATAGCGTGGATTGTAAGTTCCTCTGGGTTTCAATATGCAGAAGGGGTTTCCCGGAGATGTGGATTGACTGAATCAAGAGGTGTGTCACCACTTCCTCCTTCTCGGTGCTGGTGAATGGTAAGTCGGAGGGGGGTTTTTCCAACCATAGAGGGGGGTCAGGCAGGGCTGTCCTTTGGACCCAATGTTGTTGGTTCTAATTTCGGACGCACTGGGCATTTTATTCAGGGAGGCGGTCGAGTCGGGCTGGTGTGAGGGCTACCGTAGGGAGGATATCTCCATCCCTATTCTTCAGTACGTGGACGACACTGTTCTCTTTCTTGGGGGTACAGAGGAGCAATCCACAAATACGGTCCACCTGGTCAACATTTTTGGTGGGATGGCGGGACTGGAGATCAATAAGAGCAAGTTCGTAGTGATTGCGTTTGGGATAACTGAGGCTGAATGGCTCGATGTGGCTGGTCTCACGGATCGCCAACTGGGGACCCTTTCGATCCACTACTTAGGCTTACCGTTGGTGTCTGGAAAGCTGAAGACGGTAATGGCATCAAGAGGTTGGAGCGAAAACTGGAAGGCTGGAAGGCGCTCACCTTGTCCAGAGGAGGTAAGCTTTATTGAGGAACGTGCTCGCGGCGATTCCAGTTTTGTTCTTCTCTATAAGATTGTGGTCGGTGGGCGTTAGAAGGAAAATTGAGTCCATTATGAGGAGCTTCTTCTGGTCGGATGGGAAACAACAGAGGAGCGGTATCCATTTGGTCTGCTGGGAAGTGATGACGAGGAACCGTGAGGATGGTGGGTTGGGTATCCGCGACGTGGAGAACATGAACAAGGCGCTCATCTCGATGTGGTTTATCTCCATTTAGGGCCACTCGTCCTCACTTGTGGTTCGCCTCATGAGGAAAATTTATGGGGTCTCGAGCCAATTCGTCCCTAATATAGTTCGTCACGAATCCCCCCTTTAGGTGGGTATTCGTGTAGTTCTCACGAGTAAATGCACTATATAGTCTCCCATTGTGTAGAAACATCAAGAGTGCTACCAGAAACCAAGTATTTAAAATTTACCTGGGCTATGTTGGATGTTGAGAAATGCATAAGAGTAGGGGGTCGAGTGGTATCCAGACATGAGGCGGAGGTGGAGCGTAAACCTCCTCGTTAGACTTGAAAGATGATAAAATTTACCTGGAGTGTACTGGAAGTTATGAAAGGCACTAAATCAAGTGGGTCGAGTGGTAGTAGCTTTGTGAATGTACACACAAGGAGAAGTCTACACCATAGAGGGTCAATAAGTAGGTGTTATGGTATCAAGATGATACCAAAGCCCTTGTCTTAAACCGCAACGCTGAAATCATGCGTAAAGAAATAATGAATTGTTTGTTCAGAGACTATAGGGATCTTTTATGTAGAGGAGAAACCCTATAGGGCTAAAAAATAGATGTGAATACATAGAGAAAAAGGAAATTACATATAAAGAAATGGTATAGATAATATTTACTATAACAATACATATTGTGTTGTGATTGTTTCGTGTTTATTCATTTTCTTGTATGATCTACGTTGATTTTCTCTACATACAACATAGTTCATCACCCTTGTAATAGGAACTCGATGTGACTGATTACATTAATTTGAATGATTGATTGCACACAAAACAAAACCTATAAATGATTGATCATGTTGATATGAGTGATCAATCGCCTCAAAAAATAACCTTTTGTCATCAATCACATCGGTCTGACTAATCAAACATTGTCTCCTTCTGAAAAGTAACATGAGGCTCTCATGATCAATAAATCTTGGAAAGTGATCGTGCACAATGTTGTAAAAGAGAAAATAAATCCCCTTTCTAGAGATGACCAATTAATCATATTGGAATGAACACTAAAGTAACAATGATATGAGAATCGGAGACCCTCCACGATGGTATGCTCCACTAATCTCACAAGATGATCACCTCGGATGTCACCATGAATTATTGAGTTTACAAGGCGAAGGAATTTTTTATGCAAGGAAAAAGATCATTATCACAACAATTTATGGATATCTTCATTATATATCAATATATGGAGAGCTTCTACCAAGACTCTAACATGGGATTGGATAGACTTTAATACCATGATAAAAATAATTATACAAAAAATAATCACATAATGAAGACCCATGATTTATGTAGTATTAAAGGAAAAGAAAGAATTGATTGAATGAGTCGCCCTCGGATTCTCTTATATAGGAGAGGAGCCTAGGGGACAAATTACAAGAAGAGGACAAAAGAAATAAAAAATAAGTAAAACAATAATAATGATAACTTATATATCAACACTCCCCCTCAAGCTAGAGCGTAGATATCGATCTGACTCTGCTTGGAACATCTTTGATAAGGCCCTCTGGCTATATCCTTAGTACGAACATTCGATGTCTGGTATCTAGAGCTGACATGTTTAGTGGCGAATAAGACCCTTCTGTATCATGTCACGAGTGAATTGACAATCCACCTCTATGTGCTTCATCCTCTCATGAAAGGCCGGGTTGTTGGCAATAAAGAGAGTAGCCTGATTGTCACTGTAACATCCAGAATCGGCCTAAACTGAACCTGACCCGATTTGGGTCCGTTTAACCCAATAAAGTTGTCAGTCGGCATCAGATGACTTATATCGACTAATTGGTCGTGAATCAAAAGTCGTTTGGGCGAAATCAATCAAAAATCGGTCGCTTCGTAATGCGCGCCGCGAAAAAGCCGTGACGCAAATTCGGAAACGATGAAATGAATCGAGACTGTCATTAGATTCGATTCGACGAAGCAAGACCAATGAAATCGACCGTTCGTCAATCGGAGGTCGTCTGACATTTTTAAATTACAAAATTTAACTCCAAACCCAAAACCGTATCTCGAAAATTCAGGGACTCAAAACCCGATCGGAAGTATATCAATATTATACTCATTTCGATCGTCGTTGAAAGACGATCGAAACAAGATATTACTCGTTAAAATCTGACACTCGAGGCGCGAATACGGGAGAGTTTAGTAACTTAATTAATTAAATAAATAAAATAATATAAAATCTTAACTTTAACCAGACGGCAGACTTGTCTAAAAAAAATCTACAAACATGCTAAGCAGCTGTCCATTTTATTATCCACTTGGACCCTCAAAATCTCTCCATTTGGCATAAATCTTCCCTCCACTTGTCTGGATTTAAGACATTTCTTTCCTCTATATAAACACCCAATGGCCTTCCCATTCTCCCAAAGGTTTCAGCCGAGAGAATAGGGAGAGCCCCAGCTCTCTCTCACCAAATTGCAGCTACAGCCCCCCTGCTGGAAGACTTTCATTGCTTCTGATCAAGCAACTGGTAGAGCAGCAATTGCTACCTCTACAGCACAAAGCTGCTGTCTAGCAGCTCATCAAGATCTACAGTAGTTCCTTCAAGCAGCTGGAAGTAGCCATTCCTTGCTCTTGAAGCTCCTGTCAAAGATGCTTCTCTCCTACGAAGCTGCATTTTCTAAATCTTCAAATTTGTGAGATTTTTAAAGGTACAATCCTATCATCCTTTCATTTGCTGCCATGCATGTGCTTTTACCCCATTTAAATCCCTCTTGTTAAAAGTTTTGGGACTGGGAAATCATGAAATGACATTTAATTTCTTGATAATCAGATTTTGTTAATAAGGTCTGCTGTTTGACAATATATATATATATATAAGCATTCCATTCTATTACCTTTGATTTTCCATTTTATTGGGTGGTCTGAATACTATACATAAGAGTGTTGTTGTAAGAACATGGAGTAGACCATTCCTAAGAGAAATATTAACCACTCGTAGTCTCGCAAGCGTTCAACTTGAGAGGGTGGGGGTTTGAACACTATGTATCAATGTAATCCATTTGAATGATCCATGAGTGTAACATCATCCATTCCCAAAATTATGCTAAATGACAAATTGTGCCTGTAGATGAATTTAAGAAATGAAGTTCATGGATTTTGCTCTTACTGGTTGGTAGGAGAAGAAATATTTCATCTGAGAATAACTAATGGGCATGGCAATTTTTTTGGCGCAAAATGCAGAATATGAATATATGCACTTAAAAATAGAACGGACAGGGATATAATGCACAGCAGTATAAATTTTTAGTTGATCCCACACATATGGTATTTTAGAAGAGAGTGAGGAGATCAAGAAGTTGGGTTTAGGGTTTAGGGTTTAGGGTTTAGGGTTTAGGGTTTAGGGATTCATGACATATGCATATGCATACAACACCTAATGCCATGCGAGAGTTCTAGGTATTCACCCTTAAATGGTGTGACTAAGCCAAAATGATAGGGCAAAAGATGACAAATCTTCTCTTCTTTATAAATCTAGTCACAATATGCCTACAACAGGTAATCCAATGAATAATCAATTTCATAAGAAAATCTTTTATATGTGATCTCCTAACATTGGATCACTACAGATGGAATCATTGACAAGATAATCATATCTGTTAAATTGATCACATAGGAAATTAAAGAAGGATTGAGGAATCAAGTATGTTAGTGAATCAAGATGACAATTAATAGTGTCGGTCATGGTGATCCCTATACCTGACCGTGCGAGAGCGCGGTGACTCTCAACTAGGTGGAAGATAGGAAGCTCAGTTTGGGCAGCGGCCACCAAGTGCGCGGGTCTAGGATCTCGATCCTCTTTCGGTTTTTACGCGAGCTCGCAGTGTTTTTACGCCTCATTGGGATCCCGTCATAGTGATCCCTACACCTGACCGTGCGAGAGCACGGTGACTCTCAACTGGGCGGAAGATAGGAAGCTCAGTTTGGGCAGCAACCGCCAAGTGCGCGGGTCTAGGATCCCAGTCCTCTTTCGGTTTTTACGCGAGCTCGCAGTGATTTTACGCCTCGTTGGGATCCCGACTTTAGACCGGTTCTGCTGACCCTCTGTTTTAGGATACCCAGGCAGGGGATCCTTGGTTTTCAGTTTTACGTACGAGCTCGGTTGCCCGTACTAGTCGGGTTGATTTCTAGAGCGACTTTTCCGGGAAGTCTCTCTCACCCGTCTCAGTGGCGTAGTTTGGGAGTAGACCTATCCCTCTATTGGACCGCGCTTCCAATTAGAGGGCGAGACGGAAGAGCCCTTTTGTTGGCTTCTTCACCGCTTGAGTTTTTCTTTCGCCAACAGACTTGGCGATTCTACATCCAGATCATCCATATCTATATCTATATCTATATCTACATCATTGAGAGTTATATCTGAGAGAGTTACTGTAAAGGTTTGGAGGAATTACAATTAAAAATGAGATGATTGTAAGTGACTAATCTGTTTCGAAATCCTTATAAAGATTACAATCAAGTTGAGTAAATGGAAGTAACTACAATCTGAATCGAAATCTCACTAAGTTAGTGGACGTGTTGGGAACTTAGTTAGGATGCATTATACAACACCGCATGCCTACGGAGGCACCCCAACCCTAAGACAGTCCCAAGTCCTATAGTCAGAGTGTGAGGTTTCACACGAGCCAAGACCACAGACTATCCACTAGACTTAAGAATTTAATAAATCATTATATCTACTTATCTCATCTTTTCCATCATCAAAATCCACAAATATGATCTCTAAGTAATATGAGAATAAAATATACTTACTTATGATCAATTAGTTACAATATAAATATGCTTATGTGGGAAATGTTGGGTTAATGGCTAATCATGAGAGGTGCTTACTAGAAATTTGGAAACCTTTTACATTTGCAAGTAGAAATAAAATTAAATTGAGTTGCTCCTACCTTTCTACTTGTTACTTTTGAACATATTAAATCATTGTTTATGTTTTATAAATTTATGGGAAGTACCAGCACCCGCTGACGCCTTTTCTTCCTTGCACGCATGGCAGGCAAGGAGCCTTTAGCTTAGTAGCGGTTTGATGACTTCAGGAGATAGGGTATATACTAGACGGTATGGTTTATTTTGACTCAGTTTTTGTTCGGTTGATAATGTAAATGTTTCTTTTGCGATCCTGTGTGAATGAAATGCCGCGAAAGTAGCGTAAACGGATACTCGGATCCTCGGGGGTTCACAGTTTGGTATCAGTGCAGTGGTACCCCGATATGCACATTCGCGGTATTTCAATTCCGATCGCATTATGTTCTCGGATAGCGGCAGTCTTCCGACTTGTCGTGAGTCCAAGAAGGGAAATATGACATTCAGATTCAATTACCATAGATGTCACCAATTTCATTAATTTTCGCATTATGTCCCAAGAAGAGAAAAAGCATATATCATATTATCCGCGAACACTAAATATTATGACTAGTTATGGTTCTCATACAGAGCAATGACATCCCGACCAGGCCAGGAGACGACTGACCAGCTAGCACGCATACTGACTGCTTTTATCGAGCTTTCCACGTTTTATTTGATTCTGATGCGACACACTCTTTTCTTGCTTTGAGACTACTAGTTTCTTTAGGAAGAGTCGCAGAGACTCTCTCTTATCCATATCACATCAGAGGGCCAGGTGGCCAGTTGTTTGTTATTTCTCTGATAGTCAGGCACTTGCCCGTACTGATTGGTGGTCACGAGATGATCGCAGATTGTCTACTCCTACAGCTTGATGAGTTCGACTTGATTCTAGGCATGGATTGGTTATCCGCTCATCATGCACTTGTTGATTGTTTTAGGAAGACGGTTGTCTTCAGGATCCCAGATTTACCCGAGTTTACTTTTGAGGGTACTATACACAACTCCACCATGGAGTATATTTCAGTGTTACGAGCTCAGTGACTTGTTGATCAGGGTTGTGATTCATACCTTGCATTTGTTCGGAAGGTATCTGATCAGGAGCCGGTGATACAGGACATCCGAGTAGTATCAGAATATCCAGATTTATTTCCTGATGAGCTACCAGGATTACCTCCTGAGAGAGAGATCGAGATCACATTACTACCAGATACCCAGCCGATCTCGATGGCTCCTTACCGTATCGCACCTGCTGAGTTGCGAGAGCTGAAGGTGCAATTACAGGAGTTACTTGATTTGGGATTCGTGAGGTCGAGCATTTCACCTTGGGATGCTCCGGTCCTTTTGTTAAGAAGAAGGATGGATCCATGAGACTATGCGTCGATTACATGCAGCTGAACAAGAGAACGGTGAAAAACCGTTATCCTTTGTCGCGCATCGATGATTTGTTCGATCAGTTCCAGGGATCTTCGATGTTCTCGAAGATTGATCTTCATTCAGACTACCATCAGCTGAGGATTCGAGAGTCGGATATTCCGAAGACTGCTTTCAGGACACGTTATGGACACTACGAGTTTATGGTGATGCCATTTGGGCTCACCAATGCACCCGCAACTTTCATGGATATGATGAACATGATCTTCCATCCATACTTGGACAAGTTTGTAGTGGTGTTCATCGATGATGTGCTCATCTATTCAGGAAAAGAATGGGATCATGCGAATAATCTACGGATTGTTTTGGATACATTGCGGAAGCACAAGTTATATGCCAAATTGAGAAAATGTGAGTTCTGGTTATCTCAGGTCTCATTTCTGGGGCATGTCATTTCTGGAGCAAGCATCGCAGTTGATCCTGCGAAGATTGAGGCAGTCATGTCTTGGGAGCAACCCTAGACAGTTACACAGATTCGGAGTTTCCTCGGGCTAGCGGGCTATTACAAACGCTTTGTCAATGGATTTTCACACATTGTTCTCCCTTTGAGATAATTGATGCAAAAAGGTGTTCCATTCAGTTGGGACAATTCATGTGAGGAGGCCTTCTAGACACTAGAGGAGAGATTGACTACATCACCTATTCTTGCTCTTCCTTCAGGCACTCAGGACTATGCAGTCTACACAGATGCATCTGGAGAAGGCCTAAGAGCAGTGTTGATGCAGAGACGACAGGTGATTGCTTACGCATCACGATAGTTGAGGCCACATGAGCGAAATTACCCCACCCATGATTTAGAGTTAGCGGCAGTTGTCTTCGCTCTGAAGATCTGGCGCCACTACTTATATCGGGTAAACTTCGAGATTTTCACTGATCATAAGAGCCTGAAGTACATCTTTGATCAGAAGGAGCTGAATATGAGACAGCGCAGATGGCTCGAGCTACTAAAGGATTATGATTGCACGATCTCTTACCACCCCGGTAAGGGAAACGTGGTGGCTGATGCACTTAGCAGGAGAGCATATGCAGAGCGTACGGCGAACTGGCTATACACGTGGGATATGCTTGCATCTTTGACCGATTGGCATCCTCAGGAGAGCGTATCCATATCTACTGTCGTGCCTCCATGATACAATAGTTTGTGGGATCGGATTGTCGAAGGACAGAAGACAGATCCTTGAATTCGAGATAGATACATGCGCGTCGTCAAGGATGAGGTTGATGTCTTTGTTGTGGCAGAGTCCATTTTATGGAAGGCAGGCCGAGTCGTTGTGCCAACGACGAGCAGTTACGCAGAGACATACTTGATGAGGCACACAGTTTACGGTTATCTATCCATCCAGACAGCACGAAGATGTATCGTGATCTATGCCGACATTTCTGGTGGGATGGAATGAAGCGCGATGTGGCGCTACATGTCAATAGATGCATGACATGTCAGATGGTCAAAGCTGAGTACAAGAGACCACTAGGATTACTGCAGTCTCTCCCCATTCCCGAGTGGAAATGGGAGAGCAGTTCTATGGATTTTGTCACGGGATTGCCGAAGACTCCAGGTGGTCATGATTCCATTTAAGTCGTTGTTGATAGGTTGACTAAGTCAACCCATTTCATACCTGCCAACACGACTTACACTCCATCCAGATTGGCCAAGCTGTATGTGCAGAACATCATTAGGCTACATGGTATACCACGTGAGGTGGTGTCTGACAGAGATTCGAGGTTTACTTCGAACTATTGGCATCAGTTCATGTCAGCACTACAGACAGAGCTGAAGATGGCGTGAGGTAGGATATCATGCTTTATATTCCGTGGATCTCCTGGAGGAGACCGCGAGAGTTGTTGATCTTGTGAGACGGAGGCTTCTGACGGCACAGAGCCGCCAGAAGAGCTACGCAGATCGTCGGAGAAGAGATTTGGAGTTCCTGGTGATCCAATTCTTTCCTCTTTATCCATTCAATTATCACTTATATATGTTCAACTTAATCTCATACTAACGACATTCCTATAAATTATAGGTTGGAGATTGGGTATTTCTCCGTTTATCTCCCATAAAGGGAATACAAAGATTCGGTGTTCGTGGCAAGCTCGCACCGCGATATGTGGGGCCGTTTGAGACTCTTGCAAGAGTGGGTAAAGTGGCCTACCGAGTAGCCCTTCCTCCACATCTATCAGCGATTCACGATGTCTTCCACATATCCAACCTGAAGAAGTATATGCACGACCCTCGACACGTCATCAGCTACGAGAATCTTGATGTAGAGCCAGATTTGACTTACGAGGAGAAGCCGGTACAGATCATTGACAGTGCTGTGAAGAAGCTTCGCAGCAAAGAGATTCCATTGGTCTAGGTGCTGTGGCACCGACACGACGTCGAAGAGGTGACGTGAGAAACCGAAGCCGAGATGCGGGCACGATACCCGCAACTTTTCTGAGGTAATCATCAAAACAAGCATTTGTAATTAGATATATATATATACAGCTTGTTTTCTCTTTGAGGTTTTTATGGGTTTAAAACCCTTTGAGGTTTTTATGACCATATGAGATTCAACTAAGATACCAAATGACCTTGACTCGAGTCTCGAGGACGAGACTCCCTTTGAGGTTTTATATTTATAATATCCAGAATCCGCCTAAACCGAACCTGACCCGATTTGGGTCCGTTTAACCCAATAAAGTTGCCAGTCGGCATCGGATGACTTATATCGACTAATTGGTCGTGAATCAAAAGTCGTTCGGGCGAAATTGACAAAAAATCAGTCGCTTCGTAATGCACGCTGCGAAAAAGCCGCGACGCAAATTCGGAAACCATGAAATGAATCGATACTGTCATTAGATTCGATTAGACGAAGCAAGACCAACGAAATCAACCGTTCATCAATCGGAGGTCGTTTGACATTTTTAAATTACAAAATTTAACCCCAAACCCAAAACCGTATCTCGAAAATTCGGGGACTCAAAACCCGATCGGAAGAATATCAATATTATACTCATTTCGATCGTCGTTGAAAGACAATCGAAACAAGATATTACTCGTTAAAATCTGACACTCGAGGCGCGAATACGGGAGAGTTTAGTAACTTAATTAATTAAATAAATAATATAATATAAAATCTTAACTTTAACCAGACGACGGACTTGTTTAAAAAAAATCTACAAACATGCTAAGCAGCTGTCCAATTTCTTATCCACTTGGACCCTCAAAATCTCTCCATTTGGCATAAATCTTCCCTCCACTTGTCTTGATTTAAGACCTTTCTTTCCTCTATATAAACACACAATGCCCTTCCCATTCTCCCAAAGGTTTCAGCTGAGAGAATAGGGAGAGCCCCTGCTCTCTCTCACCAAATTGCAGCTACAACCCCCCTGCTGGAAGACTTTCGTTGCTTCTGATCAAGCAACTGGTAGAGCAGCAATTGCTACCTCCACAGCACAAAGCTGCTGTCCAGCAGCTCATCAAGAGCTACAACAGTTCCTTCAAGCAGCTGGAAGCAGCCATTCCTTGCTCTTGAAGCTCCTGTCAAAGATGCTTCTCTCCTACGAAGCTGCATGTTTCTAAATCTTCAAATTTGTGAGATTTTTAAAGGTACAATCCTATCATCCTTTCCTTTGCTGCCATGCATGTGCTTTTACCCCTGGGACTGGGAAATCATGAAATGACATTTAATTTCTTGATAATCAGATTTTGTTAGTAAGTTTTGCTGTTTGACAGTATATATATATAAGCATTCCATTCTATTACCTTTGATTTTCCATTTTATTGGGTGGTCTGAATACTATACATAAGAGTGTTGTTGTAAGAACATGGAGTAGACCATTCCTAAGAGAAATATTAACCACTCGTAGTCTCGCAAGCGTTCAACTTGAGAGGGTGGGGGTTTGAACACTATGTATCAATGTAATCCATTTGAATGATCCATGAGTGTAACATCATCCATTCCAAAAATTATGCTAAATGACAAATTGTGCCTGTAGATGAATTTAAGAAATGAAGTTCATGGATTTTGCTCTTACTGGTTGGTAGGAGAAGAAATATTTCATCTGAGAATAACTAATGGGCATGGCATTTCTTTTGGTGCAAAATGCTGAATATGAATATATGCACTTAAAAATAGAACGGACAGGGATATAATGCACAGCAGTATAAATTTTTAGTTGATCCCACACATATGGTATTTTAGAAGAGAGTGAGGAGATCAAGAAGTTGGGTAGAGGAAGACGACGAATGGTAGTTAAAGTTCCAGAAATTCTAATTCCAGATTTGGATGGAGTGTATTACAAATTCATGCACTGCTAAAAATCTCAAGTAATTCTTGTAGTAAGAAAATGGCTTAATCCCATTTAGATATGGATGCAGAGTACCCCTGTATAGCTTGGGATACTTGATGCAACCCTTGAACCATTGCTATCCAAGATCAGACTACAAGTTTTGTCATTTCAATCCATAGGAAAGCAACCAAAGGTTATAACCAGACTATAACTAGGCACACCTGCTGCAATCTCACAGGGTAAAAATATAGTAGAGATTATATGCAATTCAGCACAGCAACAAATTAATAGGTACGCCGCCTGCACCGACTTATCAAAGATCAGTTGCCAGTTTTATAACAGAGGAACAATTTGTCAAAGAAATTAAATGATACGCAGAAATTAGGAATCAAGTATTGTTGGATTTCATTCATGACATATGCACATGCATATGCATACAACACCTAATGCCATGCGAGAGTTCTAGGTATTCACCCTTAAATGGTGTGACTTAGCCAAAATGAAAGGGCAAAAGATGACAAATCTTCTCTTCTTTGTAAATCTAGTCACAATATGCCTACAACAGGTAATCCAATGAATAATCAATTTCATAAGAAAATCTTTTATATGTGATCTCCTAACATTAGATCACTACAGATGGAATCATTGACAAGATAATCATATCTGTTAAATTGATCACATAGGAAATTAAAGAAGGATTGAGGAATCAAGTATGTTAGTGAATCAAGATGACAATTAATAGTGCCAGTCATGGTGATCCCTATACCTGACCGTGCGAGAGCGCGGTGACTCTCAACTGGGCGGAAGATAGGAAGCTCAGTTTGGGCAGCGGCCGCCAAGTGCGCAGGTCTAGGATCCCAGTCCTCTTTCAGTTTTTACGCGAGCTCGCAGTGTTTTTACGCCTCGTTGGGATCCCGACTTTAGACCAGTTCCGCTGACCCTCTGTTTTAGGATACCCAGGCGGGGTATCCTTGGTTTTCAGTTTTACGTACGAGCTCGGTTGCCCGTACTAGTCGGGTTGTTTTCTAGAGCGACTTTTCCGGGAAGTCTCTCTCACCCGTCTCAGTGGCGTAGTTTGGGAGTAGACCTATCCCTCTATTGGACCGCGCTTCCAATTAGAGGGCGAGACGGAAGAGCCCTTTTGTTGGCTTCTTCACTGCTTGAGTTTTTCTTTCGCAACAGACTTGGCGATTCTACATCCAGATCATCCATATCTATATCTATATCTACATCATTGAGAGTTATATCTGAGAGAGTTACTATAAAGGTTTGGAGGAATTACAATTAAAATTGAGATGATTGGAAGTGACTATAATCTGTTTCAAAATCCATATAAAGATTACAATCAAGTTGAGTAAATGGAATTAACTACAATCTGAATCGAAATCTCATTAAGCTAGTGGACGTGTTGGGAACTTAGTTAGGATGCATTATACAACACCGCATGCCTACGGAGGCACCCCAACCCTAAGACATTCCCCAAGTCTTAGAGTCATAGTGTGAGGTTTCACACGAGCCAAGACCACAGACTATCTACTAGACTTAAGAATTTAATAAATCATTATATCTTCTCATCTCATCTTTTCCATCATCAAAATCCACAAATATGGTCTCTAAGTAATATGAGAATAAAATATACTTACTTATGATCAATTAGTTACAATATAAATATGCTTATATGGGAAATGTTGGGTTAATGGCTAATCATGAGAGGTGCTTACTAGAAATTTGGAAACCTTTTACATTTGCAAGTAGAAATAAAGTTAAATTGAGTTGCTCCTACCTTTCTACTTGTTACTTTTGAACATATTAAATCATTGTTTATGTTTTATAAATTTATGGGAAGTACCAACACCTGCTGACGCCTTTTCTTCCTTGCACGCATGGCTGGCAAGGAGCCTTTAGCTCAGTAGCGGTTTGATGACTTCAGAAGACAGGGTATATACTAGACGGTATGGTTTATTTTGACTCAGTTTTTGTTTAGGTTATAATGTAAATGTTTCTTTTGCGATCCTGTATGAATGAAATGCCACGAAAGTAGCGTAAACGGGTACCCGGATCCTCGGGGGTTCACAGTCACATTGGAGGTGCCTGGGACGAGGCACGTCTATAGTCAGGTAAGTAAGAACATATATGACCCGCATCATCTCTATGCTAGCCTACACCATGGCCCTGTACTCTGACTCAACATTCGATCTGGCAACCGCATTATGCTTCTTACTCTTCTATGAAACCATTGAATTCCCTATGAACACAACAAGGCCTGATGTAGATTTCCTATCCTTTGGACACCCAACATAATCTGCATATGCATATGTGGTAACTGAAAGATATGTATCTCTACTGAAAAGAAGTCTCGTACCATGTGAAGTCTTCAGATATCTCAGAATCATATGGATTACATTCCTGTGCCTATCTGGGTTGCTCCATAAACTGACTCACTTTGCTCACAACAAAGGATTTGTCGGGTCTGGTAATAGTCACATATAGTAGCTTGCCAACAAGCTTCCTGTAACTCCTCTTGTCAACCTCCTCAGTGTCATCATCATATAGCTTCATACTCGGGTCAATAGAAGTAGGGGCTGTTTTGTAATCTGTCGTGCCTGTCTCTGAAAGGTCTGTAATGTACTTCCTCTAGGTCATCATAAGACCTCGTTGGTTCCTAAGAAACTCCAGTCCAAGGAAGTAACTTAAATGTCCAAGGTCCTTGGTCACAAACTGCTGACCTACGAAGTCCTTGGCACCCCGAATGCCCTTCTCATCATCCCCTGTAACAATAATGTCATCAACATAAACAAGAATGACAATAGTACCTATCTGAGCCCTCTGCATAAACAAGGAGTGGTCATCAGCCGATTGCACAAGCCCCTGCTTCTCTATCAAGTCCGAGAGCTTCAGGAACCATGCTTTGGACTCTGCTTAAGACCATAGATAGCCTTGTGTAACCTGCAAACCTTCTGACACTCCCCCTTAGTAGAAAACCCAGGTGGTTGCTGCATGTAGACCTTCTCTTGTAAATCACCATAGAGGAAGGCATTCTTCACATATAGTTGGTAAGGGGCCAATCTCCTGTCACGACAACAGAAAGTAGAATATGCAAAGTAGAATGTCTAGCAACTGGAGAGAATGTATCCTGATAGTCTACCCCATATGTCTGGGTAAACCCATGTACCATAAGTCTCGCCTTATAGCGATCAACACTGCCATCCACATGGTGTTTTACTGTGAACACCCATTTGCATCCCACAACGTATGCGCCAACTGGAGCAGAAACAAAACTCCATGTACCACGTGACTGTAGCGTGGTCATTTCCTCCTCCATAGCTAACCTCCACTGACTATCCTGAAGAGCCTCCTGATATGACTGCGGTATCTCCATAGCTGATAGTGCCAGAGTAAATCTCTTGAAATCCTCAACAACCTGCTCAAGGAAACCCATGCTGCAAGAGGATAAGTAGAACACTTACGTTTTGGCTTACGAAGATCGATCGGCACATCAAGATCATCTTCCAAGTTCGTAACCTGTGAGATCCCCTCCTGAGAGGGCACCTGCTCATCCCGTATCGAATCCTGCTGCACAAGCAACTCAGAGTGCCATCAGTAGAAAAAATGCGCTCATTGCATACCTGAGCCGTACTGGATAACGGGCAAGGCATGTGAACAGGGGGATAGAGCGAGACTTGCGAGTAAAAACACGAGGCAAAAACTGAGTCACAGTAGAAGGAGGAGCCACATGATCAGGTATAGGTAGTGGTGGTGGAGGAGGAAGTGGTGGTGGTGGTGGTATGACAATAGGAGGAGGCATCTAGATCTCAGCATCAGAGTCATACAAAGCAAATCTGTCACCTGTAGGAGTAAAATACATGACATACTCAAAGAAAGTGACATCAACACTGACAAAATACTTCCGCATGAGCGGATCAAAGCAGTAGTACCCTTTCTGGATACGATAGTAGCCGACGAAAATGCACTTGACAGCCCTGAGAGAGAGCTTGTCATGTCCAGGAGAGACATCATGAACAAATGCAACAGAACCAAACACACGAGGAGAAAGGAAGAAAAGATCCTTATCGGGAAACACAATCGAGAAAGGAATCTTCTCTCCCAACATAGACAAAGGCATGTGATTAACTCGATAGCATGTAGATACTCTCATCTACAAGAAGGAGAAATGACGGGACAATGACCTAGCAGTCTATCTCTAGTAGGACTGCTAATCGAACTGAACATGTTCGTATTTGATTAGACTTCGTTCAATAATAGTTCGAAAATGTTCGTTTATTTCTAAACAAACTGAATAAGAACTTCAAATTTTAGTTCAATAGCTTAATGAACCAAACATGAAAATAACACATGTTCGTTTGATAAAAGTTCGAGTTGGATATGTGTGTAACTTCGTATTTATACACATGATAAATTTTAGGGTTAAATAAATTGTGATATTTATTGGTCTTTATACCACTTTATTTTGAATAATTTCTTATTTTTACTGCTTATCAAACCTTATTATCGAACTCTATTGTCGAACTTGTTCATATAAAGAAGTTTGAAAGTTAAATCTTTAACGAACTATTATCGAACCGAATTCGAACGTTCTTTTTCCAAACAAATTCGAATATATCCTATCAAACATTTATTGAACCGAAATCGAACTCGAACTTTCAAACTTTCTTATCGAACCAAACTCGAACATAGATTTGTTCGTTAGAGTTCGGTTCGATTAGCAGACATACACTCTAGGCAGCTTGGTTTCTCTCTTTGTTAAAAACCACAGGATGTCACACACATTATGTATAGACATGGTTAAATAGCTCCACATCCAAAATCGATTTAATCCAATACAAAAGTCTCAACAAAGAGAAACTGATATCACCTTTATTTTCATTGACAGCAAGTTGCCTCTTTTTCCATCTCCAGATGAAAATTCCAAGGATTAGTACAAGAAGAAATGCAGCTGCAATGGTAACACCAACTACGATTCCAGCTTTAGATTTGCTTTTTCTAGTCGGTAAATGATTGCTGACGGTTGGCTTAAAATCTGACCAAAAAATTCAATAGCTAAGAGCTACAAAAGGTGCTAAAAGATATAAACAATGAAAAAATTCAAATCCTTTTATGGAGTTACTTGGAGTAACACTGATAGCTGAAATGGATGATCCATAGTGACCACTTGAGGGAACGCCCATAGAACCCTTTCCTGCCCAAAAAAAATGGATCTCCAGAAAGTTTTTAGTTACGAAACCTGTATAGTTACGGATGACAGCTGTGAATGATTTGTTTCCAGCCTCTTTTTTTATATCAAAGTCTTTCTCTACAAGAATCCCTGTCAATAATTAGCATTAATTGTAACAGTGGACAAGATTTCCAAAAGTGCAACCATATATGCAATGATATCATGTATCAATTTTTGTACACAACCAAGGGTTATTGCTTTATGAACATTGTGCTGATATATGGCTTTGCCTCTAAAAATAAATATCAGAGGTCTTAACAAGGAGATCAAGGCTACATTTAAGTTTGAAGATGTGGTACAGAGAACCTTTTATGAGGGAGGGATCTGGGATTAAAAATAGATTTTTGTCTAAGCATAGAATGATGAAAGAATACTAGATAATGTTAAATTTCACCATAAAAGCCCCCGAGTTACTAAAGTTATAGTAGTTTGAACAAAAAATGGTTGAGTTTTCTAAAAAAAGTTTTACCTCTGGTTCTCGCCCAAGGTAGCTATCTTCTTAATATCATGCTATAAATTTACATTTTTTTGACTAAAAGAAGGGGGTGCCCTCCCGAGGCGGGAGTCACCACACCAAAACATTCATTAATAAAGCAAAGCCTACATCAGCTTGAAAACCAGAAATTGTACAAAGCATTACAATGGGCTACAACATTCTCAGAGTAAAATTGCTGCTCCTTGAAGATTCTGTCATTCCTACCCAGCCAAATAGCCCATAGTGCGGCAAAAGGCTTGGAGACATCATCAGTAGACCCATGACCGACCCGACGAATCGACCGCCAAAACTGATTCGAATCAAAGGCCCGGACCCACGTGAGCCCCAATGGCTCCCAAACCTCTGCGGAAGACCTGCAACCAAAGAAGATGTGGTTCACATCCTCCTACTCGTCTTCGCATCTATCACACCTTAGATCCGTCCCACCCAGCAGTCTTCCTCTTCTCACCTTGTCACAGATACGACCTCTCCTCATACACCAAAGGAAAACCTTAACCCGCGTAGGAACCTTGGCTGCCCAAATCGTCTTCACGTCAGCACACAGCTCTTCATCACGCTCCACCAAAGCCGCAATAATCTTCCGATAGGCCGCCTTCACCGAGAACCTACCACCAACCCACTCAAAATGGTCCGGGTTCCCCGACAGCTCCCCTACAAGGGGAATCTCAGACAACATCCTCAGAAACTCCTCCAACCTCTGATCCGATAGATCCGCAAGGAACCTCGGCGCCCACGCCCCGGCATCGACGACCTCCGCCACCCGCGCTCCCCTATCAGCGGCCAACGCCATCAACCGAGAGTAGCGGGAGGCCAGGGACCCATCCCCCGTCCAGTCATCCAACCAAAACCGGAACCGGAGCCCATCCCCCAAAACCGGCCGAAGAAGCGGCCGAAGCATCGGAAGCACAGCACGGATCCCACTCCAAAGGGATGACTCATACCGCTTCCTATATGCCACCAACTCTCCAGTAACACCATACATCTTTCTCAGCAGCTGCAAGACCGGCGACTCGGACGAACCCCAAATACGCACCACCCACTTGGCCAACAGAGCTTTGTTCATAGATTCCACGTCCCTAACGCCAAGGCCCCCCTCATCAATGGGAGCAGTCAGGTCCTTCCAAGCCACCAGGTGCAACCCCCTCTTAGCCTGCCTACCGCCTACCATCTGACCAGAAAAAGGATATCATCAAGGTCTCAATCCTCCTCCTAACACCAACCGGCATTAACCTTGTCGAGAAGAAAAAGGTCGGGATGGCCGAAAGAACGTGCTTCAGTAGTGTAAGCTTCCCACCCTTGGACAAAGTAACCGCCTTCCAACCTTCCAGCCGCTCCTCCATTCTGCGCAGCACACAATCCCAATCGGACTTCCTCATCCTGCCCTCAACCAGAGGCAAGCCCAGATAGGTAATCGGCAGTCTCCCCAAGGGGCATCCTGCCCACTCCGCCAGCCTGATGCTCTCCTCGCCACCCAAGCACAAAGGAACAAGTACCGACTTCTGCCTGTTAATCTGCAACCCAGAGAGGCACCCAAAAACATCCACCAGCACAGCTGCATTGTGATTTTGTTCCTCCGTCCCTCCCAGGAATACCAGTGTGTCATCTGCATATTGCAACACCGGGACAGAGATGTCCCCCATTCGGAAGCCCTCGCACCAGTTTTCCTCCACTGCCCGCTCAAACAAAACCGCAAGACAATATGCAACCATCACAAAAAGCAAGGGAGCAAGGGGGCAGCCCTGACGCACCCCCCTCTGCAGCTGGAACCAGCCACCCTCAGGCCTCCCATTAACTAGCACCGAGCAAGAGCTAGTGGTGACACATCTCTTAACCCAAGCAATCCAATCTTCCGGGAAGCCCCTTTTCTGCATAGCTAACCAAAGGAATCTCCAACTGACACAGTCATAAGTCTTGGCATAGTCAATCTTCCAAACTGCCCCTTTTTTTTTGAGACCTCTTCCACTCACGGCAAATCTCCGAAGCAGTCACGATTCCATCCGCCATAGAACGACCCGGAATGAAGGCGGATTGGGCCGGCAAAACCACTGAGGAAAGGACCCCTCTAAGTCTGCTCGCCAACACCTTGGCGACAATAAGATAGATGCCATTAGAGATAGATATTGGCCTGTAGTCCCCCACCCCCACTGGGGTATCTTTCTTCGGTAGCAAAAAAATCGAAGCCCTGTTAACTTTCTCAAAGCCCAAGTTGCCCCCTCTTAACTCAGTCAGAACCTCCAAGATGTCCCCCTTCAGCAGATCCCAGAACTCCCTGTAGAATGAGAGTATACATTTAGTTACTCTCATTGAATTTACATGTGGGTGCATGATCTAACGTGTCAGAGCTATAAATTTACATGTGGGTGCATGATGTAACATGTGAGTTGGATTGATTATGAAAATGATTGAATTACATTTAGTTAACCAGATTGCATAAATAGTGTATACCATACTGAGAGATGCTTATGTGGCCAATCTATTCATTGCCTGGGCTGTAAGAAATTCATTGTCTATAGATGAAACTCTGGAGTCCACTCTTAAAGTGAGGAAACTAAGGCATGGAACATTATAACAGATCTTTGTCTCAAACTATTTATCAAATTCTTTTGTCCCCCTGGTAATTTGTGGATTAGTGTATTCTTGAAAGATTTTTAAGTTAAATAGGAGTATCATTGATGCCAAAAAACCAATTAAAATAGGGGGTTGGTTTGTAAATATTAAGCATATTACAAAAACAGATAGTGTTATTGTATGCGTATCTACCTGAATGTAGATGTCAAAGATCCTTCTTCCATGATTGTGTGGTATTAATGTATCTGGGAAAGCCGTCTCTGCAAATTCTAGTTTTACTGTGTAGTTCCCATTTTCCAGTGCAAGGCCGTAGTATCTCAATGAAGAAGGGGACAGCCTTACTGTTTGAAATAACTTAGGATCCTGAGTATTAGTGAAATCAGATAAACTGACATCTGTATATTTGGGTCTTAATGCCTCTATAAAAAATCCAACACTACTAACTGCCCATCTAAAATCCTCCTTCATAAAATAAGATGCAGTAGATAGGTTCTGATTGTCTGCTTCATAGACAGTTCCATCAGATGCCACGACATCGTCACCACCGCAATTTATAGCAAATGAGTAATCTGCAAGCAAAGCGAAAACACACAAAACAAATGAAAATTTGATGCTTGCATTAAAAGTAATCAAGCACGGTTGCTAAAATTCAATCTTAAAGTTACATAGTTCATACATGCCGGAGAACCAAGGAAGCATGGAACATATTTTTGCAAGCACCTCAGGCCCAACAGCTCCCTAAAAAGCAAATAGAAAATGATATGAAATATGCATTTAAGGTCCAAACATGTTACTGATATGCACCTGTTAGACTCATCCAAGATGAAATTATTGGCCACCAAGTTCCTGTGCAGAAAAAAAATAATTAGAAAGTAAATAGGGGCATCATTTTAAGATGTGTATTAGAAAGGGTCTCTAAGGGTCGATGTGAAAAAAATGAACTTTTCTACTTGGTGTGTGAATTAAAGTACTTTAGTTTGCACCATCTTCCGGTCCTTCTGTGAATATTGAATACATTTCATAGAGGTTTCATTGCTACACGGAGAAGAAACACACCCATTTTTTAGAGTTAATTTATTGGAAATCAAAGATATCTACAAAATAAAACAGGTTTCTCGACAGTTAGATTACAAGTAGAACTAGACTATAAGAGCAGAAGTATTTCTTACGTACAATTTTATTTCCTTTTCTGCATCCCACAAAGGAGGGCTTCCTGAAAAATTGTTGTAAGAGAGATCGCTGCAAGTGAAATAATCAAAGTTTATTATTAAGCTCTTCTAGTTTACGGAGTTGAAAGTTTACAAAGCAAAGTTGGCACCTTTTCAGGCAATAAACATGTATTGATGAGATTAATTTTCTCGATACCAACGACAGAATACAACTTTAAGATAAATAGAGGTTCTTTACTATAATAGCTTTCTGAACTAAGAATATTTTGTGGTGGGTCCCATCTTGGGGCTGCACCTTATCTCCTTTCAAAAAAAATCTGAACTAAGATTAGTTGTCCCGATTGCAATTTCCCTTGTGGTGGGTCCCATCTTGGGGCTGCACCTTATCTCCTTTCAAAAAAAAATCTGAACTAAGATTAGTTGTCCCGATTGCAATTTCCCATTTACTCAAATTCCCATAGCAGAATACAACTGGAAGGAAATCGACCATATCCCCGTTTTAGTAACCATCAGTAGAAATGGGATAATCAGACTTTCATCTCGTTCAAATATATACATCCTATAAGCTAATGATCTCCATGCAATATCAATTTATTGAACTTTCACATTGCAAGTTATCAGATGCTCTTTATAATCGTTACCAATATTACTGGAACTTCATCTTGGTGTTCTATAAAGCAACCAATATTACTAGAACTTCACCTTGATGTCCTATAAAGCAATTAAAGTTGATGTGTACAATGTTGATAATTGTTTTGCGTCCAAGATCAAGTTACCCAATCATGTCCAACTCAACACTCCTCTAGTTGGGCATACATGTCAGACATGCATAACTTGCCATACAATTTTTTAAGAAAGATTCCAGTTTCAATGAGTCTGACAAACGTAATACAGAGCACGCATTCTCCGATGAGGAGAACCAGTTATATTCACACTCCAACCCTTCAGTTCCTCCTCACTAACACATCATGAGAAACATCCTCAATAGGTAGCCAGTAGAGTATCTGTTGAGTTGATATTGTATGTACCGTCTTGTATTATGAGTGAGTGATTTCTTTCTATTTGTCCATGTAGAGCATTGCATACTCCAGCTTGAGGCAGAGTGATAGAATATGCATTACATGCATAGATAGGTAATTGGATTCTCCATGGTAGAATTACTACATCCACAGGTTTAGTCCCACATCTATTGTTAGTGGGACTTGATCTTAATGGTGGGGCTATATAAGAATCCCCATACCACTTGTAACAAATGAGAGAGATCAATACAATCTGACATGTTGAGAAACCTTCTCTCATGGTTTCATCCCGCTCCTCACGGAATAGGGTTTCACGTAAATCCTAGTATTCTTTCATTGTTTTTGTTTTGAAGCCAAACTAGGGGGATACACTCAATGGTGTTCACCCCATATATTTATTAAAAAGATAACAAGAGGTTACAAAAAGAGAAACAAGGAGAAGCCCTAGTTAGATCCAGGAATCCAACAACCACGACACCTGAACGTTCACATTTTCTTTATAGAATCTCTGGCCAGAGAAGACCAAAGTATTCCTAGCCAACCAAAGCGCCCACACCATCGCAATTGGGTGAAGCAACTTCCTACGTGGACGGCCTTTGGCCGCCACTAGACATCCGCAGAAGGAATTAACATCGTCCGCAGTGACCCATTCCAGGTCAGAATTAGCCCACACCATCCTCGTAACAGTGCACCTGAAGAAGAGGTGGTCTCTCGATTCAATCTCCAACCCACACATGAGGTAAGTGTCGGATACCGGACCCAGCAGCCTGCAGCACCGACCCCGTGTCATCAATCTCTTCCTCCTAAAAAGCCAAAGGAAAAAATCAATCCTCTCAGGAAGGCCAAGTCCCCAAAAGAAACCGCAGTCTCTTGCCATATCAACCGATAGCGCAGGCGGAGAGGTCTGTAAATTGTAGCGTACGCCTTTCTCATCGAGAAGCTGCCCTCACGCCAGATCCAGTAGTCCTGCTGCTGAGATGGGCCCCTTACCTCCCTAAGCGCTTCAATCAAGCTGAGAAAATCATCCAACCTCTGATCAGAAAAGTTGAAACGAAAGAGCGGCATCCAATTCCCATTCGTCCAGCAATCGACTACACACGCCTCTGGATCTGCAGCAAAAGCAAACAAACATGGGAATCGATCATAAAGACTCCCCCTCCCGTCCAGTCGTCCCTCCAAAAGGCAAAGATCTCCCCACTCCCCAGCACTGGTTTGAACAACTCTTGAAATCTTGGTGCCACCGCCAAAATGCCCTTCCACAAGGGTGAAGGACTCATACCCCTGCCACACGAATCTGGAGTAGCCCCATTGCGCACATAAATTCGGCACAACAACGAAGAACACAGGTCGGCCCCGCTCCCCCACACCTTGGCCACCCACTTGAGCAGTAGAGCTTCATTCCACACATCCATCTTTTTGATCCCAAGCCCGCCGACACTCTTCGGCTACGTGATCGTGTCCCAATCGACCAAATGCATACCAGTAGACCGGTGTCCGTTATGTCCCCGCAGAAACCGTCGCATCAATCTCTCGAGACTCCTCCTAATCCCAACGGGAAAAAGCCGCGTGGAGGAGATGTATACTGGAATAGCTGCCAGTACTGCCTTCAGAAGCACAAGGCGCCCACCCTTAGAAAGTACCACGGACTTCAATCCCGCAAGCCTCTTCTCAACTTCTCCACCAGAGGCAGCCAGTCAGCCATCTTAGCCCTACCAGCGGCAAGAGGGATCCCAAGATAGTGGGCGGGGAGCCCCATGCACTATGTACCTAGCTGTGGCCCACATCGTTCAGCCTCCTCAACCTCCATTGTAAACGCGACCACCTTGGACTTGGCGCGATTCTGGACCAGACCCGACATCTCACTAAAAATCTGGAATGTAATTCCCATACCAGAGACCTCATCAGAGCCCCCTTCAATGAAAAACATAGAGTCATCCACGTATTGAATGAGAGGTATCCTCAGCTCGTCTTTAGAATATCCTTTAGTGATACCACTGAGCTGAACACGGTCTGCCATGTAAGCAAGAACATCAGAAGCAATGATAAACAATAAGGGAGCCAGAGGACACCCCTGCCTCACACCCCTCTGGGGCTCGAAGAAACCCCCCTCAGGGCGCCCATTCAGGAGAACAATCATCGACGCAGTAGTCACACACCGCTTCATCCACAAAATCCAGAGGGCAGGGAAGCCTCTTCTATGCATTGTCGTCCAAAGGAACTTCTAGTCAATCGTATCATAAGCCTTCGCAAAATCCACCTTCCGCATCAGCGCCTTCCTATCATATCTCTTCTAATCAGCAACAATTTCTGATGCTAAAACCAAGAAATCCGCAATCTGCCTTCTCGGCACAAACGTCGACTGAGAAGAGGAAATGATGTCTGCAAGCACCCTGGTTAGTCTCGTCGCAAACACCTTTGCCACAATTAAGTACAATGCGTTGGAAACCGCAATAGGCTTGTACTCATTAATCCTGTTGGCACCTTCCCGCTTTGGAATAAGAACTAGCAGCGCCTTATCCATACGTTCGAACCCTGCATTGCACAGACAACACTCCTTCGCCACCTCAAGCACCTCCCCCCCACCACGTCCCAGAACTCTTGGTAGAAGGAAACCAGGAACTTGTCCGGACACGGCGCCCCCTCCCCATTGAGATGCCAAACCGTCGCCTTCAGCTCCTCCAAGGATACCTCCCAAATCAGGTTGGAAGCTTGGGCTTCAGACAGCCGTGCCGCACCAAGCCCAGTCCATTTCCATTGCATGCTCGCCGTTCTGGAAGACAACTCCCGATAGTAGTCCACGGCAGCCCTCCCCACCTCTTCGTTGCCATCGACCCTAGTACCATCAAACACCAACGACCTGATGGCATTCCCCTGACGTCTGGCACTAGCCACACGGTGGAAAAAAGCCGTGTTGGCATCACCCTCCACAATCCATCTGTGCATGGATCTCTGCTTCCACTCAACGACTCTCTTCTTGTCTTCCTCCTGTATTTTTCTCTGTGCATCCGCTCTCTGATTTATCTCATCCCCCGTCAATGGTCTGGAGTCCTCCACACCGTCCAGGACATAGACCACAGGCTCCACAGCCGCCCTGGTCTCGCGACGGACCTCCCTTGAAACCCTCTTGTGCTCGCATAGCCGGCTCCGTAAAGATCCCAACTTCTGGACAAACCTCGAGGCTGCCGACCCCTCCACATGCGTAGTAGTCCAGTGCGACACCACCATTTCTCTAAACGAATCCTCTAGCTGAAGGATATGGTGAGATCCTTAAGCGCATCACGGAAGCATGAGGATCGCATCATATGCAATTGGGAAAGACTAGTCGCACTAGTTGCTCGATGCAGCGGAAATTAAAATTTTCATGTGACGAAACCACATGATCCAAGAACACTTCTCAGATCATTTCGTCTAAACCACAAACAAGTAATAGGATTACCTCTTGAAGCGTGGTTGTGATCGAGTCTCTAAACAAAGACACCTCCTGTCTCAAGTCCGATTCGACGGAGGAGACGCTTGCAAGCGTGTTGATGAAACACGTGCTTCTCGCAATCCATGTTGAAGATCCAAGCCACAAATCTCCTGATCTCGACAAACGAGATACGACGTCTTCTTCACGAGCAAGGCACGCCGAAGTAGACGGAGATCTACGAGCAAACCATCGGACATCATAACGATGACGCTGCGGCGATGGAGAATCTCTCTAGGGCATCCATGATGGACGGCCACATGAGAGAGACAGAGAGAGTAGGCGTGTAGAGAGAAAGAGAGAGAGAGAGAGAGAGTTGTTGTCTCACTTGTTGTTGTTATTGTAACCAAGAAGAGCAAGGGGTGCCCTTCTATTTATAATATTTTGGGATCCATGGATCTCAATCCATGGGTAACACAAATCAAATGGCTCTCATTGATTTGTGTTTCTTTTAATGGCCAAGATTTTGTTGGTAATAAACCAACAACAATTAATTAATTTAGATTAAATATATATTGATAAATCAATATAATTTAATCCCAAATTAAATCAATCAAGCATACATGGAGATATTTGGATGGAGATTTCATGCAATCTTGGAAATCTCATGCAGTCTTGTGAGACTGCATTATTCCTTAGAAATATCCATGATTTTACAACAACACTTGTTGTAGATAATTCAACAACAATAATTCATAATTATTTTGTCAATATTGCAATCTTGCCATTGGAAAATTGTGAATCACATTCACAACCCAAAATAAAATGTAAATTACATTTTCAATTTATTGTCCAATGTGAATCCAATTCACATCAACTTTTAATTAACAAATGTAACAAATAGCTCTCTCTTATATATTATAAATCACATTTATAATATATATGATTAATATGGATGTTTCTATTCCACATTATTCATATCCATGATAATTAAATCACATTTAATCATCTTGGATCTCTTATTCTCATGTGCCCTAATAATATGAATCACATTCACATTATTCACATCTTTGATAATTAAATCACATTTAATAATCTAAGATAACTCCTTTATAATATGAATCAAATTCATATTATTCATGATAATTAAATCCCATTCAATTATCAATTTTCTCAATGCTCGGATACATAATATCAACAATGAAATTATTTTGAACCCTTTCATGGATAATGCGTTTTCTCCACGAATACTTGGAGATAAGGACAGGGCGATTGTATTGTTCTACGTATAGTGACTTGGATATTGAGATCATATCTCAAATCCAGATCTCGGGCCTCCCATAGATGCTTAATTAAATCAAGACCGCAAATCTAATCTTCTCATTGCATCCGAATCACATTCAGATCAATGTCCAACATTTGGACCAAGATCAGATTATCTCTACTGAGAGGAGTCACTAAAATCCAGACCCGTTTCATCGCTTCCTAGGAATGGAAGCGTCATGGTTATACAATCGTTTATGATCACATCACCCTCAGGTATTCCCAATACATGTACATCCTGCATACTGGAAGATTCATAATAAATACGAAGTATTAGATCAACTTTACACTGTCTACTTCAGGGTTTTATCAGTAAGTTTCTCATTCAATCACTGCGAGTTGGTATTGATCATATACTTTCCAAAAGCATATATCATACCTAGGTCTTGATCATGTACTTTCCAAAATTATATATATCAAACCTACAAATTCAGTCAAGCTTCCAAAGCGAGACGACCGTGTACGGAATTTGATTATTCCCAATATCTCATGAGTGAGCTTATGTCTTCCGGTTCAGTAACTGAACATGTATGATCCCTTTGAGAGATTGTATTACTCATATGCCCTTGTATGCACACCAGCACGCCGGTGTATAGACCTTGATTAGGTTATCAACCTATTGGTCTGCCAAATGTACATATTTAGACATATAGTAACACATCTGTCTCCGTTCAGAGGATGCGTGCCCGTATCGTGACAGCATACGATATAGGACTTTGGTTATCTCAATCTCGTTAAGTCAACTCTTTGACCTAACTTATCTAACACCTCCGAATCTCTATTCCTATGCAGAGGACCTGCATCAAGAGGTCAGTCAGATATCCTCCTAACTGAGAAAGGATTGCCATCTCGTACTCAGGCTGGAGATCATCTCTTAACAATCATTTGACGGTGCTTGATGAGTCCTCAATCTAACCCTTTAGATATTCATCCAAGCACCATCATCTATGATTCAATAGTTGAATCAACAATTGTATGATTATTAAGATGGTCATGGTACATAACCCTAATTGTACTAATATTATGCAAATTAGTTATTCTTCATTTCAGATCAGGGAATGATATTCGCAATAACATTTATCGCATAGTGGCTCGCCGTGGGCTCGCATATCCAACAATCTCCCACTAGCCCAAAGAGCCATTAATGGGCTAATCATTTAAACCCGCACTCATGTGACAATCATAGGCTATTTAGAAAAATAGCTAGGTAAGTTGATCAGTCACTCTGTTCCCAAGAGACTACGCCAAGTCCTTTTACGACACTTGCATATCTCCTAGTAACAGTATTCGCATCCAATGCGAAAGTTGCATCTTATGCAACCAATACTCAATCTTATTAAAGCTATTATAGTGTCCTTGACACTATAGCTTAATAATTGTTATAACAAGTATTTTCATAATCCTTATTAGAATACATTTATTCATGGAGATCTCTATCTCCTAAGGTATCTGCAGTTAAGACCTTTTAGATCACTATCTATAAAGTCTTTAAGCTTTTGAAGATAAGACTCAGAGATCACTATCTCAAAAGTCTTGTCATCTTTGAAGTTATTGTTATTACTGCAATCAAGTATTTTATCTCCATAGTTGGATTAGTAACAGTTTACTACTCCCACTGCATGGAGACATTTGGCATTTGTACACATCTGGTATACACTCGGCTTCTCGCAACTGATGCACAAGGGCAAGCAGTTCTAGCATTCACTTCCTCAACTCCTTGAGGTTCTAACCCTTTAGATATGTCATTACCATATCTTAATGGAAGGAAGACTTTCTTGGAATTTCCATGAATGGAATATGTCCAAGGTGCACTACAAAATGTGACAGTCTCGGTACTCTTTTCTCTTTCCTTCTGAACACCTTCAGAACTAAGATCCAAGAGGCATCTTTGAGATCATATCTCAAGTTATGGAACAACCAGATTATAAAACACTTATTATCATCCTTATATCATTCTACATGATAAGGATATTATATACATTTAGCATGATGAACAAAATGACACTCCCACTAAGCTTCACAAGGTTCATCAAGATTATATCTGAAATCATAACATTTACAATTTCATCAAATCTTATGTTCTAGCTACAAGAAGGTTATTTGAGTCCATAGATGGATTTCTTTAACTTGCACATCTTACTTTCCTCAACCATGAAGCCTTGGGGCTACTTCATGTGAATATTCTCAAAGAGGTATTCATAGAGGAATGCAATCTTGACCTCCATCTTGAAGATGTCAAAGTCAAGTTGTGTAGCTATAGTTAGTAATATTCTGATGAGTTTAAGCATGGTTACTAAAGATCAAGTCTCATTGCAAGCAATGTCTTCTCTTCAAATGTGTAGCTCATGGCTACGAGCTGTGCTTTGAAGGTCTCTACCTTATCATCAGGTTCTATTTCTCTTAAAGATCCATTTACACCTTTACGGGTCTTACCTATATAGGTGGATCCTAGAGGGTCCATATACAACACTTATATATGAAGTCTACTTTAGACTTTATTTCTAAAATCCATCTTTCCCTGTCATGATCCTCAGGAGCTTCATCACACGAAGTCTGATCATTGTCAGACTTAATTGACACATGGAATACATCCTCAAACTCATTTGAAGAGGTATTAGTGTTTCATCTATAATTGTCCTTCAGTTTCCGATTTCAGGAGCCCCATTATCTTCTCAAGATTAACTGAGTTCCTACACTTCATTTTCATCTTGATTGTCAAGATAGTCATCCCCTAAGAATCACACTCTCAGAGATGAGATCTTTTAAGAATCTAAAGGTCATAAAGTAGGTATCCAATACCATCCTTTATTTCCCTAATGAAGTAGCACTCACGGGTGCTAGATTCCATCTAACTTGCATGGAACCTAATTAAGGATATACATTGTAGTCTCTACTACACATATATAGTTGGAAACTAGGGATAATTATGCTAAAATTCATCATTGATACAAACATGTCTCACATGATCCAATTGTATCTCCCTATAACTCTATTGAGTTAAGGTATGTTAGGAGGATTGAGATAGAAATGATATTCATATCTCCATAAGGTATTCTTTGAATTCATCTAACAGGTACATGCTACCTAGATTAGATCATCTTCCTTCAAACTTTGGTCCTAAACCAAAATTATGAAATCTTTGAACATTTCAAAGGTTTCTTAGGTGAAGAGAAGAAATCTCATATCATACATAATCATAAATAGATATCACATATCCGTAATGTTTACTATGCTATAGATGATCCGCATACATCAATATGTATGAGATCCTGAATACCTTGATATCTTGCACCTTTCCCAAGGAAGGATGTATTGGACATATTTTACTTTTGAATACAATATTCATAAGTATGTAAGTTTTGAAATTTTAGACATTCTAAAGTTTCATTCTTACTTGTCTATTGATCAAATCAACAGGCAAACGTCCAAAGCTTGATGACAGATCATTGTCAAATGATCTTTATCCTCTTATTGATCTTTAAGGTTTTAATTTCATTATTAGAAATGTTAATGAACCATTCATTAATTTTCTAATTCAGTAGAGTCCTCTAGATGTTAGATTACTTTCTGAAATATATCCATCATAACTCTTTATGACAGATCCATTCCAAAATTCATGTTTATTTCCAACATTTAGAAACAAACAATGAGTGTATTCTAATGTCTAGGTTATAGAGATATTCTCTATGACCAAGGGCTCTCCCACTGAAATTAGGAAGTCTATTGATCCAATGGAAATTGTTGCAACAATTGCATCAATTCCAACATGGATGACCATTAAACCTTAAGATCAAATTTCTAATCTTCTAATATATATGCAACCAATTGCAAGTGTCATTAGAAGATTGAGATACAATTATTGGACTTTATCTTATCAAATAAGAAAGTCAATTTCAATGATTTATATGTAGATTATTCTGATGCTCTATCCGAGTCCTTCACTAAGGATTCTAGACAGACTTGATAGTCATACTATCAACACATCAACTTATTACAGTATTGGCATTTATCCAACTATTTGGATGTCATATGGAAGTCATAGAAGTACTGTCAACTCTTTGACTATCCTTCTCATCTTGGGTCTGACCCATGCTTCCACTGCGCTCCCTGTATCTATAAACAACCATTGCTTAAGACTAAGGATCTCTTATGTTAAATTCAAAAGAATTCAATGTAAGAGTATTTCAACATTTATACATGCTTCATTCAATTTTTACAATATGAATATCATGAAGCTTCAAGAATGACTAGAGTATAGATAGTAGAATGATGACATTCATCGTATCTACGTCCATCTAAACTCTTTAAAACATCGGTTCAGGTAGGTACTCAAACATTTTGAATACATCATCTCATACAGAACTACCATTCTGCATTATGCAGAGAACCATGTCATTCATGATAAATGTCAAGAGCACATATGTATGCCGGAATATCTTCATTGATTTTATAAGGATTATTTGACACTTACGATTATCCTCGACGTGTCACTTCCAAAGTGCATTCGATGAGCACCTCTTCTTCTCTTGCCCGTCCGTGCTCCCTATATGGGAAGACCTGGGGCTGGGGTGGATCGACAAGACGGGGGTTAAGGACTTCTGCGATGTGCTTTATACGACCAGGCTTCGACCAAAGGGGGAGTTACCAAGGCCTCTGGCTTTAGTGTGGTCTATTTGATTGTCCAGGAATGAGCTGTTGTTTTCTGGTCATAGGTTTTACAAGGAAAATGTCTGTACCCATGCTTTAGGAGTGGTGCGCTCGTAGATGGCTTAGAGCGCTTTTTTCCTTTCCTGTTTTTTTCCTTTACTTTTACCTTCTTTTAATTCAAGGGGCAAACACCTAAAGAGTGTATCCCCCATTTTCTAGCTTCAAAAAATATATGTGATACGAAGGTATCTAAAGTCTTCTCCAGGCTCAGGATTGTTGTTTAGAAAGAACATAGATTTATCTATTTCGGCATGTGCATGTGCATACTATGTGGGATGTCCTAAGGATCACAAGTCCACATCAGGCTTTGCAATTTTTGTGGGTAGCTCTATGGTTTCTTGGAAAAGCAGGAAACAAACTGTTGTGGCTAGATCTTGTGCGGGATCCGAATATAGGGTCATGGCACAAACAAGCACGGAGATGATGTGGGTTCGAGCTGTACTAGAAGACTTGCATATAGAAGTACATCTACCCATGCAGCTAAAATGTGATAATCAAGCTGCCTTGTTCATTGCAAATAATCCAGCCTTCCATGAAAGAACAAAACATATTGAGGTAGACTGCCACTACACTAGAGATATGATCCAGAAGGGCCTATTTCCACTTCACAAGTTAGTTCAGGGGAGCAGACTGCCGATACCTTCACCAAGCCATTGCTCAGAGGACCATTCCAAAGATGTTCTTCCAAGCTGAGCATGATTAATATCTATGCTCCATCTTGAGGGGGAGTGTAGCGATATTTATGTAGTCGGTGTGTTGTTTATTAGTTTCTATTTTTCTATAGTTGCTACTTATGTAATTTACCCATAGACTTACCTCTATATAAGAGAGCTTAGGGTTGTTTGGAATAATAGATTGCTCCTTTCCTCCAACACTTACCATCCGCAAGCAGTAGGTCAAGATACGAGATAGGCAGCTCCCCCAGAGGACAGCCCACCACGTCCGCGAGCCTGCTGCGCTCCCTCGAATCCATACCAAAATTCACAATGACCGATTTGTGATGGTTAATCTCGAGCCCAGATAGCTGGACAAAGATATCGACAAGCCCAGTTAATCTCGAGCCCACATAACATAAGTATCTTAACATCAATCGTGGATGAGCAGTAAAAGTCCTAAAGAATCCATCTCTGACTCTCCATTTCTCCCATACTTGATAGAATAGAGAGCATGGGACATCAAATTGGGAGAAATAAAACATGCAATTTTTCCTTTTCTGTTTTTATTCATAAATCAACTTCCCTCTATTTTTTTCATAAATCACTTTCTTAGATGTTCCTTTTTCTGGGCTATTTTCTTTTTCTAGAAGTATGGTTTTGTTGTATGTATCCCCTTTTCCCCAAGTCGTTCAATTTTTTTTTTCGATTTTCACCTCTTTTTCTCTCTTTTTTTGCAAAACAATAGCATGCCCCTTTTTTCAGTTGTAGCCACACTTGAGCCTAAATTATAAAACAAATATCACATTTATTTAATTTGCAGCAGGAGCCGTGAAATGGATCCAAGGGTTATTTAGGGTTTGTAAGAGATCTGTAGAGATATTTCTAGTATTTATGTACTCGTGTGTTATGTTTATTTTTGTTATTCCATCTTATGTAATTTACCCATAGGCCTCCTCTATATAAGAGAGCCTAGGGTTCCTAGGAATAAACAAGTTCTCATTTTCATTTCCACCAACATGGTATCAAAGCCTCCATCTTAAAACCCTAGCCGCCCCTCCTATTCGGTGTCGCCATCCCCCCTCCTTCTCCTCATCCTGCCGACGCCGCCCTCCCTCCCCACCTCTCTCGTCGTCCCTCCTCTCTCTGTCGACCCCCTCCCGTGCGCAGCACCCGCTCCTGTGCGCAACACCTCCCCCCGCCACCCCTCATCCCGCTGATCCCCCCTTCCTCCACTCGGTGCCGCCATCATATAGCTGCCACTCCCCCTCCCTCCTCCACTCAACGCGGACCTCGTCTCCTAATCTTCATGGGTTTGAGTGCATAAGTCTACATATGCACTCAATTCCCTACATGTTTATATAGACATTTAGTCTCTGGTCTATAACCCTTGTTCTTTGTCTCCGGCAACAATGTTAGAAAATAAAGTCGATATGCCCTCCATTGGCGCATTCAAAGGTCCAGCATCAATGGTCAAGATGGATGGGACGAATTACGAGCTCTGGGCGATGCAGTTCATGAGCTTCATGCAGTCCAACGGTAAGAAGCACATTCTTACCGAAGATGAGACGACAGCGAAGACAGTGATTTATGCCTCATGGGAGGCTGAAGATGTGCATGCCAAGGTCTGGCTTTCAGGCACTCTGACAATGGAGATTGCTAATGATGTTCTCCATCAGCCCACAACTAAGTCCATGTGGGATATTCTTGCCACGACGTACTCGCAGATGAGGAACGAGACCAAGATCCTCCAACTTCAGCATGATATATTTACGGTCAAGCAGAATGGTCGGTCGTTGCATTCATTGTATACATCCCTACGAAGGATGTTCGAGAAGCTTTACAATATCATTCCCCTGACGGCGGCCCCTAAGCAGCAGAAGACATTCCCGAATGCTACAATGGTGGGGGTCTTACTAGCAGCACTTGACCCGGAGTATGATGCGGCTCGCTCGCAGATCCTGGCGGATGCTACTATTCCTCCAGTGGAGGAAGTCTATAAACGGCTCAACAGAATCACAGTTCCTACTATGGCCACTACTCCACCTCATTCAGCGATGGCAGCTTCCAAATGCAGAGGTGCATCTTCCTCTTTTCGTGGCCGTGGACCTTGTAGTCATTTTCATTTCCACCAACACGATCCCCTTCCCCTCTTCTTCGCCGCCCCCATGACGGGGCTTCATTTGTATCGTCATTGGATGAAGATGATCTTACGCCTACACGCAATGGCTTGGAGGGGAGATGCTGGCGCCATCATCGAGGAGCGCGGGGAATATTGCAAGCTGTCCAGACCTCCACCTGGAGGTTTCTAACCACCACGAAGAGGTTTTCTCGCCGCCTGGAGGTTGCTGCTCGAAGATGTGTCACCTCCTGGAGAAGTACCGCGACAAGGGCTTCAATGTCGCCTAGAGAAAAAGATGGCACGATAGCTGAGGGAGCAACATCGCCTAAGAGGATGGGGGTGGCTTTAGGTTCATCGACTGAGAGAACCATCGCCTGGAGTCGATACGATGTTTGCTTCAACGCGAAGGAGGTTCTCTGGGAGTTGCTTGCGTGTGAAGAATGGACTGGGTGGCACCGCATGTGATGCTTCATAACAAGAAGGGGGTGGCCTGATTCTGCCGATGTTGGAGATGAACCCGCCTCCACCTGAAGCTTCGATCTAGAGGATCCCTCGCGTTGGAGGAGATTAGAAAATCTGGTGATGAAGGAGATTGGGATTTTCCTGGAGATGTGTACTGGTGCATCGTTTGTGCGCCTGGAGAGATGCACGAGGGAGAGGAGCACGCTGAATTCGTGTTTTGAGATGTGGATCACCGTCATCACAAGCGTCGCTAGGTTTTCATCGGAAGATCCTCGATCTCCTGTGATACGGTCTGGTGGAGGCTGAGTGGTCTCTAGAAAAAATTGATCCACAAAACAGAACCGCTCTGATATGAACATTTTTGAGAATCTCTCTATAATATGAACACAACAAATAATCTTTAAGAATAAATCTTAGAATTAATCTTTCTGATACCATGTTGAATTTAGAATACCGAAACGAATCGATGAACATATCAAGAAACATAGAAAGATAAATATTGAAACTTGGGATTTACGTGGAACTCTACTTTCTAAGGAGATGGACCATGGAGAATGAATGCCTCAAAAGGCTACATATTATGCACTGAATTTCACACTGAGTACAAGAGGTGTGGGGTTCCTTATATAACCCATAGATAGATCGGAGTTCCATTACTCATCCATGTGGGACTAAATTAGTGGATGGTACTCAATTACATTCTCCAACAATGGTCGCAAAACAAAATCCTAGCCTCATGTGAACATTAGAGTCTCCATTCCCATGCTTTTTCCCTTCCTTTTCCATATTAACATGTGTTTGTATTGTTAGTGTGTTTTCTTGATTTCTAAACAATTTATATTGATTGCGTCACTTTGTTGCATTCCTTGTATTAAGATTTTTTACATAGAAAATTATTCTCTTTTCAAGCATCAGATCAATTACTGATTGCATTTAGATTAGGGACTATAAATATTATTGTACCATATGAAATTGATTCTTACAATGGAATTAAAGATGCACTAATCTACAAGCATAATCAATATGTTCATTTTAACACACATGAAAATAGAAAAACTTAAGACAACGATTCATTTATGTGTAGAGGATATACATATTTAGAAGTGATTGACTTATTCCAGCTGGCAAGTTACCATAAAAATTGTTTCCCCCAAGGTATCTGCATGTAAATATAATGAAAAATGAGCTAAAATTAAATCTAAATGATAAAATAAATGATTGAAGTTGTAGTTCCTACAGGTGCTCGAGAGAAGGAAGTAGGAAAATAGAATGTGGAAGTTGGCCAGTAAGATTATTGAAACTCAAATCCCTGCAATCAAGCAAGTAGAAAGATAGTACTTTTAATTGGCATCATGTTAGTTTGCACCTAATGATAAATAAGGAAACAACTTACAGCATTTCCAAATTTGTTAGTTTACCAACGTCTTCAGGAATAACACCTGTAATATTGCAATTTCTTAGAACCCTGCACAAAGCACGTGGTTAACGAGTAAAGAATGTAGAACATTTAGAAATTTTAATAATTGAAGAGAACAACCAATATTAAAGCTTTTCTTACAGTGAGGTTAGTGAATTCAAATTCAAAATAAATGATAACGTGGAGCTCTTCTTTGACAATTCGCTTATATGCCTGCATTTTATTCAGTTATATAAAGAATAAACAACAATTTTACGATCAATCTTTTATGGCCCTAATTATGACTTGAATCATGCTTAACATAATCGTATTCTTGCCACAAAAGATACTATCAATGTTTGAGAATTTGATTTATTTATTCTTATTGAAAAGTGGGAGCACCAATTAGTTCTTTAATAGAACTTGAAGAACTGCAAGTAAGTTGAATTAATTACTAAATTATCCCCTGCATCCTTACATATAAACAACATATAGTTCTCAAATAGCTTTCTAAATTATGTCTCGATTAATGCAGAACATAACGAAATAACGACGCCAATATCCCAAGTTCTTACTGAAAAAGACCACGAAAGTTTATTTTTTGTGCAAACTAAAGTGAAATTCTGTTTTTTTTTAATTCATGTTTCTAACTTGTAGAGCTAAGGATAACCTGAAATAAAGAGTCCAGTTGCGTTTGAAGGGGTTGTCAAAACACCCCTCGAACATCTATCTCGCTTATCCCAAAGAAAACAAATGATGATTATGCATGGTAAACCCCATGCTAAAGGCCATCTCAAGCAAGTCTAGCACGATGTCCACTTCCTCCGCACACCCCACATCCTCCTATGCAAAGAAATAGCCCATCCACATATTAGAGGATGGACACAAAAACATCACTAGCACCAAAACCAACCATAAAACCACCCTCCTTTGTTTTTGTAACCAACTTCGACATAGCATTGGCAACAAGAACAAAAGGTAATGGTGCCAACGAGCAGTCTTTCCTAACCCATTTATATAGTTAGAAGAAACCATCCTCTTGCTTACCATTTACCAAAATGAAATAGGAGGTTGTTACACATCACTTCATCTAGTCAATCCACTCACCTGACAACCCCACCCCTGGCAGTAAAGGGACACCTAAATGAACCTCCAATCTACACAATCATAGATCTTAGATAAATCAACCTTCCATAAAAGGCCTTTAGTCTTTTTCCACTTCCAGTATGCACTAATCTCTAAGGTTGTTATAGCTCCATCCGGAATATGGCATCAGAGGCCGTAAATGTTCATTTAAGACAAAGAACATGTAAATGTCAAAAATTGCTAACATTCAAGTCTACCGTTTTTCACATTGACATGTTAACAATGTATCTTTTGCGACCTCTGGTGGTGTATTGCATATGATGCACACCAGTAACAACTTCAAAAAGTAAATATGATTGCCACTAAATACAGGTAATTGTTTGTCCATATGCACATGCACTCCATCTTTGTAATTTAGTCTGCAACCCAGTTTGTGTATTTTTTACCACTATCAACAGCAACAAAGGCCTCATCTGCTCGATCATTGATATACGACACACAATTATATAATGTTCTCATCATTAGTGCAATAATGGAAAGCATCATGTATCCTTTAAGACAACATTATAACTTTCACTAAGATTGGTAAATGATTGTCCAAAACACAAACCACCATCATATGCTAATATCCATTGCTCTCTTGAACCATTGATGGGTTGTAAACCATCTACAAGCATCCGTATCCGAGTCTTGTAATTTTTCATAAAGTAGTAAAATTTCTTATGGAATGTTTGAAGTGATGCAACAGTTACAAATATCTTCATGGACCCATTTCTAAAAACAATGTTGAAGTCGCTCATGACATGTCATGAATAGAAACACCAATCATTGATGGCAGACTTGGTCCCTTGATGACAATTAAAGATAAAACCTATTAGACCAAGATGCATCCCAACAATATTAATACGTAGAGAAAGAAACCACTTCCAAGTCACCCTAGATTCCTTACCTACAAATGAACATCAGTGGTACAACATGTTTGCCACCATCAACACTATAAGTAATTAATAACTTCTGCTTGTAATTCTCATGCATGTATGTGCCATTTATACTAATAGTAATGGTCTACAATACTTGAAACATTGAAAGCATAGACCAAACAACCAAAATACTACTGAAATCTACAATAATGAAGCTTCATCGGCTCATCGTTCTCAGTATGTGCAATTGCGATTTTTAGACGCTAGAATGGCAACCTTCAATGCACTAATAAGTACGACATCTTTGCATATGATTTCTTTCATTCATCGAAGATAATTGCACTTTTCTTCCAGCATCCCACTCTTTTCTGAAAGCTAGGTATTGATATGTTTCATGTACCATGTATGACTTAGCATCAAAAGGCTAAAGGAATTGAATTAGGCTCACCTTATATAGTGGGTCACTTGGATCTATGGACCATGGAGGATCTTCTAACTTAACTACTAATGGGGTTGTATAATTTTAGAATGAAAATTGAGGTGAATATGAATGTAATCATGCATCCTTTGATCTTATGGTGGGGGAATCTGCGAGGTCCTTCCAGGGATGAGGCAAAAGATGAAACTTTGTTTAGGCGATGGCAATCTACTCCACTTTTAAGAGGATGGTTGGATGGTTAAATGATTCTTGGTGGATCGATATCTAAGAACAGAGGTTTGGGATTATGATGTGTGGTGGCTAACGTTTCAACTAGGCTTCTCGAAGCAACGAATGTGGGGAGTTTATGAGTTTGAGGAATGATTTGGAAGATCTGAGAGGTCCTTCCACTGGTAGAGATGGATGGGTTTGGATCGACAGAAGATTCGCTATGAAAAAGGCCTACACGCACCTTATTGTGAACTTGGAACAAGGCTGGAGGAGGGACCTGACTTGGACCCATATAAACTTATTTGGCGATCTCCACTTCCTCCGAGGGTGAGGTTTTCCCTTTGGTAAATGAAAAACGCTAGGTTGACCACGCAGGTATGTAAAGCATTTTGGGCAAATCCAAATGGATATGTATACCCCGATGCAATCACTATTAAGGAGGTCCCTAGCACCAGAAGCTGTTGAACTTCTGAAGAGGGTCCAAAAAGTCATGAGCAGTAATGTTATGGTTCATAGGTTTATGGATGTAGTGTTTAAAAGGATTGGTTTTGCAATCCCAAAAGGAATAGGGACGTTGCTTGTTACTCGCTTATCTCCTATGTCAATGTTTTGAAGGACTTACGAATTATTATTTTTAATCATTTCATGTCCATTCTATATGGATTTGTGGAACGTGCATATCTACCTTGGTTGTGATGTACCAATTCAGATGAGTTTCAAGCCTCTACTCTTTCAGCTTGCAGCACTACACGTGAGGTGTACCTCAGATTGTTTCTCATTGCATGGGTGATTTGGCTTTCCTGTAATGGGGTTGTTAGAGTGGTGTTGTATAGAATAACATGTATTTCCGCTTTAGGGATTTATGTGATGCTTGGGCTATGTAACTTTCTGTATTATTAATTAAATTTTAAGTATGACTCATATCAAGATCACACCATCTTTTTTCAAAAAAAATATATTTAATGTATAAATGCCCTAAAAGTAGACACCCTAACAACAGAACTATCCTTCATCAAGCTTAACACTAACCATACCATAAAGTTGTTGTCAAGTCATGGATGATCATGTTGATGTATTAATGCAATATGAGAATCACCAACCTTAGATATCGCATACACAATGTCTAATCTCTCGAAATGTCTATGTAGGAACCACTTACTACTCTTTGATTCTATCGTACACAAGATAGAGCAAACCAAGGTTGTAGATTCTTTAATCGTAAAGTTAAAGTGAGACTAAATGTGGCATCTCTTCACTATATAGAGTTGTGGAGATGAAAGAATGAATTGCATTATTGAGAGGCCCTAGGGTTCTCTTATATAGGAGAGAAACCTATTAGGCAAATTACAAGAAGAAGACAAAGAAAAAAGAAATTACATAAACTATTGAGATATTTGTATTTCGTCTCTATTCCAAGCATGGGTTCCCAGCTTCAGCATATGTTGCAGAACAGATTCAGAAGGCCAACAGTTGCTCATCTGCATCTGATCAGAGATTTGACGATCTTGTGGCGAGACTCAGGGAGATTATGCCTACTCTTGGGTCACCCATCTCTCCTTCAGGTTTCTCAGATATAGATGCCTCTGCATCAGCATCTACATCAGGTATAACATATGCCTTTACTAGTTGTTACATGGCAGACTTGTCAGAATGGATCATGGACTCAAGTGCATCCCATCATCTTTGTGGTGATAGAGGCCAGTTATTTGCTTTCAGTCCAGTCCAACCCAGACGATCTATTCTGATAACAGATGGGACACATTCTCCCATTACTGGTTAAGGGGAGGTGCAGTTGACTCCTGTGATGAACTTCATAATGTTCTTTATGCTTCTGAGTTTCCATTAATTTACTATCTATTAGTCAAATCACCAAAGATTTACATTGTCGTGCCATTTTTTATTTGTCTGCTCTTGTGTTCCAGGACATTCTAACGGGCAAGGTGATTGGTTCTGGACGTGAGGAAGGAGGTCTTTACAGACTGGTGCAGTCTCCTTATGCTGGTGCCTCTTCTCTTTGCACTAGTTATGCATCTCTCTATATGTGGCATCTTCGTTTTGGTCACCTTCCTCTGCAAAAACTGTCATGTTCTTCTACAGATTTCTCCTTGCTCTACCTTCAGTGCGAGGCCTGCCAGCTTGGGAAGCATCATCGGTCCACTTTCCATAGTTGTCAGGGTGGGAGTAGTCATAATCTGTTTGAGTTAATTCATTTTGATATTTAGGATCCCAGTCATGTCCCAAATCATCAAGGGCATAGATTTTATCTTGTTGTTGTTGATGAATTTTCAAGGTTGTTGTGGGTTTTTCTTCTTAAAAATAAATCTAATGTTGGTCCTATTATGCAGTCCTTTATTAATGAAATAAGGAACATTTTTCAGCAAAAATCAAGTTTATACGTTCTAACAATGCCTTGGAATTTTGTAGTACTCTGCTTGTCCAATTTTTTACATCCCATGGTATTATGCATCAAACATCTTATACGTATACTTCGAACCAAATTGGGGTGGCTGAATGAAAATACCGTCATCTTCTGGATGTTACTATGACTCTTTTGATTCAGAACCGTGCTCCTCATTCGTATTGGGGGGATGTGGTTCTAACTGCTTGTTACCTCGTAATTGTACGCCATCTTCGGTTTTGGGAGAAAAGATCATGTTCTTGATTGTGCTTCTCAAGAAGGATCTTTTCTCACTCATGCCTCGTGTCTTTGGCTCAGTGGCTTTTGTTCATCAGATGTCTCGTGGTCTTGACAAGCTCTCTCCTAGAGTTGTCAAATGTGTGTTTGTTGGGCACTCCAAGACCTAAAAGGGTTATCGTTGCTTCGACCCTGTTCGACGAAGGTACTAAGTTCGTGCATATGTCACCTTTTTGAGTCTATTATGTACTCTCTTACATGTGACAAGCTCATTACTTAAAAGGATGGGGAAGAGGTCTATATGCCTCTACCTCCGATCTCTACTATACCATCACCACCACCACCTCCTCTGCCACCACTACCTTCCATACCTACTTTCTTTCCCTAGGTTTACCAGCGTCAACCTCGTGCTCATGTGCCTCCTTCATCATCCAGCACGCCCATGGTATGTTCTGAGCATTTGAGTTCTTCTAGTGGCAGTGATGATTTACATTTACAACTTGAGGTGCAGGATGTCCAGGATGCTACACTTTCTGCGAGTACTGAAGACCTGGATGTATCTATTGCTCTACGGAATCAGAAGTGTGCATGTACTATGCATCCTCTTGCTTCCCATGCTTCATTAGACTGTCTTTCCAATGAAACTCAGTTTCAATGTATTAATTCGCAAATTTAACCCCCTAGCTTAGACTTGTGTCAAGAAAAACCAGATAAACCCTTGTATATATCTAAACCATAGAATAAATAAAAAATACAAAAAATAACAAAACTAAAAATCATAGTGTTTTTATACCCTTAAAAATACTCTCAAAAATATTTCCTCCTTTGTTTGACTTTGTTTCTATTTTTGGTCAAAATGAAACTTATAGATCTCATCGAGATCTACAACTTTCATACTTTGAGTTTTTCCAAATTCGGCCTCCTTCTCCCTCCTTTTTCATATTCTTTATATGAATAACCTGATTGGGCCACATGGCTCTTTCTGGTAGAGCCACGTGGCCCGCTTCTCTGTCCGCCATGTGCCCCTTCTTTCAACCGTTCGATCAACTCCAGGCGCTTCCATCCCAGTCGTCGATTTCCGCTTTCGATTTCCACCTTCAGATCAAAAACTACATCGCATCATGGCCGTCCGCCCATGACTTCTTCTCCTCATGCCACGTGTCCCTCTCCGTAGACACTCGATTGTCTTCAAAACTTTCCATCTCCACCTCACGTATGCGCCGAGTTCTCCACCCATTGATCCACACTCTGATCACATCTCATCCATTCGTTCCTGCCAGCCTACCAGCTTGACACGTGGTGCCCTCCTAGCCCTTGATCTCGCCCCCATTAATCTGATATGAGCCGAATTTGCACGCCCCCTCTCAACCGTTGGATCACAAGATCCAACGACCAAGAGCCAATCTCCTACCTCTGGCTCCTCCTCTCTCCCACATCTCCCACTTCACGCACCTGTCGCACCCTTCATATTTCCGCTACCTCTTCAACCAACCTCGCCACTCTCCGACTACCCCACGACGAAGTCCAATCATCCCTCGTTCTCGCAGGTACCCACCTGCCCCAAAAGCCCCTCTCCTTCGCTCCACATCGCCCACACAATCCAGGACGACAACCATCAAAACTACGACTTCCCACCTTTAAATTAACCTTCGCTGCCACATCTCCTCCCCATCCACTTGTACGCAGGGTTCTGCCTAGACCATCCCCACCTCCCCGTGACAGGGGGAGGTTGGATTGAAGGAGCGAGGAATGAGGATCCTCCGATGAGACCCTAAGCCATGGTAGGCTTAGCCCCTCGGTGGTCCGATGCTGACGAGATGCTCCGCGTGGCTGACGGGGTCCAGCGACGACCAATGCCTCTTCTAGAATCTCGAGCACAAGCCCTTTGTCTGCCATATCCCCAGGTAAGCCCTCCGATTTCGTTTGCATTTTCTTTGTAGAATGTATTAGGATAATCCTCACATCTTCCTCTGTCATTAACCATCGCATTAGCTTTACCTCACATCCACCTCCTTCACACACCACTCCATGAACCATCTCCCCTTCTCCAAGATCTGACCACCTCCGAACCACCTCTTCTCCGCCTCGTCGGAGAGGAGCTTCGGTCTCCTATCTCGCTACCCTCCTGAGACCCCATCCCACTAACAACACTTCGCACACCGTGCTTCGGCTATTTGGACTAACACTGCAGTTACATTCGTCAATGGCCGGAGCCTTCACCGGAGAAACCTTCACGAGCTCCATCTCCGGCTATGATTTGAAGTTAGCTCCTTTCAGGTGGTCCAGTCACTTCGTGGTGCCTCAGCGATGATCTCTGATCGTCCATGAGCTGCCAAAGACCTTCACCAAGCACTAGCGATGATGGCGGAGCTCCAGGCATGTCGCTGGAGACCCAAGGTCGCCGCCACCCTCGCGGCGGAGGAGAAAGTGCCAGACGTACAGACACCATCCGATTGGCAAGATCGGATGACCCATAATTAGCCACGTCAACCACAACCACATGCTACAACTACCTTCTGATCTTTAAGATCGGACGGTCAACATGCGGCCACGTATCAGTACTATGTCGTCACTGAACCGCCTGCCCGAGCTTCCAGGTTCGGAGCCACTGAGCCACTTCCGAGCCATCTCCGAACCTCCACCGAGCCAGCATCAAACTCCGAGCCTTCCACGATCCTGCACTGGATGTCGAGACTCGTCCACGTGCCTTGTCACGTGCGGAAGTGGATATTTGCAGGGAGGCTCCTTGACTTTCTTCCAATAGCAACCAGGTCCTGCCATCACGTGATACCCACGCGCGCCGAGGGTAAATTGCACCTGAAGTCCTATAGGTTTTAATAATTGCAATTATACCCCCGCCCCCCCGTGTATGGGTATTTTACAGGGAAGTCCTCGGGCCTTGTCATAATTACATTTAGGTCCTTCTAGGGATCTGTTTGTCATATTTTCCCTAGTTATTTTGCATGTTTTCTTGCATTTATGCCCTTGAGCTCTTTTATTGATATCTTGAGCATCTGAACTCTGTTTTAATTGATTTTGGTCTCGTTTCGAAGCTGGTTTCATTGTCTATCTAATGGCTTGATTTAATTCTGATTTGACACTTTGATTCATAATGATTACATTTTGTAACATAGTGTATTTTGTTTGATGCTTTCTCCTGCCTTGTAATAATGTATCAATGGAATTCGCTTCGTTAATTGAAACTAAAGTTGATTGCTATTAATTGCTCAATGGTATGCACCTAGGTAGGGTATATTTGTATTTGTTTACATTTGCATTTTCTTGCATGTAAAAAATCAAATAAAAATTATGTTAGCATTGTCTACATCGTGTCTATATGTGCAATTGGACCTATGAATTTGTAACTTTCATACTTAATCTTAATAATAAAAGTCTAGATATGTACTTAAGAGGCTCGTGTCCCTGAGTTCGACCTTGGGCTTGCCCAAGTAAAATAAAAATCGACCGCTTTTGATTAATTGATATTATTTTTAAGCGGTTTTTTATGGATCCAATTCAACCGACTACAACTCACTAAAATAACACTCTTAAGAGGCTGAATTCGCGGTTTTTCACGCTAGGGAAGCGACCTTTGAAACCTTCCTTCCATATCTATTCACTTGTAGGATTCGTTCCTTTCCTAGGAAATTCATGTCAACTTTCTCCCTAGGGACATGGACCGATAGCAAAGGAAAGACAGAGGGTGTCCTACTAGTACTTCACTTTCCTTACACGGCAAGGGGGCGCTATTATATATTCTCTTGGATCGGAGGTTGTGGAGATTACTAGTGAAGATGGTGGGAGTGAAGTAGGGGGGTCCCCATAGTTGAGGAACCAATGGAAGAGGAGCCCGGAGTGGAGCAAGAGCTACTGGACGATGCATATGTAGAAAGCCTAAATCATATTTGAGGTTTCTAGGATTGATTTTCCGAGGATTTTCAGAGGTTTGTTGCAGTATTATCAGTCGTGGAGATACCACATTCCTATCATGAGGTGATGAAGAGTAGTCAGTGGCGTCTGGCGATGGAGGAGGAGATGGCAACTTTACAATCTCGAGGTGCGTGGAGTGTCATACATGCTCCTCCAGGTGCGTCTGTTGTAGGCAACAAGTGATGTTTACTGTGAAACACCGAGCTGATGGTACTGTGGACAGATATAAGGCCAGACTGGTTGCTCGTGGGTTCACACAAACTTATGGGGTGGACTATCAAGATATTTTTTCTCTAGTTGCACATCACTCCATGTTGTAGATTCTTATTGCAGTTGTTGTGGTACGTGACTGGCTGCTTTTCAAGTTAGATGTCAAGATTTGCTTTCTTGTATAGTGATCTGCAGGAGGAAATTTACATGCAACAACCACCAGGGTTTGCTGTTGAGGAGTCCAATATGGTGTGCCGACTTCACAATGCCATATTTGGCCTTAAGCAGAGTCCAAGGGCTTGGTTTTAAAAGCTCTCAGAGTTGATTGAACAAAATGGCTTTGTCAGATCTACTGCAGATCATTCTCTTTTTGTTAAGAGAACTAAAGGAGGTGTTGTTGTTGTTATGATTTATGTTGATGACATCATTGTTACTGGCAGCGATGAACATGGTATTCAGGCAGCTAAGGATTTCCTTAGATGATAGTTTATGACCAAGGACCTTAGCATGCTACGTTACTTCATTGGCTTTGAGTTTGCACACAATCAACATCGTATGGTTATGACACAAAGGAAGTATGTTACTGAACTTCTGGATGAGAAAAACATGAAAATGCCACTACACCAATGGATCCCAATGCTAAACTCTATGATGATTTTGAGGATGTGGATAAGAGACAATACAAAGAGCTTAAAGGGAAGTTACTATATGTTACTATTACCAGGTCTGACATATCATTTGCGGTGAGCAGAGTCAGGCAGTTTATGGAGCAACCTAGACAAGTTCATATGTAGGTAGTGTGCATGATCTTGAGATATCTGAAATTTTCTCCAAGTGTAGGTCTTCTTTTCAAAAGAGATACGTCTCTCTTAGTTACTGGATGTGCATATGCGGATTATGCTGGGTGTCCAAAGGACATGAAGTCTACTTCAAGATTCAGTGTGTTCGTTGGTAACTTACTGGTCTCATGGAAAAGTAAGAAACAAACAGTTGTTTCTCGATCCAACGCTGAATCAGAATATAAGGCTATGGCCCAAGGGAGCACAGAAATGATGTGGGTCAAGTCCGTCATGAATGACCTAACTATTGAGGTGCCTCTTTCGATGCACCTCAAATGTGATAATCAAGTAGCTCTGCTCATAACTAATAATCCAGCCTTCAATGAGAGAACACAACACGTCGAAGTAGATTATCATTATACCCGTGATTTGATTCAAAAAGGGCTTATTTTTACCTCTCACGTTGATTAAGGCGATTAGATTGCAGACATGTTTACCAAGGCTCTTGCGAGGGGTCCTTTTCACCATTGTTGTTCCAAGCTGAGCATGATAGATATATATGCTCTAGCTTGAGGGTAAGTGTTGAGATAATTATATGTCTTTGTCTTTATTTATATTTTTCTATTTCTCTAATATTCTTTATGTAATTTCTCCCTAGAGCTTTTCTCCTATATAAGAGAGCTCTAGTGCTACGAGGAATACAACTTTTCTCTTCACATTTTCCCATAATATATAAATGCATTGCATATTCTTACAATTGAATGGAGGAAGAGGCGAAGCTACATAGGCAAGCCCATGAATGAGAGTATTGGAGAGTTGAAGTTGCTAAAGGTTGAGCCATCAAGCTGTTGGAGCAGTATGCGGGGCATATGCGGAATATACAGAGCATATGCGGGACGTATATGCGCTTAGCATGGATTATGCACTGATTCATAAAATTGGTTCGGTATACATGTCGCACAAACATATGCAATCGCATATGCGACCTGTGCGGCCTATTTCCTAAACATTAGGTAGGATAATAGTTTGGTCAATGGATTCGCTGAGTAGGTTGGTCATTCACACAATTAGCATCAAATATTTGTTAACTTTATAATCCATCTCATCATCGGTGACTAGGGGTAAACAATCGTTGAGAACACGATTCACTTCTCATGACAACTTCACTGATATGTGTAGTCTTATTTGTAAGCTGAGTAGTCGATACTCTGTAGTCTGGATCTGATAAAGGAAGTGATATAGGTGCTCCAGGAATTTAGAGTTCGACCAGAGTAGTCTCACTTATCATCTCAATTGGAGATGATTTCCAATCATCTTGGCCTAAAGAAATACGTCATGGACATTCTCGTTATCTAAGATAAATGTCTATATAGTTCCATATCCCATTACGAATGGGATGCGACGTGATATCTTAATTATTTGCCCACTCCTGTCCAAACTAAACTCCTATCATATCAAGTTTAACACCTCCTCAAATGACATAGATGATTACAACCATGTACTTCACACTATGAGACTATATGATTGACCATTACTACCATTCAATTGGAACATGCAAAAAATAGAAGCCATGGAAAACTATAAAAATCAAATATACCTTAGCACATAATTATCTTAGACTATGTCATACAATAACATGTCTCATGTACAAAAGCAAAAAAATGCAAAACCCTAATCTTAAGAATAATTTTGGGTTTGACATCTTGCTCGTTAAGGAAGAAGATGGGAAGAGATGTCATTAAGGAACCTATGTGGTGTGTGCCAGATACTGAAATGGGAGAGTAGTGCACACAAGGAGTGGTAGAATGACACGGGGTCGAACCGAGGTATTGGGCACCGGAGGAAAGGAGGCACTGGAGAGAGAAGAAGGTAGCACAAAATGTAAAAAGTTGTAAGACTGACATTAACCACTTAATGTAAATCCAACAGTAAGCAAATACTAATGCAAAGTTTACTATTTAAATAAGTGTTATGCCTATTGTTGAGATATTTTATATCATTCTTAATGTTTTCTTATTATCTATTTTTTATCTTCTTTATGTAATTTTCTCGATTAGTTCCTCTCATATACAAGAGAACCCAAGGGCCTCTCATTAATGCAAGTCATTCTTTTTCCTTTACATGGTATCGGATCGATGATCTTAGACCAAAGTTCATATATCCCACCCTAACCATAACCCTACGCGCCACCGCCACCGACTCTCCAGGCCTCCACCTTTAGCCGTTGCCCCAGATCACTGCCTTTGGCCCCTCCTACTGCCCAGGCCGCTGGCCGTTGCCCCAGATTGCTACCTTCGATCCCTCTGACCGCCCAGGCCGTCAACCGCTGCCTTGGTCACCCAGGCCTTTGCATCGGCTACCCAGGTTGTCATCTGACTCCTCCCACCACTGTGCAGGTAGTCCCCAGACCGCCCAGGCCCCTCCAACTCTCCCAGGTCACCGTCGATCCTCCAGTGTGCCTCCACGCACCTCTGCGACTCGATCTACAGTTTGATTCGATCTGATTTTGACCGGAAAACACAGTTTCAGACTTATAAATCGCGTTTTTCGACTCTAGAGAGCATCGGAGATTGATGAGGATGATTGTGAGTCTATATGTACAACCAATCCTTTAGACTTGTTCATATCAGTCTACTCGTTAGTTGAGTTCCGTTGTTTGACTGTTTTTCCATCATATCAGAGAACAAGGATGATGTTTTTTTGTTCAGAGTCTTCAAGGGCCCGACTCCCATCGTTAAGATGGATGGGACCAACTATGACTTGTGGTCCATGTTTCTCACCCTCATGAAATGCAACAAGGATCACATCTTGCCAAATCCAGAGCCAACGGATTAGACTGGGGCAAATGCTTCTTGGAAGTAAGATGATGTGTATGTGTATGTTTGGATTTGTGGGTCTCTCACCACAGCGATAGCTAATGATATTCTGAATTAGCACACCGCCAAGGCAATGTGGGATACTTAGACATCCACCTATGCTCAAGCGAAGAATGAGACCATGATTCTTCGACGATAGTTTGATATCTATAATGCCAAGTAGAATGGTTGTCCTCTGCATGTGTACTACTCTTCGCTTTGTGGCATGTTCGAGAAGATTCATAGCTACATTCCTATTATGACATCTATTGAGAAACAGAAGACGTATAGGAACTCCACGATGGTTGGAGTCTTCATGGTTGATCTTGATACAAAGTATGATGTTACACATACTCAGCTTCTTACTTGAGCTACCATACCTCCCATAGAGGAGACCTATAGTCTTCTCAGCATGATTATCATGCCTTTGACAACCACTTCTCCTCCCTCTTCAGTGATGGCCGCTTCTTGTGGCCGAGGAGGGACGATCTGGTCCAGAGGACGTACCCTTCGTGGTAGGCAGTGGATGCCAACGTAACCATTGCACTTACTGTCGTAAGCCTGGACATACAGAGGATACACGCTACCAGAAGCATGGATATCCTGCTTTTGGTCAAGTAGCGGAACAGATTGTGTCTTCAGAGACTCCAGCTTCCCAGGCTCATCCTCGCTTGGATGATATTGTCTCTCATTTTCAAGAGATCATGACCCCTATGCTGACACCACTGCTACATATATCACACCTGCAACCAGAGTCTCTTCGAGCTCCTTAGGTATCGCCTATGCTTTTACTAGTAGTACTGGTGTAGACATGACATGGTGAATTATGGATTATGGTGCTTCTCATCACCTATTTGGAGACAGAGCGTAGCTGAGGTCCTATAGGACCATACCACCTGACATATGGGTTGCCATTGCCAATGGCGACCACTTACCCATTACAAGATAAGAGGAGGTGCATTTGATGCCATCCATGCGCCTTCAGAATGTTTTATATACTCCTTTGAGATGAATTTACTTCCCATTAGTCAGATTACTAAAGATTTGCATTGTCGTGTCATTTTTTATCCTTCGTCTCTTGTGTTTCAGGACATACGTACAAGCAAGGTGATTGGATGTGGCCGTGAGGACTCTACAGACTGGTCCAACCTCCTCATGCTAGTACTTGTACTATACCTATTGGATCAATCTCTCCATATATGCTACACCTTCATTTTGGCCACCTTCCTCTATAGAAGCCGTGTCATGTTCTCCCTCAGATTTCCACGAGATCATCCTTTCAGTATGAGGCATGCCAGCTTGGGAAGCACTATCATTCCTCATTTCCATCCCATCAGAGTTGGAGAAGTTCTCATATTTGAGATCCTTCATTTAGACATTTGGGATCAAAGTCGTGTTCCTGATCACCAGGGACACTATTTTTATCTTATTGCGGTCAACGATTTTTCTAGACTTTCCTGTGTTTTTATTGAAGTCTGAGGCGGTATCTATCATAAAGTTTTTTTATCAATGAGACAAAGAATATTTTTTCTATGAATGTTAAATTCGTTCTGATAATGCCTTCAAATTTTGCACCTTACATCTTTCTGAATTTCTTAGATCTCTTGGCATTGTTCACCAGACCTCTTGTGCTTATACTTCCCAACAGAACAGTGTTGCCAAACGCAAACACTGTCGCTTACTTGATGTGACCAAAACCTTGTTGGTAGAGAGTCGTGCTCCTCACACTTACTGGGGCGATATTATCCTTACTGCTTGCTATCTGGTGAACCACATTCCCTTGTCTGTTTTGGGAGAAAAGATTTCTTTTTCGATTACATTTCGCGAGAAGGATCTTTTCTCCCTTAGACCTCGTGTGTTCCGATCTGTTGCTTTTGTTTATGATGTCTCTCCAGGGCATGACAAGCCCTCTCCCAGAGTTGTCAAGTGTGTATTTGTCAACTACTATCATACCCAGAAGGGGTACAATCCGCTAAGGCAGAAATACCTTGTCAGTATTGACATTACCTTCTTTGAGTATGTTATGTATTTTTCTCCTACATGTAACAGACTAGCCCCATTAGACTATGACGATGAGATCTACATGCCTCCACCTCCTACTATCGTTCCTCCACCTCCCTCTACTCCTGCTCTACCACCACCTCCTTTGCCACAACCACCACTACCACCACCTACTCCTACCTATACATCTACTCATGTGGTTCCATCTGCTACTATGACTCAGTTTTTATCACGTGTTTTTACTCGCAGGCCTCGCTCGGTTCCCCTGCTCACATGTCTTTCCCATCATCCGCAACGTCTTAGGTATGTAATGAGTCATTGTTTCTATTGATGGCACTGTTGAGTTGTGTGCAACAGAATTCCATACATGATGAGTAGGTGCCCTCTCCAGAAGGGAACTTACAGGATCAGGACTTGGAAGATGATCTTGGTGTGCCGATTACTCTGCGAAAGCCGAAACGTATGTGTACTACTTATCTTCTTGCAGCCCAGGTTTCCTTGAGCAGACTGTCAGAGTATTTCAAGAGGTTTACCTTAGCATTATCAGTCGTGGAGATACCACGGACATATCAGGAGGCTCTTCGGGACAGTCAGTGGAGGTTGTCTATGGAGGAGGAGATGGTCGTGCTACAGTCACGTAGTACGTGGAGTCTTGTTTCTGCTCCAATTGACAGGATGCAAATGGATATTCATTGTGAAACACCATGCATATAACAATGTGGATTTCTATAAGGCGAGACTTGTGGTACGTGGGTTCACCCAGATATATGGGTTGGACTATCAGAATACTTTCTCTTAGTTGCCAGACATTCTACTCTGCGTATTTTACTTTTTGTTGTTGCGACACGAGAATGGCCCCTTTACCAACTTGATGTGAAGAATGCCTTCCTCTACGGTGATCTACAGAAGGAGGTCTACATGTAACAGTCACATGGGTTTGCTAATGAGGGGGAGTGTATGAAAGTTTGTAAGCTTCATAAGACTATTTATGGCCTTAAGCAGACTCCATGAGCATGGTTCCAAATGCTCATAGGTTTGTGAGATCGACTGTCGATCACTCTTTATTTGTGCACAAGACTCATAGATGCACTATTGTCATTCTTATTTACGTTAATGACATTATTGTTACAGGGGATGACGAGTAGGGAATTCAAGGTGCCAAGGACTTCCTAAATCAGGAGTTTGTGCCGAAGGACCTTGGTAATTTACATTACTTCCTTGGACTGGAGTCTGCCAAGAACCAATGAGGTCTTGTGATCTACTCATATTGCAGACATGCGACTACTCATATTGACTTGAGCATAAAGCTCTATGATGATAACACGGAGAAGGTCGACAAGCAGAGGTACAAGAAGCTTGTTGGCATGCTACTGTATGTGACTATCACCAGTCCTGACATATCCTTTACCGTGAGTAAAATGAGTCAGTTTATGGAGCTGTCCAGATAAGCATATATGGATGCAGTTCATGTGATTCTGAGGTATCTAAATACATCACCAGGTACGGGACTTCTTTTCAGTAGAGGCACATCTCTCTCACTTACAACATGTGCAGATGCAGATTATGCTAGGTATCCAAAAAATAGGAAGTCTACTTCAGGATTCGTTGTGTTCATAGGGAATTTACCTGGTTTCATTGAAGAGCAAGAAACAGATCATGGTTGCCAGATCAAGTGCCGAGTCACAATACAGGGCCATGGCACATGCTATCACAGAGATGATGTGGGTCAGATATGTTCTTACTAACCTGACTATAGAGGTGTCTCTCCCCATGCACCTCCAATGTGATAATAAAGTTGCACGGTGTTTGTAGGTAGCTTGCTTGTTTCATGGAAGAGTAAGAAACAAACAGTTGTGGCTAGATCTAGCATTGAATCAGAGTATAAGGCCATGACCCAAGGGAGCACAGAAATGATGTGGGTCAATTTCGTCATGACTGACCTAACTATTGAGGTGCCTCTTCCTATGCACCTCAAATGTGACAACCAATCCGCTTTATTCATAGCTAACAATCTAGCATTTCATGATAGGACAAATCACATTGAGGTAGACTGCCATTACACTCGTGATCTAATCTAGAAGGGTATTATTTCTACCTCTCATGTTGCTTCAAGCGATTAGAATGCAAATATGTTTACCAAAGCTCTTGCGAGAGGTCCTTTTTACCATTGTTGTTCCAAGCTGAGCATGATAGAAATATATATTCTAGCTTGAGGGGGAGTGTTGAGATATTTATATCTCCTTGTCGTATTTTGTAGTTTCTTATTTCTTTTGTCTACTTTATGTAATTTTCCTCTGAGCTTTTATCCTATATAAGAGATCTCTAGGGCTACGATGGAAGACAACTATTCATTTTCATGCCTTTCCACAAATCTTTTAGTCTCTAAGGCATGTCTCTAAACATCAAACTTCACATTTACTCCATCTCTAGTCTCATTAATCAACACAATATCATTGGCAAACAACATACACAAAAGGTATCTTATCCTAAATATTGCTAGTTAACTCATTCATAATCAAAACATAAAGGAATGGACTCAAAGTTGAACCTTGATGTAGATCGACGTTGATGACAATAGTCGGTCTTCCCAGACTGGATCCTTACACAAGTTGAAGCACCAACATATATATCCTTTATAAAGGTAATGTACATGACATGTATTTTTCTCTTCTCCAAAACTCTCCACATGATCTCTTGAGGAACAGAATCATAAGCCTTCTCCATATCAATAAAAAACATATGTATGTTATTCCTTTTATCTCTATAAATCTACATTATTTCCCACAACATGTGGATACCTTCAATAGTGTAGCAATCCGGCGTGAATACGAATTGGTTTTCTGTTATATGAATTATGTTACAGGAATAGAAAGAAAAAATAAAACTAGTAGGTAACATTGGATCGTCCGGTTATATTAACCCAAGGGGTGCTTAGGTAGTGGAGCAAAGTAAAAGTAGGGGCGCATATGTAAGGCGAAGTAACTTTACAATGATTGGTTTGTAAATATAATTATACAACATGTAAATATGAAAATTTACAAAAGTATGTGTGTAAATATCTCTTCAAAGTAAAGCACTTACAACAACTTTAGCCTTGTCAAATTAGCAAAATTTGCAGGAATTGGACCTTCAAGGTTGTTCCCCCTAATCTTCCTGCACAGAAATGGCATCAACAACAATTTAGAGAATTAATCATTAGGAGAGTTCTGCTGAAGTGGACATGTTGGTAACAGTTTGGTCATCCCTTCTTGACAAGTCAAAATGTAGTTGGGTAATTCAACATACAGCATTTCCAAGGATGTCATGTTCCCAATAAATTCTGGCAGTTTTCCAACAAAATCAGTATCGACAGCAAACCTGTGAAAAATGAGCAATGCCATGCCATGCCCAATAAATCTCCTTGTTAACTACTAAACTGTTGCCTCCAAAAAGAGGCACATAACTGGCTAGTATATGATATGGCATACCAAATCCGTAGATTCCGAAGTTTTGCAAATGTGCTCGGGATCTCACTGGTGACACCCATGGAATCCACATAACTGTCAAAGCCAAAAAGTTAAGTTAGTGGAACTTTTATATCAATTAATATTTGCTCCAAGCTTGACTTCAAGTATATAAGAACACTTTATTAAGAAACACGTCTTAAATTACAAATTGAACTTGCATTTGTTCTAGACTGCTCATATTCCCAAACTCTGGAGGCAGCGGCCCACTAAATCTGCCTGTGTCTATACCCCTGCATATCAGGAAATACATGATAGTGTCATTTGAGATTACTTGTCAGTCAAAATCCAAGAGACCTAACGCAAGCCCTGTGTCCAAAAAATTGAGGTCCTTTTTATGATAAGTGCAATGATCAAATACAAATGAACGCAATTATAGTGACTAAAATGCCGAATATGAGACATGCACTCAGTAATCTAACTAACAAATCTATAACCATTTTAAAGCTGAGTTTTTCACGGATTTGTTGATGTCACTCTCTTGAGAGAGCTCTCACCGTTTCTGACTCCCAACGCTACCACTTTCTTCTCTCTTTCTACCACAATCTCTCTTCCACTTTAGTGCTCTCTCTCTCTCTCGCACCCGGGTTATTATCTCTCTCCCCCAATGTTGCTATATTTGGATTGTTGCTGATTAATGTTTCCCTCTTCATTTTTATTTCAATTGTATGTGACACTTCGTGTACATGTTATCTTTTTTCCCTCCAGTTATAGCCTTTTCATTGGTTGTCACGTGCCTATGTCTCTCTTTTCTTTGCTGATATTTTGGAGTGTGTATTTATAAGAAGAACTTTTACAGTTTTTTTTATGTTATGCATTTATATATTGCTAAATACATTATCTATCCATGTGGTCATATTTTTACTCAAGTGGTTTCTCTGACCCCCACATTGAGAATTATATTTTTTGCAATAGTTGTATTTAACCACTATTTTTAGGTACACATTAGTTTAAATATTGTGGAAAACAGATGATCCTGATTAATATTTGTATATGTAAAAATATGTATTGTGCGAGTTATTTAGTTACCAAAACATGAATGTATTATGGGTGGTTTTTAATTATAGTATTTGTCTCTCTTTTTTATCAGTATAATGGGCATGATTTATTCCGAATATTTATATGGGTGTATATATCAGCTTGCCATTTATTCTTTAGAATATCATCTTTTATTGAGCTTATCATTCATGTCCAACTTCATTTGCTAAATTTATCATGTATATTCAAATAGGAAAACATGGGGCTACCCCCACCCCATTTTTCCGTATTTTTTTATTTTTTTGAAAAAAAATCACCATGTATTGTCATCTATATATCCATCCAATAAGTCATTCAAATTTCGTCAGAAACAGAGATTCCTATGCCCTCCAGCTAGAACAAGTAATTTTAACGGTACAAACATTGATGTAATCGACCGGTTCTAGATAGAGGGAATAGGAATCTCTGTTTCTGACGAAATTTGAATGACATATAGTAGGGATATATAGATGAATGTACATGGTGATATTTTTAAAAAAAATAAAAAAAACATCAAAATTGGGGCGGGGGAGGTGGCAGTAGGGATGAAAACAGTCGGATACAGATACGAATAGGTATAATCACATCCTTATCCATTTTAAAATACGAATGCGGATACGAATATTGACGGATGTGAAAAATGTGTTACCATATCCTTAAAAACGAATACGAATGTAAAACGAATACGAATCGGATATGAATAATAGCAGAAATTTTTAATAGATTAACTAAAATATTCATGTTTAGCTTGATTTACACATAAAATAGATAGACCGGATATAGTAATTTCTTAAGAATTATATCAACAATGGTGAATGCTAAAATATTGTTATGCATATTTATAAATAAATCTATCACTATACTTATGTACGAAAACGAATATATGAATACGAATACGAATATTAGCTAATGTCAAAGTGATATCCATATCCACATCTGTTTTAAAACGAATACGAACACGAATGTCAAAATATGTATAAAACGAATACGATACGGATCGAATACGAATATATCCACATTCATTTTCATCCCTAGGTGGCAGCCCCATTGATCCCTTCAAAATAAACTTTCGATAATTTTTCCTTGATGATATGTTATACATTATTGATTGTGTAAATTTGTCCATTCATGTTATAGTTTACAAATTTGCTTCAAATAACAACACGAAGTACATAGATCTTATTTTGGACGAATTCCATTTACTTTTTCTGATAGTTGTATTTCTAATGATTCTTCGGAGGTGGATACTAAATTGAAAATTATAAAAAATCAGATGATCCTGATGAATATTCCAGTTCATAAAAAGTCATTCTATGTGATTTATTTGCTTACTATAATATTTTGGGAGTTATTGCCTGAGTATTTTATATAGAGTTTTTGTCCCTTTTTTTTGGCTTTTTTCAGTGTAGCAGGCAAGTTTTATTGCAAATATTTATATGACTGTGTGTATACATGTGTGTGTGAGTCAACTTATTATTTATATTTTATAATATCATCGTTAATTAAATTTATCATTTCTATTGTGGTTAACCTCATAAAATTATCATGTATATTCAAAGCAAATGTTCCATAATTTTTATTTTACTTTAGCTGAATTTTTTCATCTCATAAGTTTGTCAACTCATATTATAGTTTTAGACATTTGCTTCAAGTAACAATAGGAAGTACTTTTCATACTTAAGCGATCATTTATTTTAATTATGTACATAAAGATATTATTTGCTATTTATGTTAATCATCATTTCTCCCTAAAATATATACAAGTTTACTTTTATGTTTTTTTAATTAAAATCCTTCATTTTGTAATTTTGATATAATATTTTTTAAAATGTAATAAGATACTTTGTAAGATATTTATTATTATCAAATAAATTAATTTATATCTGAATTACAACAACTATTATAATTAAATTTAAGTTCTAATAACAATAAATTCAAAACTCATATTATTTTAATTCTATTATACACATTTCAACAATTGTGAATTAACTATAAACATGAAATAAACTTTGAATATAAATACTTTTTAGAATAGTTGTAACTTTGTTATATTAAAGACAATGAATGAGACTCTTAGCATGCATACATTTAACATGAAAAGTGATTAAACCTTTAAATTTTGTGGCTTACGATGCATTTTGTTGAACCAAATTGAAGAGTTTTTTGAGGACCTCATTTCACGTTCGTAAAATGAAGTTAACCTATTACGAAATTACAATGGAGACATTATTTCAAAGCAAAAATTAATTTTAATATAAAAATGCAATTTTTAAATAATATTAATTGAAGGACAATCTTTTCAAAAGATAGATAAATTGTACGCAATATGTTCCTCTATAATTTGTCAGTTATATCCTAAGTACATTCTTATAATTTAACCTCTTAATTTAATACTTTAACCTTAAAAACTACTCAAGTCGCGAAGCGCGTGCATGCACCCTAGTATTATTAATAACTAAGTTAACAATAAAAGGGATTAAAATATTATATGGCGCAGCACATTTATGCCGTGATATTTAAATCCAGTCCATCACTATAAATCAACTTAATTGGAACATGCCTCGGAAGCATTTGTTAACATCAAGAAATACATTCTGAAAATAATAATAATCTTACAATGATTTTAGCTTCGTAAGCATCCCAAGTTCCTTGGGGACAGGTCCACTGAAAGCATTCCTGCCCAAGCTCCTAAATCATAATAAATAAAGAAAATTAAACTAAACTAGAAATTGCTATAAATGGGACATGAAATTGTGTATGAGTATAAATGTTACAGGTATTCCATTTCTGAAAAATTCCCTATGAATGCTGGAAGTGGACCAGTGAGGTTATTGAGCCCAATCAGCCTGCACAACATTAGAAAATAAACTTCAAAGAATTCCGAAGTCCAAAGTAAACAGTTACCTACTAAAAAAGTCAAGTAAGGTCAATCAAGCATACAGGTTCTCCGCATTGATTATTTCTCATTCATTTAGCCAATTCAGTTTTACGTAGGATCATTCAAATCAGGTTTCGTTCTTATTGGGATAAGTGATTGTCATGTATCAATCCCTTCAGGGAACTGAATATGACGATATATCATCATCTGGCTCCAGAAAAAACAAAATCAACTGAATGAAAGAAATACATTCATATACAAAACTATTTCACCTATATGCTCGAAAATAATATATACAACCTGTCATATCGAGATATGGGGAAGGATATTAAGGCACCTGATAGGAACATGGCTCCATGAACATTCAAAATCCATATAAACTTTAAAAAATATAATATCTATTGGTCCTGAAGCATAAGCCTACTAATGAGTGATGGCGTTCAGCTACTCGTTTTGGCTCCACTCAGAATTGAAATACAAGCATTGTCGGCTCCTTATGGGAAGTTCGCTTGAAGGTGATGAATCTGGGGTAAAGGCGGGAGACTTGCAGACGCTCTGCCAAGTCTCCTCACAAATTTGAATATTTTGATCATGGTGGAGAGAGATGCCAAAATGGTATGTGCTCGTCTACTATCATCGGTACTTGTACCAGCTTCAAATTCTGCATCCTCTTCTCTCCAGCTAGTATGTCGGATTAAACTGTCCCTTGAATATCCAGGGAGTAAACTTCGAACGATACATCCAATAATATGGAGGCATTTTGATGGACGCGAGGAGTTTCTCTGGAGGAAAATTCGTGTGGGGGGCAACTTGATAAAAATATTTACTGTATACGGTCGGAAATATTTTTTTATTAACTACCGTAGGTAAGCCGTCTCTTGAAGATGCGGCTTTGGTAAAGTAAGAGCCGCCTCTTGAAGAGGCGGCTTTAGACAAAAGCCGCCTCTGAACCATGCATTCAGACACTGCAGGCCCATTGTTAGTGTGGATGGTACACACATGTATGGAAGGTACAAGCAGAAGATCCTTATTGCTTGCTCAAGCGATGCAGCTAACCACATTTTACCGTTGGCTTTTGCTTTTGTCAACGAGGAGGATGGCCCTCAGTCGCACATTTATGAAGGGTTGTTTTACCCCATTGGTGACAGAGACAAGTGGCCTAGTTTCGACCATCCATTAGTTATTCCAGATGATAGCAGGATAAGGAAAAAGGGGCGACCAAAGAGTAAGAGGATTCACAATGAGATGGACATGAGGGAGAATACCGTGCAATCTCAATGCGGCACTTGTGGTGTTGAAGGTCATAATAGGCGGAACACCACGCATGGTAGGACGCAAAATAAATGTGATATCTGCTTATACCTTCCAACAAAGCCGCCTCTTCAAGAGGCGGCTCTTACTTTACCAAAGCCCCTCTTCAAGAGACGGCTTACCTACGGTAGTTAATAAAAAAAATATTTCGGACCGTATACAGTAAATTTTTTTATCAAGTTGCCCCCCACACGAATTTTCCTCAATTTCTCTGCCTTGTCGACCCAGAAGTTCGCATCCTCTTATGTACTCTTCCACCCCGGATCACATAGTTGGTACCGAACGATGCTTGATGCCTCTGTAAAGCACCATCTGCTCCCTTTTGCGCAACATCCCCATCATAGTCGACGAGGTCAGTCCCCATTCGAGAGACACCAATACTCATCGTACAATTTCCGAACATCATTCATCAACGCAGCATATTTACAGTAGCTAATGGAGTATCTTATACTCTGCTGCAGTGCCCTATCCTATCGGAACGCGACTCCGATGGCGCAATTGGTTCATTTACTGGTAACGGTGAGTCGGTGACGGCAGAGGAGCTATTTCGTATAAACAGAGCGGATCCTCTCAATTTCCTATAGGAGTCGATCTCTCCCTAGTAAACTAAGGCCACGTTTGTTTAGTTGGAAATTGGAAAGGAGTTATTGTCAAATGGAAAGATAAGAATGGAATTAATAATGGAATAGAAAGGAGTAAAAGTTGTTCTTATTAAGAATTGAAATATTTATTATAAGAGGCTTTCCTTTCTTATTATTGGAATGAGAAAATAACAGAAAGAAATTAACATTCTTTTTCATACATTTCATTAAGTAGAAAAACATAACTGATATCGCCCAACTTATTTTTTTCGTATAATTGACATATTGCATATAAGAAATCATTAGTCAAATTGATATTGAGACTACTTTGATATTTTATATGTATAATATATTTGATATACTCGTGTCTGTCCCTAGAACACTTTGTTACAATATATGTATCCATATCCTAAAAACATTGAAAATGGTATATGTATCCGTATCCGAAAAAAATAAAAACACACATCTATGTCTGTATACATATCTGCTAAAATATAATCCGTATACATATCCTAAAAGAGCTAAAAAAATAGTATATATATCTACCTATGCATCCGCGAAAAAATAAAAACCAATTTCCATGTCTATATCCACAAAACCCCCCATCCATGTCCATAAAAAATAAAAACAAATATCCATGTCTATATATTTATCTACTAAGCGAGAGCGGGTGAGGAAGATGCCCGAGCAAGAGCGGGTGAGGAAGATGCCGGAGTTAAGGGAGCGCAGTGGAAGGTGGTCCGTTCTTGGCGCCGGGTGAAAAAGCCTGGTAGTTCTGGGGGGGAGTACGACAACAAGCACGGACTGACCAGGAAGCCGTTTGGTCGTGGGTGTTTTAGATGTGGGTCGCTGCGGCACTGGGCATCTTCCTGCCGCGAGCAGGTGCGGTGTTTTCGTTGTCATGGCTTCGCTCACCGGGCGCGGGTGTCCTCGAGAAGCTACTAAGAAGGTGCCTTCCGAGAGAAGAATCTTGATCGGCGAGGGAGGTGGGTCACGGCCTCTATTCCTTGCAGCTTCGGATTTGGGTGTGGCTCTAAAGGGATCTTTCGGTGGGGACATCGCTTTGCTAAGCGTGTCGTGGCTCGGGGCATGTCCCAACAAGATAATTTAGCTTTGCTGAATCTGGCTGGGTGCAGGGAGGCGGCATTGAGATGGCGTGTTCCTGGTACCTTTGACGGATGTCTCAACTTCCGGCTTATCAAAGCATTGCGTGTGAGGGGAATACCCCTCATTTGGAGGCAGCTGGAGATTGTTCGGGTTATTCTTAGACCCGAGGTGTGGGCTATTGAGATCTTGGCCGGCGGTTGTGAAGCAAGAATTGATCTTGACCTAATTATCCAGGTGCGGAGGTTCAACCCATCGATTCTGGGCTGGAGGAGGGTGCGCTACCTCGGTGTGGATCTGGACATTAAATTAGCAACAGCCGATCTTGGTATTGCTCGTTGGGAGATGGAATCTCCTGCAAATACTGAGCACAAAAGATCTTGGGCGGAGGTGGTGCAGCGCGGGCCGCCCGGGAGTTCGGCCGACGCGGGCACATGCCGGAGCAACGAGGGGAGGTGGGAGGTCCCGAGTTCGTCGCCTCGTTTGCCGCAAGTTAATGCGGGCGATTCATTTCCAAATCAACCTCCTTTTTCCTCGAGACGACATGATGCCGGCGGTCCATCTCCATATCCATCGCCTATTTCCTCGGGGCCGTTTCCACTTATTGCAGAAAATTTAAATTCAAATGGGGCGTGCATTTCCAGCCCGTTGCAGCAGGGAAATGTGGAGGCGGGTCGGGTGGCGGATCCGGGTGCATGTCCGCAAGAGAGACCCGTGATAGAGACTGTTGTGGTTGATTGCGTGGAGCATGTCCATGCTTCAGTTGACTTCGACCTGGAGGTGGTGGCTCAGGACACGGAGGCTGTCCCGCATACCTCGGCTGCTGTGGTTCTCAAAGAAGTCGCAATTCAGGAGGGAGAGGCAGGCCCGCTGGGTTCCAAAGGAGTGGTGCATTGGCCAATTTGCAATTTTGACCGTGAGGTGGCTCCAACAAAAACAAACATGGAGGCATTAATTGGTGGGGGCGTAGTGGGAAATCTGTTGGTGAGAAAGGGCAACGATATTTCTAGGAAGGAAGGAAAGTTGGTTCTGGATTCGGAGGGCAGTGTTGCTCGTGGTCAATTTCAGAAGGAGGCGGAACTTGGAAGCTCATAGGGTAGAAGAGTTGTTCGAAGACTTGGTGGAAGCGGAGGGTGGAGAAGCGTGGCTCGTAGGGTTGGAAGACGGGGAGATTTAGAAGAGAGGCTGGGGGAGCGCGGGTTTGGCTCGGGCCAGGAGGGTGGGCCAGGTGTTGCGCAATTGAAGGTGGCAGGGGGGTTCGTGCCTGGAGGTTTGGGTTCGGTCTTGAGGGAAGAGCAGGGGCAAACACTTGATCATGTCCTGCACTCAAGACCAGAACTGGAGGTGGGAGAGCAGAGAGATCGGATTACGGGCCTGCAGTCAGACTGATGTCATCTCAACTAGCTGATGGTGCGGACGCCGTGCTAAAGGGGGATTGAAGGAAGCTAGAAGGAGGCGAAGGGCAGAAATTTTAGATGGATTGGGAAGGCAGGAACTCCCGACCCAACAACGTCCAGGTGGATCTTATACTTGGAGAGGGGCGAACCGCTTTAGCCCGCTAGATCGTGGATTTGCAGACTGCTTGGGGGTGGTACAACCACACTCCATGAGGAGGAGTACAGGGGTTGCTTAATGAAGATTCTTTCATGGAATGTTAGGGGTCTTGGGAGACCCGAGAAGCGAATGGGGGTTGGCAATTTGCCTCGTGAAGCGAAAGTTGACATTTTCATGTTGCAAGAAACAAAGCTGTCTCGCAGTTTGGCAGAAATAGGCTATGAGTTGGGCATTGGGCGAGGTTTTCAGGCCACGGTCATGGAGGCACAAAACGCTGCGGGAGGGCTGATCACGGGCTGGAGGGAAGATGACCTTGAGGTGGAGTCGGAGTGGAGATCCACCTTTTCTTTATCTGTCCGCCTCAGACGTCGGGTGGATGGCTTAGTCTTCACAGTGACGAATGTTTATGGGCCCAGTGGTAGCGGAAGGGGCTCCCTGGCGGCAGACCTGTTGCAAATGTTCTCTGAGCATAATGACGAGATCTGGCTATTGGGGGGGGGGGGGATCTCAATCTTACGTTACTAGCAGATGATTGCCCTGGGGGGGGGGGGGGTGGGAGAGATATAGGCTCGTCAGAGTTTTTGGAGATGGTACAATCTTTGGGCCTCTCAGTTATTGATGCGGCCGGTTGTGCATACACTTGGTGTAACAAGAGATCAAGATCGAGACTTGACAGATTTTTGATGTCCAAGCTGGGGTGGGGCTTTTCCCACTTTCGCGGGCTTGGGCACTCCCACGGGCACATTCAGATCATACGCCGAAGGAAGAAGGTTCTTCTTCCATTTTGAGCGGTCTTGGATGTTGGAAGAGGGGTTCAAAGAGTTAGTGTCAGAACAGTGGAGGTCTTGGAGTCCGGAGGGTTCTGCAGTATCTAGACTCGCTGCTAAGCTGATGCTGCTCAGATCATTTTTGAAGGAATATGGAAGAACGGTCAGATCAATGAGAAAGGAAAAACGTGACATGGCTCAGGAGAATGTTGTCCATCTGGATGAACTTGATGATTTGCGAGGATTAGAACAGGTTAAATTGGAGGAGAGGTCCAGACTCTTGGAGGTGATTATGCTGGAAGACCAGAAAGAAGAGGTTGAATGGAGACAGAAGTCCAGACAGAAATGGCTGAAAGAAGGCGATGCTAACACCAGATTCTTTCACACAGTAGCCTCTGGAAGAAGGAGGAGGAACCATATTCAAGAAATTGAGGTAGAGGGACAAAGATTTTCCTTGGAAACACAAATTCGCAGTGCACTGAGAAGGTTCTATATGGAGGCATCACGAAAAAGGAGAGGAGATGGGTGGGGGTGGCTGGGGAAGGGGGTAAAAAATCTGGCACCGGATAAGGCAGAGGCACTAGTATTACCTTTCTCTGAAATAGAAGTGAAGGATGCGGTTTGGGGTCTGAACGCGGATGGGGGCCAGGACCGGATGGATTCCCAATTTTCTTTTACAGGGAGTTTTGGGATCTACTCAAGTCAGAGATTCTAGAAGTGCTAGAGGAATTCAGAGAAGGAAACAAAGGGCTTCGAGAAGGTGAACAAGGCTTTGATGTTTTTACTCCCCAAGAAGGACCATCCTACTAAAGTTGAAGATTTCAGACCTATTGCCCTTTCGAATGGTGTGTACCTCATTGTAGCGAAAGTGCTAGCAAACAGGCTAAGAGGGGTCATTGAATCTATCATCATGGAAGGTCAATCTGCCTTTATCCCAGGTCGACAGATGGTAGACGGGCTGGTTATGGCGTCAGAAATTTGTTTAGCATGGAGACGTAATGATACAAAGGGGGTGCTCTGGAAAATTGACTTTGCTAAAGCCCATGACAGTGTGGACTGGAATTTTTTGTGGTCTTCGCTCAGAAGAAGAGGTTTTCCGGATTGTTGGGTTGCATGGATGAAGAGGTGTGTCACCACTTCGTCCTTCTCGATTTTGGTGAATGGAAAGCCAGAAGGTGCCTACTTTCAACCACAAAGAGGGGTTCGTCAGGGGTGCCCGCTGGTGCCCATGCTCTTTGTGGTGGTTGCGGATGCATTGGCAGTGATGTTCAAGCAAGCGATTCAGGGTGAGTGGTGTGAAGGTTTCCATCTTGATGAGATCTCTGTACCGCTGTTGCAGTATGCAGATGACACAGTTCTTTTCTTGAGCGGTTCAGATGAGATGATATGTCGAGCGGCTCAATTGCTGGACATCTTCAGCAATTTGTCAGGTCTTGAAATAAACTTGCAGAATCAGTAGTAATCACCTTTGGGCTACAAGAGGCTGATAGCACCCGGATAGCTGAGATGCTTAACTGTCCGTTGGGGAATCTACCGATTACTTACTTAGGTCTTCCGTTGGTGGCTGGAAAGTTGAGAGCTACAGACTGGGAGGCAGTCATCCAGAAGCTGGAACTCAGATTGGCAGGTTGGAAGGCGGTTACATTATCTAGAGGCAGGAAGCTAGTAATACTAAAGCATGTTCTGTCTGCGATCACAATTTTTTTCTATCAACCAGGATGATGCCTGTAGGGGTGCGAAAGAAGATCGAAAAGTTAATGAGAAGTTTTTTTTGGTCAAACGGGAAACAACAGAAGTCTGGCATATACTTAGTGGCATGTGAGGAAATAACGAAAACCCGAGAGCAAGGGGGACTGGGAGTTCGGGATCTGGTATGTATGAATAGGGCATTGCTAGCAAAGTGGGTCTTGCGTATCTGGGGTCCTTCTATGGATCTTGTAGCAAGGTTGATGAGAAAGATTTACAGTGTTACTGGAACTTTAGAGGCAATGTCTCTGCGGTTTAAGTCGTCTCTTTGGAAAGGGATACGAGACGTCTTGACAACTATATCCGTCAGGCTTTCACCGAAACTTGGAGATGGAGAAGGTTTCCGATTCTGGAGGGACAACTGGCTGGGGGAGGACCCATTGGAGCTGCTCTTTCCAAGACTCTATGCTCTGGCAATGTCGAAGGAGGCAATTGTTAAGGGGTTGGCACATTCTGGACAGTGGAGACCTGAATTCGCTACTGTGTTGTCAGCTAGGAGGCAAGAGGACCTAGTTAGATTATTGGACATGCTTCCCTTACAAAATGATTTCTCACAGACTAGGGATCATTTTGAATGGACGAGCAAGAAATTTTCTGTCAAACAACTATACAAAGATCTGAGAAATGTTGGTCAGGATCAAGATCAGGACCTGTGCAAGGATGTTAAGATTATCTGGGCAAGTAGGATACTGAACAGGATAAAAGTCTTCATTTGGTGCTTGAGAAGGGGCAGGCTTTTGGACAAAGACAGGTGGGCGAGAATTTTTGGTCTTCAAGATGTTACCTGTGATAGGTGTGGGAAGCAATCGGAGACCTCGGACCATCTTTTCTTCACATGTGAGTCCTCACAGATGGTCTGGAGAGAAATGGTGATCCCATGGGTAGATATGAGTGGCCTACTCAGCTTTTGGGAAGGGGTAAGAATGATAGGTGGCGGATCAACGGACGATGTTGCAAGACCCTTCGGTGTGCTATGGGCAATCTGGATAGCGAGAAATAACCTCCTCTTTAATAATCAGAGATTCTACCCAGAGAATGTCGTATCTCATTGTAAAGCTCTCTTAAACTTTTGGGAGTTAAGGTAAACTGTAATGTATCTGCCTTTTTATTAATATAATGGCTTTGCGGTGACTCCCAACTCGGGAGGTCACCCTATCTTTCATCAAAAAAAATATTTATCTACTAGAATATAGCTAGTGTCCATATATAACAAAAAAAATGAAAATTGCATCCATATCCATATCCATATCATAAAAAAATAAAAATTCGTATCCATGTTCATATCTGTATCCACAAAAAATTTATATTTGATATATTTTTTCATCCAATAGATATATTTAATATACACACACATCAATATCTGCTAGAACATTTGTAATCATATTTGTATCTGTATCCTAAAAAATGAAGTATCTATCTATATATATATATCCGCAAAAAAATCACTTATCCATGTCAGTATCCATATATGCATATAAATGTAACTTATCCGGCATTTTGCATCATATATTGATATCCATGTTGGTATTCATATATCCGTGTAAAAAAATCATACCCATGTTGGTATCAAAAAATACCGAAAAAAAGAAAAAAAAACACATAACCATGTCGGTATCCATATATTTGCAACAATAATATGTTAATTAAAAGTATTGAAGAAGAATACATTCCTTTGCATTTGCGAGGAATGGAATCCCAATTCCTAAGGGGTACCTAGGAATGGTTATTCCCATGTATAAGGGAATCCGATTTCATTGTAATTGTTATTCATAACTTAATGTGTTCTAACAAACATATGAATAGAATCGACAGAGAAATGACGATTCCCTTCTCCACTCTATTCCGAAGTAACAAAAAGGGAAGTTATTCGATTCGGGAATAAGTAGGAATAAAGATGAGGAATACAGAGAATAAGGGTTTATTCTCTGTTCAGTTGAAAGATACAAATAAGGATAATAAGGTGGAATAAGGATAGGTAAGGTGTAATAAAGATAGGAATAAAGATAGAATAAGGTGAAATAATGCGATGTTGATGGGAATAACCGTAATGTTGGAAATAGTGCCGGGTGAGGAATTGACCTATTATTCGGATGCTTATTCTCCAAACGAAATTGCTTGATTGATTATATTACATAAACAAATACAATATTGTTTTCAACGTACCCACTCTCAATTACTTTCTTGGCTCCATCCATGTTGTATCTCACATCCAGACAAGAAAGCTAATACATTCGTGCAAATTGTGCCCCTGACTTTCTATAAAATTTACGGTTTTGTCCTTCCCTTTAAGTAAAAGAGGGGCATAACCAAAATTACAAAAGATCTGAACTATGAATTATGTAAGAAGTTAAGAGCACAACTGAAATTACAAAAAAGAAGAGACATAGCTGATATTGCAAAAGTTAAGAATGGTACACGCGATAAAAATCCTAACTTCTGATACTATATTATGTTGTTAATCAATGAATTGACCTGTACACAACAGGAGCTTCACGTTCAGCTACGGTTTTCCTTAATCTAATAATTGCCATTTCTCTATTATATATGTCTTGTTCCCCCCTTTTCTTCTTAGACGCAACTCAGAAAATCCAAAAGTTTCACGTTTTTAGCCCAAGCATACTGCAGATTCTGCAATTCTGAGTGGGGGAGAAGAAGATCACGTACAAGTTATTAAGGTATCGAAGAACCTGCATCTCTTTTGGAAACGTTCCCGTAACGCTCATGTTGTATGCTTTTCTGAAAGGACCAAGAAGAACATCAGAAAATATATTTCATGCAAGCTTTTTTTATGGGGTAAAGCTGGGAGTTTGTCTAGCTGCATACAGTCTAGTGATATGGCACACGGAGCTGTTCTCGTAGCTACAGTCGCACACAATATAAGGATTATAATCATTTTGATCATAAAATCTGATGTCTCCTTCTGTCGGCAAACCCTTGCAGACATCATCACTCAAATTCCACTTAACAGGTGACATGGACGCGGAGATTTTCCATTTTCTGAATATTTCATTGATTGCCTGAACTGTTATTTCAAAAACACAAATAATCAGTCAGTAATATATACGAACAGGAACGAATCTCAAGCAATAAATCAATGAGGAAGTTTTGGCAATGACGGATAATTCTATCCTGATGATGCACAAAACTTAATGATGCGCCAATTTCAGATTTCCAAGCGCAAAACATGAATTTTCTGTTCCTTTCTACTGGTGAATCCATTTAACTGCGGATTGTTAAGATTATATTTTTAGAGGAAAATTAGAATAATAATATATTAGGATTGGTGATCTGCAATCCTGGAAAGAGTATTCTTTAGATTCAGTCCAATCTCATTAGATTTTTGTTCGATATATTGTATTTGGACGTTTAAAACAAAGGTAGGAATCGTTCCACACAACACCACAACGAAGAGAGACACACATGTATTCAGAGAGTGGGGGATCGAAGAGAGTTTTGCACTTATTCTTCTTTTTAGTGATTTTTCTTCTCCAATGATCATAAGAGTTGACGATCATAACTATATCATATGTTTATTCATTGCCTATCATGGTGGTTGATTGTGCATACTTTTTACTTAACACTTGGTACCATAACAAAATTCAGCATCAACAAGAGGACATGATGTAACAAGTGCATATTCCTTAACACATGGTTGATTGTGTCAATTTACTTCTACCACTTTTCCGGTCGGGTATAAACAAGTCACCTCCTCATTCGATCCGTAAAAAACCCACAAAGCCCACAAAAATACATAAAACCTAATTAGGCTGCGAAACTGATAATTTTGTGCTTGATTCTTTGTGTTGGGTTTCATTTTTGTGATCTATCCCTTTTTGCTCATGTGGACGACACTCTACCTGATTGCCCATACACATTTCAGGTAGAGTAAAATAAATTTCATCACTCACACCTGCATGATCTATTTTCACATACACATCCGTGGGTTTTGATCATTGACTAATTTGGTCAATTGACATCCGAGTACAGAGAGATGCACGGACACAATGATTGTCGAACCCGACTTGTTGGGCACCACAGGCCCTCCAAGTTCGGGCGTTAAGATCCCTCATCTGATCATTTCACTACATAAGTTATGTACTAAGTAAAATATATTAACTACAATCTAAGTGGAAAAATTAGGAAAAATAGGTTAAGTAATCCATAATAAAATGTAAATGGGGAAAACTAAAAAGAAAACAAGACATATTACTATAGTAAATCATTTTTATGAATTTATACTTCTAGTAATTCAAATAAAAATCAAATACAAAATATAAAAATTCAAAAAAAAAACCCTTGCTCAATAGTAGAATAAATCGTAGAATTTATTATTTTTTAATTGCATTTAAGAATAATTTCAATTATTTTATAAAATTACATATTTAAAAATCATAAAAAGTTAAATAATATAAAAGATAAAGTACGAATAAATGTAATTAATAAAAAATCAATATGGAATCAAATAAAAACAAGTAAAATATATGAAAAAGATGTGAAATTACAATACACCTTAGTAATCCAAGTGCTCCTTGAGTTCAGTTTGTATATATGTTAGTATACAATTAAGTAATAATAAATTCAAAATCTTGAAGTCTTAGACTAGATTTCAATGGCAACTTTAAAAACTCAAAGTAACAAACCCTAGTTGGGACTCATTAATATGATAACCTTATAAAGTATAGAACATGGTCGAGTTTAATGTTAAGACTTACGGACCTTGGTAAGGCTAAAGCTTAGTCAAGACGGGAGAAGTGTTATTCAGGTAATTTATAAAATATGGCATCAACAATGCATCGATTCTCAATTAAGAGCTTCAATTTTCAAATGCAACAAAGATCGACGTGGATTTTTGACTTCAAGGTTTATCAGCTGACTTTTAAGGATTGCATAAGCTTATGAAGGTACGTATTTGGAACAAAAAAAGGATCAGATACATCTGTGTTACATATGACAAATGAGGTTTCAATTGAAAAGAGACACTTGATTAAGACTTTTTTTCGTAATTTACCCTTATTTTTTCCCCAAAGGATCAAGTCCTTCAGGAGTTTTCTTATCTAGCAAGGTTTAATGACCTTTGCTAATCACTTGCATAGGCATGTGTTATCTATCCAGGGGTTTGAGGACCATCACAATGGTATCATGTGGCTCATCCTTCTAGAATTCTCAAATCTTTAGAAGGTTGTTACCTTTGAGGGAAGAAGATCCTCTACTGTAGAGGATTCTACAGCATGGCCTGTTGTAATGAGTTTTTTTATTTTTGAAAAAACTTGGTGAAAAATCCAACCATATAGATTTAATCTATGCTAATTGTTCTACATACATACCAATTTTTGTCACTATCCAATGTTCCTAGCTACTTTATTGTGAAGGTCAAAAGAAAAGTCAATGTTAGTGGTACTTAAAAAAACATTTCAAGTTTGGCTTTTCTTTTAACCTTTACAATAAAATAGCTAGGAACATCGGATCGAGATAAAATTCGGTATGTATATAGAACTATTAGCATATAATAAATCTATATGGTTGGATTTTTCACAAAGTTTTTTTGTAAAAAAAATCCAAAGGAGTAAATCCCTATATAATTTTGCTTCGAATCCGTGTACTCAGTCTTGAACATATATTGATTCAACTCAAGGAACCATTTCTGACTTTCGAGCATGGCCATCCATGCTCATAAAAGAATATTTAGATATTGGGCATTCTCTTATGTCGTGGGGACACTAGTAAAATCGCAAAAAGATGTTCATCATTGCCACTTTCGAAACAATAAAAAATTAGTTAACTTAGATACAATTTTGTACAACTTTCAATTAATACGATCCGGTTTCTCTTAAAAGATCGAAAACTACGTTGTTCTCGAGCAAGATGGGGCTATGCATGCAAAGGGACGACTTCATCTTAAAAGAGCGTTATTAGTTTTACAAATTATAACTTTAATTTATTTTCGCATGTTAAGTCTTTCCATAACAGATTCTAATCTTTTTTTTAAATCTATCATTAATGATTTTCCATTATTACTATAATCGATTCCTCTGCTTTTCTATCAAGCTCATCTACGGCAGTTCATCAAGCTCATATTAATTAGTTTTGCAATTACATCTCCTCGTTTTGTTCACCAGAAGGAAACCCGTGTGCTCGGAGATCTCAGTTAAACATAGAAAAATTTCTAGTGAAATGATCTAAGTCGAGAGACCATCGGATCGAATACCTTCGTTTGGATCAGTGACAGGTGATGCTTGAGACGTCCCGAGGGAGACAGCAACCATAACAAGGCAAGGAATAACCCAAAGGAGCAATCCAGACATGGTACGAAGAGAAACCAAGTGCCCTCCCATCTCCAACCCTTTGCTGCAGAGATGTCCCACGGAAATCAACTGAGAAGAGATAAGAGTCGATACTGTTTGCTATCTGTTCTTCATGTTGTAGACTTATATAGGAAAGTTTAGTGTGGACGAGATACTTAGTAGAAGCCAGGCCATGGAGACTAATTCATCAAATTTCCCTTTCTCTCGATTAGGCATTCAACTCATGTCGTTTGCAGGTTTAGATATTGTAGTTACAATGAGACAATATGTTCCTTTCGTGGAAAATTTCATTCACGGGTAGTTTTGATCTAATAATGCATATCTTCGGATAGGATAATACAGAGCGCCACAGTAGAATCATATCTGAGAAAGTATAAGGACAAGAGATGGTCAACTTTTAGACACTGCTTGCAAAGTCAATTCGAGATGTATCCATCAATCTATTCCATCTGATCCATCTAGTTGTTGTTTAGTTCTTGTACTCTATACTAAATCATTCCCCATCAATCCCCATCAAATATCAAGATAAAGGATATATAAATATATGTATATATTTACCCTTGCACATTTTCCCTTTTTTTTCATTTATAACCACAAGTGTAACGTCTGAAACCTACATCTGAGATGCTACCGATATAAAATAACCTTGGCTATTTGCCTGGGTTCAAGTTCCAACTGAATACGTTAATAATAAACAAGGATGCTGAAGTTTTAATTGTCGGCTAATAATCCCTATCATTTATCACTATCGTAATTTATGAATATTGCATGTGGGACTATATCTTTGAGTTTTATAATCCTCCACCCCTCTCCTTCCCTGCTTACAGTTTTAAAGTCCTCGTCGTGTATAAATAATTACTCGTCCCTAGAAACATTGGTGGTTGAACATTCTAGGCAATCTTCTCCTCCCATCTTTTTTAGGTGCAACTCCAAAGGAAAATTCACATGGGCAGTGTTCGTGGAAACTTATTACATGTAGCCCCTGGATAAATTTATATTTTTATAGTATCGCAAGGAAGCCATTGCCCCGGGTAACGGATTCCTTTAGAAGGGAGACATTTCTAGAGGTCACGGCTCCCTTCAAAGGATGTTGTTTCCCCTGGTCACAGCTAGGGCTTGAATAAAAACCCAGCTACGACCCCACCTTATCCTCATGCGAACAGAACACATCTTCCTCCCTCGCTCCCCAACGCAACTGCCCCCACCTGCGACCCTCTTGCTCCCTCCCCTCCCCTTCAGCTTCGCCCTCAGGGGTGTCTGTTCTGGTCAGAGGCTCCTTCTCCATCCTCATGCATTTTGTTGTTGGTGTTCTTCTCTTCTCCAACTGTAAGTATGTCCTAACCACATTTCCAAGTCATCCCATTTTTTTTGTATGATATACGTTTTGTTAGTGCATTGTTAGTGTGTAAGGTTGTTTGCAGTATATTGAAAGTATTGTATTGTTCTTGTGTAATGTTGTTTGTTCTCATTTTTTGAAGCAATTCCAATCCATGAAAGTGAGGTGCTTATGTCACATTGGTGGAAAAGTAGTTAGGGTTGAGAAAGAAGATAGATACGTGGGAGGTCGGTGAAGGCTAGGGTGTGGGTCTTATCGCATCACAGAAGCATGTAGATTGCATCAAATGCGATCTAGCGCAACTAGTCATACTAGTTGCAAAAGGAAGCAGAATTTAATTTTTTTTAAATAGATAAAACTATATGATACGAAAACACTTCTCAAATTATGTCATCAAGATCACAAATGAGTCAACGGATTTCTTCTTGCAGAATAATTGTGATCCCATGTCTCTAAGCGAAGAGACCTCATGTCTCAAGTCCGATCTGATGAAGTATGCACTTGCAAGCACGAAGATGAGACATATGCTTCCCACAATCTGAGTTGAATATATGTTCGCGGTGTCTCCTGATTTTGTCCCACAAAATCAATAGCCTTACTCACGAGCAAGATGCACTGAAAAAAGCATATATCCAATCGATCCAGCAACACAACGACGACGCGACGACTACAAGGCTCTTTAGGTCAATATGGTAGACTGTCACAATATCAAGAGAGAGAGGATGTGTATGAGCATAGAAAGAATTGTTTGTCTTTAAATTATTGCAAAGAAAGAGCCAAGTCTAGCCTTTTTTTAAAAAAATTGCATGTCCATCGATTTGAATCCACGCGCACACAATAATCAATGGTGTAGATTAAATTGTGCTTTCAATTAATGGTCATGAAGTTGTAGCATAAATTTGCAACATCAAATAGTTAATTTAAACAATAAATCAAATATATTGAAGAACCATCAATATAATTCAATTTACATTAAATCGACAAATATAGAATTACTTGGACGGAGAGCAAGTCTCCTTCCATACACAGGGTGGATGGCCACCAAGTTTTAGGACTCAAGGTGGCCATTGACTCCTTGTATGGTAAGGAAGCTCTCTCATTCCAATTATGTTGAGATCTCATATCTCATCATATATTCCACATGTGCAACAACACAATTGTTCAATGAGAATTCAATTCACATCAACATTTTATTCTTAAATACTATTTACAATTTAATCTCTCCAACATATTATAAATCATGTTTATAATATTTACGATTATCATCCAAGTACTAGCCTTTATGATTCAACCATTGAATCAACAACTGTATGGTTATTAAGATGGTCATGGTACCTAACTCTCATTGTACTAAGAGACCTTATAAGTGATTTCATTCATTTATTATCTGATAAGGAATGAAATAAATCAATAACCATTATTTATTTATCAACGATTACAATAGTATTTATTGTAGAAACGGTTTATTCCTGGCTTACATGGATAATGATCTCCAACTAGCCCTCAGAATCATTGAGGTACAATCTTTAAACACATGCTCACTACATGTTGGTCTAAATACTTTTAGGGTAAAGGTTGGTAAGGGGATCAACATTATCAGCAAAGGCCACCTTGGTGATGGTGATGCCACCGCCCTTTTGAATCTCCCGAATGAAGTGGTATTTCTTTCCCATGTGCTTGCTCTTCTGATATCATACGGGTTCCTTCGCTTGAACTATGAATCCCATGTTATCACAATGTAGTAGGATGAGAATATTAGAGGAAACTATGTCAAGTTCTAAGATAAACTTGTGTAACCACACCGCCTCCTTTGTAGCATATGATGCGAAAATGTATTCGACTTCTGTTGTTGAATCAACCATAGTGTCCCACAACACCACCGTTCAACATGAAGACAAACCTTGAAGTTGACTTGTGGTCATTTATATTAGATTGTAAGTCTGAATCTATGCATCTTAAGACTTGGAGATCACCATCTCCATAGATGAAGATGTAATCTTGCATTCTTCTTAGATATTTAAAGATGTTCTTAACTTCATTCCAATGTTGTTCTCCATAGAAAAATTGGTTATAAATTATCACTCCCACTGCATGGCAGATATCTGACCTTTTGCACATCATGGCGTACATTAAGCTTCCCCCAACTGATGCTTAAGGGCATCCAACCATGGGCTTTCTTCAACACTTTGAAGAGTCATCCCTTTAGATAGGTGCATAACAAGTCTTAAAGGAAGGAATCCCTTTTTGAAATTCTCTCTATGGAAACTTTCCAAGATCTTCTTAATGTGCACATGTTATGACAATCCACAAATCCTCTTTTCTATATTACTGAATAGCTTCAAACCAAAAATATTAGAGGCTTCTCTAGAATCTTTCATCTCAAAGATATGGGACATCCAGATCTTAACACTAGTCATCGTCCGTACATCATTCCTGATGATAAGGATGCCATCTACTGATGAACACAATGGTGCTCCCACTAAGCTTCTTATACATGCATGGTTCATCAGGATTCTTATCAAATATGATGTTCTAGATACGAGAAGCGTATTTAAGATCACAGATGGATTTCTTCAGCTTGCATACTTTGCCTTCCTTATTTATGAACCCAAGGGGCTACTCCATATAGATATTCTCCTCGAGGTATCAATTGAGAAATGTTGTCTTGGCGTTCATCTATCAAATGTCGTAGTCAAGAGACGCAGCTATAGCTATGATGAATCTCAGATTCATCACTCTAAATCTCATTAATTAAGCTCAGATCCCTCAAAATCAACAGCATTTTTGCATTTATTCTGCATAATTAGCATTCATGCACGATTTCATAAGAATTGCATTTTAGCATTAATTTCTGCACCAAATAAGAAGTCAAAAATCCAAGCCATAAATGACCTGTAAATAGCCTAATTTCCCAGATTTTTAACTCCTTCATGCTAACTCCGAATGACACAAAACCACTTCCACTGTGTACATATCACTCACAAGAATAAATGAAAAATACAAAAAAAGCATTAACCCAAATAAATGGACCAAAAACCCAAACCCTAGTTTCAGGATTTCCGGACTAAAAGCCTCATATCTTCCCCATCCAGGGTCCGATTTGATCCTACTCACTTTTGAACTAATGTGCATTCAATTACCTCCAAAACAAATCTACTTTAAGTGAATCAGAGCTCGTATGTGAAAGTTGGGTTTTGGGCCTCTTTTGTACATTGTGTATTTTAGCGGTTTCTGACCTATATTTTATGTACTTACTTTCTTAATTAATAAAATTCCAAAAATTAGATTTAGATGTATTTATTTATTTTTTATTTTTCTATATTTTTTCTGGATTTTTTATAGTGTTCTAAAAATGACAAAAAAATTACAATACCAAAAAATCAAGGTATTCTAAGTACATGGGATACCCCAAAAATTCACTTTTTACATTTGACCGATGTTGGCTTTGATGTCTTCATGAAAGTTGTAGATCTCTTCGAGACGAGAATTTTTCGTGAAGGAATTTTTTCAATCCGAGGTCATTTACTATTTATTTTTGATTTTACAAAATATTTTTTCTTCAAATTTTCTGGTGCTGACACGTGGCAGCCCCAGAGGCCGCCACATGTCAGTGATTTTTGGACGTTTTCAATATTCGTTTTCATAAAAAAATAAAAAAATTAAAAAAAATAAATTAAACGGACGCACGTGCGTCGCACGTGTCCCATCTCTTCACACGCCCCCGCCACGTGGCCACAGCAGGGCCGTCCGATCTCGGCCGATCGGACGGCCCCTGCCCATCATCCTCCTCCCGCGCCCATCCCTCCGACTTCTCCGCCGCGACTCTCGCTGACACCAACCACCACCACCTTTGGACCCCGCCTTCGTCGCAACGGCCCACCGCCTTCCCCGCTCCTCTCGCACCGCCAACGAACCCCCGTCAAACACGCAACCAACCTCCCATCACGGACTCTCCCTATTTAAACACCATCGGCGACCTCAAGCCCCTTCATCCGCAGAGCCCTCGTCGAGTCTTCCTTCTCCGGTGGTGACAGCCCGCGAGTGTGCTCCCTCATCGACGTGATCCGAGGCACTCGCCCTCATCGCAGCATCTCCTCCAGGCGTTGCTCTAGCTCCGGCCACCCGTCGCCGTCGAGCCCTTTTCCGTCCAGGTACACCCTCCGCACTCTGCTTCATCTCTCCACTCTGAGAAACCACGCAAGCTCCCTCTTTGATCATCTCTCGCTCCCTCGACTATCATCCTCACCCGCACCGCCATTGACCTCCGAGGTTTCTGCGAAAGCTCCGCCATCGCGCTACGCCTTAGCCTTCTTCTCCGACCATCATCGACTTTGCCTTCGCCGACGATCGTCAAGCCTTGTCGGGAGCCACCTCCGCCTCTCCGCCTCGACAAACTTCACCACCGACCCTGCCACAGCATCGGGCCACCTCCGCCTCCACGGCCAAGGCTCAATTGTCAACGCTACGCCTCCGACAACGACAAACGCCTTCGCCCAACTTCGCCAGCACCGACCTCGCCACCGCCGCTCCTACATATCCTCCGCCTTGGTGTCATCAGAACAACACTCCGCCGCGCCCTCAGCCTTCCAGCAGGCGTTTTCCGCCATGAGCTCCATCAGCCGGCCGGGTCCAGGTCCTGAGACCCTCCTTACGTGCTGTGCATGTGAGTGAGGGGACATCTTGCAAAGGAGCCCTCAGAAGTTCCCCCATTCTCAAAAGCTCCAGGGTCACGTGTTTTGCATGTGACCACTGGTCAAATTGTAGAAGGCACCCCGGAGGATCACATATTCGCACTACAGTCAGCCAACCAGAGGGCCCCTCTGGTAAATTTACAGAAACACCCCCCTATGTTTAGGTAATTACGCGTATACCCCCCACTGCATTTTTATATTTATTCTATTTATTGTAATTGCAGTTATACCCCTGTGTTCTCCCTCAGTTTTGGACATCTTCTCTACATTATTTTATTAATCCAAAAATTGCATGATGTTTATCACTTAATTTCCTACATCTTGACATCTTGTGAACATTTTTGTGGTCAGTGATTAATTATTAATTAATTGTTTTGTGGAAAATTATGAAATTTGCCCATCTTGTGCTCTGAAATTTATAGTTGATTAACCATTGCTCTAAAAACCTTTGAAAAATCATATATTGTAGAGATTATTTTGCTTAACATTGTACCCAAAAATATTTGCATTTGCATGCATAAATTGCTTTGTAAAAATTATTTTTTATATTTTAGTATTTAATTTTTAATAGTTATTAGACCCTACATTTTGGAGGTTTAGGATTTTTCTGAGATCCATCACCTAATGATAGATTTTAGATAATTTTATATCTTGAAAATAAGTAGGTTTAATATTTTTTATAATTAAATATTGAAAATCATCCTATTTGCATTTAAAAATCCATAAAAAATTCGTATTCCATCCAAAAATTCCAAAAAAATTACAGTGCATTCATTTCATCATCATTTACATTGTGGCCAATTTTCGTATTTTTCGGACATCGTTTGTTCGTAATTGATATTTTAGTCCCTAAAATAGGCCGCATTTGCATTTTGCATCCCTTATTGCATTGAAAAATTCCAAAAATAAATCGCATCGAAAATCGAACACGAAATTGGATAGACATAATTCTAGATTGTTCCTTTGCTTCCTTGTGATCGACCTTGGGACTTGCCCAATTAAAGTATTAGATTTATGATGCAATATGAAGATAAATACGTATGATGAATAGTCATTGATAAATGTAAAATAGCATCAATATCCATTTCGGATCACGGTATTGAAGGGACCACATACATCGGTATGTATTAGGTCAAGAATACTTTCTCATCGTGTAACCTCATTATGAAATGATGCTCTACTCATTTTACCTCAAAATACAATGTTCACAAGTAGGTAAACTTTGGACCTCTAGAAAATCTAAGGGTCCATCCTTCACCAATCTATTAATCCTAGCAACAGATAAATGACCAAGCCTTTGATGCCACATGTACGAATGAGTTTCGTCCTCTTCGATTCTTTTAAGATTTTTTATTAGTGGGTGTTATATTCATAACAAATTCATCGATGCGCAATTCATAAAGTCCGTCAGAAGTTAGAATACCATCAACAATATATTTATCATAACGACTTATGATAAGTTTCTCATAGAATAAGAAGCGAATATCCATATCTAACTAACTTAGATATAGATATAAGGTTCCTTTTAACATGTGAAACATAAAGACATTCTTTAAGTTCAAGGGCTCTCCCACTAGATAATGATAGTCTATATATCCCGATGGTGATGACTGCAACAATTGCATCAGATCCCATCTGTGTGACTATCTCCCCTTCATCAAGATTCTTAGTTTCATGTAATAGATGCAACAAATTGCATACATAACAAAAGCAACATAATAAATAATCCAACTACCTTCTCTTCCTATGAGTAAATTGATTTCAATGGTGAAAGTATATTTCATATCAGCTAGGGCTTTATGTTTTTGAATGGTTTCAGGTATTCAGGGAAGTTACGCTTCCAGTGCCCTGGCTTCTTGTAATGTTGACAAACATCAGTCTTCTTTGATACTATCAATATAGAAGAATGAGAGGATGAGCTAACAACTTGACTCTTCTTCTTATTTTCCTTTGAGTCAGACCTTACCAAGTCGCATGCTCCCGACTGTGCTTCCCTTTGACCTATACAACCGTTGCACTACCACTGGGATTTTCTTTCTTCATAACATCTTCTGCAAAGATATTAACTTAGCATTAGTCAAGCTCAACTTGTTCATGTGGTATGATACCACAAAGTTGTTGAAAGACTTGGATAAAGATAGTAGTATGGAGTCAGACTGCATATATGCATCCATTTGTGCCCCCATGGTATCCAGTTCCAAGAGATAACCAAACATTTTGATTACGTGCTCTTGAACCGAAGTCCCCTCCTGCATCTTGTAGTGGATAAGTTCTTTCATGATATTGTAACATTGAATGTGGTTCGCATCATTGAACATCTCTTTTAGATTCAACATTATGTCATGGATCATGTCCATGTCCACATGTTGCTTTTGAAGTACATTGGACAAAGACCCCATAATATAACACCTAGCCAATGATTGATCTTCATCATATTTTTATTGTACTTAAGTTCTTCCAATATTGTAGGATTTGTGTGCTTGTTATTATTGAACACATAGCCAATGCACTCCATAGAAGGAACAAGTTTCAAATTACGAATCTAATCCGAATAATACAGTTCAGTCAACTGGTTGACCTTCAGAAGTCTACTGAGAGGGTTCATGGATTTCATATCTAAAATTAAGAATGCATTATATTAGAACACATAAATAATTATATGTTCAAATTTAAAATTTTTTAATTAAGGATTTTTAATCAAATTAATATTGCCTTTTCAACTTTGAAAGTTCATTCCTTTATTAAACTTTCAGGCAGGAAATTAAACTTTCAAAGCAAGATATATACCTACCGTTATATCTCTAGCCCGATCTGGGATCTCCTTTTTATATTTGTTACATCCCAATAATATGAGAATTGTAACTCTGATAAAAAAGAAACATGAACTCATTCTGCTTTGCAAGCCCAAGTTGCATTCCTTAGTTCGATCTTTAACACGCAAGCCCATCACCCCTAAAGTAATGTTGACATGTTGTTAATTGAATCAACCATAAACTTGAGTAGAACTTGCTATATGTAATCCAATATTATCTCAATTATATGAGGAACAATATTGGGGTCACTACGCATACGATCTTACTCTTTTGAGAAGCAAAGAGCCCGATCTATGTGTGCTTGTATGTAGGAGCTATCATTTTGGATAGGCATCTCCAGCATACAATCCATGATGATGGAACCCTTTGCCTTGATGGAAGACCATGGATGTTATTTATGTGATCCTCTCTATCGCATTCAAATTATAATTAATCATTATGAATCATAGTCACATAATTTGTTCTTCCAAGGAAATTACATTTATATTTATAATAGAGTATTTATATTAATTGGATCTAATTAATTTAATATTCAGACAATAAACAATTAAGATTTTCTTGCTATTACCATATAATATACATCCTCACATTGTACGATTGTATATTCTAATTAGTTGATTAAAGTATGCAGAGACTTCTCATGCTATCCATCCTTGAAACGGATCAAGATAGGTTGGACAAATAATGCTAACAAGGAGCGCTTGTACTGCGGTGTAGGGTGCCAATTAAGTAATCCATTAGCATATCCACAAGCTAGACAACATCACCGAATCTATTCAAGACAACACATCGATACAAAATGTACTAAGAGGTTTTATCGGTCACATGCTCTTGGTGACATGTATGACATATTATATATATATATATATATTAATCACTCAAAAATCTTAGGCATCTTAAAATAGTTTTAAAGATCCTAAATTTCTAGGCATATCAAACAAATATGTTTGCATGTAAAAGTTGACCTACAACTATTGTATGTTAAACTAAGGTTTTTGTATTGAAACAATCATTCAATGGTGATTGATGTTTAATCAAATATTTGTTAACCATCAATTTAATCATGACAAATTACTAATTTACTTTATTTACATTGCATGATAAACACATTAAGAAAGTAAACTTGATGATCCAATAATCATCTGGCGAAATATCTAGGGTAAACAAAGTCGGAATCACATGAAAGAAATTCGAACAGTTTGCTAATTTAATGTTATATATAATTAATTTTTTTATTTCATGAATCATGATGTAAAGATAATAACCAAAATTGAATTTGTTACAGATCCATGAATGCAAACAAAAATAGTGTCACTGCGAGAACTTTTTGAATTTGAATTTATGCACATTTAGTGACAACAATTGGTTACTTATTAGGGGACATATTTAGATATTCTAAATATATTTTATTATCCAAAAAAATTCCAAACAATGCATAAATAGTAGCTTTTTATTTTAGCGAAAAATAATTCGAAACATGCATCATATGCAAAAAACTACGAGTCCCTGCGCAACCAATATACAAGACCTTGTTCTCTTAAGGTTCGTATTATATCCAAGACCTCTAACCAAGGCTCTGATACCACTTGAAGTCTAGGATTTGGACCTTAACGCATCACAGAAGCATGTAGATTGCATCAAATATGATCTAGGGAAATAAGTCATACTAGTTACAACATGCAACAAAATTTATTTATTTTTAAATAGATGAAAATACATGATATGAGAACACTTCTCAAATCATTTCATTAAGGTCATAAATGAGTCAAAGTATTACCTCTTAAAGCGTGATTGCGATCACATGTCTCTAAGTGAAGAGACCTCATGTCTCAAGTCTGATCCGATGAAGGATGCACTTGCGAGTACGTAGATGAGATGAATTCTTCCCGAAGTACGAGTTGAAGAGACGAGCGTGGACTCTCCTAATTTCATCCAAAAAATTGATAGCCTTCCTCACGAGCAAGATGCACTGAAGAAGGAAGATATCCACGAATAGTCGATTCAACAGCACAACGACGATGCGATGACTACGAGGATGTCTAGATCAATATGATGGACGCTCACAATATGAAGAGAGAGAGAGAGAGAGGACATGTATGAGAATAGAAAGAGTTGTTTCTCTTTAAATTTTGCAAAGAAATAGCCCAGTCTAGCCTTTCTGTTATAACAATTTGGATGTCCATGGATCTCAATCCATATGCACACAATAATCAATGGTGTAGATTAAATGTACTTTCAATCAATGGTCATGATTTTGTTGCATAAATTTACAATAATAAATAGTTAATTGGAAAAAATAAATTAAATATATTGATGATCCTTCAATATAATTCAATTTATATTAAATGAACAAATACGAAATTACTTGGAAGGAGATTAAGTATCCTTCCGTACATAGGGTGGACGTCTACCAATTTTAGGACTCAAGATGGTAGTCCACTCCTTGTATGGTAATGAGGCTCTGTCATTCCAATTATGTTGAGATCTCATATCTCATCATATAATCCACATGTGTAACAACTTTTGTTGCATAATTCCCAACCAAATTAATTCCAAAATATTTTGTAATAATTTCAATCTTGTCTTGAAAATTATAAATCATATTCATATATCTAATATAAAATGTAAATTGTATTTACAATTAATCGTTTAATATGAATACAATTCACATCAACATTTAATTAGTAAATACTATTTACAATTAAATCTCTCCAACATATTATAAATCACATTTATAATATTTATGATTATTGTGGATAATTGTATCCACATTAATCATATCCTTAATAATTAAATCATATTTAATTATCTTAGATCACCAATCTCATGTGTCCAAATAATATGAATCATATTCGTATTATTCATGACGACTAAATAATATTTAATTATCAATCCCCAATGCACATAATAATTTACCAATAATAGAATTATTCTTGAACTCTTTCAAGAATAATATGTTTTCTCTGTGGATACTTGGAGACAAGGATAGGGTGATTGTACATTCCATGTATAATGACTTGAATATTAAGATCGTATCTCATATACAAATCATAGGGACCTCTTAAAGATGTTTTATTAAATCAAATTGTAAATATAATCTTCTCATTGCATCCAAACTGCATTCAGATCAATGTCTAATATTTTAGACTACAATTAGGTTACTAATCTACAGAGAGGAGTCACTAAAATCCAAACATGTTTCATCACTCCCTCAGAATGGAAGTGCCATAGTTATACAATTGTTTATAATTACAACACCCTCGAGTATTCCTAATACCCATACATCCTACATACTGGAAGACCTAGAGTAAAACCGAACTTTTAGATCACATTTAGAATGTATTCTTCATGATCTTATCATTAAGTTTCTCATTGGGTTATTGGGAGTTGTGTGTCCGGGACACACAAAATAAAAAGCTACAATAAAAACTTTACAAACATGTATCTTCCCCATACTGTATCAAAACTAACCAAATTATCTTTAATTGTATATAACTTTTAATAAGCTATTTAATGAAGGTGGTTTCATTTAGTTTGGAGTTAAGATGCAAAATTTAGATTTTGGGCACCTATTATGCAATATACCTATATATAATAATCAATATATTAATTCTGTATATTTTTTAAATAATTATTTTTTATAAAATTATGTATTTTACTTAAAGTACATGTACATAAATATAATAAAATAAAACTATTATAATAAAACTAAAATAAATAATGTATTTTAATACATAGATAGAGTATACCTACATATACATATAATATATATACATGTTTAATTAAGTATACATATAAACTCAAAAAAATACACTAAAAATGCCTAAATATGTAATTAAATAATTTAAAAAATATAAAATGTCTATATATATTACAAATTAAAAATTAAAACCCCCAAAATACGGGTATTTTTACCTGTACTTATACACGTAAAAAGCAAGTTATAACAAATGAACTAGCAAAAAATTATTTATAATTACTACATAAAATTTGAAAAATATTTTATTTTATAAACATAAATTCATTTATTTTTCTTGTATTTTCATTAAATTCATAATTCATTTTAACTTCTTTACATCCTGGTTGGTCTACATGGACCAACCAGGAGACCAACTAGGACCCTTTCCTTGTTGACCAGGCAGTCAACTGCTCTCCCTAGGTTCTGACTTTTGTCAAAACCCACGGAAGGGCATTCTTCTCCATTTTCTTACTCAACCACCTCATTGTCATTAGCCTATAGTCAACTATCCCTATGATCCTTGCACATCCTCAACCTACGCCGACCTTTCCATCCCCACCAACCCTCCTTCCTTCGTATGCAACTTCACCTCAAAAAACCCTGAACATCATTCCTTAAATCTCCCCCATTCTCCACCTTTTTGAAGTTGATCACTTTTCGTATGCTCTTAACCCCTCAGATCATTGTCGTAGGGGTTGTTGTTGGTTATAGGAGCATATTCCCTTGATCTACAACAAGGAAGAATAAAGGAGGAGGAGCTCCAATCCCATCATGACGTTCTACTATGTATTTTTGGATCTTCGACCCTTTTCTCACCTTTTTAGGTAAGGATTAATCATAGGTTTCATTTCATGCTTTCAGTTTTAATTATGAGCTCGTAATTTAGGGAAAATTCCAAATACTTTGAACACTTGGAGCTCGAGCTTCAGGCCCAGGTCCATCATCTTCCTCTTGTTAATAGACTCACTTTTACCCCCATATCCATCCCCGATGCCATATTCACAAAATCCCTCTCATATTACCCTCGATTATACATGAATCGAGGGTAATCGAGCTCCCCATCTTCTGCTACATTGGAGCTCATCTGCCTCTCCATTTCAAGAATGCTTCCAGCTTCACTAGTGGGAGAGGAGTCGTGCCTTGAGATGTAATAAATTTTATGCAGGACCCAAGCTTAAACCATCACCTGGAGGAGCGAATCGAAGTCCCAACCTGTACTCCAGGTCGTGAGAGCCACATTATCCTCCAGGCCCCGTTCGGTAGGGTGGGGTGGGGGGGTGTCTGGATCTCATTCTGAAGTCACCTGCAGATGCGAGAGGATCCCAACAAGCTGTGGAGCCCTCTAATGAGAAGAACGATGGTGGAGGAAGGATTAATAGCTAATCACAATTCACCCAACACGGTGTTCTTCCGCGCATCCTCATAGTCGTTCGATGATGATGCGGCACCAGATCAAATCCTGATTGTCAAAGCCAAATCAAATGAAGTTTTTTTTCATACCGTTACATCCATCTAAGTGAGGCCTATGTGGCATGCCCTCAGCTGCTCCTTACCGCTGATATTGGGTATATTCCAAGGACCCTCTCACCTTTTTTGTAATTAAGTTTTATTATTTAAAATTATTCTCGGCTTGCAAAATATTTGTAGTTTCTGTTCATCGAACCTTGAACTTTGAACTATTTGCATTTTGGCCCCCTCAGGTTCACATGTAGTTGCATGTGTTTTTATGTAAAAATTGCTACTGTTCCCTTAAGGTTCTTGAAACTGTTATGCTTTGAATTAAAGGTTTGTATTAATTACATGTTAGTCCCTATGTTGCCTAGATGTTTATATTTCTTTCGTCATTTATGAAAAATAGCTCCTTTGTTCATTTAATTTTGGGAAAATTATTCTAAGTGCCTTAAACCATGCTTATTTCACAATATGTATTGGTATTATTTATTTATTTAATTTTGCCTTTTATTAAATTTAGTTTAGGAGCAATTTATTCCATATTTAGCATAGAAAATCCAAAAAATATAAAACTCCTCAAAAATTTCCAAAAAAATTTATCTACTATTTATCATAGTATTTTATAACTCCATACCAAAAATTACAAAAAATATAAAAAAGAATCCTATAAAATATCAAAACCACGCTAAACCTAAAAAATCAAAAAATATTTTCTAAAAATATAAAAATAGTTTCCTGGCTATATTTTTGTTTATGTATATTACTAAGCATTAAAATTAGTTTTGAGATATTTTGAACCCATTTGCTATTTTTAATTCTCAAATTAATTCGAACTATTTAATTATTCACTATTTTGACTATTTGTTATTTTAAAAATAAAAGATTAGCTAAAATACCTGGAGAATTACTAAAAACTGATGAATATTTGGAAAATGTAAAAACATTTTCATTTTTGATGCTTGCCTCTTTTTACCTATATTTATATATAGTATACCTTACATATCCTATATATACATATTTATATACATATGTCTAATATATTCGTTATTATTATAAATACCTTAAATATATTCTAATACCTTTGCAAAATTAAAAGGACTATTCTTTCTTATATTTTTCGATTTTTTCTATATTTGTTACATATTTTATATATATATCACTTATATTACACGTAAAACATATATAGACCTTATATAAATATCTTATAAATTAAAAATAAAAAGAAATTAAAAATATAAAAATTATAAAAATAAAATAAAAAGTATAAAATTAAAAATATAAAGAACTAAAAGCTTACAAAAATATTAATTGATTAATTAAGTGAATATTATACATATATACATTATTATGTATTCATTATTTGTTTATAAATAATAACATTGCCACACCAACTTGTCTCCCTGAGTTTAACCCCTACCCGCTTGTCCACTATACACATTCATTGTAGAGTATAATAAATTTCGATCAATTTACAACTGCTTTCATTGATTGATTCTTATATTGTGCGGGTTAATTGTTATTTAATCAAAGATCTTCGAGAGTTGTCAACACAACAACTTAGTGGTTCACATTTTGGAACGCAAGATAATCCCTAGATCATCTCTTGGTTCAACAAATGGCACCATTGGGGGGAGCAACAAAGTGTAGCAAATTGGTGTACATATTTTCATATTGCACCTCTTTTATTTTTATGTTATTTATTTCTGATAATTATTTGACTATTTTAATCCATATTTCTTTGTTGATCTCTTTTGTGAGGGATCATGAGGCAAAGGCTATTTCTTATGAGGTGGATGCACTCGAGCCGTGTCCACTTTCTATAGTTTTTTAGGAGTGTTTTTATTTCAATTTAGTATATTAATTTGTAATACTTGGAACATTGCCACGCTTCTACCTAATGAGGCCCAGTGTCCGGATGTTTGTTCACCTGGGGACCTCATCATAGTTTCCATGTTTTGTCACTTTTATTTTATTTTATTTCTCATGTTTTGATATTTCTTCCTTTTTTATGTGATTGAGCCCCTAGATTTAAGATTGTTTGAGTCGGTAAACGAGGTCCAAAGTCCTAATAGAAGCATGAAAGCCCTAATAGAAGCATACACCTATAGTCTCTTTCGCTTTGACTTAGTCAAAAATTAATTCCTAATTAATCAATTTTGGAATTGCATGTTGCGAGAGACTCCATACAACACTTGTAGGATCCGTTGTGGCGAAAACCGAGGAGTCTCCAAGATCAAACTCTTGGAGCCATTTTTGAGTGATCAACATTTAGTTCTTACCGATAATAGTAATTCTTGTTTAAGGTGCTTTATCGCTTAACATCCCGTGCATATAGTACAGGTTTATATATTCTATTCTGCATCATGCATGGAGAGAGCTGGGAAGTACTGTAAGTCTCCTTACTGCGCATGCATCATTTGATAGGAAAGTGAGATTTCAACTTTCATATCCACTTGCATTACTTTTCCACCTTCTCCCTCTGTTTTTGCACATATTAGAATTCAAAGAAAATACAAAACAATTTTAGGCGGCTTGCTCTAAAAAATACTTAAAAATATTCAAAATCTAAAAATTAAAATAAAGAGACTGTTAAGAAAACTTCAACCTTAATAAAAATCATAGTGAACATCCTTAATTTGGTTTCATAAAGCCCTCATTGTTTTCAGGTACCTTCCAGATCGAGCGAGGCACGACTGCTATGGATTAAAGCCCAAAACTTGATATGTGGTAGCCTTGATTATCACCTGAATTGGTGAGATGTTAGTGCCTCTATCGTATGTGACCAAGTAGGGCCATGTCGACGACGGTGCTCCTGCCTTGTGTGGAGTATCCAACTTGGTATGAAGTACTTATCTTAGGCCACACCCTCACATGTGTGTCTATCTCATCGGCTTGCGTTTGAGTACCTCACTTGTGGGGGAAGTCTTGGCTTCTCCTATTGGCTTCCTCCTCTATTTCTTTATCCAAGTAGCTACCCAGGAACAAGACCAAGGACCTCAAATTGCACATATCACGGGTTACAATGGAGGTGGAGCAAGTACGAGGAATTTTCTTGGCAGTACACACACTCCCGTAAGGATAATACTTATAAGTACCTGTTATAAGATCTTGCTTGAATAACAAAAAATAAAATTGAAAAGATAAAAATAGACGAATTCTTACAGTTTCACTAGTGTCGAGTTTGTGAAACTAAAACTTGTTTGGTGTTTGTTTGAATTTAGTTAAGTCAAAGACTAGTACTGCACATTTGTGCCTTTTTCTTTCATCTGTTTTATTCCTTATTTGACCTTCGTTAACTTCAAGTCTTCTACTATTTTACACTCCATTTGTTCCTTGTTTTACACAATATCTTTCATCCATTCTTGATCTCCCTCTTCATCTTCGAGATATCGACTCATGGATGACTTGGTCGAGACTCCATCGACACCAACGTCGATTCCATGCGCTCGCTCTCTCTAATAATTCAGGATGATTCCTGAGTGCCTAGTTTGGACTCCGCAAACTGATCTCTAGAGTCCTCTCCTTCTTCAATAATCCAGGAGCATTCTTTCCCTGAACTCTATTCATTTTGGATGGAAATTGATATCACTCCTTATACATCACCATCCTTAATGAAGTTTTTTGTTGATCTTAACACAGACTGAATCTTTACATCTAGTGCTTTCATACAGCCTGATCAGGGCATCATTCCATGTGCAGATCATGAACCTGATCTGGAGCTAGAGATTCTCTCAAACTCGGAGACAGATACAGAAATGGCTCCTTAGAAAAAGGCAAGGGACCACGACACTCACAACATCCTCCACAACCAAAGTAGGGCTAATCAGACCAGAATGCAATGAATGGTCAGCTTCTTTCCTCCATTCAGGTGATATATCAACATCTCACTAATTAGGCATTGGACCAGGTCGTTGTAAAAGATATGCTCGAAGATCTAAGGAGAAGGAGAGACAAACCCAAGAGGAGGAGGAGGAGGAGAAGAAGAAGAGAGAGTAGATGGAGCTGATGGAGGTTTGACAGATGAGTGAAGAGAGAGAGGCCCAAGCCCATGCTTAAGGAGACCTACAACCCTAGAGCGGTCCAGATGACCGAGTGGATCCAAATCCCTACGGTCCATGCGCACTTCAAGTTGAAGCCTCAAATCTTGGCACTTCTTCTCACCTTCCATGGGAACACGAACAAGGAACCTTATATCCATCTGTAACAATCCACATGCATATATGGTACAACTCACTACCCTAACATATCATTAGGTGTAGTCAAAATGATGAATTTTCCATTTAGCCTTCAAGATAAGGTGCTTCATTGGATACCCCACTTGGGGAAAGTCATCACCATTTGGGAGGAATTGAAGCCATCCTTCTTGCACAAGTTCTACACTCTCGAGCGGTTGAAACAGTCGCATGCTCACATTGCCAATTTCACTCAAGCCACCTATGAATCCATTCATGCTTGGGAGAGGTTTACAAATCTACAGGAGAAATGTCCCCATCATGACATTCCTTGGACCAGCCTGGTCCAACACTTCTTTAGGGAACTTACAATTGAGAGTCAAAAGCTCGTAGACACTGCCTTTGATGGATCACATTTCAACAAAGATGAGGAGATCGTGTGACAGATTTTTGAGGAAGTGGTTGAAGAAGAGGTCACCTTATCATCGTCCCATGAATATCAGTGACAGACACACAATCTCCAGAAGCCAGTTCATATGGTGGCTTCTTACGAGTAGGACAGGGATGAGTGCTCCAAATTGAGCATCATAGGAAGCCACCTATCCAAGGTGGATATCATAGAGAAACGATCACATGACCTCGAGAAACTATCTACGATCGATTAAAGGACACAACATCTGGATAAACTGGATCATATCACCAAGTAGTTAGAGTTGCTGGTGAGTACCATTAGCACTTGTCAATCTGTGTCTGCATCAGCTTCGACTCCTGTTGAGATGAAGGAGACAACATCACCTCAGCCTCCTCAGCGGAGTCCACCTCAGCCAATAGTTCAACATGTTTACTATGTGTAAGCCCCCGTGCCTACATCGCCACAGCAACTACAGTAGCAGCTTGTGGTTAACCCGCCTGAGCTTCAGATCTTACCAGATACATGCTCTCCTCCACCACCTCTCATTCAGGAGGTGAATGATGTATGAAGCAACGATGCATAACTAGCCCATCCTGGAGGACAACAACAGGTTCAGTCTACATGCAACTTCCCATTTCTCAATAGCAAGGAGGGAGTTCTATCCAGAATAACCACCCTCAACAGCAGTAACAGTCTCCACAATACCATGGAAATTAGAAACAGAACCAGAATCAACAACTGCAGTACCATCCATACAAGCAGAATCAACAATACTTGATTGTTTCTTACCAGTACCCTCCTCAGTAGCATCAACAGTACCACCCTTCTCCTCAATAACATAATCAGTATTCCCATTCGCAGCCTCTATACCATTCCCAATCTTAGCATGGCCAGCACGCTGAACCATCCAAGGCTGCTCCTGCGAACCCCGCCTTGGATTTCTTGGCTCAGTTGGTGAAGATCCTTGCTGAAATGAGCCACAAGCTTGATGAGCTCACCGCCGCCAAAACTCTTATTCCAGCACTTGTGGAGGCCAACCCCAATAATTTTAGGAAGAAAGCGCAGGTAGTCTATGATGTTCTCTCCAATCTACTAGAGTCAGATACACATGATTTGTTTTTATATAATGTTGTTACTCTCAAGAGCGATAGGGCACTTCAGTTGTCTGCTATAATAAAGGGAAAGAATAAAGCATCCATGAGCGAGTCATCATCTTCTTCTACATCAGTCAATCCAACAATAGGGTCGGGTGAGGAAGAAGAAGACAGAGAAGCACCAGACTCAAAAATTCAAAAAATTGAAAAAATAAAAAACAATAAAAAGACAACACCAGCAACAATAGTTGAAGTACTACTATGCCAACCACCAAGGAACTGCACCTGCAACCACCATGATGCCAGCTGATGGAGCGTTGCCTGCAGATTTTGGGTGTCCACCTCTCTTGGATGACCATGCTTATTTCAGTCATCCATTTGTACAACCTATATGGTCGCAGATTTTGATGTAAATAAGAATAATATTTCTGCTTTTGGTTTTGTAAATATTTCATTTCCAGATGCTTTGTGAAAATCCAAAAAAATAAAATTTGAAAAATGCATTGTCCAACCCTGATTTGGTCGAAATCATTCAAAATCTTATTCTTTAAATTCCCCTTATTAAGACCATGAAGTACATGTGAAACATCAAGAAAGGTCTAAAAAAGCATGTACTTCAAAGAGACAACAACGTTGATCCAATGAAAGAAATGTGAAGCATATTCTAACCGCGACCATTGTGAACACAATCAACAATCTCCCGACTAAAAGAAGGACATGGGATCTCCTCTAGTCAGATGTCAGATGTTCGACCAGGAGTTTGATCGTACACTTCTTGACAATGGGTCATCAATTAACCTGGTGACAACTTCACTACTCAAAGAATTTGGGCTGGACTGCTGAAGTCCATGAGAATGATTTGCAATTTGCTGACTCCTCAATCAAGCAGCCCCAAGGAATTTTGGAGGATGTTATCATCACCATTCAAGGAATGCAGTTCCTTGTGAACTTCATTGTTCTAGATATGGACACCTCAACCCTTCTTATGTACACCCCAATAATAATTGGACTCCCGTTCCTTTGAACAACCAAAGTTGTGGTGGACTATGACACCAAGTAGATCACCTTTCGTTTTAGCAGCAACAAGGTGCCTATTGAGACGATCCAAGTGTCCGAAACCTTTAGAGTCTGCATCCGACGAGAATGAGCCGACAAAGAAGTGAATAGAAGACTGTGAATTTCTTACTAAAATCCGTGATACAAATCTTTTCATGGATGATATTGAGACCCATGAGTTCCTCTCCGCTAAGGAATGAGTGGATAACATAATCGATTACATGATGTCTTTAAGGATGAGATTTTTATTGAGTTGCTTGAAGAGTACATCTTTGGCCACCTATTCTTTGCAGAGCAGGAGGAAATCATTAAAAAATTTTGTGAACAAGATTATGTCATTGAAGAATCCTGTGCTGTATTGAATGCAAAGCTTACAATGCCAACTATGGACACATTATAATTGAATGTTCCGAAACCATCATGATGCACAGTATCTGAGGTCACCACTGAACTGAATCAGACCCTGCCTAATCTCAAACCACTTCCAGTGAACATGAAATATGCCTTTCCTTTTGAGTGTGCAAAACATATTCCCTGTAATCATCAATTCCTAGTTGACACAGGAACACGAATACCATCTACTCGAGGTTCTAGAAATAAACCAAAATGCCATAGGATGGAAAATTTCAGATCTCCATGGGATACACCCCTCATTGTGCTTGCATCACATATACCTTGAAGAGGACAACAAGTCATCTCGAGAATTCCAACACAGATTAAATCCAAATCTCCGAGAGGTTATGATGAATGAAATCACAAAAAAATGTGATGCGTGATCCATATATCCCATCTCCAACTCAAAATGGGTGAGTCCCTTGCATGTCGTGCCAAAGAAATTAGGGATCACCATGGCAAAAAATGACAAAGGAGAGGAGATCACGACTAGAGTTCCAGCATTTTGGCACGTCTGTGTGGACTACAGATGACTGAATTTAGTGACCAAGAAGGACCATTTCTCGCTGCCCTTCATCGACCAAATAGTCGAAATACTAGCCACAAAGGAGTACTTATGTTTCTTGACAGATACTCTGGTTACAAAGAAGTCACGATTGCCCTTGAAGATCAAGAGAAAACAACCTTCACATGTCCATTTGGGACCCACTTCTTCTGCATAATGCCTTTTGGGTCGTGTAATGCTCTAGCAACATTTCAGAGATGCATGTTCGTTGTATTCACAGATATGGTTGGCATTTTTCTTGAGGTTTTCATGGATGATTTATCAATCTATAGAGATAGTTTTGATCAATGCCTATCTTACCTGGACTGAGTGCTGAAAAGATGTTATGAAGTGAACCTTATGCTCCTGTGGGAGAAGAGCCATTTTATGGTGACCGAGGGGATTGCGCTAGGACATGTCATATCAAAACGTGGCATGGAGGTCGATCCTGCAAAGGTGGATCATTTCTAAACTTGATCCACCAACAAATGTGAATCAATTCTGGTCGTTCCTTAGGCATGTTGGTTTCTGTCAACGATTCATCAAAGATTTCAACAATACTACTCGACAATTGACCGAGCTTCTAGGTAAGGAGACCAATTTTATTGTAGATGCCAGAGTCCTCCAATCCTTTAATCGGTTGAAAGCACTGATTACCCAGGCCCACGTCCTTCAACCGTGAGATTGATCTTTACCATTTAAGAACATGATAGATGCATCATACTATGTTATTGAAGTGGTTCTAGGACATCGAAGAGACAATCTACTATTTGCAATTCACCATGCTAGCAAGACTCTAGATAAAGCTCAAAAAACTACAGTGTCATTGAAAAAGAGCTTCTAGCAGTTGTCTTCACCCCAGAGAAACTCAGATCCCATTTCTATTGATCCAAAGTGATTCTGAATACATACCACTCTACAATCAAATACTTGCAAGACAAGAAGGATGTCAAACCAAGACTCATCAGATGGATCCTTCTACTCCAAGAATTCGATCTTGAAATATGTGATAAACCTGGAGTAAAAAATATGGCAGTAGACCATTTGTCAAAATTGCTAGAGCAAGACACTCCTGAGTAGAGTTTATTACCAATTACAGAGACTTTCCCAAATGAATCCATTTTATCTGTCACCCCACTCCCTTGGTTCATTGAAATTGTGAACTATCTTGTGTCTAAAAGAACTCCACAATATTGGTCGAGCTGAAAGTCGAAAAATTTCGATTGTATATTCATATTTATCATTGGAAGTATCCTTATATATTTTGTGAGGGGAAAGATTGCATCTGGAGAGGTGCATTCCTCAGGAGGAAGTCCAAAGTGTCCTTGAGCATTGCCATGCCTGAGAATCAGGAGGGCACCACTCTGGAAAGCGTATGACAACTAAAGTTCTATAATGTGGCCTCTGGCATCCAACCTTATTCAAAGATGCAGAAGATTTTGTGAAGCATTGTACTGATTGTCAGAAGATGGGCGATACCATAGGAATGAAAGATACAATGCCCCTAAAGTACATTCAGATTTCAGACGTGTTTGATGCGTGGGGCATTGACTTCACAAGCCCATTTCCCAATAATCAAGGTTATGAGTATAATTTTGCTAGTTGTTGATTAAGTGAGTCGTTAGGTAGAGGCTATCCTAACCTGAGCTGCCGACAGTCGCACTGTCTACTGATTTCTGAAGGAACACATCATTGCAAGGTTCGGGATCTCCAAAATTCTGATACCAGATGGGGGTATCTATTTCACCAACAATTATGTGAATAAAATGATAGAGGAATTTTGTATTGCATACCATGTTGCCTCTCCATACCATCCACAATCCAATGGCCTCGCCGAATGTTCAAATAGGGAGTTAAAAGACAATTCTACAGAACCTTGTGTGTCCCGATAGGAAGAACTAGTCTCAGCTACTCGTATCGATTCTTTGGTCCTATCGGACCACGCACAAATCACCGTTAGGAATGTCTCCATATCACATGGTATATGGCAAGCCATGCCATTTTATGGTAGAACTCATTCACAAATCTTTGTGGGAAATTATTATATATGATTGGATTCCAAGACGGCCAAAAAAGAAAGTTGAATTTGAATCGACTTCTCGAATTCCACGATTATGCATATGACAACTGCCTAATGTATAAGGAGAAAGTCAAAAAGTGGCACGACAAGCGCAACCGTAGCAAGCTTTTCGAATTAGGTCAGAAGGTTTGGTTGTTTAATACAAAGTTGAAACTATTCCCAGGGAAGTTGAAGAGCAAGTGGACCGAACCTTTTATAGTAAAGCATGTGCATGACAATGGAAGTATCATCATATTGAAGTCACCTCGCTTACCCTTGGTAATTGATGAATCTCCATTTCATCACCTTTATTCTATCATTTTGGCCTCAAAAACCCCGGCAAATGCATGTAAATAGCATCAATTTGTATATAATAGCATCCATTCTTTATTGTATTTATTGCACATTAAATAAGGTTTTTAATGCCAAAATTATAGAATAAAGGGAAGAAAAGGAATAAAATATTGCAAATATTTTATGACCCGAACTCCGAGACCAAGGCCAGCATGGAATTGGTCGACAAGGAATAAAGTAGGGGGAGATAAGGGCCAATATACAATAAATACCTCATTTATTAATTCATTTATTTATGCATTTTTGGCACCTATTTTGTACATAATTATTTATTCATCAAATAAAGAAACTTTGTACATGAAAGTTGTAGATAATAATGTAAATAAAAATACAAAATTGAGTTTGTGTAAAAATAATACCCAGTGAACATTTTATATACAAAATAAAAAGCCAGAATCTCAACTTCACAGACCCATATCTTGCAAATGAAAACTCCAAATCACCCAAAAAACTCACCTTTAATTGTATACAACATTCCAAGAACTATTTTATAAAACTGGTTTCATAATTTTTGGAGTCCATATGCAGAAGTTAGGTTTTTGGCCCTTCTTGTATATAGGACTGATTAAAATATTCATTTTATTCAATATTTATTCTTTGTACAAATTCATATTTTTAGAATTTTGCAAATAATGTATATAATGCATACATATATTAGAAGTTAAAGAAAACCAAAAATAATTTGTAAAATAAAATAAGTCTACAAATTCATAGACAAAATACCTATGCTATATACCTATATATAAATAAAAAGGATTTTATTCCTTGGTTCTTTTATTCTTTTATATTTTTATAATAATGTATACATTATACATAACTCATTAAAAATGTAAATCCAGAATAAAAATCAAGAAAATACAATAAATAAATTAAGTGTATAAAATACATAGATAAAACACCTATAAGTATACCTACATACACCTATACCTATTTATTTAACAATATAAATAAACTCATAAAAATCAAACAAAAATACCTTTATACTCACGGAAATAAATTATAAATTTATAAAATAAGCCAATAAAATAATAAAATAAAATAAACAAATTAAAAATAAAATACATAAAAATACATGTAAATACATACATATACACATTATTCAAATAAAACTATAATAAAACACCTCGAAAAATTCAATAAAAATCATTAATAAATACTAGATGAAACAATACACATTTTTTATTTTATAAGAAAAAATTAATAAAATCGTTTAAGGTGTCAAATAAATCAATGTCCAATCAGATTTTCTGTTTTGTCTTGTAGCGACTGACGTGGCCCAATGAGGCGCCGGCCTTCGTTGACCCCCTGGTCAACTGTCCCATCCCTTGCCTGGCGCCTCTGAACCATCAAATCCCCGATTTTCCTCCATTTTTCGCGGCCATCCCTTCCATCATCCTGGCTCGCTTCCTTCACAAGATTTGTCCTCTGATCATCCATGATGCCCACCAAAATCACAGATCAACGAGATATTCATTGGACCAGCCAATAATCGCCGGGTAATAAGGCCTCTTGCCAATGTTTATAAATAATTAGCTCCGCCTCCTTCCTCGAATTTGGCCATTTTCATTCCACCCAAACGCCTTGATCTTGCTCCTGGACCATTCCTCGTGACAGGGGGAGTGACCCAGCGCCTCGACTCGGCCGGAGGACGGAGAATTTTGACGCGGCGGAGCTCCGGCGTCCGCTCTGCTCCCTGGAGGCCCCCAGGTATAAGAGCTGCACTTTTATGCGTTTTTAGTTAGCTTTTAATGTTAGCTTTCCATTCCAGTTATTAGATTAGGTTTTAGTCAATGCCCTTAGCTTAAAAATCAAAACTCGAAGTTCGCCGGAGCTCCGCTCCGGCGACTTCTCCACCATCGTCTCGACTGTTTCCGCCCGCCATTCGCATCCCATCTCGTTCCTCGTCGCATTCTCCATCGAACGCACATCTCAGATCAACCCAGGACCCTCGGTCTTGGCGAATCGGGGCTCCTCCTCCGCCGTTCGCCGGAGCCCCTCCGCCCATCTTCATCTTGCATCGCAGCTTCAAAACCCCGGGTCGAGGAGATAGCTCTCTCGCCCGCGGTTCTTCCTGTGCAGGTACATCGAGGAATCGAGCCCAACTGGGCTTGCATTGAACCAGGAAGAGGTTCCTGGAGGTCCTCGGCTTCATCGACCTCGACCCAGTGACTCGGACCTCCAGGAGTCATGAAACCACCATCAGTCGATGCAGGACCCCTCCAGCTACGTGTAAACCACCTCAGACGTGCTGGAGAGCCTTGGAGGAGCCCAAGCTCCTCGATCAAAGCTCGCCAGCCCCGAGCTTCTTCCCCGTTCTTCCAGGGAGCTTCAGCACCGTCGGATCAGGAGGCGAGGCCCATATTGAAGGAGAACCGTCCGATGAAGCCACGTGCCAACCGTCAGATCAGCCCGGATCGTCTAATCCAGGCCCTTCATCGCCGAACCGGTATCCACCGTCGGATGCGTGACGCGTGGATAAGTGGCGCCTCCAGCACCGTTGGATGACACGCCTTATTTAGGGGTAAATTTCACATCTAGCCCCCGCCTTTTTGTATTTAGAGTTTAATACCTAAAATAAAAAGTCAAGTTGTAAATAAATTGTATAATTTGCAGTTGGGCCCCCTGATGTTTTTATATTTACACTTTAGTCCCTATGCGCCTCACGTGCAGCACCCACGTGAGGCGCGCGAAAATTGCAAGTAAACCCTGCCGTGTTTCTGTAATTATAAAATGGTCCTGCAAATAAAAGTTAACGTGTTTTTTTATTGTGATTTTTGCATATGTGCCCCTGTGAACTATTTTATTTACAAAAATACCCCTGCCAGGCCATTTATTTTTGAATGCTTCGTCTATTTATTGTGCGCTCCATATTAAATTGAAAAATCTTGCAAAAATATACTTGGGTTCCTGATTGGTTGTTCGTGCATGCCATATTTTTAGTTTTGCATTTTGTTGCATTTTTATATTTATTAAAAATAAAAAACATGTCTTTTATTCACTGTCTAACTTATAAAATCCTAAAAAATATGAAAATGCCTCGAAAAATGCCAAAAAATTCCCTATGGTACATTTTGACCTATTTTAGTGTCAATCCAAAAATCCCCAAAAATATAAAAAGGAAAATCTTAAAAATCCAAAAATACCCAAAAACTTCAAAAAATATAAAAACTCAAAGAAAAATCAGAAAAATATGAACTCAGTCCCTGTTTCTGCTATATTTTATTATCTTTATTAGAAAAATATTCTGGAAAATATTTGAGGCTGATTGCTAATTTTAATGTCTATTTTTATCACAGCCAGACCCTATTCCACTGTTTGCTCCTATTTTGCTATTAAAAATAAAAAAATGTTTTCAAAAATGCCAAAATTCACAAAAACAGTAAAAAGTCATGAAAATCCTAAAAAGACTTTATCCCTTAATTTTTGACTATTTTTGAGTATTTTTGTAAATATTATAGTATCCCTTTATATATATATGTACTCCCTAAAACAAAAAAAAGAAATATATATATATATATCACTACTTATATGTATTTCTATATATATTTATTATTCCTAAAATATAAAAAATATAATAATAAATAAATAAAGATAAAATTCAAAAACCCACAAAAATAGATTTCACACTTGGATGACTCTGAGATACATGTAGGCTACTGCATTTTTGTATTGCTCTCTGTGGTTCGACCTCTACATGCTTGTCACTGTACATTTTATGGTAGAGTAAATAAAGATTAATTCACACTCCTTTTTGAGCTTGATTGTTTTATTCTTTGGTTGTGGGTTAATTGCTGTTTAACTTGGGTTTTCTGCGAGCGGTCGCCTCGGCGACAACTTGTTTATATTATTCATGGTGACCCCCATGGAAAATCCTCGTTATCAGATGGCGCCGTTGCCGGGGAGCAATGAGCATAGCCTAATTCATTTGTCATTCTTGTGTACATTTTTGATTCATCATTGTTTTTGTGAGCAACCATTCTTATTGTCATTAATCACCATGCTCTATTGATTGATTCATTTATTGTGATTATTTTATATCTGCTCTATTTTGATTGGTTGAGCTATACTAATGCAATCTTTTTGTGACTTTGATGCGAGGGTCCGCCACGCGAGGATGGCTTCTTAGGAGGCCAAGTCAGCCGAGCTTGGAGGAGGGTGGTCTTCACCTCATGACCACTTGGAGAGAGCATCAAGGAAGCAAGGAGATGTGGATTAGATAGGCTTAGAACACTTAGGATTATTTTTGTAATTTTTGGTGAGAGAGAGACAATTCTGGCATGTAATAATTAACAGGACTCTACTCTTCACAATGAGGTCCAGTGCCCGGGTGTCTATTCACCTGGGGGCCTCATCGCTGTTTTCCGCGATTTCTACCGCCTCCTTTTCTTTGTTTTCCACTGTTTTGTGCTTTCCGCCTTTATTTTACTTTGTTTTGTGTGCTTGGAGCCCCTAGATATAGGTTGCTTGACTCGGTAGCTAGGTCCAAACATTAATAAGAATGCATGTTCCTATAGTCTACTTCGTATGGATCTAGTCAAACTTAAACAGCTAGGTCATCTATCTCTTAACCCATGTGCCGTGAGCGAGCCCCATCAAGCGCTACTCCTGAACTCGAATGTGTCGAGAAGAGGAGGGGTAAGCCAAGACCGGACCCTTAGGTTAAAGATAAATGAACAGCTTGTGGTTCTTCACGTTAATAGCAGCTAATGTTTAGGGCAATTTTGTCGAAAGCACACCGCCATGTAGATAGGTTTAAAAATTCTGCTTTGCAATACCACATGGAGAGAGCTGGGATGCACTGTAAGTCTTCTAACTCAGCATGCATCATTCGGTTCAATGGTGAGATTTCCATCATAGAACCACTTGCACGGCTTTTCCGCTATCTCCCTCTGATTTTGAGCACCTAGGACTTAAATGAAAATCTACCAAAATGTTAGGCGCTGGTATGAAACAGATCCAAAAAAAGTGAAAACCCAAAAATTAAAACTAGGGGACTGCTAAATAAACTTTGACCTTAATTAAAATGTGTAATGGACTATCATTGTACCGGGTTCATAAAGCCCTCATTGTTTTCAGGTACCTTAGAGGGGGACCAAAACCCTATTCCCTTGAGCGAGTGCGACCCCCTAAGGATTAGAGCCAAAAAACCCAGTCTGCAACTACCTTGTGTATCGCCTGGATTTCCGAAGTAATGGCGCTTCTATCGTACGTAGGCAAGTAGGGCTTGGTCACCAATGATGACTCTCTGTTGTGTAGAGCATCGATCTTGTCCGAGTATCGAGCATAGGCCACGCCTTCACGGGGGTGTCTGTCTCATTGTCCTGCGTCCGAGTAGGTTCTTGTACGCTCACGGGTGATTCCGTTGCGAGCGAGGACCGAAGTAGCGGTTTCACCTATCGTCTTCCTCTCTCTATTTCTTTGGCTGAGTAGGGATCCAGGAAGGGTTACAAGGACTCCAAAAAGTACAGACTACAGGTTACATAGGAGGAGGACAAGTACGGGATACCCTTCCGGCAGTACTCTCTCTCCTATAGGGTAGCGTACTAAGGACTTGTTATAAGATATGCCTGAAACAACAACTTTAAAACTGAAAAGATAATAAGTAGCCGAACCTTTACGGCTTCACATGGCGTGAGTTGGTGAACCCGATTTTGTATTGTGTTTGTATGGATCTAGATTAAGGTTCAAAGATCAAGTCCCGCGCCTTTGCGCAAATTTTGTTGTGTCACTCCTCTTTGACCCCCGCTCAGTTCGAGCCTTTCTACTGTTTTGCACTCCTTTTTATTCCTCGTTGACCATCGTATCTTTCATCCAACATCCTATCTTCTCTTGTACTTCGCGAAGTTGGTCCATGGATGGTTTCCGTCGGGACCATGCCGACACCCACATCGATTCCATGGACTCAACTTTGCCAATAACTTCGAGGCGATTCCCAAGAACCCGATCCGGACTTTACGGATCGATCTCTAGACTCCTCGTTTTCTACCTTTCTCTTGGCCACCCAATAAACTGGGATCACCTTTGTCCCACTTTCGCCGTTGTGAATGGAAGTCAACTACAGTCTACATCCTTTTCGATTCACAACATGCTGGGGTTGACCTGAATTCCAGCCTCATCTTGGCAGCTGAACATTAATTGCAAGCAGTCTGATCAGGACTATCTCCTCATGCAGATAGAAGACAGTGCGAGCCCTGGAGACTACTCCGGAGTTCATCTCTTTCGACTCAGACCCTGACATGGCTCCAGGAGGAAAGGGCAAGGGTCAGCAGCCACCCCAACCAGAGGGACAGGTGCCAGATCAGAATCAAGTCAATGCACAGTTACTGGCATCTATCCAGGCCATCCAGCAGCAGCTGACCGAGCAGGCCCTCACACAGACAACCTTCCAGGATATGTTGAATGATATGATGAACCGAGACGATGGAGGAGGAGGTAGAGGCAGAGGAGGCAGGGGAGGAGGAGGTGGAGGTGGTGGTGCAGATGATGATGATCTAGAATTCCCACCACCACCAAAGCCAACACTTAAAGAAACATACAATCCGGGAGACAGCCAGATGACCGAGTGGATCCTCATTCCACCGGTACACGCTTACTTTGAGCTGAAGCCCCAATTCATTGCTCTTCTTCCTGCATTCCATGGAAACACCAGCGAGGAGCCGTACATTCACCTGCAGCAGTTCTCCCGCATTTTCCGTACTACTCACTATCCCAATGTCCCTCTGGATATTGTCAAGATGATGGCTTTCCCTTTCAGCCTACAGGACAAGACCCTCTATTGGGTCAATCATCTGGGGAAGGTTGTGACGACCTGGGAGGAGCTGAAGTCCGCCTTTCTGCACAAATATTACCCTCTAGGTCGGCTCAACCAGATGCGTGCCCGAATCAGCAATTTCTCCCAAGGACCCCATGAGTCGATACATGAAGCATGGGAGAGATTCACTGACCTGCAGGAGAAGTGTCCCCATCATGATATTCCGAAGACCAGCTTGGTCCAGCACTTCTTTGGGGGACTGAACATTGAAAGCCAAAGGCTCGTAGACGCAGCATGTGGGGGCTCACACTTCAATAAGGATGAAGACGTAGTCTGGCAGATATTTGAAGAAATGGCCGAGGGAGAGGCCGCCCTCTCTTCATCCAAGGCATATCAGAAGCAACCCCAGATCCTTCAAAAACAAGTGCACATGGCAGCGTCCAAGGAAACAGAGAGAGATGAGAGCTCCAACCTCAGCATCATTGGGGGCCATCTTTCTAAAGTTGACATCATCGAGAAGCGATCACAGGATCTCGAAAAACTCGCTGTGATCGAGAAGAGGACTCAGAGTTTGGACAAGCTGGATCACATCACCAAGCAGTTGGAACTGCTGGTAGGTACCATCAATTCTTTTCAGTCGGCAGCACCACTCGAAGCTCCAGCTGAGAGGAAAGACGAGCAACCACCGCTACATCAGCCTCAGCCGAGCCAGCAACCACCGGCAGTCCAGCACGTGTACTACGTGCAGGCACCTGATTAGAGCCAGCCGCAGCAGCAGATGGTTGTGTATCAACCAGAGTTCATTTCAGGATCTGATTCAGTATTTCCACCACCACCCCTGGTCCAGGAAGTTAATGGGGTTTGGACTCACGACGCACAACCGACCCGTCCTACGGGACAACCACAGGGTCAGCCATTTGCCAACCGGCAATACCACCAACCTCAGGGTGGTCGCTTTGGGCGGCCCTCTCAGCCTCATCAGCAGTACCATCAGCCTCCCCAGTATGCAAACCAGTGGAGGCAGAATTTCCCACAACAGCAGCAGCCGCAGTACCGTCATCCACAGCCGTTTCACCAGTATGCGGCTGCCACGCCTCAGCAATACCAGCAGTATCCTCCTCCATCTTATCAGCAACTTCAACTTTCTGCACCACCTCAGCATCACCAGCAACAGCCTCAGCACCAGCAGATGCAACAACAGCGTGGTCTGCACGCTGACACCACCGAGGCACCTCCAGTGAACCCCTCCATGGATTGTCTAGCCCACCTTGTCAAAGGGCTAGCAGAGATGACCAAGCGGCTTGATGACCTGATCGCCACCCGAACTACCATTCCTGCTCAGGTCAAAGTCAACCCCAATAATTTCAAGAAAAAGAGCAGGTAGAAAGTAATGTCTTGTCCATGTCAGAAAATGATATTACTGTCTATTCTAATGCCGTTACTCTCAGGAGCGGTAGGGCCTTGCCTCCACCTGCTACAAAGATTGGGGTAAATAAAGAAATAGGTGGATCGTCATCTTCCGCATCAGCCGTGCCAGCTCCAGGGGCGGGTGAGGAGGAAGAAGAAGGAGAAGCCAGTCCAGCCGTCGTGCCATGTCATCACCAACCTCAGCAGAAAATACAAAAAAATCAGCAAAAACAAAAACAACAAAAAGAAGCTTGTAGCAGAAGCGAAGCCGCGCCAGCATTGAAGGAGCCATCAGTAGCATCCGATCCCTCGCCAGCCGATAGAGCAGACGCTACCCTTTTTGATCGCCCAACAGCACCAGCATGCCAAGATCCAGCTCGTACTCCTTTTTGTAGTTCGGATATACAACATCCTGTGGGCGAAGATTTTGATGTAAATAAGAACTCTCATTTTTCTGCCAGTGGTGTAAATATCCCTTTTCCTTGTGCAATACAAAATCCAAAAAAAATGCAAAACGAAAAAAGGCATTGTCTGATCCAGGTGTTGTGGATATCTTGGATAAGTTGACTGTTGAGATTCCCTTATTGAAGGCCGTGGAATACATGCCAGCCGTGAAGAAAGGACTGAAGGAGGCATGTACTAACAGGCGTCGCCCAGCGCAAGAAAACAGACGCCAGCAAGTAGAGAGACATGTCCTCACCTTGGCCACGGTAGCAACTATCAGCAATCTCCCCCAGAAGAAACAGGATACAGGAGCACCTCTGATCAGTTGTGAGATCTTTGACCAGGTCTTCGAGCGCACTCTCTTGGATAGTGGATCTTCCATCAACCTTCTGCCCTCGTCCATAATGCAAGAATTCGGGCTGGGACCGCTCAAGCAGACACGCATGATCCTTCAGTTCGCTGACCGATCCGTCAAGCGGCCCCGAGGTCTTTTGGAAGACGTTGTAGTTAAGGTGCAAGAAATGAAATTCCCAGCTGACTTTGTAGTCCTTGATATGGACTCACCTGCACCCCTGCTCCAGACCCCTATCATCCTTGGCAGACCATTCCTTTGCACTTCGGGTGCCGTGGTTGACTACGGGTCTGGGAAGATCACGTTCGGCTCGAACACCCAGCAGATCACGATGAACATGAGCAGTGAGCCGAATGCCGCAACTGATGAGAGCCAGGCAACATCAGAAGCAGACTATGATTTTATTGCAGAGATCAGAGATTCAGCTTTATCATTGGATGATTCATGGACCCGAGAAATCCTCACTCTTGAGGAGGACTTGGAAAGCGCATTCAGCATATGCTCCAATGATTCCTGGGAGGCAGATTCTCAGATGCAGGCGCATCTCCTTGACCATTCACTCCAGACCGAACATGATCAGCTTAGCGCAGAACCGTTTGGTGCATCACCAGGATCTCGACAGGATTATGAGGATGGTAAATTTCTCAAAGAAGTACATTCCACCACCAGCATGATATCTGAAATAACAAATAAAGTGGACAGGCCAAAACCAGAACTCAAGCCACTTCCGGCAGGCCTAAAGTATGCTTTCCTTGCGGGTGAAGAACAAATGTATCCGGTCATCATCAGCAGCGGGCTGAATCCGGATCAGGAATCTCGACTTCTCAAGGTTCTAGAAAAGAACCGCAAGGCACTTGGTTGGAGCGTAGCCGACCTCCGAGGTATAAATCCAGACTTGTGTTCCCACCACATCTACTTGGAAGAAGATGCCAAGCCGTCCCGTGAATTTCAAAGAAGGCTGAACCCTAACCTCCGGGACGTCGTAATGAAGGAGATAACGAAATGGTGTGATGCAGGCTTCATTTATCCCATCTCTGACTCAAAATGGGTAAGCCCACTGCATGTAGTTCCAAAGAAATCCGGGCTTACCGTGGTGACAAATGATAAAGGAGAGGAAATTTCTACTCGGGTACCAACTTCCTGGCGGGTGTGTGTTGACTACCGCCGTCTTAATGCAGCAACCAAGAAGGACCACTTTCCCTTGCCGTTCATTGATCAAGTTTTGGAGAGACACGCAGGAAAGGAGTTCTTTTGCTTTCTGGATGGGTACTCCGGGTGCAACCAAGTGGCGATCGCCCCTGAAGACCAAGAGAAGACTACCTTCACTTGCCCGTTCGGCACCTACACCTTCAAGAGAATGCCCTTTGGTTTATGCAATGCACCTTCAACCTTCCAAAGATGCATGTTAGCAGTCTTCGCCGAGATGGTAGGCAGTTTTCTCGAGGTGTTCATGGACGACTTCTCTGTCTACGGTGATAGTTTCGATTCTTGTCTTGAGCACCTGGACAGGGTGCTTCAGAAGTGCCGAGAAGTCAACTTAGTGCTCTCATGGGAAAAGAGCCATTTTATGGTCACTGAAGGTATTGTGCTGGGCCACGTCGTTTCCAAACGTGGCATGGAAGTCGATCCGGCGAAGGTGGATGTCATTTCAAATCTTCAGCCACCTCAGACCGTGAAGAATGTGAGGTCATTCCTGGGGCATGTGGGATTTTACAGGCGATTCATCAAGGATTTCAGCCGCATTGCCCGACCTCTGACAGAACTCTTGTGCAAGGAGACTGAGTTCATTGTTGATCAGCCGGTTCTCCTTGCTTTCAATCAGTTGAAGGAGCTTATCACTCAGGCTCCAATCTTACAGCCGACCGACTGGACTCTTCCTTTTGATTTAATGACCGATGTGTCAGACTTTGCAGTCGGAGCTGTCCTTGGGCAGAGAAAAGACAGAGCGCCCTACGCCATTCACTATGCCAGCAGAACATTAGACGAAGCACAGAGAAATTATACAGTGACAGAGAAAGAACTGCTGGTTGTGGTTTTCGCCTTAGAGAAGTTCAGATCCTATTTGTTGGGATCAAAAGTCACCATCTTTACAGACCACTCTACTATCCGGTACTTACAGCAGAAGAAGGATGCCAAGCCAAGACTGATTCGTTGGATCCTGCTCCTCCAGGAATTTGATTTGGAAATAAAGGACAAGCCTGGAGTTCAGAATGTGGTAGCAGATCATCTCTCCAGAATAGAACATCATGAATCTCCTCTGAGCAATGCACCTATTACAGAAACCTTCCCTGACGAAGCCATCTTAGCTGTGGATTCTCTTCCTTGATATGCTGATATAGTCAATTACCTCGCCTCTGGGGTAATACCTTCGGATTGGACGAAGAACCAAAAGAACAAATTCTTGTCGACCATCCGCTTCTACCAATGGGAAGATCCTCTTTTATTCAGAGAAGGAGCAGATTGTATTTGGTGCAGGTGCATCCCTCAGACGGAGCAATCAAGTGTCCTCGAGCATTGTCACTCGCTCGAATCTGGTGGACACCACTCTGGAGATCGGACGACAACCAAAGTACTTCAGTGTGGCTTCTGGTGGCCCACCTTATTCAAGGATGCAGCTGAATTTGTTAAACGATGCACTGACTGTCAGAGAATGAAAGGTACACTCACTGCCAAAGATTCAATGCCCCTGAAAATTATTCAGATAGCAGACGTTTTTGATGCTTGGGGCATTGACTTCATGGGACCTTTCCCTAACAGTCAAGGATTTGAGCACATCCTTCTTGCCGCCGATTATGTGAGTCGTTGGGTTGAAGCTATCCCCGCTCGAGCCGCCGACAATCGAACAGTATGCCAGTTCCTGAAGAAGAACATCATCTCGCGGTTCGGGATACCGAAGATTCTCATATCAGACGGGGGTAGCCACTTCATTAACAAAGAGGTCAAGAAGTTAACGAAGGAGTACGACATCGACCATCGTGTCGCATCTCCTTATCATCCTCAGACCAATGGCATGGCAGAGTTATCAAACAGAGAAATCAAGACTATCCTGCAGAAACTTGTTAGGCCAAACAGAAAGGACTGGTCTCAACTCTTGGACTCGGTCCTATGGGATTACCGAACCGCCTACAAGTCTCCCTTGGGCATGTCGCCCTATCGTCTTGTATATGGAAAACCGTGCCATCTGCCCGTGGAATTAATTCACAAATCTTTGTGGGCTATCAACAGTTGTAATTTGGACTCACGGAAAAGTGGTCAGAAGAGAAAAGATGATCTGAACAGGCTCTTGGAATTCCGAGACTATGCATACGATAACACCTTGATGTACAAGGAGAAGGTGAAACGCTGGCATGACCGGCACATCAGACGAAAGACCTTTGACGTTGGACAGAAAGTGTGGTTATTTGATGCAAAGTTGTGGATATTTCCAGGCAAATTAAAGAGTAAGTGGACAGGGCCCTTTCGAGTTTGTGAAGTGCGTAACAATGGAAGCATTTCTATATCCGAACTGTCTCCTGACGCACAGCCATTCGTCGTCAACGGCCAACTCCTGAAGCCGTACCTCGAACCAGACACATTCCTGGCCATTGTTGACTCCGTTCAGCTCATGCACCATGATGACATCTCCTCACCACCTGCGGCATCGAAAGATTCAGACTATGCAATCCAACAACTGTTTATCTGATTTTCTTTGCTTTCCCTCTTTTCTTCTTTTCATTCTCTATTTTCTCTTTGTATCTAAAAGGTGCCGCTCTTGTAGACAGTTTTCTATACTTAGGACGTACTTTGTCCTAAGTATAGGGGGGTGTGCACCCCGAGTACTTCCATTCTTTGATCCTCTCCATTGTCTCCTCTCCTTGTCTATACTTAGGGATATCTTACCCTAAGTATAGGGGGAGACAATCTGAGTACGATCTGTGTATTCCCACCCTTGACCCTTCCTGCTTTCTGTACAGACTGCTATACTTAGGATTACTTGATCCTAAGTATAGGGGGGACGGTCAACTTCTCATTCATTCATTTCCTTCATATTCATTCTTTAGATCTGTCTATACTCAGTACGAGTTATGTCTTTGCTTTTCCTTTCGATCTATGAGGATATAGCTCGAGCTAAGTATAGGGGGGTCGTATATACCATGTATATACTATAAGCCATAACTCATACTGAAAAATAAAACACCAATTCAATCTATAGAGCAATAAGTATCTTTATAATAAAAGATGATTGTGAGCTCCTCAGGCTCTTTGTACTTATACTGATTATTAAGTCAGAATTGTGAAAGGAAGTTTTTTTGTGAAAAACCTTGTGAAAACTGTTTGAAAATAATGTGTACAAGTATTCAACCTTTGAAAAATCAGTTTTGCGTGTAAAATTTATTTCCTTTGCGTGAAAGCAAAATGTGTGAAAATCAGTGTGCAAATGATTGTAAAAATTTGATTGTCAAAATTGTTTTGAAAAATCTATATATGCTGTGTAAAACCTTGGTAAAATCATTTTCAAAGACATGTACATATTTGCAAAATTATTTTGTACTAGAGTTCTCAAAATTCTTCTGAAAAGGATTCTAGAGTTAGATCTAAGGAGTCTGCACAAAAATCTCTTATACAAAAATAAGCATAATCCCAAATAAAGCTTATAAGAGCCAAAACCATATATAGTTTTCTTCTTTTGTATATTCTGATTAATAAAGCAGGTGAGATACCTGTACAGTATGATTTGAAAAAGAATGTGACCAGTTTTGAAAAATTTGATGTGGAATGATTTCAACCTGTGTGAAACTGTTTGGATTGCAAAAATTCTTCTTTGTGTGAAAGAAATGATTGGAAAAACCTATGTGCAAATGTTTTGAAAAATGTTTGTCAAAATTATTGAGAAAAATGTATATATAGTGTGAAAGATCTTTGCAAAAATAGTGTTCAAATGTGTGTAAATGATTGCAAAAATTATTGTGTACTATAGTTTGCAAAAAAAAATAGTTTCAAACTAGATCTGAAGAATAAGAGCACCATTACAAATACTTGTAAATCATAAATAAGACACACACACAATTCTTTTTGTACAATGCTAAATAAACTACTCCATTCAAACTTGTAAAGTCTTTATAAACTCATACAGTTTGTAAATAAAGCGGTACGCCCGTGTAAATAATTGTATGCACCTTTTTATTTGCAAAAGTTTCTTTGTGTAAGAATATTCTTTGATTCTTTTTAAATCCTCTGTGAAAATTTGCATCATTCATTGTGCATAGCATAAGCATACCATGCATATTCTTTTTGAGTGAGCTTGATGATTGAATCAGTCTAATAAAGTCTCAAATTGGAGCTCGGTTGGACCTTACTGCACCTAACCGCACTGGAACCTCATGGGAATTAGGTTTAAGGTACTTCAAGTCTATTCAGACTTAATTCTTTGAGAAATCAGGGCTGGGTTCAAGTCACCTCAGTGGACTAACTAGAACTTTTTGAAACACACGCATGACTCTTGTCGGCCGTGACCTAACTTGGACACTTGCACCCTTCACTTGGCTCAACTCAGTTGGAGTGGTGAGGGGGTTGGATTTGCCAGTCTGAGATGCACACGGGTGGAAACATTCGTCCTCGTCTAGGGAGGGAAGTGCACCCCAACCTGGTCCGGTTTCAATGAAGTCGAATGACGGGAGAGTGTGGGTTGCAATAAAGCTTCAAAAGAGGGATAGTCTACTGGCTCAAGAGGAAAATTTCTTGTATATATGCTGCACCATGTAGATATGTTGTATAGAAGCACTTGAAAAAAATGCAAAAAGAACTCCAAAAAAGTGGTGGGTCGGATTGAAAATTTAATAACCCCACCGGAGTGTATATAGTTCAATCATGTTACATCTCATGAAGCTTGCCGCGGGAGACTTAGCTACACTGGTTGAGCTCCCAAAACTCTATACCTCTTATTCCCCCCTCTTCTTGAGCCAGTTGCCACTTGAACTTAGAAGGGAATACCCCGCTCCTCGACGGTAGAGGGCTGGATTGGGGAATCATTGGGTTGTCATTCTGGAGAAGCTAGTCTCTTTGTCATTTCAGTTGAAGAGAGCCACTATCACTTACACTGTACAAGTCAGCTTCATAGTCATAAGGGTTTGCGTATGATGTAGGTTGGTTCTGACATGGCTGTTGAGGTGATTTGAACCAAGTTCTGTGAATCTTGAAGGCTGTTGTGTTTTAGAGCTGTTTCCCGACTAGGTTCCACACACATCTACACTCAAGGTCTAGCAGGAGCTCCAAATTCTGATTTTGTAAAGACAGGCATTGCAATGAAAGCACCCTTATTCACTCTATCCTTCTATCATTTTCCTTTTTCTTTTCTTCATTCTTTTTGTACTTATCGCATAAGTGTTTGCAAGGGACTAGCAAAGGCAAGTATAGGGGGGTGATGAATCTCCATTTCATCACCTTTATTCTATCATTTTGGCCTCAAAAACCCCGGCAAATGCATGTAAATAACATCAATTTGTATATAATAGCATCCATTCTTTATTGTATTTATTGCACATTAAATAAGGTTTTTAATGCCAAAATTATAGAATAAAGGGAAGAAAAGGAATAAAATATTGCAAATATTTTATGACCCGAACTCCGAGACCAAGGCCAGCATGGAATTGGTCGACAAGGAATAAAGTAGGGGGAGATAAGGGCCAGTATACAATAAATACCTCATTTATTAATTCATTTATTTATGCATTTTTGGCACCTATTTTGTACATAATTATTTATTCATCTAATAAAGAAACTTTGTACATGAAAGTTGTAGATAATAATGTAAATAAAAATACAAAATTGAGTTTGTGTAAAAATAATACCCAGTGAACATTTTTATACACAGAATAAAAAGCCAGAATCTCAACTTCACAGACCCATATCTTGCAAATAAAAACTCCAAATCACCCAAACTCACCTTTAATTGTATATAGCATTCCAAGAACTATTTTATAAAACTGGTTTCATAATTTTTGGAGTCCATATGCAGAAGTTAGGTTTTTGGCCCTTCTTGTATATAGGACTGATTAAAATATTCATTTTATTCAATATTTATTCTTTCTATAAATTCATATTTTTAGAATTTTGCAAATAATGTATATAATGCATACACATATTAGAAGTTAAAGAAAACCAAAAATAATTTGTAAAATAAAACAAGTCTACAAATTCATAGACAAAATACCTATGCTATATACCTATATATAAATAAAAAGGATTTTATTCCTTGGTTCTTTTATTCTTTTATATTTTTATAATAATGTATACATTATACATAACTCATTAAAAATGTAAATCCAGAATAAAAATCAAGAAAATACAATAAATAAATTAAGTGTATAAAATACATAGATAAAACACCTATAAGTATACCTACATACACCTATACCTATTTATTTAACAATATAAATAAACTCATAAAAATCAAACAAAAATACCTTTATACTCACAAAAATAAATTATAAATTTATAAAATAAGCCAATAAAATAATAAAAGAAAATAAACAAATTAAAAATAAAATACATAAAAATACATGTAAATACATACATATACACATTATCCAAATAAAACTATAATAAAACACCTCGAAAAATTCAACAAAAATCATTATTAAATACTAGATGAAATAATACACATTTTTTATTTTATAAGAAAAAATTAATAAAATCGTTTAAGGTGTCAAATAAATCAATGTCCAATCAGATTTTCTGTTTTGTCTTGTAGCGGCTGACGTGGCCCAATGAGGCGCCGGCCTTCGTTGACCCCCTGGTCAACTGCCCCATCCCTTGCCTGGCGCCTCTGAACCATCAAATACCCGATTTTCCTCCATTTTTCGCGGCCATCCCTTCCATCATCCTGGCTCGCTTCCTTCACAAGATTTGTCCTCTGATCATCCATGATGCCCGCCAAAATCACAGATCAACGAGATATTCATTGGACCAGCCAATAATCGACGGGTAATAAGGCCTCTTGCCAATGTTTATAAATAATTAGCTCCGCCTCCTTCCTCGAATTTGGCCATTTTCATTCCACCCAAACGCCTTGATCTTGCTCCTGGACCATTCCTCGTGACAGGGGGAGTGACCCAGCGCCTCGACTCGGCCGGAGGACAGAGAATTTTGACGCGGCGGAGCTCCGGCGTCCGCCCTACTCCCTGGAGGCCCCCAGGTATAAGAGCTGCCCTTTTATGCGTTTTTAGTTAGGTTTTAATGTTAGCTTTCCATTCCAGTTATTAGATTAGGTTTTAGTCAATGCCCTTGGCTTAAAAATCAAAACTCGAAGTTCGCCGGAGCTCCGCTCCGACGACTTCTCCACCATCGTCTCGACTGTTTCCGCTCGCCATTCGCATCCCATCTCATTCCTCGTCGCATTCTCCATCGAACGCACATCTCGGATCAACCCAGGACCCTTGGTCTTGGCGAATCGTGGCTCCTCCTCCGCCGTTCGCTGGAGCCCCTCCGCCCATCTTCATCTTGCATCGCAGCTTCAAAGCCTCGGGTCGAGGAGATAGCTCTCTCGCCCGCGGTTCTTCCGGTGCAGGTACATCGAGGAATCGAGCCCAACTGGGCTTGCATTGAACCAGGAAGAGGTTCCTGGAGGTCCTCGGCTTCATCGACCTCGACCCAGTGACTCGGACCTCCAGGAGCCATGAAACCACCATCAGTCGATGTGGGACCCCTCCAGCTACGTGTAGATCACCTCAGACGTGCCGGAGAGCCTTGGAGGAGACCAAGCTCCTCGATCAAAGCTCGCCAGCCCCGAGCTTCTTCCCCATTCTTCCAGGGAGCTTCAGCACCGTCGGATCAGGAGGCGAGGCCCAGATTGAAGGAGAATCGTCCGATGAAGCCACGTGCCAATCGTCAGATCAGCCCGGATCGTCTAATCCAGTCCCTTCATCGCCGAACCGGTATCCACCGTCGGATGCGTGACGCGTGGATAAGTGGCGCCTCCAGCACCGTTGGATGACACGCCTTATTTAGGGATAAGTGCCAACCGTCACATCTAGCCCCCGCCTTTTTGTATTTATAGTTTAATACCTAAAATAAAAAGTCAAGTTGTAAATAAATTGTATAATTTGCAGTTGGGCCCCCTGATGTTTTTATATTTACACTTTAGTCCCTATGCGCCTCACGTGCAGCACCCACGTGAGGCGCGTGAAAATTGCAAGTAAACCCTGCCGTGTTTCTGTAATTATAAAATGGTCCTGCAAATAAAAGTTAACGTGTTTTTTTATTGTGATTTTTGCATATGTGCCCCTGTGAACTATTTTATTAGCAAAAATACCCCTGTCAGGCCATTTATTTTTGAATGCTTCGTCTATTTATTGTGTGCTCTATATTAAGTTGAAAAATCTTGCAAAAATAGACTTAAGTTCCTGATTGGTTGTTCGTGCATGCCATATTTTTAGTTTTGCATTTTGTTGCATTTTTATATTTATTAAAAATCAAAAACATGTCTTTTATTCACTGTCTAACTTATAAAATCCTAAAAAAATACGAAAATGCCTCGAAAAATGCCAAAAAATTCCCTATGGTGCATTTCGACCTATTTTAGTGTCAGTCCAAAAATCCCCAAAAATATAAAAAGGAAACCTTAAAAATCCAAAAATACCCAAAAACTTCAAAAAAAATATAAAAACTCAAAGCAAAATCAGAAAAATATGAACTCAGTCCCTGTTTCTACTATATTTTATTATCTTTATTAGAAAAATAGTGTGGAAAATTTTTGAGGCTGATTGCTATTTTTAATGTCTATTTTTATCACAGCCAGACCCTATTCCACTGTTTGCTCCTATTTTGCTATTAAAAATAAAAAAATGTTTTCAAAAATGCCAAAATTCAAAAAAACAGTAAAAAGTCATGAAAATCCTAAAAAGAATTTATCCCTGAATTTTTGACTATTTTTGAGTATTTTGTAAATATTATAGTATCCCTTTATATATATATGTGTACTCCCTAAAACAAAAAAAAAGAAATATATACATATATATCACTACTTATATGTATTTCTATATATATATTTATTAATCCTAAAATATAAAAAAATATATTAATAATAATAAATAAATAAAAAAAGATAAAATTCAAAAACCCACAAATATAGATTTCACACTTGGATGACTTTGAGATACATGTAGGCTACTGCATTTTTGTATTGCTCTCTGTGGTTCGACCTCTACATGCTTGTCACTGTACATTTTATGGTAGAGTAAATAAAGATTAATTCACACTCCTTTTTGAGCTTGATTGTTTTATTCTTTGGTTGTGGGTTAATTGTTGTATAACTTGGGTTTTCTGCGAGCGGTCGCCTCGGCGACAACTTGTTTATATTATTCATGGTGACCCCCGTGGAAAATCCTCGTTATCAGTAATTCAACCAAATTATTTATCAAATTAAAAGTTAAGTTAATTGCAGTCGGGTAATCAAGACTTCATCAAAAACACCACTAAGATTTAATGAAAAATCAAGTTTAAGCGGTAGATTCATTTTACTTGGGCAAGCTCAAGGTCGAACTCAAGGAGGCAGTTGTCTCCTTAGGTAGATTTTCAGTCAATTTTTTAGATCAGATTTATCAAAAGAATATTTTTGGTCTTTTTAAGAAATTTTTGTGTAATAAAGGAAAAACAATGCAATTTTAGGCCAAATTTTAAGGGTAAATTTGAAAGATGGTCAAATGAAGTCCAAAAATCATGAAGCTTGGTCAGAATATGAAATGCAATGAAATTAAGCTTCTGCATTTTTTTTGGAATTTTTAGACTATGTATGAATTTAATATGAACTAAAGATGAATGCAGGATGATTTTTGCAAAATTAATTTTAATGAATACCAAAACACATTATTTCCATATATAAAAATTATCGTAGATATGTCTAAGTAAGAGGAATCTAGGAAAATTGATAAAACTAAAAATCTATGTGAATTGCATCTCTTAAAAATCAATTAAGTAAATCACTGTTTAATTTATTTAGGCCTCTTGATGCGTGCAAATGCTATGACTTCTGAGCAAATGGAGAGTAATTTATCCTAGGTCTAATGTGATTTTATGATGATTTTTGGAGGAACAAGGAATTTAATATTAAATAAAAGGTACACAGTGGGTAAAATATAGAAAATTTCACCAAATTTATATTATTAAATTTCAAATAACTCACAAAAATAAGACAAGTGTCACATAAGATAGAGGACAAGTTAAACTACAACATGCAATTTTGAGAGATTAAAAATGATGATAAATGAACTCCTAAATATGCGTACAAAGACATGGATCAAAATGCAATACAGAAAATAAAAACTGCTAAAATAAAACGTGTTGTCGGGGACTTAAGTGCAATTACCTATCAAGAAGGGGGTAGATGCAAAATTTCCTTTGAGAACACGTGCTCCTCACGTGGATCGCCTAACAGGGACCAAAATGTAATTTCCACAACTTTCCAGAGCCTACGTTTAAATTACCCAACCCTCACTTGAGAGACACATGCGGAGGCTAGGCTCAGGTGTCGTTAGAGGCTCGGGCAGAGGCTCAGATGGCTCAGGAGGATTGGCTCAGCTTCGGATGCTCCTTCGAATACTCCGAGCCAAAGGTCAGGGATGAGGCTTGGAGCTTGCAATGTGGCGTGCCTAGAGGCTGTTAGATCAAGATAGATCTAACGTTGGCTGATGAAGGCGACATGGCCGAGTGCTGTGCGTCAGATGCTTGCGAGATTGGACGACGGCTGGAGGTCGAAGGTGATGCGACGTGTCGAGACGAGAACCGTTGAATCGAAAGATCCAGCGATAGCTAGAAGTCCTTCTTCTCTGGCCCGCCGCCTCCTGCGACGGACTTGGCGGGGCTCTGGTGACAGGGCTATGGCTTCGCCTCACTCCCCTGAGGACGTGGAAGCTCGCCAGTGACCCCTGGATGGCTCTAGACGATCGTGGGAACGTTAGGAGGTGGCTGGAGGGTCTGGAGGGAGATGGAGTCAACTGGAGGGCAGTGGAGAAGAAACTCGAGGTGGCTCCAGAGTGGGGTCCGACCAAATAAGATGAGGGTGCCTGTAGGATTAGTCTGTACAAGGGAGCGTGTGCAATGTGCTCATGAGGTAAGTGCGAGTGCAGTAAGCGGCTTAGAGTGAAGCGAGGGTGGTCTGGCGACTCTCCTCCGTCGTGGCGACGGAGCTTTGGTCGGAGGGAGGTGCGAGGTGTGGTCTGAGTGAAAGGAGTGGCACGCGAAGGTGGGAGCTCCAAGGTGGAGCTCGAGGGCTGGTCGGCGGAGCTTGAGGACGCGAGGCGAAGCGGAATTAATTCTAAGAAAAATACGAGGAAAGAATAAGAACGATCGGAAGAGGATAGATGAGTGCTACCTAGGATCTGAGACTCTTGCTGGAAACTCGGGTCGTCGCTCGAGGGCCAGTAGGTACCCGAGCTCGAGCAGCTCGTCGGAGGAGCCGCTACACGGCGAAGAAACGTCGCGGATCTCGCAGGAGGAATATCACCATCATCGCTCGATTTCGCCCTCAATTGTTGTCACCAATCATAAGCTAAGAGCTCTGGGGAACCTCTTGCTGTGGCAGACGATGGAGTGGACCGCGTGGCGCAATCAGAGGGTGCCACATGGCCTGATCTGAATGGCTGAAAGAAATGTGAGATAAGGGAGAGAAGATGGCTGAATTTGGAAAAACTCAAACATTAAAGTTATAGATCTCAATGAGGTCTATAAGTTTCATGTTGACCAAAAACAGAAATGAGGTCAAATAAAGTACTAAAATACAAGAGTAAAATTATACATACATATAGTGTACAATGGGGTCCCAGAACCAAAGTTTTACATACGAGCTTCGATTTAAATGAAACCGGTCTCACTTTGAAGGTCTCTGAATGTGTATTAATTTGAAAATGAGTAGACCTAGATCGGAGATCATATGAGAGAGATATGTGCATTCTAAAGTCCATGACTTCCAACTTGGTTTGGGGTTTTATTGGGTAATTATTCAAGTTAGCAATTTTTGGTATTTTTCTTGTATTATTGTTAGTAATATATACAGTATAAAGGGCATTTATGGATTTTAGGGTTAGTGTAAAATATATACATATAGGGTGAATTTTACAAGTGATTTGGCTTCTCATTTAATGCAGATGCAAATGCTAAGATGCAGATGTTATCAATGCATGCATGAATGCTAATTGTACACTTTTGGAGGAAATATGCTCCTAATTACTTGGGGAAAAGGCTCTATTTTCAACTTTAAGAGCGATGAATCACATATTCATCACATATCCGGTATATCAATTGATGCACATCCATTTGTGATCAACAGATTGTTTCTGAAGCCTTACCTTGACCATGATACACTCTTGGTTGTGGTTGATTCTATCCAGGTGGTCTACCATGATGAGCTTGAAGCCGCAACATCAGTTAATCAGACAAGGCACTCAAAAACATTTTTGATTAATTAATTATTTCTTCTTTACATTTTCGTTCTTCAAATTAATTCTTATGTGTTGTCCTCACCCCATTCATATGTGCTATACTTAGGATATGCATCATCTTAAGTATGGGGGGTGAGTGCCCTTGGGTTATTCATTCTTCGTTCCCGCCCCTATCTCCTCAACTCTCGATAATCTGTCTATACATAGGGATATTTCACCCTAAGTATAGGGGGAGACATGTCGAGTTGATGATTCTTTTACTTGTTCCCATCCTAGACCCTCCCTCCATGTTTAATACAATTTACTATACTTAGTACAAATTGATCCTAAGTATACGGGGGATGGTTGACTTCTCATTCTTATTCAATCGTTGTAGTATAGACTTTCCTATACTTAGTACAAGCTATGCATTCCTTTTCTCTCTGATATATGAGGACATAGCTCATGCTAAGTATAGGAGGGTCGTATATATATTAAATATATTTTAGACATAACTCATACTTTTTTATTTTTAATAATATGTCTAATCATTAAAATTCTTAAATACATATTAAAATTCTTTATATAGACATTGAGTAATACATCTGTTAAAAAGGTTTGCAAAAAGTTTAAAAAATGGTTAGAATATCTCTATAAAAAATATTTTGAAAACTGCTTGAAAAATGTTTTGTAAAATGTTTACTATCCTTTGAAAAATGTTTTTTTTGTAAAAATTTCTTTTCTTTGTTTGAATAGAATATTTTGAAAATCTATGTGCAAATGGTTTAGAAAATGGTTGCAAAAATAGTTTGAAAAATCTATACATACTGTTTGAAAAATCTTTGCAAAATGATTTTCAAATTTTGTAAAAGCTTGTAAAAATTATATGTCAAATTTAAAAATAAAATTTTTAAAATATTTGTGAAAATATTTTCAAATTATTTTGAGAACCGTATGCATAATTCAAGCAAATAAAAAATCATTACAAATAATTGTAACTTCTTGTAAATAAAAGATGCACTCCCTTGTAAATATATGCACATAATTATTTACCAATACTGTTGTTTTTAAAAAATCGCTAAAAAATTGCAAAATCAAAACCTATAAAATTGCAAAATGTTTTCAAAATTGCATAAAATTTTGTAAATCTTTTTAAAAAACTTACAAAAAGTTCAAATCAAAAAATTGCATCACAAAAATATTTTTTGCATTGTGCATAGAATTTGCATTTTCATATTAATAACGACAAATGAACAAGTCTAAATAAAATAAAGATTCAGGTTTGGTTCGACCTTAATCCACTTAATCACATGAACCTTTAAGGCACTAGAATTGTGGCATTTGAAGTATACTACACTTAATTCTTTGAGACCATGAGACTAGGTTCATTGTCGTCTTGACTGCCTAAGTAGAATATTTCAAAACACACGCATGACTCTTGTCAACAGTGACCGTACTTGCACACCCACACATTGCACTTTGCTCTCCTCAGTTGAAGTGGTTTACCAGCATGAGACACAAGCTAATGGAAACATCAGTAATCACACATTTGTGGTCGTTGTACCCTAATACGATCCAGTAGCCATGATCTCTAATGACAGAATGTTGTGGATTGCAATAATGCTTAAAAAGAGGGATATTCTACTAGCTCAAGAGGAAAATTTTCGTTATGTAATTGTTATTATATATCGTATTCAAAAAATTGCAAAAATCAAAACTAAAAAAATAGATGGGCAAAAATCAAAGAAAAATCAATTCCCGTCGGAGAATGTATATAGTACATAAGCAAGCTCGAGCTTCAAAGTCAAACATGTATGTGAGTTTGCATCCGGATGACTTGTCTACACTGATCAATCACCTAGTATAGGCATTTACATTGGCTGTCTCTTTTCCACCTCCTTTTCTTGAGCCGGTTGTACTTGAACTTAGAAGGGAATACCCCGCTTCTCGAGGAAAGAGTTGTTGGAATAGGGAATCAGGATCACCATGTAGGACAAGATTGACTTTTACTGCTTGAGCTAAGAGGAGTTACATATCACACACACTGTACAAGATTGACTCATAGTCATAAGATATTGCGTACGACGTTGATTTGTTTTGATCTAACTTTTGAGGAGACCTGGTCAGAGTTTTAAGATCCTTAGAGGCTGTTGTGTTTAAAGTTCGATTCCTAGTAAGGTTCCGACCAAACTAAAAATCGAAAAATCTGACTGAGATCCAATTTTGATTTTGTAAAGGCATGTTTAAAGGTTAAAATCAATCTAAGTTATTTCTTTTTCTTTTCTTTATTCTTTTTTATGCACTTATGGCACAAGTGTTTGCTAGGAGACTAACAAAGTCATGTATAGAGGGGTGATGAATCTAAATTTCATCACCTTTATTATTTCTTTTTTACCTTAAATTTCTAGCTAAATGCATATATATAATCAATTTGTCAACATAAATACTCTATAAATTGTACAAAATGTTTTAAAATATTTTATATTTTATGTATTTAATTCCAAAATTAAAGAATAAAGGAATGAAAATAAAAATAAATGAAACACCATAATGTTTTAGTGAACCTAAACCTTGAGATTCAGTCATCACGATGGCTTGTTCAATAAGGAATAAAGTAGGAGGAGATATGGCAGATACACTATACAGGACATACATAGAAAACCATACACAAAACCCATAATTAATTTCTTAAATATTGCTTTTTGACACCTATGTTATTTAATTATTTTAACACCTCTAATAATTAAACCCTCAACATTAATATTAAAGATAAAAATACAAAGAAAAATACAAAATTTATATCAAAGAAAAATAACGCACATTGTACCCGAAACACACAAAATAAAAAAACCACAAGAAAAACTTCACGGACTTGTATATTCTCCATACTGCATCAAAATTAACCAAAATGATCTTTATTTTTTATAAAACTTTTAATAAGCTATTAAATGAAGGTGATTTCAATTAATTTGGAGTTAAGATGCAAAATTTAGGTTTTGTGCACAAATTGTGCAATATACTTGTATATAATATTCAATATATTAATTATTTATATTTTTAAATTCTTTCATTTTTACAAAATTATGTATACTATTTAAAACACATATACATAATTATTTTAAATTTAAAATATTAAATAAATTAAAATAAATAATGTATTTCAATATATAGATAAAGTATACCTACATATATTTAATATATATACACACATACACATGTTTAATTAATTATATGTATAAACTCGGAAAAATATGCTAAAAACACCAAAATATGTAATTAAATAAACGGAAAATAGATAAAATACCTATATATATCAATAATATATATTACAAATTAAAATTTTAAAAATATCAAAATACATGTATTTTTACCTATACTTATACATGTAAAAAGCATCTTATAACAAATGACCTCATAAAAATAAACAAAATATGTATATAATACTAAAGAAAATTAGAAACATTTTTATTGTATAATTATAAATTAATTAATTCACCTCATATTTTTTATGTAATTTATAGTTCATTTTATTTCTCTATTTCCTGGTTGGTCCAAGTGGACCAACCATGACCCTTTCCTTGTTGACCCAGGCGGTCAAGTACTCTCCTTAGGTTCTTACTTTTGTCAGAACTCACAGGAGGGCTTTCTTCTACATATTCTTACTCAACCACCTCACCGTCCTTAGCCTCGAGCCAACCATCCCTCTGATCCCTGCACATCCTCGACCATGCCAACCTCTCCATCTCCACCAACTCATCTTCCTTTGCATGCAACTTCGCCTCAAAAATCCCCGAACACCTTAAATCTTGCCCATTCTCGACCTTTTTAAGTTGATCACTCTCCATATTCTCTTAACCCATCAGATCATTTTGCCATAATGTTCCTGCTGGTGAGAGGAGCAGATTCCCTAGATCTGCAGTGAGGAGGAGCAAAGGAAGAGGAGGTCCAAGCCCATCACCGGCGCTCTGCTGTGTGGTTCTGTCTCTTCAGCCCCTAGGTCGAATCGAGGCCTTTTTTCTCACAATTTTAGGTAAGGATTAATCGTTGGTTTAATTTCATGCTTTTAATTCCGGTTCTTGGATCGTAAATTAGAGTAAATTCCAAAGATTTTGTATGCTTGGAGCTCGAGCTCCAAGCCCAAATCCATCGTGTTCCTCCTATTAATCGACTGACTTTCACCCCCATATCCATCCTCGACATCTTCTTCACAAAAGCCCTCTCATATCATCCTTTATTCTGCACGAATCGAGGGTAATCGAGCTTCCCATCTTCCTCTACATTGGAGCTCATCCGCCTCTTAATTCCAAGTATGCTTTCAGCTTCACCAGTGGCCGAGGACTCACGCCTCAAGCTGTAGAAATTTGGTTCAGGACCCGAGCTTCAACCAGCACCTAGAGGAGCAAATCGAAGCCCCAACCTATGCTCCAAGTTGCGTGAGCCACATTAATCTCTAGATATCATTCGAGGGGGCAAGATCTCTTCTGAAGCCACCTATAGACATGGGTGGAGCCCAAAAAGCTGTGAATCCCTCTAGCAAGAAGAACAATGGTCGGAGGAAGGAGTAATTGCTGATCGAAGTTCACCCAATGCAGTGTTCTTCCATGCATCCTCGCAGCCATCCGATGACGAAGGGGAACCAGATCTAATCCTGACCGTTAAAGCCAAATGGAAATAAAGCCTCTTTATGCCGTTGGATCCAACTAAGTGAGGCATATGTGGTGCACCCTCAGTCGCTCCTTAGTGTCTATATTGGGTATATTTCAAGGACCCCATCCTGCCTTTTGTAATTAAGTTTTAATTTTAAAAACTTTCCTGACTTGTAAAATATTTGTAATTTCTATATATAGGACCTTGATCTTTGAACTATTTACATTTTGGTCCCCTTAGGTTCATATGTAGTTGTACATGTTTTATGTAAAAATTGATACTATGCCCCTAAGGTTCTTGGAACTATTATGCTTTGAATAAAAGGTTTATATTAATTTCATATTAGTCCATTTGTTGCCTGTATTTTTGAATTTATTTCTTCATTTATGAAAAATTGCTCATGTGCTCATTTAATTTTGGGAAAATTATTCCAAATGTCTTAAATCATACTTATTCATCCTATGTCTTGGGAGTTGGTATTTATTTTTTTTCAATTTATTAAATTAGTTTAATAGCAATTTATTCCTTATATAGCGTAGAAAAATCCAAAATATATTAAAACTCTTCGAAAATTTCTAGAATTACCTTCTGTTAATCATAGTATTGTATAAACTCTAGACAAAAAAATCAGAAAAAATATAAAAACCCAACCATTAGCAAACCCTTGCTAACTATAAAAAAATCACAAATATTTTATAAAAATAAAAAAAATATGTCTTATATTTTTATTTATATAAATTACTAAGCATCAAAATTGGTTTTGAGAAATTCTAAACTTATTTTCTATTTTTAATTCTCTAATCAATTTGATGTATTTAATTAGTCACTGTTTTTACCACTTTTTAAAAAAATTGTAAAAATCTTTGGAAAATTAAAAAAATAGGGGAATATTTGATTATGGTCTACTTTTACCTATATTTGTATATAGTGTACCTTATATAGCCTATATATACATATTTAAATGTGGAAAGGGATCCTACTCCGTGGAGTAGGTAACTTACCTACTCCATTTTCTTTTATTTGACATTTTTATTTTTTTTGAAAAATGCTTCCATGGATTTTCATAACTACATCCCTCTAATATTTCATTCAAATTTCATCAGAAACAAAGACTCCTATACCCTCCATCTAGAAAAAGTAATTTTAACGGTCTTAGATTTATTGTAATTTACGCAATAATTTGGGACCCAACCTTGATGACCCACAATCAGTTTCCCAGATAGAGGGGCTCTCTTCGGTGCAGACTCTCTTCACCAATATTGGGGAGGACCATGATCCCAAGATTGTATGATGGAGGATACATCACAAAATATTAATGATGAAATAAAAATGGTGATAATGAAATGTCGAATGTTGAGAACTAAGATGTCCATGTTGAGTCCAACATTCTTTTCTACAACACATGTGGTGGTGATGGTTACATAAGAAATGGTGATGACATGATGTATTTTCATGATGGACTTGCTATTTCAGATGAGTTGAGGAATGGGGCGACATGTAAGTTGTTAGATGATTTAGTTTATTTAGTTAAATTATTTCTCATAAACCACCACTATATTTTTATGGTGCATGAATCCGACCATCACATATGGGTTGATTAAGGTAGAAAGAGGAGCAAGGGATGCATGTGGTGGTTGTGTGGCCATCGCCTCCCTCTTGATGGCCTCTTTTGTGTATATAAAATGGATATCCCACATATATGCTTGCATTTATGTGGCAAAACAACATCACCCTATGTTTGATTGCAACTTCATGAAACATAGATTTCTGAATCAAATCAAACTATCACCTATCATGAAGGTTTCATACTTGTAGCAATCTATTTCTGATGAATACATGTACACGATTAGTTATAGGAGGATATGGGATGCCTGGAGAAAGGGATAAAGATAGTATATGATAACTGGGATGAATCATACAATGAGATGCTATACTTGTTTCTTACATTAGAGACCTCAATCCCAACTACCATGAGAGATCTCTACGGTGAGCCACTTTGTGGATACCAGAAGGTTTTTAGGTGGGCATTCTGGGCATTTGGTCCTTGTATCAGTGCATGAAGACACTTTAGGCCAATTATTAGTGTAGATAGTACTCATATGTATGGTAGGTGCAAGCTGAAGGCGCTCGTTGTGTGTGTTTGTGATGCAGCTAACCACATACTACATCTAGCTTTTACCTTGTCAATGAGGGGGATGATGCTAGCTAGGCTTGGCTTTTGGAGAGGGTTTATTTTTATGTCTTTGAAGATTACAAGGATCCAATTTTGTGTCATATCATACCGCATATAGGGAATTCGTTCTGTCATGCATCACCAAAAAGTAAAGTTTCAATATGCTTACATGCATTAGCATTTTTGCCTACGTCAGGATGCTAGTAATTGGTAATTAGGGTTGGCAAGGCTTATTCAGATAAGAAGTGGCCACTGTTTCGAGTACATGGCAAGTCCATGGACTGCTTACATGGATAAGTTTAAGGAGATGGATGAGAATGCCTTGTATTGTTTTGATATACAGATCTGCCGTAAGGGCAATGGAGTTTTGCATTTAATGGTGGACACCATTTCGGGTACCTAACTTCTAACTTCTCAGAAAGTTGCAACACCATTTTAAGAAATGCAAGATCTCTCCCAGTTGTGGTGTTGGTGTATAAGACTTACTACAACTGCATTCAGTGCTTCTGTGAATGTCATGGTAAGGTAATGTCTCAATTAGCTCGCGGTGATTGATTCACCCAATATGCAGTTCACATGTTGAAGATGTGGATGGATAAAATCAACAGTCACCACATTTCTTTTATCGGAGGGCTCCTTTATATTTATATGAGGTCATCACCGAGCAATGAATGACACATTTTGGCCTTAGGGGCGGAAGGAAACATTCAGTGCAGGTCAGTGATCTGTACTACACTTGCCAAAAGTGACAAGTTCACAGAATTCCATGCTCCCATGCATGCAATGTTTTTTCGTATCTCAATATCGATGTGGTCGAGTACATGGGCTTGTGGTACACATGGCAATGCTATCTTGACATATACGAAGGGATCTTTTACTCCATTGGTGATAAGGAAATATGGCTGAAATTCATGATAGAGAAAATAGTTTCGGATCCAATTAGAATGCAAACTAAGCGCTAGCACAAATCAAAGATGATTCACAATGAGATGGATATGCAAGAGGATCCCGTCCAACATAAATGTGGTATTTATTACCAACTCGAATATAATCATCGGCATCGTAGTCATTCTGCACCAAGTACACCAAGTGTGGTTTGTGTGGGGAAAACGAGAATTATAGGAGAAAATGTCTAAACAATGCGAGTAGAGATAGTCCATTTTTTCTTAGTTGTGTTGATTTGTTTAACGTTATTTTACTATTCCTATTGCATTTAGTTTGCGTTTTCTCCATTCAATTTAAAATTGAAATTGTGCTTAAATGTTGTAGATGGAGCATGGGTCCATTGATCAATCGGTTCTTCATCTTCAATGCTCCCACAGATGCAAGACAATTTGACAGGGAGATGCATGTGGATATTCAAATTGCACTATAAGTTTTTAAAATGTACTTCTGTTTTGTTATCTTATGCATTTCTCTTTACTGATGCTCAATAGGTGGCGAGATGGTTGCTACATCGACCTAGAGAGGGCATATGGCATCAAGCCCACATTGACGAGCGGATTGTAGAGTATGTATATATTTTTGGATTTTGTGGGTGATTCAGCTGGATTTCATATCCTTGGATTGACACTTGATCATTGCATTGGTGGAGAGATGGCACACAAAGACTCACACTTTTCACTTGCGTTATGGGGAGATGGCGATCACATTAAATGACATGGCTTATATATTTGGACTAAAGATTGATGGATATGCTATGGTTGGATACACACCTTTGTCCCGCTGGTCAAGACTTTGCAAGAGGCTTCTCGGAGTGAGGCTTGAGAGGCCCAACATTGATGGCACATGTATTAGCATAATATGGCTTGTAGAGCATTCTCCATACTCCCAGAGGATGCCGATCAAGATATCATTCTACACCACACTTGTGCATACATATTGCAATTGTTAGGCCAGGTTGTCTTTCCATACAAGTCAGGGAATGAGATCTCCATGATATACCTCTCCCTGCTCAAGGACATGGAGGTATGAGGGCAGTTCAGCTGGGGGTCTTCTTGCCTAGCTTTCCTTTAGAGGTAGTTATGCGTCACATCTAATGTAGAAGAACCATGATTCTGGCCCTATGGTCCTACTTCATTTGTCGGCCTAGGAACATTTCCCCCACATAGCACCCATTGTGCATTGGAGGCCTAATTGGCATGGGAGGCCCTTAGGATGCCATTAGTGAGCTGATTCAAATGTTACCACTGAGACCATGCATGTGGTACGGTCATACTGTGATGCATTTGACCTTCAGAAAACCTCATAAGCATAAAAGTAAATCTACCATGTTGCTATGAAACTATTCCTTATACATGATTTAAGTATAATTCTATCGATTTTCTTAGGTTTCTTGGACGTCGTACATGACAAACGTGATTAAAAGGCTTCCCCTTCACTGCTTAGATGTGTTCGATCTGCATGTGGCTAGAGTACCACTCATCTATTTCTATTTGATTGAATTATATACTCCAGATTGTTCCCTACACCAATTTAAAGTAGTGCAAGGGATTCCAAGCCGTGCAACACTTGTGCACGACTCCACTCAATAGATCTTTGAGGTTAGATCAATGCTAGTTTAATCCAATTCCATGCCAATTTCATAGGTATGTTTAATAAATGGATGGATTACATCATGGAGATAATCCGTATAGTGCGAGGAGGAGATGAGGTCATAGATGACTACATGAGTTGGTACAACCATATTACCCAACGATTCATTAGCATGCACATGTGCATCATGCACTTTGTTACAAGTGATACTTAAAAATTCTTTGCATTTCAACATATCAAAAGTATGACCCAACTCTTTCTCCATTTCATGTGTCAAGGTTCAGGGAGACTCATCTTCCAAGAGATGACCCTTATCGTGTGGATTTTTTGGTGATTGATTTTGAGTGTCGACTTGCAAACGTCGTCCAAAGATAGTTTAGAGATGGCCAAGATGATGATGAGGACAATAGAGGAAATGAAGAAGGGGAGTCTATAGAACCAGCTCTTGTGGAGGGGGTCGAGGGCGAGGACATGGAGGAGGACCTGATGCAAGAGTTAGAGGAGGACGTTAGTGATGTAACCAAGCAACTTGGGGGACTTATCACAACAGATGCCTACATAGATGGCCTCAACGGTTGATTTCAGAATCCATTTCAAGTGCATGACATCCTTGGCAGCCCATCCACACCAGCAACCACGGTGAAGGAGAGGGGCCCTGCTGATGCCAGCCCTTCGCGTTGCTCCTCATTGCCAACACTACATATAGATCTCGTTGAAGTTGACGATGTCAGTGGATCTTGGATTTCATATGTTAACGAAGCTAGCCAGATCTAGTCTGCCACCTAACTGGAGTCCGAGGCACCTCTGCAGGAACCAGAGGAAAGACCGACAAAGCTTATAATCTTCCAGAGGAGAAAGCGTCAATGACGTACTTGTTATATATACACCTATGTATCACATGTAAAATTAATGAATAATTTCTTGTTATAACATGTAATTCTTCTTCTTTTATGATCTTGTTCACTTTTATTATTTTTGAAGCTTATTTAGAGGCTCACGTGTACGGCACAATTGTATGAACTAGCTCAAGTGTAGGTCCTTACGTAGTGAAATAATGGTTTTGCAGAGGGTCGTACGGTCTCACAAGGCGAGACCGTAGTCAATGTGTTGACCACTCTAGAAAACTGCTAAATAATTAACCCATAAATAATAATCAAGAAATGAAAAGCAAGCGTGGAGTTAAAATTTGTTTATTTAACTCTACAACAAAGATGTGTATTGTGTGCAAGTATGTGTAGAGTATCAAACACAAAGAGAAAACAAGATAGATCAGTCAAAAATGCACAAATGTGATATTTTTATATTTTTATTTTCAATTTTCTGTTTTTGTATTTTCTTTTTACATTTTATATTTTTGTATTTCCTTTTTCTTTAATAGATATATAAAGCTATATATATGATATATATAATATAGGATATAATAGATATAAAAGTTAATAAAAAAGATCAAAAATAATAAAATAAACTATTTTTGGGTTTTAGATAATTTTTTACTATTTTGTGATTTTTTAAGAATTTTTGCTAATTTTAATATATTTTTACAATAAATAATACACTAAAACAAGGATAAAATTAATAATCGAAATTAAAATGGAGGTGAAAAATACCAAATAGTATCAAAATTTCTCCAAATTATTTTTTATATAAATATAATAATATAAAGAAAAATGTAAAGCAGAAAACACATTTTTTGGATTTTTGAGAATTTTATAACTTTTTATAAGTGTTTTTAGGTTTTTTTTCAATTTTTATGAGTTTCCTTTTATAATTTTTAGTGATTTTTGGTCTTAAGGTTAAAAATAGATAAATAAACAAAATATATTTTTTAGGACTTTTTCAAAAGTTTTAATATTTTTCATTGGTTTTCTAGTATAGACAGGGACGTTATAAGTTTTTTATTTTTAATACATAATAAAAAGGCTCCAAAATGCAAAATAAATTATGTGCATCAAACTAGATGCAATCAAGAGTCTATAGATATTTTTTTGAGATTTTTTGATTTAATTTCTATTTGAAATAAATACAAATATCAAAGAGAAAATGCAATACTGGCAGGGATATTAATGTAAATAGCAGAAAGTTTAAGGGCATGTACGTAATTTTCATAAAACGTACAAGGGACCCCTCGCAAAATGCCCGTACCTCATACGTACAGGCACATGAAGTGACGTTGTCGGGGACCTCGATGTAATAACAAAAAGAATGGGGGCCTAAGTGCAAATGTTATAGAAATTATAGAGCGGCCCGGAAGAACAGGAAAGATGCCACGCCACGATGAGTTTCCTCCAACCCATACCCTCCCCTTTGGTGCGCGATGAGACTCCAAAATGGCTGAGTAGCTTCCTGGGATGGTCCTCTAGCGACTGGACTGGCAAAAAACTCTGTTGAGGGTTGGATTCCCCACCCGAGGTCGGAGAAGCAGACCACCTCCAGGTACCTCCAACGAAAATCAAAATTGGTCCAGACGTGCATGATGCTCCAAATACTTGCACAAAAATAGTTAGATGGTCAAGGGCAAATTGCCTCGACCCTGTAGTGGGGTGGATGGGTACAAGGGATGCGAGATGGAAGCTCGCTAGAGTAAGCTCCGACGAACAACAGACTAGGTTGATTAGGCGATTGAAACGCGGAAGTAAAAGCGGGAAAGATTCTAGAGACTATGCTAACTTAGAAAACACACGAAAAAATGGAGAAAATAAACCTCAATATTCAAAAGACTAGAAATGAAGGACCTCATGGCAGCGTAGACTGCCGGAAAAGGTGGAGATGCCCCTAGACACGGTCAGACTCCGCTCGAGGCTGCAGGAGAGAGCCCTGTCACCACTCTCTATCCCGAGCGCAATAAGTAGGGTTAGCTTGGTCAAAAGGGAGTTCAAACTTAGAAGATAAGACCGGATGGTATTTTGTATAAGGTGGTCGACAAGGGGGAAAGATCGAGGCATATCTAATGAATCAACGATCCAATCCCCGAGAAGATGCTTGGGCATGTAAGAGCATCATACGAGGAGAAAAAGTTGAGAAGGGCTCGAGCTGAGAAGATGAAAGAATCGAGACCCAAAAATGATAGAAATCAAGGTGAAATGAGGTTCGGATAGGAGGCAGACTTTGGTCAAAGAGTCGACCGAGGTCAACGGGTGGGAGAAGCTGATTGGTCCACGTGGACCAACCAGAAAAATCCATATCAGAAATCATTTAAAAATTTGATTAAAATAATAAATGAATTTATTAATTTTAAGTTATAAAATAAAAAATATTTATTATTTTCTAAAGAATTTTCATATGATTTTTTTATTTGTTTGGGCTTTATAATTACAAGTTAGCTTTTAGGGTTCTACTATATGTATATTCATCTATGCTTTTATATTTTTTATTTTTATTTTATAAATATAAAATTATTCTTTTATATATTTATAACTTATGTTTATATACTTAAATATATTTTTGTTATATTTTTCTAAATTAATATATATTCTTAAATAAATAGGTGTATTATTTATATATGTATAGTTAAGGTATATACATCTATGTATTTTCTTTACATATTTTATTTTGGTATTTTCTTTATTGTTTTATTCCTATTTTAATATATACATATATTATAATTAATATTGACAAGATTATAACAATATAAAATATAAAAATAATGAATAATAATGAATATTTTAATATGGTAAAATATATAATAGGGGTCAAAAACCTAATTTCACACCTTAACTCTAAAAAATATGAAACCAACATCATTAAATGGTTTATTAAAAGTTATGTAAAATTAAAGGTGATTTTAATACATTTTTAGTTTTTATTTGAGTGATATGGGTCTGGGAAGTTGGGATTTTGGAAACTTATTTTGATTATAACTTATACACTGCATATTATTTTTGTGTGAAATCAAAGTTGCATTTTTCTATAATTAGTTGTCTACAATTTCATGTTCAAAGTTTCTTTATTGAAGTATAAAAAGCTGAAATAAAAATGGGTCCCAAATATAATAAAAAATGAATAAATGAAAAGGAATTTTATTGTATTTTGGACCCTTTTCTCCTCATACTTTATTCCTTGTCTAGCTAATCATCGAGATGCCTATGCCTTGGGGTTTAGGGTCATAAAATATCTTCAATATTTTATTCTTTTTATTTTCTTTTCTTTATTCTATAACTTTGGTATTAAAAAAGGTATATTATGCACATTTTGTACAAAAATGCATGGATTCTAAAATGCATGAATTAAGGGTATTTACACACATTTATTAAGGCGAAAATGATATAATAAAGATGATGAAATGGAGATTCATCACATAGTGTTTGAATGTAAGGTGTATGACTTGATTTTTTGGGGAATAAAAGAGAATCTCCCTGGAAAAGAGGGATGCTTTATTACAGCTTCTGGGCACAACCATGACCAGGGGAAACAACTTCCTTTGATGAGAGCCATGGAATCTGGAAATGACTCCCTTCCAATAAGTTTCCATGAGTACCGTCCAAGTGAATTTTCCTCTGCAACTCCATCTCTTGAGTAATTCTTTCAATTATTACAGTAGACATGCTCGAATAAAATTTGTATAAATCAAGTATTCATACATGAAACTTTGATGAGAGATTGATGCATGATCTTATCTAAAGGCTAATTTTACTCAACCTTCCATACAAAAATTTTACACAATTTAGGTATCGTTTGCTAATGATGAATTCCCATTCATGCACCTTTATTCTTTCATTTCTTAAAATTCTAGTTAAATACATGTAAATATCACTAATATGTATGAATTAACATCTGTATATTAATATGTAAATAGTGTGTAAATGCCAGTAATTAAACCCTAAATAAAAGAATAAAGGAAAGAAAAAGGAAAATAAAGGAAGTATCAAAGATTCTGATTGACCCTAAACCCCGAGTTCAAGTCAAATTTTGACTAGGTTGACCAAGAATAAAGTAAGGGGAGATAGGGTGAAACAATGTACAGAAAACCCTAAGAATTCTAATTATAATACATTGTTAATATCTCACATTTATACTATTTTATTCAACATCATATACACATCAAGTAAACATATGTTCAACGTAAACTTGTACATAATAATGTATTTAAAATAATAAAAATATTGACAAAATTATATCATGGAGAGGACATTATGCATACTCAATTGGAAAAACTATAAAACGAACTTCATTGATCAATATCTTCTCCATATGAATTCAAATTGAACTAAACTCACCTCCAATGTATTTCGAATTAAATTATCTATCTAGTGAAGGCAGTTTCTTTTTAATTGGAGTTAAGATGCAAAAGTCGCCATAGGTCCATGTGTGTGTGTATATAAATATGTATGTGTGTGTATTTTCTGCCAAATTATTTATTGTGTATATTTTCAATATCATTATATTTTTAAATAGTTGTACATATTATATAACTTACATTAAATATAGAAATAAAAACTAAAACCATTTAAAAAGACCAAAAAAAATAATAAATCCCGATACGTAGGTATAATATACATCTATTGTAAAATACCTGTAATTATTTATACATATAAATAAATATATAAAAATCCCAAAAATATGCATGAATATCTATTAAATAATATTGTAAATAATAAATTTTTAAATAAGGCATTATTTATATAAATAATAAAATAATAAAACAAATACATAATATATATGCATAAAATATAAGTAATAATACCTAATAAATAAGGTGATAAAAATTAATAAAAGTATAGTAAAATAGTTAGAAGTAAGAATATTTTCCATGTTTTGAGTTTTATAATAATAAAGGACTTACTATTTTATAATATTTATCTTTTATTTTGCATTTATTGTTTGTCTTGTAGCGGGCTTAGGTGGACCAATCATAGCAGAGGGCATATTGACTTCGAGTCAGTAGTGCCCTCCCACATTTGAAATGTGTCAGACGATGTCCCCTTAAATCTTTGAATTATTTCACCCGACTCGAGCATCAAATCCGCATGATTCCTTCTACAAAATTATTTGCTAGATCTCCATCTTCCACGCAGATAATCCAACTCCGATTATCACCTTCTCGTTTGAGTGAAACCCTACTTTGAAACTATCCTTTTGTTGGGCTATAAAGCTTCTCCAGATTCGATCCTTGGTACCCTAATCCATTTACATTACGCCATAACCCTAGAATCAGTTCTAGAGCTCTTCCCTTGTGACAGGAGGTGAAGACAGTGATTCCAAGGCGAGGAGAAGGCCAAAGACATGTGATTCAGCCATTGTCGGAGCTTTCTCTAGGTGATATCTGCTCCCAAGCCCTTCAGGTCAATTGAGCTACCCTACCTTAGGTATTTTGTTTTGCATTTTAATTCTAATAATGTAGTTATGCACATTATTTCGTTTAATTGCATTTTGATTAGCTTAAAATAAAAAAATCAAGTATGATGGAGCTCTAGGCTCTGGCTTCTGTCCTCACTGTATCAACCCACGTTCCGACCTCACCTCCATCTCATATCCTTCCCAAACGCTTCTACATATTCCCTATGCCTTCCTATCATCTTGACCTTGTTCAGGTCAAGCCCACTGATCTCCTCCTTTACCGTACATCGGAGATGCTTCGCCTCTCCTCACCCTAACCTTTTTCCACTCGATAACAGGTAGAGATGCATATCCCTCGAGCCCCAAAGTCTTATATGCAGTCCTGACTCCAGAGGAGACCTTCGATCAATCGAGTCCCAACTTCAGCTCCTAGATGCCATTTTCCATCGACGACCTCCAGGCCTCCACCAATGAGGCCTGGACCTCCTTTGTACCTGTAGTAGATGTATGTGGCCTACATGTAGTTGTAGCACCTTTCAGTTACCCCAGAGGTGGTCGAATGATGGAGAATGATCATATCGAAGAGAGCCCTACCGTCAGTTCATCCTTATTCTTTCAGAGCATCACTCCACTATTGGATGAAGAACACATCCTCGTTTTAATCAGGCCTGCACGATCAAGGAGAATCGGTGCATATTGTGTGTTGTCCATCATAAGTAGTGCATCATCACATGAGGATTGTGCCTCAATGATAAACTACATCCAACCTCCCTCCACTTTATTGATTTTATATTCAGTACTATAATTATTAAATGGCATGCAATAAATTTTAAATACTTTACAATTGGACCCCCTGAGTTTTATCTATGGAATTTTAGTCCAGTTCTGCGTACTTCACGTGTCGTCCCATGTGAAGCCCTTATTTGGGTATTTTGCGAGTATATAATGATACGTCTTGGATATGTTATGAATTTCATGGAAGGTTTTTGATATTTGCATATTGGTCCTTGCTTGGAGCGTGCTTAACACGTGTATTTGTGCTTTATTGCATATTTTACCATAGAAACCTTGATATGTTCCTGATTGATTGAATACTTTGTTAAAATTATAAATAAGGCCCTTCCAATCGGGTTTAATTTGGTATAAAATTGGGAATATTGCTGCCTAGCCTCATGTACTTGCTTATTCTATTACAAAATATGTGTTAACTATCTCATAATTGCAAGTCCTGATATTATTGATATGAGTTTATTGAGTGTTTTATTTTTATTAGTTATCTCCTTTTGTTTATAAATTGTAGAAAAACTAGGTTAATTGCATGGACACATGATTCATATCATATATTTTTCATGTGGCTTTTTACTTTTATTTTCCTATTTATAAAAACATAAAAATATTGTGTCTTCACTGTTTTGATTTATAAAATCCATAAAAATTGAATTACACATCTAAAAATCACCAAAATAATATATTGGATAGCTTTTATTGTATTCTGCCACATGGCCAAAAATCACTAAAAAATACAAAACCAAAACTCTAAAATTGCAAACTACTAAAAACGACCGGGACCTCATCATCCAAGATCGAGACGAAGAGGGGCATGCGACTTTTTGGAAGTATTGGTGAACTAGATGGCTGCAGTGAGGGAATCTGGGACAAAGGACTTGTAGTATCTCTATAGATCTAGAAAAAGAGAAAGACCCACAATAAAATAGACGAATCAGGGGCTGACCATTGAGCTCACTCTGGCCTCGCAGGGCACGAGTGGGTGCGAGCTGGACATGTGTTCTATATCGAGTAAAGAGAGAGGTCCCAACAGAGAGAATTATAAAAATCATATAAAATTCTATAAAAATCTAAAAATAGTGTTTTGAGTTTCTATTTTTTATATTATCTAGTTTATATTAAATTTAATTTGCGGCCCTATCTGTTTTATTAGATATATTGTAGGCCCTAGTCAATCTTCCTATTTTCATATTTGTACTATTTTTTTATTTCTAACTTTAAAAATCCGTAAAAATCATAAAAATATTCTAAAAATACCTGAAATAGAGAAAAATGTATAACCCAAAACACTTTATTTGCCTTATTTTGATTTTATTTACCATATCTGAAAATAGAAAGATGCTTTTTATACCTCTCTTTATTTCTTACTTATTATTATGTATATTTTATTTTAAAAATTGATTACAAATATTTGCAAAAATCTAAAACTCATAAAAATATAAAATAAATTAAAAACCACATAAAAATTTCATATTATTCCAAAACTCACAAACACATTAAAATAAAAGGAACTAAAAAGGACAAAAAACTAAAATCAACCAAAAATACTTCTTACTCAGCAATAATCAATTGGCTTCTTTTTTACTCTACCCCAATTTTGACTTATGTGGTACGACATTCTACATCCTTCGCCTATATATATATATATATTGTAGAGTTAAAATAAGTTTTCTATCTCATATATTTCACTTGTTTGATTTATCATTTACACCATGGGTTGATTGTCGATTGATTCAAGAGTTGGTCGCCGCATTGACTTGAGTGTCTAACTTGTCATATTACTTGACATTTTTTTCTCGAACTATCAAATGGATGAAAAATGATTTTTTTGAAAACTTCTTAAACATTTGCGAAAATTTTGGAAAATCACAAAAAGGTTTAAAAATAAAAAAATACACTTCACCAAAAAATACTTTGCATTTGCGTTTGCATTTTTCAGAATGATGTTGGCAATTGAACTAGTCTGAATAAAATCTGAAGATTGGAGCTTGGTTTATACATTAATCCAATTAAATTCAAAGGAACCTTATAGGAACTAGAATTCAAACTTATCAGGTTAGCTTCACTTAATTCTTTATGACCATAAGATTATGTTCATTTGTCATCTTACCTGCCTTAGTAGAATATTTCTAGACACATGCCTGGCCCTTGTCGACAGTATCCTAAATTGGACAAGCAATCTACACTAGCTCCACTCAGGGCAGAATTCTTTTTCTTGAGAAGCACATTGATGGAAACATATACCGCCTCAATAGGAGGTCAGCGCCCCCAATCTAATCTAGTAGTGACGACGTCTAAAAACAGGATGATGTGGGTTGCAATAAGGCTTCAAAGAGGGATCGTCTTGTGGCTCAAGAAGAAAAACTACTTATGTAAATGCTTATATTCCGTACATATAAAAAGTATGAAATAATGAATCCAAAAAAGTTATATGGGCAAAAATCAATTCCTGTCAGAGTTACGTATCAATAAGCAATGCTCATACTTCAAATTCAAATACTACATGGTTTCCTGCAGCTGGAATCTTGGCTACAATGACCAAGCTCCAAGGGATTGTAGCGACACTGGCTACAATCCATTCTCTTCTCTACCCTCTCTTCTTAAGCTGGTAGCACTTAAACTTAGAAGTAAATAACAAACTCCTTGAGGAAAGAGTTGCTAGTCTGGGGAATTAGGGTTACCATGTCGAGGATATTATTTCTTTGCCACTTCGAATGTTGGGAGCTACTTTTCACAATCATTGTACAAGAAAGATTCATAGTTATAAGAGTTTGCGTATGAAAAGGTTTGTTCTTATCTGGCTTTCGAGGAGAGTTGAACAGAGAATTGTGGATCTTAAGGGCTGTTAAGTCTTAGATCATATTCTAAATAAAGTTCATACAAACAAAGAATCGAAGGTCCCACTAAGCTCCATACTTTGATTTTATAAAGATAAGTTTAAAAATCATATCCATTCTAATCTCTTTCTTTTTCTTTGCTTTATTTCCTTTTTAATTAACGATAAATCTCCATTTCATCACATTTACTCTTTCATTTTAGCTTTAAGTCCCTAGTTAAATGCATGCATATAGAATTAATGTATATAATTAACATTAAATAATTCACATAAATTACTATATAAAATATTGGATTTAATTCCAAAATAAAAGAATAAAGGAAAGAAAAGAAAAAGAATATAGTGTCAAAGACACTGAGTGACCCTAGACCTCGATACTCAATCATCATGATGATTTGGTTGACAAAGAACAAAGTAGGGAAAAAATGACAGCCCATTGTATAAAACACAACTCAGAAGCCCTATTTTTATAGCCAAATAATTGTATTTTGGGTCCTATTTTATTTTCTTATTTTATATCTATAATAATATTTTTTCATGAATATTGTACATAAATATATAAAGAAAAATACAAAATTTATTTCATTAAAAAAATAATGCAGAGTGTGCCTGGAACACACAAAATAAAAAGGTGCAAAGAAAACTTTATAGACCTATATCTTCTTCATACATATTCAAAATTGACAAACTCACCTTTATTATTCATAAAATTAAATTATCTATCCAATGACAATGGTTTCATTCAATTTAAAGTTAAGATACAAAAGTTGACTTTTGGGCCCTCATTGTGCAATATATATGTATATAATATTCAATATATTTTTCAATATCTTATATTTTTATACATTTAAAAATATTATTCACAATATAGGTAAATAATAAAATTATAATAAAACCATAAAAAATGCATTAAAATGTACCTAAATATATAGGTAAAATATACCTATATAATATATGTACATAATATCTAATTAAACAAATAAACTCGAAAAGATAACATAAAATTATGTAATTAAATAATTTATAAATATGCAAAATATTTAAATAATAAAATAATATATATAATACAAAAGAAAAATAAAAAAAAGCCAAATACAGGTATATATATACCTATGTATACATGTAAAAATTAACACCTAATATTAACTTGTAAAAATAAATAGAAATTACAATAAAATACTACATACATTTACAAATATTTCTTATATTTTAACTAAAATCAAATTAATCATTTGCTATTTTTTAGATCATTTATTAAAGGATTTAATCTTTGAAATTCTCTGGTAGGTCCAAGTGGACCAACCAGAGCGCCCCATGCGTTGACCCCCGATCAACTGCACAGTACTCACCTCCCACCTTGTCAGAACCTCGTGACCTTCTGAATTCGCCAATTTTACACTCCATATCCACACGTCTATGTTCATTGAGCGTCCCACCCTCCTGCAGCATGTTCTTCCCTCTACCTCGCCATGTCCTGAAATCTAACGAACCACGGTCCTCCTCCACGCAATCTCTCTACCACTTTTGCTCAAACTCCACTTATAAATAACCTCTTATTCCTCCCTTTCTATATTTGATCCCTCTTCTGCCTCTATAACCCCAAAGGATTCATCTGGAGTGCATTCTTAATGACATCAAGCTATGCTCGGATTTGTCGGCAAGGATAAAGAGGAGGAGAGTGAGATCCAGGCCTTGTCGGATCTCCTTTGACAACATCTCATCCGCTCCTTGACTCGGGTCAAGTTGAGCTTCTAGGAAACCTTATTTTGGTTGCATTTATTCCAAGTAGCCTAGACTTAATTTTAATTTAGTTAATTAGTGTGCATTAGTTAAATTTTACGAATTTGGAGCATTAAACTCCTTCCCCAATTCTATTGTAGATAGACATTTCATTCGTGAAAAAAATGACGATGGTCAATTGTGTCTTCCCTACTTTAAATCTAACGATTAGATTTTTTATCTCTTCACAAAGGGGTTGCCTATGATGCATGTCGAGCTGAATGTAGGAAACTTGGGCATGGTTGACATGTATGCCCAAGTTGAAAGGGAGGGTTGAGTTTGTCGTGTATTTGGGTGGGTAAACATGTCTATGGATGAGGACTTGTTTACCATGTCTCCTATAAAATGTGCTCATTTCCCTCTTTTCCATTAAGTTAGTGAAGAGGGTCCTAATCTCTTGTGGAGATTAGGGTTGTGATCAACCATCCTTTTTCCCTCATCATAAGGTTCCGATGGAATCCTCTCCGTCGTGGTGATTGTTCGTGAGTGATTTCAGCAGAGCTCAACGACTGCACCTCCTTGGGAGGAGGAATTAAGGAGAATTACCACCTTGAAGCAGAGCATGAGCTGTAGAATGACAACAACCAAAGACTTCATTACCCTCCACCCCCGAGCATTGGAGAGAAAACCTTCATTTCACTACAGGACCTTGGACTTCATGGAAACACTGCTCTCATGAGGAGCATCTACATAGGCAACACTCTTACTTCTTCTTGCGTACGATCATCTCCATTGGAAGCATCACACCCGCAGGCCCCTTTGGAGCTTTACCCTCTTCTTCCACGCTTCAACCATCAAACTCAACAATATCTCCTCCCTTGTCAACAACTCACCAGAGATCTGTCAAGGGACAATCCTGATCGGAGCACCTCCAGACTGAGAAACCTCTTTTGTGAACAACAAAGAAGGGACATTGTCACGCACCTCCTTTTTGAGATTTATCCTCAACCATTCATGCCAATGCAAATCCATCATTCATCGCACCTAACATGAGTTGCATCGATGCCAGAGAAGTCGACATGTGTCCGGAACTAAGCTGGTAGATCAGGGAGTGAATAATGTCTTACTACCCTTACTAATTCTATCAAATTAATGGTCAAATTAATCGTTGCGATGTTCGTTGCAGTTGGATAATAAGAGCAGATCAAAAACCACTTTTAATTAATGTCGAGTTAATCATGAGTGGCAAATTTATTTTACTTGGGCAAGCCCAACGTCGAACTCAGGGAGGCAGCTGTCTCCTTAGGTAGATTTTTAGCAATTTTCCAAGGTCGGATTTTTAGAAGATATTTTTTGGTTTTTTTATATATTTTATGCAAGACACATGCAAAATCAGGCTAAATTACAAGTTAAATCAGAAAGATGGTCAAATTAATTCCAAAGTTTATGAAACTTGGCCAAATGATGAAATATAATGAAATTAAGCTATACTAATTTTTTTAGAATTTTCTGACACTATATGAATTTACTGTGAATTTAAAATTAATACAAGATGATTTTGACTAAATTAATTTTAATAAATACCAAATCACATTATTTTCAGATATCAAAATTATCCTAGATAGATCCACATGTGAAGAATCCAGGAAAATTAATAAATCTAAATTTCTATGTGAAATGGACCTACTCGAAATTAATTAAGAAAATCACTAAATGATTTATTCAGGCCTAGGGGTACATGTAAATAAGATTATTTTTAGATAAAATGTAAATTAATTATCCTAAATCTAATGTGAATTTTTGGTGATTTTTGGAGTCACAGAGAGATTACTACAAATTAAAAGGCATAAATGGTAAAATATGACAAAATTCCACCATTTAATTAATAATAAAATCCACTGCTTTCACAAAAATATGCCAAGTGTCACATATGAAAGAAGACAAATTAAGCTACAGAATGCAATGTTCAAACTTGAAAAATAAGTTAAAATGAATGCCTAAAGATGCATGCAAAGACATGGATATGAATGCTATACAGAATAAAAATTGAATAAGGAAATATGCTGACTGAAATGAGATTACCTATATACCTGAGGGTGTATGTGTAATTTCTCCGGATGCACGTGCCCAGCACGTGATCTCCGGGGGGGGGGGGGGGGGCGTGATTGGCAAGAGCTTCAAGGGGGTCCTCGTAATTTGTTCACCTTAGACACGTGCATAGCACGTACTTAAGCTGGCAAGGATGTGGTTGTGACCTACTGGAAAGTGTAGGGTCTTCCTGCAATTGACCCTCCCCTCACGTGCCTTGCACGTGAGGTGGGATTGAGGATGAGGGCGGCGTAAGGCAGCGTGGCGGTGGCCAATGCTGGAAGCAGGATCGGCGAGGGGGTGCTGACGGCCGACCGGCTGCTGGATTCACACAGAGACGAGGCGGGCCGGCAGCCACATGCAGGCAGAGCGAGGACGTCTGGTTGCCCCGCGGCGACAGGCTGAGGTCGAGCGCTCTCCCACGGAGGCTGCGCGAGGCCACTGGGGAGAACGCGCTTGGGCGACACACGCCCAGGTTCGGCATGCACAGACGAACCTTGCAGGAGGCAGAGGAGCGAGCTGGTGGTTGTTGGTGCTTGCAGCTGGAGAGAGCACTCGTCGTGGCTGTGGTTGGCTGGTTGGCAAAAGTTTGGCCGACACACGGCCAAGGGTCGTCGAAGGCGGTAAAGACAACTTAGGGGCACACGACCGTGGGCTGCTGGGGCTGAGGCTGCGTGCGCGGAGACGACGAGGGGCGGCGGAGGCTGGAACGACGAAGGGCAGCGCGTGGGTCACGCGCAGCCAGGGGGCTGGTCGTGTTAGCAGTGGAGGAGGCTGCGGTGGCCAGGAAGCTTGGAGGCGAGGGGATGCGGCCACGACGATGGAGGGCTGGCCGAGCGGCTGCTGGCGTCAGGGAGGTGGAGTACGAGCGGAGGAGGAAGAAGAGAGAAGGAGAGAGAGAACGTGGGGGACAAAAAGGCAAAAATTGGGGATTTCACAATATCCCCTGTTTTGCATGCATTTGTTTTGTGGGCTTAAATTTTCTATTAATTGATTGACAAAAGTTCGTCAAAAAATCTGATAAAAATCACCATAGTATTCATAGCATGTGATTTATCCGTGAAAGTGCAATTGTTTTTGAGATTTGATGGATGGAGGATGGTGAACCGAGGAGAGAGAGAAAGAATGGTTGTAGTAGAGGAAGAAGATGAGAAGAAGGGAACAGGGGAGAGGAGGAAGAAAATGAAGGAGAAGAGGAAGGAAAGGATGAAGAGGAATTACTTGGAGGGCGGATTCAAATGCCTGGGAAGGGAAGCTTGAGGCTTCCTGATTCTCGCTCAAAGCCGCAACGTGGCTGAGCTTAGTAGCTCCGGTTAGGTGGCTACAACGGTGATGAGATCACCGGACTCGCCTGGCAAGTACCTGTTGTTGCTCGATGATGAGGGCTCTCACTCGCTATCACCAAGTAGAGGACAGAGCTCGGGTTTTTGCGCTTAAGATGGCGGATGGGGAAGCCGTTGGAGGTACTCGGCCTTTTAAAGCCGATGTGAGGAGGAGTGGCTAATGGAGAAGGTGGAGCTCATGGGGGAGATGCATGAGTGGGTGAAGTGCGCGACACAGCAGAACGAGGGGTTGGCGGAGTGGTTACGTGGTGCAAGTAGTCAGCAGAAGAGGGAGATCGAGAGGGAAGGTGAAGAAGGTGGGTTGGCACTTCTCCCGCAAGTAACGGTAGGTTGAAGAAAGAGTTTAGAGAGAGAGAGAGAGAGAGAAAGAGAGAGAAGAGAAGAGTCTTGGGCCATTGATGAAATACCCTTTCATCCAACGACCCAAGATTAAGGAGGGGGTGGCATAAGTGGGTGAATGAGGAGGCGACACATGGTGGCTTTAGGAGCTGCCACGTGTCGCTCCCAGAAAAATCCACAACTAAATGCAAAGAAAAATCGGAAAGAAATAATAAAAAAGGTTAAATCAAAAAGTGATCAACACAAAAGTTGCTCGTCTCGACAAGATCTACAACTTTTGTGAAGGGTCAAAAATTAAAAGAAGTCATATGTACACAAATGTATTTTGGGTGGTACCTTAGAGATATAAAATACCGCATTTTATCTTTTGTAATTTTTTTGTCATTTTTAAGAGAGATAAAAATCAAAATAAAGTTATAAAAATATAAAAGGAATATTTATAACTTAATTTATTTTTTTGGATTTTTACTAATTAAGAAAATAAAAAGATGAAAATGAAGGGCAAAATGGTCAATATGTACAATAAACAAAAGGGGCCCAAAACCCAAGTTTTGCATACGAGCTCCGATTTTAATGAAATTGGTATTGTTTTGAAGGTCTCTGAATGTATATTACTTTAAAAGTGAGTAGACCTAATTCGAAGGTTGTATAAGAGAGATATGTGCGTTCTAAGGTCTAAGGTCTTCAACTCGATTTGAGGTTTTATTGGGCAATTTTACAAGTAAGTCTTTTTTTATATTTTTCTTTAATTAGTGTTAGTTATATATACACAATATAGTTGGTTTCATTAGATTCGGAGTTAGTATAAAATATATACAAATAAGGTATTTTATCTAATATACAGGTGAATATTTACAAGTGAAATTGGCTTCTTATTTTATGCAAATATGAATGCTAAAATGCATATATTATGCTTGCATGCATGGATGCTATTTTTGCAGGATAAGGGGAAATATGTTGCTATTAACTCGGGAACAAAGCTCTATTTTCAACTTTTAGAGTGATGAATCACAGATTCTTCAGGGAGGAAGGCTTTCCATCTGAGTTTCTCAAAGCTCATCCTTCTACTATCGTTTGATATAGATCGTCGATAGGATCTAGAGCAACCACATGGTGATACTTAAGCCACTAGACCACATGGGTTGCTGCACTCTAGAAATCGTTTAATCTAGGGCTACTCATGCATACCCAACTAGGGATAGGTGTTAGAAAATTCTCAAGTTCGATATTCGCTCCGATTTGGCTCGCTAAGAGTTCGATTCATATTTGGTTCACACATAAACAAATTGAACCTGAACACAAGTTTAAGCTCGATTAAATAAACGAACTGAATATAAAAATCATAAGTTCGCTCAGGTTCGATTCATTAAAAGCTCGATAAACACACATATATACATATGTACAAATCCCTATCTGCATGAGTGGACATTACTTCGAGATAAGTGGATTTTGTCCAATGACAAGTGAACTTTAACTGGAGATACGTATATATTTACGAGATAAGTATGTTTTATCTCAGTATAAGCTAAATAGTCGCATCATGGTTACAACATCCATCATCTATGCTTATAATACTTTTCCTTATCGCATATCCCCGCATTATTCCTTATCCTCATCTGAACGTATATAAAATATATTATAATTATACTTTTTTTTAAAGAGACAAATCCTTAATATTATAATTTTTATAAAAAGATGAAGAAGAGTTAGATAAAGAAAATACTGAATGAATTTGTATTCTAATTATAAACACATATACATATTTCCATTTCTTTTCTTTTCACTCCCTCTTATTAGAGAATTCTCAAGTTTGATATTTACTTAGGTTCGATTCAATTAAAAAGAGATTCGATTCATATTCGGTTCGAAAATAAATGAACTAAACCTGAAGCACAAGTTTAGGCTCGATTAAATAAATGAATCGAACCTAAAAATATAAGTTCACTAAGGTTCAATCCGGTTACACCCTTACGCCTAATACAAGGTTGGCAATGTGCAGAGACACCTTGTGGTAATTATAGAAGTGCAGTTAGGCTCTATTTTGTTTAATTCATTCTATTTATAATTTGCATCTACCATCATGTACCAGAATTATCCTTTGGACATTCATTTTGCAGGATTTTTTAATTTTTAAAACTTATACGTTGAATATTAACTCTCTACAATTTAGTATTTTAATTGGTTTTTTATGGTACATGTATGATTTATTAAAAAAGTTTTTTTAAAATTCCAATATTTGCCTTTTGAATGTTGTTTAAATCATATTAAATTATCATTTGCTCTGGAAAAAAAATCCAAAAATTACCAATTATAAGATTAATTGTTCTCTTTCATGTCCCAAAAATCATCTCAAGTGCATATTCCTTATTCTTTTAATTAATTGAAGAGTAAATTTTGTAATTGATTTTTATTTATTCCACAAGTCACATTGTTGCCTAAATTTAGAGTTAATTGGTTGCCTCTCTAAAATATCTAACGGAACAAATTTGGATTTCTCTGATATTCACTCATGGATTAATTATAATAAACTTGCTCAAAACTACTATGTTTTAGTAAAAAAATCGTAAAAATTTCATATTTTATCACAAAATACAAACAGTTATAGTAGGTGCATTTCATCATTTTGTATCTCTTGTTAAAATTGCATCATTTCTGCATGCCATAAAAATCCATAAAAACTTACTTTTTCATGCACGCATATTAACTCATAAAAAACATTTCATGTCGTTCCTAATATCTAATATCTAGGAAAAAAATGCGAATTTTCAAAATTATATTTTAGGTATGTTCTTGGTATTCAAGAAATTGGACACTTTGCATTTGACCTAGTTTATGCATTCCATTTTTATTCTCTCCTAAAAACATTTTTTTATATAAAATCCCAACAAATTGTGTTAAGATAGTGAATGACATTTTAACTCCAAAAACATTTCTAACCTAATTTTCATGTTACGATTTGAGCCATTAACTTGATTTGTAAAAATCCCTCATAGCTATATTTTATTCCTTGGTTTACAGTTACATCATCACATGACATTCAATCGCATACATTGTGCATTCACTTTTGCATAAAAAATCATAACAAATCCTTCTTTAAAAGCACAACTGCTTGTTGTTTGAATCTGAATTTGAAGCCTGAACATTTGCCTTCTTGTGTTTGACCTTGAGCTTGTCCAAAGAAATAAATTATCATTCACATTGTATTAACATATTATTCTTTGAGTGATTTTTATTAGTGGTTTAAACCAATCACTACAATTAATTCCTGATTATTAAAATCGATTGAAAGCAACACTTCAAGCTTGTCCATCGCTTGAAAGCATGAAGAACACCCATGTTCTTCCAAAATCATCAGATTATTGCCATGTACACCCCTCTAATGGAGATGATTCAACTCAAGAAAGCATTTATTATTGTAAGATCGGTACATATGAAGCTGAAGAACTCGAGCATCAATCGTCTGAGGGGAACTGGGGAAGTATTTGGGAAGATCACAACTGATTCTCCTACTTCTATATGTTATTGTTCCCACCATATCGAAAGAAACAAACGGTTGTAATCCAAGTTCAGCTTCAGCATGAATCCTCTCCAATACTATAGAGACCGGCTGTAAAGAGGAGTGCGTCATGAGCCGCTCGATCAAGATCGAGCGACTCACACAAAATCTGGGTTTTTCTTAGCCAATGGGACGTACTCCTCTTTACTGTCAACCTATGTACATGCAGTTCAGCTTCTAATCACTAGTGTTGATCTGAAATGGTGGAATAATGGCCAAGGCACCCTTGAACATTTCAAATGTCACATCTTCTTACATGCGGCCCTTCATGTGAGTCTGTGAATTTCGTGTGTACGTACTCATTACTTTTGGTTATTTTGCGTGTATAAAGTTTTGCTTCATTTGCTTTTAGGTCCTCTGACTCTCTTTGCAATTATGCCCTTAGTTATGTGGCACTTTTTGGTTAGCTTCTAATGCCTTTTTGTGGAAAAGGTGTTAGTTCTTGGTAGCTTACTTGGTTACCAAAGTTTTCTGACATATTAAGGTGATTTAGAGAAGATATGAAATTATTTAGATTCTATAAATGTGTAGTTTAATTAGTGAGGAATTTGAAATTATTGCCTTGCTTTCTTCTCGTTGGTGTGCTTCTTGTTTACTTCACTCATGTCCTATTTCTACGTTACTTTCTTACTCTTTTGGCACTTAACTTCATCAGATTACTCACACTTACTGGACATATTATATCGTATGATATTTCATTGATCTATCATCATATATACTACGAAGTAGCATACTTCATTTACAAGACTTCTTCCTTTGTTTTCAAAATTAAAACTACATAAAACCAAAAGACATAAAAAATACACAAAACAAAAACTACAGAAAAATATTAAAAGATAAAACAAAAAATTTGCATTTCTGTGTGATAACCTCTAGAACTCATCTACTTAACTTCACGCCTCTCCGAGTTTGGCACTCCTACCCTTGCCACTCTATATGTAATATAAATATTAAAATAATCAATTGTTTGAAAATTAGACCTTGATATTAAGCCACAAGGTCTTTTTGACACTTGTTGATTTTTCTACTCAATTTCTCATGCATTTTCACCATGCCAAATCCTATCAGAAACATCACCTTCCAAGTTAAGATATATGTGGAGAGAGATTAATCACATACATGCCAATATAAAGTGCTTCACAATCAAATGAAGTCAGCAACTTAGCCTAAAAAAGAAGACATATAACTCTCTTTATCAATGTCTTGTTCATTCTCTCTGTTGCACCATTTACTGAGGTATATTTGGTAGATTTTTGGTGTATCATGCCATAAAATCTGCAATAGTCACCAAATAGCCCAATTTACTCACTACCATTGTCACTACAAATGCACTTTTGCTTCATTCCAGTTTGTCTTTCTACTCGTATGCTGAAGTCTTTTAACAATCTAAGGAATTGGTCCTTCCTCTTCAAAGCATAGATCCACACTTCAAAATAAAAGTAACAAAGTAAAAAAGTATCACCAAAAAACTTACTTTAAATGGACCTCAACCGTTAGTGTGAATCATCTTTAATACATGCATCATTCATTAAGGTGGATGTCTCTTTAAATATACTACTTCCGAGCCAAACAATGTGTTCTCTCCAAATTTTCCTTTTTTTATATCTGCTAGAAAACTCTCTCACCAAGCATTGTAAACCTTTCTCACTCACGTGACTCAGACTTCAATGTCACAACTTATTTGAACCAACATCTTGCATCACATGTACCACATCACTAGAAACTGATGCACACACGATGTAGAGATTGTTGCTGCATTTCTTGCCTCGAGCAACAAACAAAGAAACTTAGTTAATCTTCCATTAACTACCACAAACATCCTTTGTCAAATGTATATCATGAGCATGTCTAACATATTTGGATGCTAACAACACTCCATTAGTATTCTTTATTGTAACCAATACCTACCTCATGTGACAAAAACCATTTCCCATTCTAAATGTGCCAAAAATACCAAATATGTATGAAGATAAGAAGTTCTTGTGAGAAGTAAAATGGAGAGTTTAGCTATTGTCTAAGAGTTGTGCCACTGTCATCGTAAGCTACATTCACCATATCCTTTTCATAGACAATGACAAGGTTACGTTTAACTAACAACAATATTTTCATCTTGGTCATTTTTCTTCTCTTGGTTGTAGTATCTATTTTTATTTCCTTTCTTGAGTTGGAAATAATTATTCTTGATATGCTTTTTCTTACAATAATGGGATTCCATGTCCTTTTATATGGGCTTGGACTTACTTCTACTGTCATCTATGTCTTTCTCATTATTAGACATCCTCCTTTCCTTATTCTTTGTAACAAAAAATTCTTTCTAACAAAATAATTTAGAAAATATAACACATAACTACCCTCCTTAATCTTAGATACACCAATCTTTTGAGAAGGAACAACTTTGAATTTTTTTCAAAATAGATTTCAAAATTTATTTTGAAATCTACCATTGAAGCTTCAATACCACTTTGTTGGGAACAAAGAAAACCTACAACGATGGAAACGTGTCGAAGACCTATGCAGAGACCAAAGATGGAAACCACAAACTACACCAAGCCAGCATATCAAGTACTCAAAAATCAGCCACAATATGCAAATAGATTTTAATGTGAATTACCCCGAAAATGATGGGATAATAAATCACGGGGCACCTGGACTCAAACTGCTCCACTATACTCGATTAAAGAAAATAGTTCTCCCGTAAGGAGCTCCACAAAGGCAAACCCTTAAAAGTTAGTGTGCACAATAAAGTATCAACATTAAACAAGTTAAAAGGAGGTAAAAGGAGATGTATCGTCGAGTTTGATGTGGATCCATTGCTCTCTTTCTCTGATTTTGCAGCATCAAAACCTAGTGCTCCAGATGCGCATGATCTCAGATGTCCTTGACTCGAGAGAGCAAGGAGATGAAGATGGGAAGTCCTTTTTCTTTGGCATAAGTCTTACCTATGAAGAAGAACTTGCAGCATTCACCATTGCAAGAAGAAAATAACAGTAAACTCAAGAGATGCTAACTTAATAGATGCCAAGAAGTGGATAATATATCATTACATAATCAAAGGATATACTAACTCAAGAGTTACGAACAAGAGTATATGCTCTCTTTGCATAATCAAATACTCTATAGATAAGTACGCAGTGGAATAACTATGACAAGAAATAAGTTGAATATTCGGTGTCATAACATAAATTCATAACAATGAATATGGGCATTTAAATTTGTTGCAAAAATATATGTTATTCTTATCCACATTGAACATATAGGACTAATCCTGTGAAAGCTAAAATCTGTGAGAGCGTCAGAGTAATGATTCTGGACCACTAAATTCTGTCATCTCTCTCCTCATCGATTGCAAGAGGAGAGCGAAGTATAATCTAAGTGATCCAGATTTACTGCTCTCATACTCTCACAAATTTCAGCTCTCACAAGATCGGCTCTCTTGAACATATTCATTGTTAAATATCTATATAATGACTATTGTCCCTTGACTTTTTCATTAAATGCATCTTAATCATTGCTAGTTTAAAGATAATTAAAGTAAAAATCAATGAATAATTGTTGTTATATGATTAGTTGCTGGCAATATAGCTAGAAATATAATATTTGTTCCAAATTGAAAGTGTGTAATGATAAAAGTGTATATTATTCGTTGTTATAGATTTAGCAATGGAAGACACTACCAGAATATTAGGAGACATTTGTATATGTTAGGTTTGATATTTTTAAACAATGATTTTATGATTACACTAGAAGAATTAAAGTTGATCGAGAATGTCGTCGATCGTAGTCCTGTCTCCTTTGAATAACTCGACATAAGAAAAAAAAATATCGGCCTAGAATTATCTTGGCTGTTTGGCTGATGTTATTAACAAGACAAGACTTTGTTAATCTCATATGATGTTGTACTCACCAGTGCTGATTGGTAAATGGCATGAAAAGTACGATTTAGGTGTCACATCGTGGGCAGAAAATATCATATCTCTATGTCAATGATCATTCTTCCTTTTGTAGTTCTCAACAAGAGAATATGTGAGGCTATGTATACAAATCATCTGCTAATTACTTCATGTAGACGGCGAATCTAACATTTAGGCTCCTGTGTAATATTTAGGGAGAGAAGACTACTATACATGCTATGGGTATGTGCCCATGCTACCGCATGAACTCCCCCGTTTGCTGCTCAACGTTCATCCTCGTCACCTTTCCATCCTCCCTACTTATCAACTCTGCTCGACGGGAACTTTCAACTTCGCTCTCTTGATGTCCATGTGGATGTCGATGTTTGTTTTTGTTGAAGATGAACCAAACATGTAATCAAACACGAGCAATCAATCACAAAGAACACACTCGATTTTACGTGGATATTCCACTATGAGAGAAAACATGAGTACATATACAAGTACCCTAGGACGCAACGACTCTATGTAGTGGATTGAAATTAAGCAAAAAAAAACAAGTCCCATAACAGAAATCAAGGAACCAATTAAATATGAGGTTAATTGACAAAAATATAAACATCCAACAAATTAGGTAATAATCATAAATAAGTTATTCTGATTATCTTTTTGTTTTCTAGAAAGATCTCCATGAGTGCTGAAAAACTGCACCTGATCAGCTTCTAAACTCTTGCAAAAGAGAAAGATAAAATCTCGTGGTCATTGTATCGACCATGTGAGTTTTAACAGAAAAGATTAATTTTTAGTTAATCTTTTTATTTATTTTATTTATACTCCTAAATATTGATGTATAGTGAAAGCATGTGAGTGTCGAACTCAGGGAGGCAAACTGTTTTAAACTAGGGAAAAACTATAGAGATTAAGGTTTAATAGGGTTTCCTAATTTTTTGTTTATTTTAAGGACTTTTCAGGATTTTTATTTGATTTTTAAAGAATTTTATTATTTTATGAATTTTAAGATTTTTGTGATTTTTATTATTTTATAAAATGTTTTGTAATTTTTATTTTATTTTATTTTGTTATTTTTATGTTTTTAATTTGTTTTACTGTTTTTATGAGTTTTAAAAGGTTTTAGGATTTTTATGGAGTTTGGTTTATTTTTAAGGTGAAAAATTATGTGTATATTGAAAACTGTTACGTATTTTGAATTTTTAAAGTTAACAACAGAAAGAAAGTATTTTTATTTTTTTAGAAAGTAGATGGAACTATCTTTAAAATGATATATTGTGCGTTTTAGGGGATTTTTCTTTATTTAGTTATGATTTTCAAAGTTTTTGTGTATTTTCTATTTTTTATTGGTTTTGATATGCACTTTTATTTTCTTTTTTGTTTATTATGTAAAATACAATAAAAAAGCTAAGGGAAATTTTTGTAGGATTTTTTATATTATTTGTTATTTTTAAATATTTTTATTTTTTGTATTTTTAAATGATTTATTAAAATAGAAATTGCTTTTTTACTTTTTAAAATTTATTTAATAATGTATATAGTATCATACGTATTTATATGTACTTTTTATTGTATTTTTATATTTGGTATTTTATTTGGTATGTATATATACTATATAGTAGATGTAATACTGTATAAGGGTATATATGAAATAATAGGGAATACTAGGGGGCGTGCTTCTAATATAGTAGGAAGATAGGGAGTACTTCATGCAACATGGCAAAAAGATAGCATGTCGTACATGTGTTTGACGTGCAATGCTGAAGCAGCGAAGCGTTTGATGTCGACGTGTGACTAGGCTGCGGGCCGTGAGATTGAAATTCGATCGGACAGTTAGAAACTAATCTTGGAAGGAGCATGTTCTTCCCTAAATCAGCTCCAAGTGATTCAAGGCGCAGGCGAAGCAGCGCCATCCCCGTGTACTCGAAATGGTGCTGATCTCCGGTCAAGGCGATATCAGATGATTCTACTCAATCGCTCGTCAGGTGCGCGACAATGGTGGTGTGATCGTCGACGATGCTTCCTCAATGAACGTCCACGATGCTCACGGTGAATTGTATGCTTCGATGCGGTACTCTATTTTAACACTCGATAGTAATTAGCTTCAGTTGACACTGTTGAGCGGCTCGATGGATGCTCAATTTTCAACGAAGGTTTAATGACGCTTCGTGTATGCACATCTCGATCTCCAAGCGATGTATGAACGAAGCTTCAGTGGTTCACATGTGCTCGGGTCTCAAGCACGCTGCAGCAACTAGATGTCATCCTCCAGATGATTGGTGGCATGCAAGATCAATCAAGACTCGAGATTGATACCTCGACCGAGGTGTCATTCAGGAAAGAGGATGATGATGGTGAATGGATGAATTGATCCTTTACAAATGAAGGATAGGATCAGATCTCAGATCCAGGAAGGATCTGAGTTGATATGGGGTGAGAGAACAGTGGAGAAGCAGAAGTTAATTAGAATTAGGTGATGATCGGATGGTTTGGGATTCAAAATTGATGAAATGTGAGATGAAAAGAGGTATTGGGATGAGGATAGATGATTGGAAGACGATCGAAGGTAAAAACCTTAACCTGGAAAATGGAATGCACGATGAGTGGACGCGCCTGTGAAGTGGAGCAGGTGCTTCGGATGTCGTAGCCTCTATGCGACAGCGGAGATCGCGAGGGCTCTATACGCGGCGGAGAAGGTCTGCGATGCCGACTGGTGATCTCACCATCTTCTGCTTCCTTGTTCGACAGAATTCTGTCACTCCTTCCATCTCTTGCTTTGCTGAAACTTGGTGGAAATGGAAGGATTAATGGCGGATAGCTTGTTAGGTGGGGAGTCGACGGCTATAAATAGGGATGGAGAGGTGCGGGCACCGTAGGTGGTGACAGGACGCGTGGTGGTTGGGCGAACGGTCGACCAATGGCCGACCATTGAGGTTGTTGGACGGAGGCACATGAGATGGGTGGAGGAAGAAGAAGAGGCAGAGGAGGAAGAAAGGGCAACGGGGAAGAAGATGGAATGAGGAAAGTAAGAGAGAGAAAAAGGAAGAGAGAGAGAGAGAAAGGGCAAAATAAAATAAAATTAATAATAGATAAATTACATAATTGATATAATTAATAATAGTTTAAATTAATAATTACATTAAATTAATGAATTAAGATGTAATTAAATACATAAATAAGTAGTGAATTAAAGATTCAATTAAGAAAATAATTCATTTAATAATTAATTATATAATTAAATAATTACCTAAATTAATTAATAAATAAATAGTATTTGATTAATAAATTTAATAAATAAATAAATGAATAAATTCTTACATTTAAAATAAAATAATAATATGAATTCAGTGTATTGTATATTATACCTAAATACATCCCAAAAAGTACATTTTTCATAATAACCCCCATTTTAACCAAACATGTGTCATTTTGTAGATAGTTTAATAATATGAATTTTAAAACTGAGTTTGCCCACTGAGTTATGAGGTCCGAAAAATGGTAACGGCTTCGTGGCTTTGGGCTTTATTGGTATTTTGACTTAATTATATATATAGAAGATTTTTAGAAAATAAATTAAGTTAATCGAGTTTATGTTAATTAATTAAAAATCCGGGAAGTTTCTACATATTGTACATATATACAACGGGGTCCAAACGTCAAAACTCGTACGATTTATTGTAATATTTTTTGATATTTTTAATAAAGTATTAAGTAGACAACAGATTTTAAATGTTAGTTTGATATGTTTGGAGTTTTCTATAAATAGTTATGAACCTCAGACATCGATTTTTACGTCTTTTTCGGTCCATTGCGATTAATTATTTTTGTGTTGAATTATTTTTCTGGTTTTTTATAAAATAATATACATTTTTATGAACCATTTTTACAAAAGAAATGATTTGATTTGAGGTTGTATTGATGATAAATAAAATAAGTGAAATATTAACAATGTGATAAATAGGCAAATTATATTTTTTGTATTTATTTTCTTGATATTTTTGTACGTTATGCTTCTTTATCTCCCCGTACTTATTTATTTTATCGACCACGTCAATATTAACCGGGTCACGGGGTTAGGATCAGTTTGTACATATTTCATATGTACATTCTTCTTTTCTTTTATTTTTCTTGATATGTTTATTCTTTTATTTTGTATAAAATAAATGTTAATTATATAATATTAATATTTATGACTAGAATATTAATTATTTAGAATTAGTGGATATTTACATGTATTTTACCAAGGATTTTAGTCAAAATGAAAGAATAAAGGCGATGAATCACAGATTCATCACTCCCCTATACTTTACCTTTTCTAGTCCCTTAGCAAACACTTATTCTATAAATAAGTGCAAGGAAAACAAAAAGAAAAAGGAAAAGGAAAAGGAAAATAAAAGAACTTAGAACATGCTTGTTTCTTTAAACCGAATCTCACTTCACCCAAAATCTAGAGCTTGGATTCGTACCTTTGAATTAATAGTGTGTCGGTACTCTATTAGAATTATAATTTAAGCTTCAACAACCCTCAAGTTCCACAAATCCTTATCCAGATTCACCTCAACAGGAAGCTCAGATCCACCATCCATCACGCAAACTTTTCATCTTTGAAAGCAATCTGTAATGTGTGTGAAAGGTTTTAGCTCTTCCCGCTTAAAGAAGTGAAGAAACCACCCATCTCAGTGATACACTCCCATTGGACCCTCATCCAACAACTCAATCCTTGAAGGGTATTTCCTTCTAAGGTCAGGTCGTGTTGTGTCCACAATCGAATATAGAAAGAAGATAAAAGAATGGGAAGATAACTGGAGTGTGATCAGTGTAATCACATCTCCTGTGAAGCTTGGCTAGTTTAACCAAGTCTCCACTAAGACATGCAGGCTTTTCTGAAGCCCGAACCCTTGTGGTCATTTGGTATTTGGTGTATTCGGCTTCTTTTTGCTAGAGATAATTGTTGCACTGCATAGATCTTTTATACCCCAACATATATAACAACTTTTCATTCCGTCCATCTTTTTGGGTCTTAGAAAAAATTATGCCAGCAGATCCTTCCCTCATCCGAAACTTTATTTCTACCCCAATCTCTCCCATCTTAAGACATCATGCTTCGCAGCCCCATGCAAGTCGAGCTAAGTGCAGAGTGCATTAGTTCAAAATTGGTTCTAATGGAGAAGAGTTAAACGGATGACACCAGGTGTCCTACTGATGAATCTCGTATTCATCATGCTAAAATTCACATATTAAAACCCTGGCTTAATCAATCCAATAAAAATCTCCATTAATTCTGTATATTTATCTTGTAATATATTATGTATAATTAACCTTAATTAATTGTATTTCATTTCCTTTATTTTTCTTGTAAATATCCTCTCATCAAAAACTCCTAAAAATTAGGTAGAGTAAATGTCCATAATTCAGTGACCATTAAAAAGAATAAAAAAATACAAAAACATATCAAAACAAAAAATCCGATATTTTTATCCCCCTTAAAAATACCCCCAAAAATACTTTTCGTACAAATGACCTCTTTTGGCTTTTCGTCCAACATTAAACATGTAGAAGATCTCGTCGAGACAAGCAACTTTCATGTTTTGACTTTTTCCTAATTATGCCTCTAACTATTTCTTTTATATTTTTCTTTGTATTTATACTCCTGAATTTTCTGATTGGGCCATGTGGCGCTCTCTGGAGCCGTCACGTGGCCCGCCTCTTCTCTTGCCACCCGGCTCTTTCCTGGGTCGTCCGATCTCACTTCCCCCACCTCCATCTCCGCCCTCCATTCTCGCCTCGCTTCCAGCCCTTGGATCCAACTTTTAGATCTAATCTTCGCTGCTCCCTAGAGCCTTAAACTCAACCGTCCAATCATCATTCCATCCGACGCCCTTCCTCTTCCCACGTCATCCCCTCACTTCAGCCGCCCGATCGCTCCTTATCCTACGATCCACCACGTTCCACGTCACCCCACTCTCGACCGTCGTAGGATGAAACCCTCAACACATCCTAACCACTCGCCTGCACCTAACACCCAACCGTTTGATCAGTCTTCGGATCTGATCATAGCCCTCCACCTGAGCTCGCATCCTAGCCGTTGGATCGCAAGATCCAACGGCTCGCCGGTCATCTTCCTCCTTCGTAACCCCCCCTCCTTGTCGTTTCACCTCGTTTTCATGCCACCCCCTTCCTATTTTGGAAGGCGACTCCGGCAACCTCTCCCTCTCCTAACGCCCCCCTCACAACCCTATCCTCCGCCCATCTCGCAAAACCCCCCACGAACTTCCTCCATCACTCCTTCACCATTAAAATCCCATTCGAAACCCCCTCTTCACCACGTAACTGCCCGACCTTCTCCACCTATAAAAGCCTTCCTCCGCCACCATCAACCCTTATCCACCATTCAGGGGGCTTCGGCCCAGCCTCTGATCCTCCGGTGACAGTAGAGGGACCATGAATTGAGGCAAAGATGGCCGAAGCCCCGGTGAGATCCATGGCATCTCCGCCATGTAAGCTTTGCCTTCCCGGCGGTAGCTAAGCTCCCTGGACCGGTCGTCCAGGTCGAACCATGACCCGAGGGTTGATTCAACCCTCAGCTTAGACCTCCTCCTCCATCGGGTTCCCCTCTCCGACGAGGTCCTTCCTCCCCTTCTTTTTTCTTGGATTTTCTCCCAATTTTTCCGACTGCATCATATACACTCACCCTCATCTTATCATCTCACTAGCTCCGCCCGACCACCATAATCCTCGCTGACCCCCTCTCCCTTCTCCATATCCTTCCCCTCGCTCCGACCCATCTCCTCCTCCACCCACCGGAGAAGGAGCACAGGTCCACCGCTCCCTTCGCCCCACTGGACCACCACTCACCTCACACCACTCACTCGCGTGCTTCGGCTATAAGCTAACACTTGTATGTACAAATTTCATCAATGGTCAGAGTCGGCATTGGCGCTCCTTCGAGCTCCTCTACTCCGACGAGACTTCACCGAACTCCACCTCTTACCATCTCCGGAGCTATGCCGTGCCTCAAAGATCTCCGCCAGCACTCCAGCGAGCTCCCCGGACCTCCGTCTCGCACGGAGGGGCACGACGGAGCAACCAACAGTTCGCCGGAGCCCCGCCTCCTCCGGCGACACACGCCGGAGGAGAAGATACATGTACCGTCCGATCGCTTCGATCGGACGATGGTGATGGTGACACGTGGCATCCGAGCCTCTTCTCCAGACCTTTAGGCTTGGGTCCCACCGAACCTCGCCCCAAACCTCTTGATGCGGCCACATGTCCCGAACCTGAGGCAGCCTCCTGAGCCTAGGCCCCTCACGTGCGACGCACGTGAGGTCCTGGGTAAATTGCACGAAAGACCCTGGGCTTTTACATAACCGCATAATGGTCCCTAGGCACGTGCCTCACGTGCATGCTTGGGTATTTTACAGGGAAGACCTCCAAGTTTCTGGAAATTGCAAAAAGGTCCCCGCGCATATGGAAAATTTACACAGGACCCCTACCGATTTCTGGTATTTGCATTTAGGTCCCTTCAGGGACCTAAATGTACTATTTATCCTTTTTATTTCTTGCATTTTTATTACAATTATGCCCCTGCATTGCTTCCTTATAACTTGAGCATCGTAGGTCCAAATTGCATGATTTTAGTGTCATTTTGATCCTTGTTTTCTTATCTACATTATGGCATATTTAATTTTCTCATCCGATATCATTTTAAAGGAAGTGAATTTTTGCGATGACCCTGCTCTACTTGTCCTTGCTCTGATTTGATGACTGAATTTAATGTTGTGATCAAATTGACCCTAATTTCAATCTATATTATGTTGCTCAGTTTAAGTGCTATTTTTAGGGCATATTTGTAATCATTTGTCATGCATATAAGTTCCCTTGCATCACTTTCATGCGTCATCTTATAACCGCATAAAATCAACTAAAAATCACATGCTTCATTTTATTGCATTATAAAATGCGTAGTTCACCATGCAGACCTGAAATTGAGAATATTTAACAATTGTGCATCATTGATCAAAATTCGATAAATAGATCAAGTAGTTGTGTCCTTGTGTTCGACCTTGGTAGACTTGCCAAGTAAAAATATTCCACAACATTCAAAGAGTGTGGTTATTGACGAACCAAATTTGCCTCCTATACTACAACACATTTTCAAGTTGAATTCCGAACACAGTCTCATGGAACCCAAAGAATTAAGTCTAAAAAACTTGAAGAGTCTCAAATCCAGTTCTTAATAAAGTCCCTTTAGAATTAAGTAGATTAAGGCCTAAACCAAGCCCCATCTCTCAGACTTAGATCCATTCGGTACAAGAATTAAACTTGTTCTAAAAAATGCGAATGAATGTAACAATTTTTTTATGAAGTAGATTTTTCGGCTTAAGCTTTTAAAGTGGTTTTTAAAGACTTTTACAATTTTATCGAATTTTTAGAGTCTTTTTGAAAAAGTTAGTGGATTAATTCGATTCACACAAATTTTATACGAATTAGGCATATTTTACAAAGAAGTTTATACACATTTTATATACAAGATTATATGGTATTTATATAAGACTTTATAAGGATTTTATTTACAATTTTTAAGGATTTTATCATAGTATTTTATAACATTTTTAATACATTTTAAGCTGTTTTTTAATAAGTCATATTTACGATTTTCTTGTGGCTTTTAGGAATCCAAAATATACACCCAATTTTAGAGAGTCATATTATTAAAAATACAATAAAGTACAAGTTATGGCTTTTAAAGTTTATATAGCATATATATACGACACCCTCCTATACTTAGTGTGAATTGTGTCCTCATAGTGACCAAAGAAGCGACAACAGAAGACATAATTCGGGCTAAGTATAGATCAATGAAAAGAATCTATACTACAACGACTGCAAGAATAATGAATAAAGAATAGAAGTCGATTATCACCTCTATACTTAGGATCAAGTAATCCTAAGTATAGCAGACTCAAAATCGAAGATGATCGAGGCCAAGAGAATGTACACACTCAACGGCTCGGCTTGTCCCCTCATACTTAGGGTAAAATATCCCTAAGTATAGAGATGAATATCAAAAGGTGAGGTACAAGCGAGGGAGCGGACGATACAAAAACCGACGACAATCAAAAAAGGAAATGAGCAATATTATTCCCCCCCATACTTAGGGTAAAGTGCATCCTAAGTATAAGCAATGATAGGGGTAATAAAACAGAATGATACAAATAACAGCGGTGTCTACACCCCCTATACTTAGGATAAAGCACATCCTAAGTATAGCAACATTCTATATGAATGTAAGGGTGTAAGACAAACGAAATGAAGAAAGAATAAAATCGAAATACATATGTACAAGTAATCTAGAAAATCATGTATGAGATGCAGAATGTAAGAGAGAAGAGATCATCTCATACAAAATAGATAGGGGAAACTTCAACGGTCAGTGGTTCATGATCGAGAACAGGTTTCAACCACTGACCGTTGACTCGAAAGGTAGAATCAGATGACAACTCAGATATATCAATGCTACCGTTATCGTACACCTTTCGCGCAAGATATGGACCTTTCCATTTACTCTATAATTTCCTTGGAAATAGCTTTACTCTTGCATCGAATAGTCGTACTTTCTGATTCGACTCAAACTGCTTGTGGTTGATGTGAGAATCATGCCACTCTTTCATCCGCTCTTTTTAATGAAGTCTACTCGTGAAGGCTTCGTCTCTCAATTCTTCCAACGCTGCCATCTCAGTCTTCCTTTGATCTCCAGGATCATCCAGGGCAAAGATTACTTCTTTCACTGCCCACAAGGATCTATGCTTTATTTCAATAGGTAAGTTGCATGTCTTGCCATAAACGAGCTGAAAGGGAGATGTACCCAATGGAGTCGTGAAGGATGTTCTATAGGTCCAAAGAACCGAGTCCAAAAGATGCGACCACTCCTTTCGATCTGGGAGAACAACCTTAATCTCCCTATTCGAAACCTCAGCTAGGCCATTCGTCTGAGGATGATACAGAATAGCAACCCGATGGTCTATACCGAACTCGTTAGCAAGTGCTCTTATCTTGTCATTGATGAAGTGACAACCCTCGCCTGAGATCAGAACATGAGGGACCCCGAATTACGTAATGATATGCTTTCTTCGGAACTTACACATTGTGTTTGCATCAGCACCTCAAGTAGGAATAGCTTCTATCTAACGTCTCACATAATCTACAACTAGAAAAAATATACTCGAACCCCTGACTTTTAGGTAACGAACCCATAAATTCGATAGCCATGCATCAAACACTTAACAGAAGTGAATCAGCTGCATCGACATCATATCTCTATCTCCACAAGTGCCCATTTTCTGACAGTCAGTAATCTCATTACGAATGCATGGACATCCGCAATGAGAGTAGGCCACCAAAGCTCGGATTGGAGCACGTTCTTTGTTGTCCTCTTCCTTGAATGGTGTCCTCCAACTTCCAGTCTATATCAATACATGAAGACACTCTGGTATTCCCCCCTGAGGAATACACCGACGCCAGACGGAATCCGCTCCTTCATGATAAAGAATTGGATCCTCCCAATGGTAAGACTTGGCTTTCACGAGGAAAGTCTCAAATATCTGTCTGGACCAATCTTGTGGGGCTTTCTTAGCAACAAGAAAGTTCACAATGTTGGCATACCATAGCAGCGAGGCAACATCAAGAATCGCCTCATTGGGGAAGGTCTTGGTGATTGGCTCATCAAATTCAGAAGTCTCAAGTGTTTCTAATCGGGAGGTGATCCACCACCACATTCTTGACTCCATGCTTATCCTTGATCACAATATCGAATTCCTGGAGTAGAAGGATCCATCTGGTCAGACACAGCTTCGAATCCTTGTCCATTAAATACTGATGACGGTGTGGTCAGTGAAGATGGTCATATTGTATCCTAAGATATGGGATCTGAATTTATCTAAGGCGAATACTATAGCTAGCATATGTTTCTCCGTAACCGTGTAATTCCACTGTGCATAATCCAACGTCTTGCTAGAATAGTGTATGAAAAATGGAAGGACATCTTTCCTCTATCCCAACAAAGCCCCAACGACAAAATCAAATGCATCCATCATGATCTCGAATGGGAGAGACCAATCGGGAGGCTGAAGGAGATGAGCCTATACAACCATGTTCTTAAGAGTTTCGAACGCTGAAAGACACTTATCATCTACGATCGACTCGGTGCCTTTCGCGAGAAGATCAGATAATGGTCGGGCAATTTTACTGAAGTCTCGTATGAAACGTCGGTAGAAACCGACATGCCCAAGGAAAGACCGTAGCTATTTCAGATTAGACGATGGATTGAGTTTATTTATGATGTCCACCTTGGTCGGATCCACCTCCATACCCCTGTTAGAGATGATGTGTCCATGGATTGTCCCCTAAGTCATCATAAAATGACTCTTCTCCCAAGAAAGTATGAGGTTAATCTCCGTGCACCTCTGAAGCACGTGATCTAGGCTAGAAAGACATGAATCAAAATCATCTTCATAGACCGAGAAATCATCCATGAAGATCTCCAAGATATCTCCCACCATGCCCGTAAAGATAGACAGCATGCACCTATGGAATGTAGCTGGAGCATTACATAGTCCAAAGGGCATTCGTTTGAAAGCATACGTTCCGAACGGACAAGTGAATGTCGTCTTTTCTTGGTATTCTGGAGCAATGGCCACTTGGTTATATCCCAAGTACCCATAGAGAAAGTAATAATGACTCTTCCCTACTAATCGTTCGATAATTTGATTGATGAACGGTAGCGGGAAGTGATCCTTTTTGGTCGCTTGATTTAAACGCCTGTCGTCTACACAGATGCACCAAAAAGTCAGTACTCGAGTAACGATCCCTCTCCGTCCTCATTTATCACTGTATTGATACCCGTCTTCTTGGGTATCACATGTAACGAACTAACCCATTTAGAGTCGGAGATAGGATAGATAAAGTCGGCACTCCACCACTCGGATATTTCCTTCATAACCACCTCTTGAAGATTCGGGTTCAGCCTGCGCTGAAACTCACGAGATAGCTTGGTGTCATCCTCGAGAAAAATGTGGTGGGAGCACAAAGACTGACTAATCCCGTGGAGATCAGCTACTGACCACCCGATCGCCTTGCGGTTCTTTTCAAGAATCTCCATCAGACATGATTCTTGTTCATCGGTTAGATTAGAAGCGATGATGCTCGGAAACATTTTAGGCTCTCCAGCAAGGAATTGGTACTTCATGCTCTGAGGTAATGGTTTGAGATCAGGGGGAGAAGGAACAAGAAGAGATGGTTTAACTAGGGCATGGGTATAGGTAATTAAGTTTGTCTACGTAAGCTTGGCCTGCTCTGACTTAGAAAGATCTAGAGATTGCGAGATATTCTGATCTGATTCAGTCTCCAGGCTGGTTGTAGGTTCTGTGTATGGAGTCTGAAGTGAGGAATTCAGCGAAGCATTGCCAATCAACATTGTCGGAATCTGACTATTCTGAGGGTAATTGATAGCTCTGATTGTTCACTCCTGACTCGGAAGGATAAAGAATAACTAAATGATCTGAAAAAGTCTCAGATTTATCTCCAACAAGATTCTCACTATTGAGCTCCAGGATTGTGTTCTCCAATCTCCCATAATCGGATATATGAATCTCAGCTTCGACTGAAGGTGTAATAATGGGTGGGAGGTTCAGCTCAGACGACCTCATCATCCGTTTGTACAAAATTACAATCCTAATGACTATCGGGTTCTCATTAGATGCTCGCTCTGATTCAGCTGATCTAGATTGCTGGTCTTGGATTTTCTCTATATGTATACTTTTGCCCTGGATGCGAAAGTACACCTTCCTGGTACCATAGTCAGAAACAGCCTTTGTTGTCGCTAGAAAAGGTCATCCTAGTATGATCGGGGTATCGGTCACGTATTCAAGGACCGCCATGTCCAACACGACGAAGCTCACAGGGAATTACAAATCCTGAATGGTGACGATAATGTCTTCGATTAAACCCTCAGGCCTCTTGACCAATCTATCAGCAAACTGCAAGACCGTTCAGCTCCCGAACTCGAACTTGTCAAGTAAAGAAGAAGGAAGGAGATTAATCGAAGATCCACTGTTTAATAGAGTCCGATCAAAAGTTTGATCGAGGATCTCGCATCTGACATACAACTCTCCCGTATCTGATCTCTTGGCTGGAAGACGGTTTTGAATAGCATGGCATGTTTCTTTGGTCAACACACGGATCTCAGAACAAAGGTTGCACTGCCTCTTCTTCCTGCGGATTGTGGTTCGTTCTTTTAGGCCTTTTTGCAGAAGAGGGATATGTGCCAAGGCTTCCGAAAGAGTGGGTTGGATCGTGAACTTGTCGATCATCTCTTTCATCAGGATCATTCATTTGGATCTTTTTGGAGTTTTCTTTTTTATCGCCTTTTCCTAAGCAGAGTGCTTTGGGAAAAGGAACCTGTACATCCTCCTGGTTAGTCTGTATAATAAGAGGATCAGAAGAAGAAGAAGAAGGAAATATTTTTGAAAAATGGGGACTTGCTTTCTTCGAATCATCAGAGAGAGATATGGATTGATCAACTATCTTTTTATTTCTTTTTTGATTTCATCAGTATTTGCTTAGTGGCATCGTACTGATCCTAAGAGAAAAAAATCAGCGTCATCACAGAAAAGATAATCATCTAGAAATACATGTGACTGGAGGGTGGGCTCGGTCAAATCTATCTGCTATGACTTTCACTTCAAATTATTCGGATTCGGCTCTATCTGAGCAGGCAAGGCAGACTTCCCTTTAACCAGATATGTGATGATTTTTGAATTCATCCATTTCTCGCCTGAAAGAGGCATGCTGGTCAGTGATCAGGTTGGTGAGTTATTCTAGTGCTGGATGATGAGTCACCTCGGTGATACTGAGGCTGTTGTTGAGCTGGCTACTACTGTGGAGGATATTTCTGCTGATACTGAGACTAATATGTGCGCTTCAATTAAAGCTACTGAAATATACAACAAACAGGAGCTGAGTTTGTATTTTTTTGGAGTTTTCCTTAATTTTTTAGATTTTTTTGAAGTTTTTGAGTCTTTTCGAATTTTTAAGGTTTTTCTTTTGAGATTTTTAATGATTTTTGGACTGACACTAAAATAGGATAAAATAGACACTAGGGAATTTTTTTGGAATTTTTAGAGATAATTTAATATTTTTTTGGCATTTTCTAAGCTAGACAGTAGAGAAAAAGCTTGTTTTTGATTTTTAATAAATAAGAAAATAAAATAAAATCAAAAACGAAATTGATGGCGTGGAAGCGTAAGTGCACAGAAGCTTAAGTTCAAAATTTGAGAATTTTTGGAGTTAAAATGAGCCTTAAATAAATAGATAAAGCAAACACAAAATAAGGGCCTGACAGGGCTGTTTACGCAAAAATTCAAGAATCCAGGGGGTTTTAAGCAATTGTCTCACACAAATTATAACTGATTAAAATAGTTCACGGACTAAACGCCAATATCAAAAGAAGCAAGGGTGCCCCTGCAAAATCGCCCAGACGCACGTGCATTACACGCGCCCCAGGCGGGGGTACAAATGCAATATCACAAAAGATCAGGGCTTGATTGTAAAATGTCCAGATAGTTTTAAACTGCAGATAAATGTTTTGGAATTAAACAGAAACAAACAAAAAGCCCGGGGGGTTTTCCCGCAAAATCGCCAAAACGCGCGTGATGTGCACGCGCCTGGCGGGGACCCTTTGGCAATATGGGAAAGTTCTGGGGGCCTTAGCACAATAATTACAAAATATAACAAACGGCCGAGGAAAATTTCAGTACTTAATGAAAGATTACAAAAATTGGCGGGAAGAATATGCAAAATACCCGCCTAAGGCGCGAACGAACGGCGGATCGCGCTTCACTTAACCACGTGTCGAGCTCCTGTGCGCCGATACCGCTTCGCGCTGTGCGGCCCAGATTAGAAGATCTTCGAGTGATGGACGGCTCTGGACACGCAAGATCAGACGGTGACTGTGCGCTTCAAAGAACAGGCAGGGATCCAACGGCTCGCCCTTGATCTGCAAGAACAAACGAAGAACAGGGGTCCGTCGAGATGGAATCGACGCGAGCTCCGTCTTCTGACGTGATCTGCAACTGATATGGAGTCCACAAGCACGCTGGAAGTCCCTGCTACCGCCGGGGGTGATCAGAAGGTTCAAAATATGGCCGGAGTGCACCCATGGAGATAGAGGAGCAAAGTAGCTCCAGGTGGATCGGCCGGATGCGCAAAATCACTCCAGGCGTCCTTGAGAAGCTTCAACCTGCAAAGAAGAGTTAAGGGGGGCCGCGGGCAAGCTGCCGCGCATCACCCTACAGTAGCGGAAGGTGGAAGGCGGTGAGGGAGAAGCTCGTCGGAGCTTGCTCCGGCGAGGTGGAGTACGGAAGTGATCGGAGGTTGGATGGGCGACTGGTGAATGGAGATGTGATCCTACTGCTACCAGAAACTAAAGTAGACAAAAGAAAAAGAGAAAAACGTACCTCAGAGCAAGGTGCTCGAGGTCTGATACCTCACGGCGGCGCAGCCGCCGGAGATGGCTGGGAGCAAGCCTAGGCACGCTTGGCACCTCAACGAGACGCTGGGATCACCCCCTGTCACCGGGGATCCCAGTCTAACACTCGGAAGTCTCCACCAATGCCATAAAGCGGGTCCAAAGGGCTATGGAAGATTTGGGTGGTTTTTGAAATATGGTGGAGAGGCGAGTTTCGAGGAGGAGTCACGGGCGAGCTACGACGACCTGGGAAGATCTGATAGGTCGGCGGGCTAGGTGGATCTACAGGGAAGATTTTTGCAGAAGGAAGCGGCGCGAGATCGTGCAAGATTTGGCTGGGAAAAAGCCAAGAAAGAGGTCAAAAAACCTAGCCTGACAGGTCTACAGGGGGTAGGTCAGACTGTTGACCTTGGTCAACAGTCCTGACCTCCTGGTTGGTCCACGTGGACCAACCAGGAAAAACCCTTGAAAAACATTTTATTAATTAGTTTAAAAATAGTAAATGGCCTTATTAATTTATGATTATAAAATAAAAAATATTCGTTATTTTAAGTAGTATTTTATTATGATTTTTAATTTATTTTATGAAATATATTTTTACAAGTTGCTTTTATACCCCTATATAGGTATATTATCTATATATTTGAGTATTTTATTTTTATTTTATTATATATTTTTTTGTACTTTTAATTTATTTATTTTTGCTTTTTATTTTCTAAAATTATAGAATACTTTTATATACGCAAATATATTTTTATTTTATTTTTATGATATGTTTTGTATATTTAATAAATTATATGAGTATATTACATAGGTATGTACATGAGTATTGTATCTATGTATTCTATATACAAGTATTTAATTTTTATTTTTATTTTGGTTTTTATTCCACTTTTAATGTACATAATTATTATAAGTATATTTACAACATTATAAAAATATAATATTATAAAAATAATAAATAAATAATAAATTGAATATTTTAATCGGTGCACTGTACAATGAGGGTCCAGAAGTCAACTTTCAAACCGTAGCTCCGCCAAATGCGAAACCACTGCCATTAAATAGCTTATTTTCTTCTATATACAATTAAAGGTGAGTAGGCTGCATTTGGAGTTTTTATTTGTGAGTTACGGGGCTGGGAAGTTGGCATTCTGGATTTTTATTCAGACCATAACTTTTTATCGGAACATTATTTTTTAGTGAAATCAATTTTGTATTTTTCTTTATTTAATTATCTACAACTTTCATGTACAATGTTTCTTTATTTGGTGTATAAAAAGTGGAACCAAAAATAGGTCCCAAAATGAATAAAGAATGAATTAATAAATATAGGTATTTGACCCTTATCTCCCCCTACTTTATTCCTTGTCGACCTATTCATCAAGATGCCTAGGTCTCGGGGTTTCGGGTCATAAAATATTTACAATATTTTATTCTTTTTCTTTTCTTTATTTATTCTATAATTTTGGCTTTAATTTCAGCATTTTATACACTATTTAGATGCATATGCATAAATGCTAAGATGATGATTTTAATGCTATTTACAGGCATTTGCTAGGGTTTTTGGTGCCAAAATGATAGAATAAAGATGATGAAATGTGGATTCATCATCCCCCTATACTTTACCTTTGCTAGTCCCTAGCAAACACTTATGCAATAAGTGCAAAAAAGAAAAGAAAGAAAAGAAAAAGAAGAACTTGGATTTAATTTGATTATTAAACTTTTCTTCACAAAATCAAAGTTTGGAGCTTAAGTCGGACCTTAGGAATTTTAGTGCGGTCGGAACCTTAATGAGAACCAAGTTTGAAATCCAACAGTCCTTGAGAATCCCAAAACTCTGTCCAAGTCTCCTCAATAGCCAGGTCAGAAATACTTCAACTCATACGCAAACTCTTACGACTATGAGTCTGACTCGCACAGTGTAAGTGATATGTAGCTCCCCACCTCAGAAGTGACAAAGAGACAACCTCCCCCAACCTGGTAACTCTAATGCCTCGGTCTAGCAACTCTTTCCTCGAGAAGCGGGGTATTCCCTTCTAAGTTCAAGTGCAACCGGCTCAAGAAGAGGGGGAAGAAGTATAGACTTTTGGAAGCTCAGCCAGTGTAGCCAAGTCTCCCGCTGCAAGCTTCATGAGATGTAACATGGATACCATAAGCTTTTGCTTTATTGAACTATATACACTCCGGTGGGGTTATTAAATTTTCAATCCGACCCACCACTTTTTTGGAGTTCTTTTTTTTTCAATTGCATCTGTACAACATATCTACATGGTGCAGCATATATACAAGAAATTTTCCTCTTGAGCCAGTAGACTATCCCTCTTTTGAAGCTTTATTGCAACCCACGGCTTCTGTCTTTAGCCTTCATCACTACTAGACCAAGTTGAGGTGCACTTCCTTCACTATAAGAAGAAGAGAGGTTCCGCCTAGAAGTACTACCCTCATATGCTACCCCAAGCTAAAGGAAGCTGCCTCCTCACCACCTCATCCGTGGAGAGCTATGTGAAAGGTGCACGTGTCCAAGTTAGGTCATTATCAACAAGAGTCGTGCGTGTGCTCCGAAATACTCTACTTAGGCAGTCAAGAATCCATTGAACCAAGTCCCGTGATCCTCAAAGAATTAAGTCAGCTAGACCTGAAGTACCTCAAACCCAGTTCCTATAAGGTTCCTGTTATTAGGTAGATTTTAAGGTCCAATCAAGCTCCAATCTCCGGATTTTACTTAGACTTGTTCAATTATCAAACTCAATCCGAAAAATGCGAATGCTATGCAAATGCGATGCAGAATGCAGAAAATATTTTTGTGATGCAATTTTCAAGATTTTGAATTTTTTTATGGATTTTTGAAAAGATGATGCATGCGTATGCAGATGCATTTTTTTGTATTTTTCAAAAAGATATTTCAAATGTTTTTGGATTTTAGTTTTGCAAATGTTTTTGGGATTTTTGAAAACAAAAAGATTTTGGATAAAATCTAGGTTAAAAATATGTACACGGGAGTGCTTCTTATATATACAAGAAGTGGATTTTAAGAATTTACAAGGGTAAGCGGTCAGTTTTATACATATAAATATATAGTGGATTTTGGTGTGATGTAAATATTCCTCAAACTTATTTGACACAAGGTTTTTCAAACAATTTTTTGAAAACTATAGTCCAAAATAATTTTTACAAACATTTTTACAAACATGTACACTCATTTGAAAATCATTTTACAAAGGTTTTCAAAACAGTATAGATAGATTTTTCAACATATTTCTGCAACCATTTTTCAAACCATTTGCAAATCATTTTTCAAATATTTTATTTCACACAAAGAAAAGAAATTTTGCAATCCACACATTTTACACAGGTTGAAAACATGTAACAAAATATTTTCAAAATAGTTTTTAATAGATGTTCACAAAGATTTTCAAACTATTTTTCAAACATTTTGCAAAAAACATTTTCACCTGATTTATTAATCAGTAAATACAAAAAGAATTTGAGAAATAACCACATCTTTTTATTAAGGATTTTTAATGAGTTTTAAAGAATTATTAGCCATATTTATTACGAAAGTACGAGTTATGGCTAAAGTATATACGTAGTATATACGCCCCCCCTATACTTAACTTGAGCTATGTCCTCATAGATCGGAGAGAAAAGAGAAGACATAACTCGTACTAAGTATAGGCAAGTCTAAAGAATGAATGAATTAATGAATGAGAAGTTGACCGTCCCCCCTATACTTAGGATCAAATAATCCTTATAGCAGACTGTACACAACGCGGGGAGGGTCAAGGGTGGGAATGAACAGATCGTACTCAGATTGTCTCCCCCTATACTTAGGGTAAGATATCCCTAAGTATAGACAAGAAGAGGAGACAATGGAGAGGATCGAAAAAATAGAGAAACTCGGGGTGCACACCCCCCTATACTTAGGACAAAGTACGTCCTAAGTATGGAAAACTGTCTACAAGGGCGGCACCTTTATGATAGATAAAGAAGATAGAAAAGGAAAAGAAGAAAAGAAGAAAATGAAAGTAGAAGATGGATGAAAAGATCGTGAGGATGTACACATCACTCCCCCTATACTTAGGGTAAAAGAAGCCCTAAGTATAGACAACAACAGGAGCGATGACACAGAACGAAGAAGGAACACTCGGCTCGTCCACCCCCTATACTTAGGACAAAGTACGTCCTAAGCAAGGCAAACACGAGAATGGGTGGTCGAGCAATACGGAAGAAAGAACCGAGGTACACAAGGGAATATACAACAGAGATGGATATACACATGATCAAGAAGATGGAAAGCTGACCTTCTTGCGAGACCGCTGAGGGATAGATCTGATATGGTGTATGTCGACATCGGGGTCCACAGTGGACGGAAGCCGATCAGGGTCGACACGGTGAAGGCCCTCAGTGGAATCAAAACGGAAAGGGACGAACTGATCAATGGAAGCGGTATGGCTGGGTTCTCCCTTGGTGGTCCTATGATGTGAAGGCGCAGACAGGTGAGTGGAAGAAGTACGACTAAGTCCGGCCTTGGAAGTCTCGCTGATATCAAAGTGAAATGGGACAAACTCATCATCCTCGGAAGAAGTGTAATCGGAGTCGTCCTGCGAGTCCTCGTCTAGGTCAAAATCAAAAGGAACGAAATCATCTGTGGAAGTATACGAGCTCTGTTCGTCCTCTATAATCTCAACCGGATCATCTTTATCATCAGAAGGCCCGAATTTCTGAAGAAAAGCGATCAAATCAACTTTGGCCTCTGGCCCATCAGAATCAACATGGACAGGAGCGGACTCATTAGTGGAAGTAGTCAAAGCAGGTCCGTCCTGTCTAGTCTTACATGGGTCATTTGTTTCCTTATGAGGTCTCTCAAAGTAATGGGCAACATCATAAACATCCTCAATTATTTTGGTATCTGCCCCCTGCTCAAATGGTTCAATCACATAAATACTCTGGATCTCATCAACACATCGCCACACACCAGGAGGAGGATTAGTGAGGTCCATGCTTTCTGATTTCCTCCCCTTTCGGGGGATCCATCGGGTATCATCAGGGATCGCTAAGGAAGTATCTCTAGTAGCATCATGTAGGTCACAGGCCTCAGAGTCAGCTACAATCGGTGAAGGTGCCTCAGGTGCAGGTCTCTGGTCAACTGTGGGTGTAGTGATCAACACTTCGCTCTCGTTAATAGGACGAAAGCGAATCTCTCCTGATCCATAGTCAATAGCGACCCTCGCAGAGGCGAGGAATGGTCGTCCCAGGATGATTGGAGATGGCTCCCCTGTGGAGTTCTCCATGGGCAACACGACAAAATCAACATTGTGGCTCGTGCCCTGAATAGAAATGACGGCGTTTTCAAGGATACCCTTCGGCCTCTTGATGGATCCATCAGCAAACTGAACGATCATCCTGGTTTTCTTGAGAGGCCCTAAGTGAAGAGACTGTACCAGCGAGAAGGGTAATATGCTAATAGATGCACCGCCGTCTAGGAGAGTGCGATCACAAGTATAGTCAGAGATGGTGCAAGTGATGAAAGGTGTAGCTGTGTTCTTCTTCTTGGGAATGGGACGGTGTGTGATGGCGAGGGCAGTGGCCATGGTCAAAATGTGACGCTCAGATCTGTTCCTCCGCTTTCTCTTCTTGGGAAGAGGAGCAGATACTTGGGTCATGGCCTGCTGAAGTGGGGTACGGATAATCTCATGAATGGCAGCCACCACTTCGGGTTCAGATAACATTTTTTTGAATTTTTGGACCTCCTCCATACAAGGGAGGGAGTCGGAATCAGCATATACATGAGGCATGCCAAGAGCAGTCTGTACGGCGGCATCCTCGGGGTCAAAGGTAGGACTGGATGTGAATGGGTGTGTGGTCGAGGGTTCTGGCAAGTGGACTCCCTTCTCAAACTCTTGATCAACCAAGTGTCTCCCGAAATCTTTTTGGATTTTTAAATTTTTCTCATTTTTTTGTATTTTTGGCGATTGCAAGCTCCCATGATTCTTCACAAGCAAAGATGTATCCTCGATGAAAAGAGCACTAGTCCGATATTCTCTCAAAGTGTCAAGATTTTCCTTCATCAAATTGATGTGCTCTAGCATTAGGTTCATGACAACACTCATGGAGGTCGTGGGAGGTGACTCCAACAGGTCAGACTAGGGTGGATGTGGACGTGGAGGCGGATAATATATAGGTGGGGGTGGATGTGGGTAGAAGTCCGAGTCGTGATACTGTGGCTAAGGCGGATATGTACAAAAGTCCGAAAAAGTAGGAGGAGGATCCTCCTGACAAAAGGGAGGTGGACCGGCTGGAGGGTACGAGGAATCCGCAAAATCCGGATAAAAATCGCTCCAGGGATCCATCTTGAAACAAGAGAGAATGATCGGGAGAGCACGACGGTCAAGTCAAGAGATGTGAGAAACGGCGCAAATGCGCAGAGTGATCGATTATACACACAAAACAATCACAAGCAAATATGAAACAACCAAACCCTCAATTCACCTACTCAACTCGGTGGAGACCGAAAAATCGGTCTTTTTATCTTGTCTGTTTTAGAGTTAGGTGAAAAAGTCAAGAAGTCACTTAGGGGCTCAATGGGATTTGGGCACTAACCTTAGTGTGTGCGCGAGCAAGTAAAACGAAGACAATGAGGGGATTACTCGCCCCAAGAGAATGTTGTTTTTTTTCTTTTTGATCGTTTTTAGGGTCAAGTAATATTAGCAGTCCCAATTTTATTGGTTATCACCTTTTTTTTATTTTTAATGAAAATGCATGATCCTAACGGGGAGTCAATTCCTTTGAGCACATAGGTTGGCAAAATCAGAGGGAGAGTCGGAAAAGCAATGCAAGCGGCAAATAATGATGGATGCTAAAGCGTAAATGCTCACCTTGCCTCCAGCACTCTACATGCAAGGATGCTCAGCAGAATTGAAACCTAGCTATATGCAAATGCAAGCCGATGAAATCGCCCTAAGTTTCAGAAATTGCTATTATCGTGAAGAACCACAAGTCGGCCACTTATCTTTAACCTAAGAGTCCGGTCTTGGCTTACCCCTCCTCTTCTCGACACACTCGAGTTCAGGAGTAGCGTTTGATGGGGCTCGCTCACGGCACACGGGTTAAGAGATAAATGAACAGACTGTTTAAACTTTGACTAGGTCCAAACGCGGCTATAGGTACATGCAAGATATATTAGGTGTTTGGCCTTAATCTATCGCAAGCAATCCTAAATCTAAGGGCTCAATCACACAAAGTGAAGAAAATAAAACCGGAAAACAAAGTAAAAAAATGCAATGAAAAGCCGACAAAACTGCGGTGAGCCCCCAGGTGAACAAACACCCGGAAGTTGGGCCCGGTAGTGTCCAAGAGTCCAAGTGTACCTGTATTATTACAAATTAATAGTCTCTCTCTCACAAAAATAAATGTAAGCTAATATAATCACTCTCCCTCACTCCTCCTGCTCTCTCCTGCCGGCGTGACCTAAGAAGGCCGGCTCCGCTTCCCAAGGATGCTTCGGATCACCTAAGCAATCCGCCTTGCTACGCGGTCCCTCGCAAGAAGACAAGAAAAGAGACGGTCAGATAGCTCAACAAGATATATCAAAAATGTAAGAGATGAAAAATAATGCTATGGTAAACAATCACACAATCAAACAAAATGTGAACTACTCGCTGTTGCTCCCCGGCAACGGCGCCATTTGATAAACACAGATTATCGTAGGTCTAAAGAGTATGTCTCACACAAGGCGGAGACAACCGATGTCGATGCGACGACCCACAATAAAGTGTATTTAATCAACAATGAACCCACACTAAAGATCAATAATTAGAAATAATGTGGAGTTAAAATTTATTTTTAACTCTGCACAAATGATGTAAAGGGCAAGTATGCAGAGAGTTCGAACACAGGGAGCAAACAGGGTAATTCAAAAATTGAGGCACAAGTGTGTGTGTGTGTGTGTGTGTGATGTGTCTACACTAAGCAAGCAAGGAAATTTTTGTGGGTTTTTAATTTTTTTTTTAATTTTTAATTTTGTATTTTGATTTTTAATTTTCTGATTTTTATATTTTATATTTTATATTTTTTTTCAATAATCGAATTTCAAAGCAATGTAATAAAAGACAAGATAAAATATTTATAAAACTGTGCAAAAATATCCAAAAAATCAGAGATAAAATGTTTTTGGTATTTTTAAGATTTTTACTGTTTTTGTGATTTTTGGGGATTTTTCAAGGTGTTTTTGATATTTTTAAATAGCAAAACAAGGCAAAACAGTGAAATATGTGCTGGCTGTGAGTAAAATGGGATTTTAAAAATAGCAACCAGTATTCAAAATTTTTCACAATAATTTTCAAATAAAGCTACTGAAATATACAACAAACAGGAGCTGAGTTTGTATTTTTTGGAGTTTTCCTTAATTTTTTAGATTTTTTTGAAGTTTTTGAGTCTTTTCGAATTTTTAAGGTTTTTCTTTTGAGATTTTTAATGATTTTGACACTAAAATAGGATAAAATAGACACTAGGGAATTTTTTTGGAATTTTTAGAGATGGTTTAATATTTTTTTGGCATTTTCTAAGCTAGACAGTAGAGAAAGAGCTTGTTTTTGATTTTTAATAAATAAGAAAATAAAATAAAATCAAAAACGAAATTGATGGCGTGGAAGCGTAAGTGCACAGAAGCTTAAGTTCAAAATTTGAGAATTTTTGGAGTTAAAATGAACCCTTAAATAAATAGATAAAGCAAACACAAAATAAGGGCCTGACAGGGCTGTTTACGCAAAAATTCAGGAATCCAGGTGGTTTTAAGCAATTGTCTCACACAAATTATAACTGATTAAAATAGTTCACGGACTAAACGCCAATATCAAAAGAAGCAAGAGTGCCCCTGCAAAATCGCCCAGACGCACGTGCATTACACGCGCCCCAGGCGGGGGTACAAATGCAATATCACAAAAGATCAGGGCTTGATTGTAAAATGTCCAGATAGTTTTAAACTGCAGATAAATGTTTTGGAATTAAACAGAAACAAACAAAAAGCCCGGGGGGTTTTCCCGCAAAATCGCCAAAACGCGCGTGATGTGCACGCGCCTGGCGGGGACCCTTTGGCAATATGGGAAAGTTTTGGGGGCCTTAGCGCAATAATTACAAAATATAACAAACGACCGAGGAAAATTTCAGTACTTAATGAAAGATTACAAAAATTGGCGGGAAGAATATGCAAAATACCCGCCTAAGGCGCGAACGAACGGCGGATCGCGCTTCACTTAACCACGTGTCGAGCTCCTGTGCGCCGATACCGCTTCGCGCTGTGCGGCCCAGATTAGAAGATCTTCGAGTGATGGACGGCTCTGGACACGCAAGATCAGACGGTGACTGTGCGCTTCAAAGAATAGGCAGGGATCCAACGGCTCGCCCTTGATCTGCAAGAACAGACGAAGAACAGGGGTCCGTCGAGATGGAATCGACGCGAGCTCCGTCTTCTGACGTGATCTGCAACTGATATGGAGTCCACAAGCACGCTGGAAGTCCCTGCTACCGTCGGGGGTGATCAGAAGGTTCGAAATATGGCCGGAGTGCACCCGTGGAGATAGAGAAGCAAAGTAGCTCCAGGTGGATCGGCCGGATGCGCAAAATCACTCCAGGCGTCCTTGAGAAGCTTCAACCTGCAAAGAAGAGTTAAGGGGGGCCGCGGGCAAGCTGCCGCGCATCACCCTGCAGTAGCGGAAGGTGGAAGGCGGTGAGGGAGAAGCTCGCCGGAGCTTGCTCCGGCGAGGTGGAGTACGGAAGTGATCGGAGGTTGGATGGGCGACTGGTGAATGGAGATGTGATCCTACTGCTACCAGAAACTAAAGTAGACAAAAGAAAAAGAGAAAAACGTACCTCAGAGCAAGGTGCTCGAGGTCTGATACCTCACGGCGGCGCAGCCGCCGGAGATGGCTGGGAGCAAGCCTAGACACGCTTGGCACCTCAACGAGACGCTGGGATCACCCCCTGTCACCGGGGATCCCAGTCTAACACTCGGAAGTCTCCACCAATGCCATAAAGCGGGTCCAAAGGGCTATGGAAGATTTGGGTGGTTTTTGAAATATGGTGGAGAGGCGAGTTTCGAGGAGGAGTCACGGGCGAGCTACGACGACCTGGGAAGATCTGATAGGTCGGCGGGCTAGGTGGATCTACAGGGAAGATTTTTACAGAAGGAAGCGGCGCGAGATCGTGCAAGATTTGGCTGGGAAAAAGCCAAGAAAGAGCTCAAAAAACCTAGCCTGACAGGTCTACAGGGGGTAGGTCAGACTGTTGACCTTGGTCAACAGTCCTGACCTCCTGGTTGGTCCACGTGGACCAACCAGGAAAAACCCTGGAAAAACATTTTATTAATTAGTTTAAAAATAGTAAATGGCCTTATTAATTTATGATTATAAAATAAAAAATATTCGTTATTTTAAGTAGTATTTTATTATGATTTTTAATTTATTTTATGAAATATATTTTTACAAGTTGCTTTTATACCCCTATATAGGTATATTATCTATATATTTGAGTATTTTATTTTTATTTTATTATATATTTTTTTTGTATTTTTAATTTATTTATTTTTGCTTTTTATTTTCTAAAATTATAGAATACTTTTATATACGCAAATATATTTTTATTTTATTTTTATGATATGTTTTGTATATTTAATAAATTATATGAGTATATTACATAGGTATGTACATGAGTATTGTATCTATGTATTCTATATACAAGTATTTAATTTTTATTTTTATTTTGGTTTTTATTCCACTTTTAATGTACATAATTATTATAAGTATATTTACAACATTATAAAAATATAAAATTATAAAAATAATAAATAAATAATAAATTGAATATTTTAATCGGTGCACTGTACAATGAGGGTCCAGAAGTCAACTTTCAAACCGTAGCTCTGCCAAATGCGAAACCACTGCCATTAAATAGCTTATTTTCTTCTATATACAATTAAAGGTGAGTAGGCTGCATTTGGAGTTTTTATTTGTGAGTTACGGGGCTGGGAAGTTGGCATTCTGGATTTTTATTCAGACCATAACTTTTTATCGGAACATTATTTTTTAGTGAAATCAATTTTGTATTTTTCTTTATTTAATTATCTACAACTTTCATGTACAAAGTTTCTTTATTTGGTGTATAAAAATTGGAACCAAAAATAGGTCCCAAAATGAATAAAGAATGAATTAATAAATATAGGTATTTGACCCTTATCTCCCCCTACTTTATTCCTTGTCGACCTATTCATCAAGATGCCTAGGTCTCGGGGTTTCGGGTCATAAAATATTTACAATATTTTATTCTTTTTCTTTTCTTTATTTATTCTATAATTTTGTCTTTAATTTCAGCATTTTATACACTATTTAGATGCATATGCATAAATGCTAAGATGATGATTTTAATGCTATTTACAGGCATTTGCTAGGGTTTTTGGTGCCAAAATGATAGAATAAAGATGATGAAATGTGGATTCATCACCTCCACTGAGGTTGCTGATAATGACTAGGACCAGAATGATGATGTTGTTCTCTGCTCTGCCCCATTGGTGTATGCAGGGGCTGTTGGGAAGAGGCACCTCCTGTAGACCAACGGAAACCAGGGTGATCGCGATGGATCCCTAGTTGATGTGGCTGGTTGTACCATATCCCATTGTCCTTAGTTAATGGCTCAGGCATTCAGAGTAACCAGGGCGCATATATGCCTATGATTGATCGCTCTGATATACCACCATCTGAGTGTCAAATGATGGCTTCTGCTGGAGTTGCGGGTACGCCGAAGCCTGATGTGTTGGATTAGAATTCACATGGTAGATGTGATGTACTGGAGGCCTAGGAAGTATGCCTCGGTATCGGCTTCTTGAGTCAGCATGTGATCTGGAAGACCTGTTGGAGTCTACATGAATCTCTTGAAGGCACATAATATATGTCTTCAGATCAATAATTTATCTCTCAAGCTCGTCAATCTTATCAATCTTATCTGCACTTTTTCTCAATAATTTCCATGCGATCCAAATTCTGACAAATGATCCCCATATTAGTTGATGAGGATTCAATAGGTATCGAGATCAGAATACGGTTTTCCTTTTATTTGTACCACTCGGGAATGCTGGTGATATGTAGGTGGCTTTGTCTGATTATAAACCTGAGTCTGGGACATTGTGGTTTAGTTCTCTGCCATTTTCTCATAAATGACCCAAACCTGGTCTTCATGCATCGAAAAATATGGTCCACCACAAGCTACGTTCACCAGTCCCTGTAACTCTGGTATCAACCCATTGAAGAAACTTTGTACAAGAGTTGGCTTGGAAAGTTCATGATGGGGACACGATAAATGAGCTCTCTAAAACGGTCCCATGCTTCGTGGATCTGCTCGTTCCTGATCATGGTAAAATTACTGATCATAGCTCTGGCAGGATTCATTCGACTAAGTGGGTAGTATTTATTCAGATAAGCAGTTCGTAACTGCTACCATGTCAAAACATATCTCCCTAAGTGTTTCTGGCAATAGGTTGCTCGGTCTACGAGGGAGAAAGGAAAAGCGATCAATTTGATCGTATCCTCATTAACCTATGCATCATGCATCGTAATACATATATTTTCAAACTCCTGAAGGTGTAGATGCGGCTCCTCAATAGAAAGCTTGTGAAACTTGGGAAGCAGTTGAATTGTCTGATGACGAAACTCAAAGTTCCCGTGAACAACAGGGAGACAGATCCACTATGTGTCGTAGTAGCTCCAGGGTTGTAGAACTGATGCATTGTTCGGTTCGGACCCAATGGAGGTCTCTCTCCTCCATTAGGTTGCTCTTGATCCTCAGCTCTTGGGTTCTCAGCATTAGGATTGTCTCGTTGGGCTTGCAGCTGGGTCAGCTCGGCTCTGACATCGTTCATGAGTCTACCTTGCTCCCTAATCTTATTCCGCATAGTCTCGAGGGAAGCCAGTAGACTACTGTTGATCGTAACCTTATCTATAACTATGAAGGTTTGCGGTCTTTTTCCATCCATGTATTCTAGATAAAAAGACAAATCTAAATCAAGCTTGGCCAGGTCAACATGTAACTGTTGATGGTCTTCTATAACCAGAGATGATGAGAGATAATAAGAAGGAGAAGAAATCGAAGACGAACTTCCAGGGTTAGAGTCATGCCTAGAAGTAGCAACTCGAGTAGATTTCAATTTGGGACGAGAGGCATCCCGAACCGATCTGGATGTATGGTCAGGTGCGTGAGAGAGTGGATCAGTCAGAGTAGACTAAAGTGATCGCCTTCCCATCATCTTGTTGATTTAAGTTGATAAAGATCTTAGAAAGATTGTACTCACACCGCAAACAAATGCAAAGCAAACTCTGAGTTCACCAACGCAACCCTAGTAATGACCGTAACAGTTCAATCATTTATCTTGTCAATTTTAAGGTTGTTTAATAGACAAATCTTCTCACAGATTAGCGAGATCAGATAGGTGCCCGTAATTTCCCCAGAAAACTGTCCCGAGTTCTTACGAGAAATCACCTATTCTCGACCAGTATGGGGGTAAGTACGAACCGCTTCCGTCTACCCATGTTACTTGAGGATGAAGCCTTACACAGTATCCTCTAAACCCCCCACTCTACTAAGGAGACCTGGACCATTTCCATCTACCCGAGAATCCCCACTGATGAGCAAGTGATTAAATGCATGAATTCAGTAGTATCCTGATAGAAATCCAGACTCTAGCTCTACCTTACGGGTCATCTCTCACTCATAGATTTGAAGAGGGCACCTGCAATTCATTTGTAGGAATTTCTCTCCCAAAAAGAATGGAGTCTTTATGTTTTATTTTAGAGTCGGATAAAGATTAGTAGTCCCTCTTTTATTTTCATTTATCACTTTTTTGGCTATTTTCAGAAAAATCCTCTAACGTATTTTCGTCTTTTTAGGTATGGTCCTAAGTAGAAGCAACTAGTTGATTCAACCTAAGCAAAGAACCTAGCTACAGTTGCACGAGAAGAGAAAAATCAAGAAATCCTAACAAGCACCTATCCTCGAAAAGTCACAGAAAACTGTCAATAAAATCACGCTGCGAAAAAGCCACAGTGGGTGCTCTGCTCCCCCAAGAGTACACCCCCTGGTGAAACAGACCCAGAGAAGAAGAGAGGGAGAGGTACAAATCGGGATACCCTGAAGGGGCCCCTTCATACAAATAATTTTTTTATTACAAGAAATTATACTAATCAGCTTTGCGGTTCTCAATTATGCAGCTTAACCTGTGTTGCACAAATTAGAATCAAAAAGCTGTGAGGCTAGGAAATAAAATGGCAAAAAGAGAAACCCTAAACCTAGGTCTACGACTATCCTAGTGCTATCTCCTTAACAACGACGCCATCTAAAAAATCGCACCCGATCAGCTTCTGAACTCCTGCAAAAGAGACAGAGAAAATCTCGTTGTTGTATCGATCAGGTGAGTTTTAAAAATTTAACCTTTTTATTTATTTTATTTATACTCCTAAACTTTGATGTATACTAAAAACATGGGAGTGTCAAACTCAGGGAGGCAAACTATTTTAAAATAGGAGAAAACTATATAGATTAATGTTTAATAGGTTTTCTTAATTTTTTGTTTATTTTTAAGGATTTTTTAAATTTTTATTTGATTTTTAATTAATTTTATTTTTTATGAATTTTAAGAATTTTTTATTTTTATTATTTTATAAAATTCTTTGTAATTTTTATTTGATTTATTTTTTATTTTTATGTTTTTAATTTGTTTTATTGTTTTTATGGACTTTTAGAAGGTTTTACGATTTTTATGGAGTTTGGTTTATTTTTAAGCTGAAAATTAAGTGTATATTGAAAACTATTACGTATTTTGTATTTTTAAAGTTTAAAATAGAAAGAAAATATTTTATTTTATTTTAAACATATGGAATGATTATTAAAACGATATATTATGTGTTTTTAGGGGATTTTTCTGTATTTAGTTATGATTTTTTCAAAGTTTTTCTGTATTTTATATTTTTTATTGGTTTTGATATGCACTTTTATTTTCTTTTTAGTTTATTTTGTAAAATACAGTAAAATAAGCCAAGAGAATTTTTTGTAGGATTTTTGAGACTATTTTTATTTTTTTATGATTTTTAAAGATTGTTATATTTTGTATTTTTAAATGATTTATTAAAATATAAAATGTTTTTTACTTTTCAAAATTTATTTAATACTGTATATAGTATCATATGATATTTATACGTATTTTTTATTGTATTTTTATATTTAGTACTTTATTTAGTATGTATAGTGTACTATATAGTAGATGTAATACTATATAGGGATATATATGAAATAATAGGGAAAACTAGGGGGCGTGCGTGAAATGTAGCAGAAGATAGGGAGTACTTTATGCAAAATGTCCAAAAAGATAGCAGGTCGCACATGTGTTTCACGTGCAATGCTTAAGTGGTGAAGCGTTCGTGTGACTAGGCTGCGGGCCGTGAGATTGAAATTCGATCGGGCAATTAGAAACTAATCTTGGAAGGGGAACATTCTTCCCTAATTCAGTTCCAACCGATTCAAGGTGCAGGTGAAGCGGTGGTGCTCCGTGTACTCAAAACGGTGCTGATCTTCGATCAAGGCGATGTAAGATTATTCTACTCAATCGCTCGTTAGGTGCTCGATAATGGTGGTGTTTTCGATTGAGGGAGGTCATGCTTCGAGGCGAAGGTCGTCGACGATGCTTCCTTAATGAACGTCTACAATGCTCATGGTGAATTGTATGCCTTTGATGGGGTACTCTGTTTTCATGCCCGATAGTAATCAGCTTCGGTGGACACTATTGAGCGGCTCGATCGTTGTTCAATTTTCAACGAAGGTTTGACGATGCTTTGTGTATGCACATCTCGATCTCCAAGAGATGCATGAACGAAGCTTCAGTGGTTCACATGTGATCGGGTCTCAGGCACACTACAACAACTGTATGTCATCCTCCAAACGATTGATGGCCTGCAAGATCAATCAAGACTCAAGGTTGATGCCTCGGTCAAGGTTTCATTCAGGAAAGAGGATGATGAGGGTGAATGGATGAACTGATCCTTGACGAATGAAGTATAGGATCATATCTAAGATCCAGGAAGGATCTGAGTTGATCACGAGTGAGAGAACATTGGAGAAGCAGAAGTTAATCAGAATGAGGTAATGATCGGATGGTTTGGGTTTCAAAATCGATGAAATGCGAGATGAAAAGAGGGATTAGGAAGAGGATAGATGATTGTAAGAGGATCGAAGGTAAAATCCCTAACCTGGAAAATGGAATGCATGATGAGTGGACGCGCCTGTAATGTAGAGCAGGTGCTTCGGATGTCGTAGACTCTACGTGACGGCGGAGATCACAGGGGCTCTACATTTGGCGGAGAAGGTCTAGGATGCCCACTGGTGATCTTGCCGACTTCCGCTTCCTTTCTCGACGGAATTCTATCACTCCTTCCATCTCTCACTCTGCCGGAGCTCAGTGGAAATGGAAGGATTAATGGCAAATAACCGGTCAGGTGGGGAATCGACGACTATAAATAGGGATGGAGAGGTGCGAGCATCGGAGGTGGTGACGGGACGCGTGGTAGTTGGGTGAAGGGCTAGCCAACGGCCGGGCGTTGAGGTCGTTGGATTGAGGTGCAGGAGATGTGTGGAGGAAGAAGAAGAGGCAGAGGAGGAAGAATGGGCAACGGGTAAGAAGATGGAATTAGGAAAGTAAGAGAGAAGGGAAGAGAGAGAGAAAGGGATAAATAATATAAATAATAGATAAATTAAATAATTTATATAATTAATAATAGTTTAAATCAATAATTACATTAAATTAATTAAGATGTAATTAAATAAATAATTAAGTAATGAATTAAAGATTTAGTTATGTAAATAATTTGTTTAATAACTAATTATATATATTTAAATAATTACTTAAATTAATTAATAAATAATAATTAGATTAATAAATAAATGTTTACTTTAATTTAATTATAAAATATTAATACGAATTTCGTTATATTGTACATTATACCAATACGGTCCCGAAAACCACACTTTTCGTATTAACCCAATTTTAACGAAACCACTGTCATTTAGATAATTTAATAATATGAATTTTAAAATTGAGTTTCCCCAATTCGGAGTCCATACGGACAAGTTACGACGTCCAAAAAATTTAGGTAACAGTTTTGTGGCTTCGGGTTTTATTGGTATTTTGACTTAATCTATATTTTTATAGTTTTTTATATATTTTCAAAAGTTTTTTAGAAAATAAATTAAGCTAATCAGATTTGTGATTAATTAATTAAAAATCCAAGAAGTTTCTACATATTGTACATATATACAACAGGGTCCAAACGTCAAAACTCACCCGATTTATTATAATAAATTTTGTATAATTTTGAATAAATAGTATTAAGTATAAAACAGATTTTAAAAGTGAGTTTGGTCCGTTTGGAGTTTTCTATAAATAGTTATGAACCTCAGAAGTCAGCTTTGCATATTTCGATCCATTGTGGTTAATTATTTTTGTGTTGAATTATTTTTCAGGTATTTTTATAAAATAATATATATTTTATGAACAACTTTTACAAAAGATGTAATTTTATTTGAGTTTGTCTTGATGATAAATAAAATAGGTAAAACATTAACAGTGTGATAAATGGGTAAATTATATTTTTGATCTTTGTTTTCTTGATATTTTTGTATGTTATGATTCTTATCACCCCCTACTTATTTATTTTGTCAACCAAATCAATATTGATCTGGTCTCGGTGTTAGGATCTGTCTGTACATATTTTATATCTACAACCTTCATTTATTTTATTTTTATTTTTGTTTTAATTCTTTTATTTTGGATAAAATAAGTGTTAATTATATAATATTAATATTTGTTATTAGATTGTTAATTAGTTGGAATTAATGGATATTTACATGTATTTTATCAAAGATTTTAGCTAAAATAAAAGAATAAAGGCGATGAATCACTGATTTATCAAGTGCCTTTAAAAATAACCAAGGGTGCCAATAAAACCTAACACTTTGCCTTACACGAGAGAGGGAGAGAGAGTCCGGTGACGACATTCTTTCATCGATGCCATTTTCAAATCCGGCAACAACATTTTTCGTTGGCATCAAAATTTTGATCCGACAAAATCGAAGGAGTAATGGCGTGTTCAACAACGATTCAGATAGATGGCATCGAAGTGTCTTCGTCGACGGATTTCTCGTGCGCTCAAGATATATGTCATCCCCTTAGGATCTGTACTATTCAATGACATTCCATATGGGAGTATTCTAAAGCTTTAACTACTTGATTGGCAGTATAATTCCATGATGCCGTGATTCTCAAGTTAATAGTAGGGGAGGTTGTTAGCTTTAGAAATCCCATACACATAATTCTTATTCAAAATTGTTGGTTCCTTTGAATATTTGTTTATGGAAACGTATTCCAAATTGGAGTTTACCTATGATTCCACGATTTAACAAAGTTTTAGAAATATTATTTTTTTCATAGATACCACATGCATAAAGCAATTATGTGATTTGAATGAAATCAACTCTGTAAACTATGTTTTTTCATTACTTGTGGTTGCAAGAAACACAATTACAATAAAATCTTGGTTTAATTACATGTATAGGTTGAGACGTATGCATGTAACTTGCAGATAATTTTATATGCATCGTCCCTGCCCTAAACCATTGTATTAATTTGTTTTCTATATTCACCTCTAGAATTTTCGACAACATAATAAATATTGGATTTATGTTATGGCAATTTCATATGCGTACTAAGAGGGTATTCATTTATCACCCATTTATGGACTCATGTCGATCATATTCTGAATTGATACAGATAAAATTATAAAGTTGTTTTGAGTGAACTTACCCATGTACCCAATAATCATTTAAGCATAATATTCCCTTGCAGGTGTTCGTACAACTTCCTTGTACAGTTTTAACTTTGGTGGTGATTTTTAATACTAGTTCTATAAATATCCTATTTTTAACTTGACCGAGGATAAATTGAGGCTACTTTTGAATATGCCGAAATAAAATGATATTGGATGTTACATAAAATCTGCATAGATAATCAACAATAATGTAATGCAACTCATTATTAACAGGTTATTGGAGGTATGAATATTATCTGTGAGCACTATCATGTGATATTATATTATATCTAAGGATACTATTGTGTATCACATCTCAGAATGTAGGTAACTTCTTTTGCAATATACTGTTAGAGTATACAGTACTCAAAAGTGATCATTGAAGGCATGAAATTATCAAAGTTAAAATTAAGTTTTGGCACCGACTGGAACTAAGGGATTGTAATGGCCTAAAAGATCAATGCCTACCGGAAGTGTGAGGCAAAATATAAATCCTTTATAGTTGTAGCTACATTGTCATATTATGTTCCGTAAATGGACCGCTTGTTTAGGCGGTAAAGACAACAAAGCTGCCTAAGAATGTAACACTCAGGGCAACCTTAAACAGTGAAAATGTTATGTGCATATGAGTAATTATGTTCATGTTAAGGGCATATGTGCACTTATGTTAATTTTACGTGCATATGTACAATTATGTTATTGATATAGGCATATATGAAATTATGTTAATGTCATGGGCATACATGCAATTATGTCAATGTTATGTGCATATGCGTAGTTATGTTAATATCATGGGCATATGTGCAAATATAGATAACCTTAGGGGTATATATAGAAGTATGGTATGCGATGCACGGATATGAAAAGAATATACTTTATGCATAATTAAGTTTATTAATGATCTGTATGATGATTTTGCATGTGTCAAGGCAAACATTTTATGCAACATGAAAAGGGTTTAAAGTGAATATTATAATTTTTGTTACGGGAATAATCATCTATATATCATATATGAAATAGTTAGTTATGACTTTATTTCTACGGTATCTGGCTTGACCTGAACTCAACATATACTAAGTGTTAGGCTCATAACATATGTTGTTACCTTTTTCTGGAGAATATGAAGATTAAGTTATTTATGGTTCGAGGAGAATTCACTGTCTTCGAGAAGTGGAACCAATATTAAACTATTATTGGATTAGTTTCGAATGACATCTTTATACCTACTGGAATAAAGAAATCGTGACGATGATTTCATATAGTTTATTTACCTTTTGTACTATTTAAAGAACTCTTGGACTGTTGTCCTTATTTTTATGGAAAAGTTTTTTTAAGTTAATTATTTACCGTTCTTTTATGTTATAATTGATGCTATGCTAATGATCCGGAGATGTCCGTTGAGTTCTCACTTTCGCATCATTTCCGGACGATCGGGTTCATTACAAGTGGTATCAAAGCAGGAGTTCCTCTGGACATAAGATATATGACCAAATCTTACCTAGGTCCATTAATTTTAGAAAATACATGCATTTAACTGAAAACTTCACATTTCATCATTGCAGATGGCCCCTCTTTGTGGGAATGGGGCGAACAGAGAGTATGAGTTTTCATTGACCCACGGCATGGCTATGGACATGTAACATGGATGCCGGTTATGATTACCTTGATGGCTCAACAGTAATAGCTTCAAGGATAGGGCTTTGGTGGTTTGACACTGAAGTCTTTCATTCAATACTACCCATCTATCTTCAAGGGAGAGCCCGATCCAGATAAAGCTAAGTACTGGTGGAGAGAGATGTAACTAGCCTTTGAGGCAACCGATTGTTCTGAGGAGAAGATGATGATGATGTTTGTACCTATATTCTACGGGACAATGCAGAAGAATGATGGACTTCTTGCAAAAGCATACACTTTGTTGATAATACTACCATATAATGGAAGGACTTTGGGAAACATTTCACTAAATGTTACATTCCTAAGCATGCACAAGATGCAAAGAGACTAGAATTCATCGAGTTCTGACAAATAAGTGTGTCAGTTGAATATTATGCTTCTAAATTCCAAGAGCTAGAGAAGTACGGAAAAGGGATATGTGTAAATGAAAGACATCATGCCAAGAAATTTCTAGAAGGCTTGAATTCAAGATTGTGCATGAAGGTGCTCACCAGAGGTCCTCAGACTTTTTCAGATGTCGTTTTAGTACCTGTAGAGATTGACTCAGCATATATATAAGAGGATCCTACTGCAACAAGGTGGTAGGAAACATACCCATTCTACCGGCAATAAGAATGGCAAGTTTGATAAGGATTGAGGACAAAAGTCATGAATCGAGAATGCCACAAGGATAATCCAATGTATCATTTATGTCCTCACTGTGATAGTAGGCACATTGGATAGTGTTATAAGCTTACAGGAGCTTGCATAACTTGTGCATAGAAAGATCACTTCATTAGAGATTGTCCCAAGAAGAAGGAACAAAACTCTGGAGATCAAAAGAAGCATATCAAAGGAAGGTGTGCGCTCTATCTACTGGAGATGAGGAAGATGGACACTCTATATTGGAAGGTGCACTTTTTATTGTAGATAATTTAAGCCATGTTTTACTTGATTTCGATGCATCACATTCCTTTATTTCTTTTCATTTTGCTAATAAGTTGAATTTTGAGGCTATTGAACTTCCATATACAATTATTGTGACTTCACCGTTGGGTTAACACTCCACTTTGGGTACCTACTTGGTCGTTGTACCTATCCTAATAGGACACAATCTACCATCCAACTTGATATTACTTCAAATGAATAACTTTGATGTTATTCTGGCTATGGACTGGATTTGGGAGCACCATACAACCATATACCGTAGACAAAAGAAGGTGATTTTTAATAAACCACGTATAGAAAAACTGGTCATTCGTGAGGATAGAAAGAGGAGTCAAATGATTATCTCAACATTAAACAATGATTGATAGCTAAAGGGTGCACAACTTATTTGGCTATCATAATAAGAGAAAAACCCTTTTTGGTGCAACTTGAAGATTCAGAGCCTCTACATGATTTCCTTGATGCGTTTTCAGACGACCTTATGGGTCTTCCACCTAGAAGAGAGATTGACTTCACTATAGATATACTACTGGGTACTACAACCATATCTAAAGCACCATACATATTAGCTCCTGCTGAGTTGGATGAGCTGAAAAAGTAATTAGAAAAACAATTAGATAAAATGTTTTTAAGACCAAGTGTTTCCTCTTCAGATGCTCCCATCTTATTCGTTAAAAAGAAGGATGGGTCCCTTAGGCTCTGCATTGATTATAGAGATTTGAATAAAGTTCCCAATTGAAATAAGCACTCGCTACCTAACATTGATGATATATTCAACTAATTGCATCAAGCAGTGGTTTTCACCAAGATTGACCTATGGTATGATTACCATCAACTCATGATCAAGAATGAAGACATATCAAAGTTAGCATTCTTTACAAGATATTAGCATTATGAATTCGTAATGATGCCTTTCGGCCTCATAAATACGCCAGTTGCTTTTATGGAGTTGATGAATAGGATATTTCGAGAATACCCGGAGAAGATTGTGATCGTCTTTGTTGATGATATCTTGGTTTATTCACCAAATATGGAACAACACCGAGAGAAACTCTAATTAGTTATTGAGATATTGTGGCAACACCATCTTTATGTTAAATTATCCAAGTATGACTTTTGGCTTTAAGAGGTTGCATTCCTTGGTTATATCATATCTAAGAATGGTATTATCGTGAACCCCACAAAGGTGAAGGCTATTTTTAATTTGAGTAAACCCAAGAATGTCTCAGAAATCTGTAGTTTTTTGTGATTTATAGTGCATTGTAGGAGATTCATTCATACTTTTTTTAGGACTCCCTACCTCTGACACAATTGTTGAGAAAGCATGTAAAGTTTGAATGGTCCCAAGTGTGAACAAAGTTTTCAAAAATTAAAATAAAGATTGACAACATCTCATGTGTGAAGGATATTGTGAATCCTTAAGCGCATCACGGAAGCGTGTCGATCGCATCGTATGCAATCGGAGCAACTAGTCGTACTAGATGCTAGATGCAGCGGAAATTAAAAAATTTTAACTTTAAAGATGAAACCACATGATCACGAGAACACTTCTCGGATCGTTTCATCAAACCACAAAGTATAAGGAATACCTCTTGAAACGTTGTTGTGATCGCGAGATCCCAAAGTAGAGATCCTCCTATCTTAAGTCCGACCCACGGAGAATGCACTTGCGGGCACGATGATGACTTGTGTCCTTCCCGCAATCCTTTGACGAAGATCCAAGCGTCAAAGCCGAAGCCAAAATGCTCTCCTTCTTAATACACAAAGTGGACGGCCACTTGAATATTAGGGAGAGCCCACACGAGAATGAGAGAGAGAGAGAGATTAGAGTTCTTCAACTCAAGATGATGTTGTCACTTGGAAGGCTACCCTAGCCCTCCTTTTATACTAGTTTGGGATCCAATGGATCTCAATCCATGGGACACATGGATCCAACAGCCATGCTTGGTCCATGCTAAATCAATGGCAATGATTGTTATTGGTTAAAACCAACAACATTAATTTAAATTTAAAAATGTTGCAACATTGTCAACATAATTTAATTTAACATTAACTAATTAAGAGATAATGTGATAATTAAAATGGAGTCAACCAACCACCCCTAAAATTAGGGGGCGTCACCCATGAACAATTCATGGGTGACCCACCTATGAATGGTGGTTATTGGCTCCCTTTTAGTTATCTTATTATTCCTTAATTAATCAAAAAAATATTCACCAAATTAAATCCAAATTAATTTGTGAACATTTCAATCATGCCATTGAATATTATGTGAATCATATTCACAACCCAAACTAATTAGTAAATTACATTTTCAATTATTTAATAAATGTGAATCCAATCCACATTATTAATTAACAAATGCTATTTACATAAATTCTCTCTCTTATATATATGTATATTATAAATCATATTTATAATACACATATATCATGGATAGTGTTATCCACATTCTCTTATTCCTTGATAATTAAATCTTATTTAATTATCTTGGATAATCATTTTCACAATATGAATTATATTCATATTAAGTTTGATAATTAAATCTCATTTAATCATCAAGTCCTTGCTTGGATATTTCATCAAATGAATTATTCTCGAACCCTTTCAAGAATAATGTGCTTTCTCCGCAGATACTTGGAGATAAGGACAGGGCGATTGTATTATTCCATGTATAGTGACTAGGATATTGAGATCTTATCTCAAATCCAGATCTTACGAATCTCCCACAGATGCTTGATTAAATCAAGACCGCAAATCCAATCTTCTCATTGAATCTGAATCTCATTCAGACCAATGTCCAACACTTGGACTAAGATCGGATTGCTTCTCTACTGAAAGGAGTCACTAAAATCCAGACCTGTTTCATCACTCCCTCGGAATGGAAGCGTCATGAATGTACAATCGTTTATGATCACATCACCCTTCAGGTATTCCCAATACCTGTACATCCTGCATACTGGAAGACCCATGATCAACCCGAAGATCAAGATCAATTTTACACTGCCTTCTTCAGGGTTTAATCATTAAGTTTTTCAATCTTGGTCATTGGGAGTTGGCATCGATCATATGCTTTCCCAAAACATATATCATACCTTCAAATTCATGTCATGCTTCCAAAGCACGACGACCATTCATGGAATTTGATCGGTCCCAATATCTCATGAGTGAGCTCATGTCTTCCGGTTCACAAGTGAACCTGTATGATCCCTTTGAGAGATCATATTGCTCATATACCCTTATATGCACACCAGCTCGCCGGTGTATAGACCTTGGTCAGGTCATCAACCTATTGGTCTGCCAAATGTACATACTCAGACATATAGCAATATATCTGTCTCCGGTCAGAGGATGCGTGCCTATGCTGTGACAGCATTCAACATAGGACTTAGGTTATCTCGATCTCGTTATGTCAACCCATTGCCTAACTATTCTGACACCTCCGAATCACTATTCCCATGCAGAGGACCTGCATCGAGAGGTCGGTCAGATATCAGCCCATGTGAGAAAGGATTGCCATCTCCTACTCAGCTGGAGATCACATCTTAACAATCATTTGACGGTGCTTTATGAGTCCTCAATCTAACCCTTTAGATATTCATCCAAGCACCAGCCTCTATGATTCAATAGTTGAATCAACAGTTGTATGATCATTAAGATAGCCATGGTACATAACCATAATTGTACTAAGGGACCTATTATGCAAATTATTTAGTCTTCATTTCAGATGAGGGAATGATATTCGCAATAACATTTATTGCATAATGGCTCGCCGTGGGCTCACATGTCCAACAATCTCCCACTAGCCCAAAGAGCATTAATGGGCTAATCATTTAAACCCACACTCATGTGACAATCATAGGCTATTTAGAAATAGCTAGGTAAGCTGATCAATCACTATGTTCCCAAAAAGACTATGCCAAGTCCTTTTACGGCACTTGCATGTCCCTAGGTAACAGTGCTCGCATCCAATGCGAATGTTGCATCTCATGCAACCAATACTCAATCTAGTCAAAGCAGTTATAGTGTCCTTGACACTATTGCTTAATTATTATAACCAGTATTTCCATAATCCTTATTAGAATACCCTTATTCCTGGAGATCACTATCTCTCAAGGTATCCACAGTTAAGACCTTTTAGATCTCTATCTATAAAGTCTTAAGCTTGAAGATATGAGTTTGAGATCAGTATCTCAAAAATCTTGTCATCTATGAAGATTTTGTTATTAGTGCAACCAAGTGTTTTCTCTCCATAGTAGGATTAGTAACAATTTACTACTCCCACTGCATGGCAGATATCTGGTTTTTGTACACATCTAGCATACACTCAGCTTCTCGTAACTGATGCATAGATGCAAGCAGTTCTAGCATTCACTTCCTCAACTCTTTGAGGTGCTATCCCTTTAGATAATTCAGTACCAAATCTTAAGGGAAGGAAGCCTTTCTTGGAATTTCCAAAAAATGGAACATATCCAAGGTGTACTACTAATGTGACAGTCCAATACCCTCTTCTCTTTGCTTCTGAACAACTTCAGAACTAAGATCTAAGAGATATTCTTGAGATCATATCTCAAGGTATGGAATAGCCAGTCTATAAAACACTTATTATCATCCTTATATCATTCCAAATGATTAGGATATTATCTACATTTAGCAAGATGAACACAATAGCACTCCCACTAAGCTTTACATGGTTCATCAAGATTCTATTTGAAATCATAACACTTATGATTTCATCAAATCTGATGTTCTAACTACAAGAAGCTTATTTGAGTCCATAGATGGATTTCTTTAGCTTGCTTAGCTTGCTTTCCTCAACCATGAAGCCCTGGGGTTACTTCATGTGAATATCCTCAGAGAGGTATTCTTAGAGGAATGCAATCTTGACTTGCATCTTGAAGATGCAATAGTCAAGATGTGTAGCTAAGGTTAGCAACATTCTGATGATTTTAAGCATGGTTACCGAAGAGCAAGTCTCATTGCAAGCAATGTCTCCTCTTCCGATGTGTAGCTTATGGCTACGAACCGAGCTTTGAAGGTCTCTTCCTTCTCATCAGGTTCCCTCTTCTCTTGAAGATCCATTTACACCTTTATGGGTCTTACCCATATAGGTGAATCCTCGAGGGTCCATATACAACACTTGTATATGAAGTCTACTTTAGACTTTATTGCTAATATCCATCTTTCCATGTCATGATCCTTAGGAGATTCATCACATGAAGTCCGATCATTGTCAGACATGGAATACATCCTCAAACTCATTTGAAGAGGTATTAGTGTTTCATCTTTAATTATCCTTTTAGTTTTTGATTTCAGGAGCCTCATTGTCATCTCAAGATTAAATGAGTTCCTTCACTTCATTTTCATCTTGATTCTCAAGAGTCTCAATCCTCCAAGAATTACATTCTCAAGAAATGAGATCTTTTAAGAATCTCAAGGTCGTAAAGTAGGTATCCAATACCATCCTTTATTTTCCTAATGAAGTAGCACTCTCAAGTGCTAGATTCCAGCTTACATGCATGGAACCTTATTAAGGATATATATTGTAGTCTCTACTACACATATATACCTGGAAACTAAGAGGAAATTATGCTAAAATTAATCATTGATCAAATCATGTCACACATGGTCCAATTGTATCTCCCTACAACTCTATTGAGTTCAGGTTTATCGGAAGAGTGAGATAGAAATGATATTCATATCTCCATAAGGTATTATTTGAATTTTATCTAACAGGTACAAGCTACCTAGGTTAGATCAAATTCATTTCATCTTTCTTCAAACTTTGGTTCTAAACCAAAATTATGAAATCTTTGAACATTTCAAAGGTTTCTCAGGTGAAGAGAAGAAATCTCATATCATACATAATCATCAATAGATATCACATATACATAATGTTTACTATGATATAGATGATCTACATACATCAGTATGTATGAGATCTCGAATACCTTGACATCTAACACCATTCCCAGAGAAGGGTGTATTGGACATTTTACTTTGAATACAATATTCCCAAGTATGTAAGATTTGAAATTTTAGACATTCTAAAGTTTCATATCTTATTAGTCTATTGATCAAATCAACAGACAAATGTCCAAGGCTTGATGCCAGATCATTGTCAAATGATCTTCATCCTCCTATTGACCTTATAAGGTTTGATTTTCAGTATTAGAAATCTCAATGAACCATTCATTAATTTTCTAATTTTGTGGAGTCCACTAGAAGTTAGATTACTATCTGAAATATTTCCATCATAACTCTTTATGACAGTTCTATCTCAGAGTTCATGTTTATTTCCAACATTTGAAAATAAACAATGAGTGTATTCTACTATATAGGTCATAGAGACATTCTCCAAGACTAAGGGCTCTCCCACTGAGAATATGAAGTCCATCTATCCAATAGAGATTGTCGCAACAATTGCACCAATATCCTTGTAGATGACTATTAAACCTTTAGATCAAATTTCTAATCTTCTAATATATACATGCAACCAATTGCAAATGTCATTAGAAGATTGGTATACAATTGTCAGACTTTATCTTATGAAATAAGAAAGTCAGAGTCAATGATTATATGTAGATTATTTTGACGCTCTATCTGAGTCCTTCACTAAGGATTTTAGACAGATTTGATAGTCATACTATCAACACATCAACTTATTGCAGTATTGGCATTCATCCAACTCTTTGGATGTGATATGGAAGTCACAGAAGTAGGTCAACTCTTTGACTTTCCTTCTTACTCGGGTCCGACCCATGCTTCCACTGTGCTCTCTTCGTCTATAAACAACCATTGTTCAAGACAAAGAATCTCTTATGTTGAACTCAAAAGATTTCAATATAAGAGAACTTCAACATTTATACATGCTTCATTTAATTCATACAATATAAATATTATGAAGCTTCATGAATGACTAGAGTATAGATAGCAGAATGATGACACTCATCATATCTACATGTATCTTAACTCTTAGAGATTTAGGTTTAGGTAGGTATTCAAACATTTTGAATACATCATCTCTTTCGAGCTACCATTCTTCATAATGCAAAGAACCATGTCATTCATGATTAATGTCTAGAGCACATATGTATGCCAAAATATCTTCTTTTATTTTATAAGGAATATTCGACAATTACGATCACCATCGACATGTCACTTCCAAAGTACACTCGATGAAAGATCAAGACTATAGAGACATACAAACCCTAAGGCGATGTCTTATTGTCTTACATAATTGTCATTCCTCATTATGTTGAGGAAACTTGCACACTGCAACCACATACATTATGTGTCCAATTGCAAGTACAATATCTGGATCAAGAGTCCAATCCAAGATATTTTACTGGTTATTATTGAGTATAACATTGAGTGGGTTTAATGAAGGATTATCTGAAATAAGAATTTGCATAAGTGTATATATATTATATATACATGTTTTACTTTGATTTAGGAATTTTTATATCAAAGTTGTCTTGCCTTGTCAACACTGAAAGTTCATTCCCTTAATTTACTTTCAATGTAAGAGATATTCTTACCATAATATCTCTAGCAAGATCTGGGATCTCCTTTCCTATCTTCGTTGCATCCCAATAATATGAGAACCTACAACTCGGATAAAAAGAAGCGGGAACACATTCCGCCTTGCAAGTCCAACTTGCATTTCCCAATTTGGTCTTTAACACCCGGGCCCACCACCCCTAAGATGATGTTGACCCGTCATTAATTGAACCAACCGTCAACAGACTTAATACTCGCTATACGCAATCCAATATCGCCCCAATAATATGAGGACCCGATATTGGGGTCACTACGTATACGGCCTTACTCTTTCGAGAAGCAAAGAACCCGATCTAATTAAATCATATATAGGATCTGTCACTTCGGACAGGCGTCTCCTATACACAATAACTGGCGACGGAATCCTTTGCCTTGACGGGAGACCATGGATGTCACCTATGTGATCCTCCACCTCATATTCAAATTGTAATTAATTATCGTGAATCATATTCACATAATTAATTCTTCCAAGGGAAATACACATCTATTCATAATAGAGTGTTTATTAGATACAATTAATTTAATCACATTAAATTAATCATTAATCCAATCATCAACAAACATGTCTTTTACTTGAATAGTAGGTATATTCTCAAAATACGTATTATTCGAATTTTAATAATTAGAAAAATACACATTGATTTTCTCCGGTATTATACAATCCCTACCCGCTATTATGGCCAGTACCGACGAGAGTGGGACGGATCACATACGTTGCAACCCGCGACCCCAATGCTCTTTGACTAGGCACCATATCCGCCTCGGGAAAGGATAATGCCAGATAGATCATCATGTACATTGAGATGCTCATCGGTTTTTCAACCGAAATTATACCATATAATATATATCAAAACATTTTTGATTATATTATGAGGAGATTTGTTAGACAAATCCCCAATCCTATTCAAGCAAGAGGGTTTTTCATGTAAATGTTGTCCTACAACTATTGTAGGATAAACTATGATTTTCATGAAATTAATGTTTGTTGATGAACCAATGATCAAGATCTAATATCTCATCATTGTGTTTTAGGCAAATGTCATTCAATGAAATAATTATTTCTTTAAATATTTCACAAATATTTATCACTAATTATTCCAGAAAATTAACAATTAATTTTCATCATAATAATTGAATGACATATCACACGGTTCAAGATCAAAAAAATGTTAATTTCCAGCAGTGACCCCCAATCACTAAAATTAACTTATCTTGATCAATTTAAATCCAAAAAATGCAAACTCAGTTTCCAAAGATTGCCTATTTGATTTATTAAAGAATACAAGTGATAATTCACGTATTTGGAGGCGGATTAAAACCGTAATTATCTCATTAATCACGTTTAAATCCGCAGTTCCCGCAACAGTGAATATAGTCATATTCAAAAAGCCATATCTTGAGCAAATAAAGTCCAAATTTAGTAAACTAAAGTCCTATGGTTTTCTTAATTAATGGGGAACAAAATCCAATTGAAAATTTTGTGTTTAAACATTTTAAACAGTGCCGAAAAATTCAATTTTACAGAGGTGCGAAAATTGAAATGCAGTAAAAATTTCGCAACCCTTTCAAGAACCAAATCGTCTAAGGTTCATGGATCATATCCAAACCCTTATTCAACCTATGGCTCTGATACCACTTGAAGGATATTGTGAATCCTTAAGCGCATCACGGAAGCGTGTCGATCACATCGTATGCAATCCGAGCAACTAGTCATACTAGATGCTAGATGCAGCGGAAATTAAAAATTTTAACTTTAAAGATGAAACCACATGATCACGAGAACACTTCTCGGATCGTTTCATCAAACCACAAAGTATAAGGAATACCTCTTGAAGCGTGGTTGTGATCGCGAGATCCCAAAGTAGAGATCCTCCTATCTTAAGTTCGACCCACGGAGAATGCACTTGCGGGCACGATGATGACTCGCGTCCTTCCCGCAATCCTTTGACGAAGATCCAAGCGTCGAAGCCGAAGCCAAAATACTCTCCTTCCTAATACACAAAGTGGACAGCCACTTGAATATTAGGGAGAGCCCACACGAGAATGAGCGAGAGAGAGATTAGAGTTCTTCAACTCAAGATGATGTTGTCACTTGGAAGGCTACCCTAGCCCTCCTTTTATACTAGTTTGGGATCCAATGGATCTCAATCCATGGGACACATGGATCCAACGGCCATGCTTGGTACATGCTAAATCAATGGCTATGATTGTTGTTGGTTAAAACCAACAACATTAATTTAAATTAAAAAATGTTGCAACATTATCAACATAATTTAATTTAACATTAACTAATTAAGAGATAATGTGATAATTAAAATGGAGTCAACCAACCACCCCTAAAATTAGGGGGTGTCACCCATGAACAATTCATGGGTGACGCCACCTATGAATGGTGGTTATTGGCTCCCTTTTATTTATCTTATTATTCCTTAATTAATCAAAAAATATTCACCAAATTAATTCCAAATTAATTTGTGAACATTTCAATCATGCCATTGAATATTATGTGAATCATATTCGCAACCCAAACTAAATAGTAAATTGCATTTTCAATTAATTAATAAATGTGAATCCAATCCACATTATTAATTAACAAATGCTATCTACATAAATTCTCTCTCTTATATGTGTATATTATAAATCATATTTATAATACACATATATCATGGATAGTGTTATCCACATTCTCTTATTCCTTGATAATTAAATCTTATTTAATTATTTTGGATAATCATTTTCACAGTATGAATTATATTCATATTAAGTTTGATAATTAAATATCATTTAATCATCAAGTTCTTGCTTGGATATTTCATCAAATGAATTATTCTCGAACCCTTTCAAGAATAATGTGCTTTCTCCGCAGATACTTGGAGATAAGGACAGGGTGATTGTATTATTCCATGTATAGTGACTTTGATATTGAGATCTTATCTCAAATCCAGATCTTACGAACCTGCCACAGATGCTTGATTAAATCAAGACCGCAAATCCAATCTTCTCATTGAATCTGAATCTAATTCAGACCAATGTCCAACACTTGGACTAAGATCGGATTGCTTCTCTACTGAAAGGAGTCACTAAAATCCAGACATGTTTCATCACTCCCTCGGAATGGAAGCGTCATGGATATACAATCGTTTATGATCACATCACCCTTCAAGTATTCCCAATACCTGTACATCCTGCATCCTGGAAGACCCATGATCAACCCGAAGATCAAGATCAATTTTACATTGCCTTCTTCAGGGTTTAATTATTAAGTTTTTCAATCTTGGTCATTGGGAGTTGGTATCGATCATATGCTTTCCCAAAACATATATCATACCTTAAAATTCATGTCATGCTTCCAAAGCACGACGACCATGCATGGAATTTGAGCGGTCCCAATACCTCATGAGTGAGCTCATGTCTTCCGGTTCACAAGTGAACCTGTATGATCCCTTTGAGAGATCATATTGCTCATATACCCTTATATGCACACCAGCTCGCCGGTGTATAGACCTTGGTTAGGTCATCAACCTATTGGTCTGCCAAATGTACATACTCAGACATATAGCAATATATCTGTCTCCGGTCAGAGGATGCGTGCCTATGTTGTGACAGCATTCAACATAGGACTTAGGTTATCTCGATCTCGTTAAGTCAACCCATTGACCTAACTAATCTGACACCTCCGAATCACTATTCACATGCAGAGGACCTGCATCGAGAGGTCGGTCAGATATCAGCCCATGTGAGAAAGGATTGCCATCTCCTACTCAGGCTGGAGATCACATCTTAACAATCATTTGACGGTGCTTTATGAGTCCTCAATCTAACCCTTTAGATATTCATCCAAGCACCAGCCTCTATGATTCAATAGTCGAATCAACAGCTGTATGATCATTAAGATAGCCATGGTACATAACCCTAATTGTACTAAGGGACCTATTATGCAAATTATTTAGTCTTCATTTCAGATGAGGGAATGATATTCACAATAACATTTATTGCATAATGGCTCATCGTGGGCTCACATGTCCAACAATGTGCTCATGCTACCATTGGGTAGTGGTGGATTTTTGGTCTACACTAATGCATCAGTCTCTGGTTTGGGATATTTCCTGATACGGAGCTTTGGCTAACTCAGGTTAAGTTAATTAGTAGATCAATCAAGGTGTCATTGTCTCTAAATTAACCATGGTGATATCGAGAAAATTATTTAACCACAAAATGAGTCAAGCAAGTAAGAGAGTGGTCTAAGCTACTTTTATTAACCATATATAGCGACCAGGGTCGAACACAAGGAGGCAACTATTATTAAACGACGGTAAATCAATTCAATGAAAAATCAAAGAAAAGAAAGAAAGAAGTTCAAAGCAAACTACTCTTGGACTTTTTTTGAATTTTTATCCTTCTAATTTTGTATGGATTTTAAATATATATATATATATGTATATTATGTTTTCTATTAATTTTTCAAATTTTCATATCATTAATTTTCCAAATAAAGATAAATAAATAAAATGGAAATAAAATCACACTAGCAATCTTTTTATATTTTTCAAATATAGGAAAAATGGCCAGAAAAATCAAGTAAAAATGTTTTTGGGTTTTTGACAATTTTATATTGTTTTGTATTTTCAAAGATTTTTAGAATGTTTAAGTTTTTCAAAATAAATAAAAATAAAAAATAAAATAAATAGTGCACAACCAAGAGTATTTTCAAAATAAAAATAGAAAATAGGTTCAGAACTCATGGCTGTTAATTTTATTAAAAAGTATATTCAAATATCTACAAACAAAGACCAAGAACACAACTTTTGATTTTTCCAAATATTTTATATGATTTTATGGTGTTTTTAGGGTTTGCAATTTTTAAAGTTTTATAAAAGATATAAAAGTGAAAATTGGACAGAAAATCAAACAAATAAAAAAAGTTAACCCTTTTTTTAAAAAAAATTAATTATTTTCGAATTTTCATGGATTTTCTAAAGCAAACAGGGAATTTTATATTCTTTTTAATTTTTAATAATATAAAATAAAATCAATCAAACAAACAAAAATTATCACGCAAAGTAAACACTAGCAGGAGCTTCAGGTTATTTTTAGGGGAAGTGAGTCAAAGTTGATATTTATTGCAATAAATAAAACGAGAATTTATATAATAATTAGATTTATACTAATGAACAAAAAAGGGATTTGAGCAATGAATTAATAAATCGAATAAAAGTTCTAGAAAAACAAATAAGATCTCTTGTTCAAAATGTGCTAGAAAAAAGAATCAAATTGTTTTTGGAACGTTCCGAATTCCACCCGAGTGTCCAAATATGGATTAATACCAGCAAAAACATCTCGGAACAAGGTTCTAGCACCATGCCAAATGTGTCCAAAAACGAAGAGCAAAGCAAACGTAGCATGCCCAAAAGTGAACCATCCCTTGGACTACTACGAAAAACACCATCAGATTTCAAAGTAGCTCGTTCCAATTCAAAAATTTCTTTGACCTAAATGTAAATATGTTAATTTTTAATTTCAATTAATAACACACATGTAAAACTCAATGGCTGAAGCGTAAAAATCCTAGCAAAAGCATTCCTTGAATGTGAACTAGGATCAAAGGGGTATAATTGCAATCTCCAATAAAACTTAGACTATTTCATTTATGCATAAATGTTCCGGACAAAATAAGCAAATAACTAAGATAATCACATGTACAAGTCCGTGAGTGCGGTTTGATAGGACTAAAGTACAAATATAAAAACTATGAAGTCCTTACTGCAAGTATTTATAACTAATTTTTACATTTATTGTGCTAAAGGAAATAACAGAAATGGTAGGGTAAAAATTGAAATATGCCATGTAGGAGTGTGTTGTGTGTGTGCCTATGATGTATGGCTCTGATGGCGGTGGTGGCACAAATCTGACGGTGCAGATAAAAAGGTATGACATGCGGTTAGATCAGACCTAGATCTGATCAGATCATTGCTATTTGGGCATGCTCGTACAGTCTGGATCAGGTCTAGGAGGAGGCCTCTCCATCTAACAACGATGAGGACATCTCAAAGAAATGGAAGAAGGTGATGTCGACACAGCTTCGATTTAGGGTATCCGACACTACAAGGCTCATATCTGCTGGCTAAGTGGTTCAAGAGATATCGGACGTGGCTCCACATCAGACTAGATCTTCATATGGCTCGGAGAGCTTCTCGATGAAGATCTAGAGCTCGTGTCACATGGAGCTCCTCCGTTTCTCAATTGGCCATCAATTCGACCCTCTCGCATGCAACTAGACCTGGAAGGGGAAGCGAGACTTGGAGATGACACTCCGGTCGGGATTATTCGAAAGCAAACAACAAAGAAGCAACGTGGATGGATATTCGACCTTCAACAAGGATGGGAGAAGGAAGTCTAGCCCTAAATCCAATACAAAGGTGTAGTCTAAGGATGATCAGATTACGATGGATGATTGATGGCAATGAGGCGAATGTATCAATGCGGGTTGAAGGTCAGGAGGAGATCCAGACTTGGTAGCCAAAGAAGCGACGGTGAGCAATGGCTATGACGATCAAATCGAATGAAAAAAGGGGGAAAATGGAAATGGATACCTGATGATCTAGAGATGGAAGGCTAAAAATGACGAGTCTGGTCGGCGGGGTAATGGCCTCGATTCTGCTATGGAGGCGGAAGAGGCTAGTCGTGGCGGAGCTCTCCGGCCACAAAGCTAGTTATTCTTAATAAGCCACCAAATCAAACTCCAAAAGGGTCATCTAGGGTCTTGTCACTAACCTAGGGATTCAGGTGGAGAAAGAAGAGGCGCGGAGCGAACTCCCCGTGCGGTGGAGCAGATGCGATTATTTATTTGGCCCCCATGTGTTTAGAAGGATCGAGAATTTTCACGTGAACCGAGGGGGATTCGGACCCTCGTAGGTATTCGCAAAGGTCACGGATCTTTAGGGAGCACATGGGTCTGGGTTGACTAATAGAAAAAAAGGATTTACAAAAATGAAAGAAAATTAAATTAAAATAGTAAATGTCCTTAAAATGGAAAATAATAATATAAAATTTGTTAGTTATTTTACAAACTATTTTTTTGTGATTTTTAATAAATTTAATAGTAATACAAATAATACTATCTACAATATACATTAATATATACAAGTATAATATACTATATACAATATTTACATATTTTTATTTTATATTTTTACAAATGTACATAGTATTTTCTATTTTTTATTTATTTAGAAAATAATTAAAGATTTTTAATTATATTTTTACTTTATTTTTGTAAATTAATTTATTAGGTTAAAAAATATGTTTATAGTATAGGTACATGATACATATGTACAATAATCAGGTTATTTTATTTTTTTATTTGTTTTGAATTTATTATTTTTGTTTGCAATTATAAATTAAATACAATATGTACAAATATTTAAAAATACAATATGTGAAAAACTAAAAAATATCAATAAAAATATATACAAGTATAAAATAGTACATTATACAGACAATCCCTCCTAAAAAGCCAAGTTTCAAACCGTAATTCCAAAAGTATGAAACCATATTTATTTTAAAGTTGATTTTATTTAGAATATAATGAAAGTGAGTTTTGTTCAATTTAAGTACATGTGGAGAGGGTATTAATCTTTTTATTCTTGTTTTGTCGCTTTTTATGAGTGTTGTATCTTTTAATCTATACAAAATTTATTTTTGAAATTATTTTTATTATTTACATCACATTTTTATGTACAAGTTTACTAAGGGAGTATTGAGGATATTTTATTGAGAAATAAAATAATACATGATATATACAATATACATAGTCATGAAAATGCACATGATTTAAACAAAATAAATGATGAACAATACGTACAAGGTATTTTTGGATTTTCTGATTGTTTATAAATTAAGGATCCTATCTCTTCTTGCTTTCTTCCTTATAGATCAGGTTAATACTTGACTGTCTCTCACGGTTCGGTTCATTTTGTATTTATTTCATAATTACAACCTTCTTTTTATTTCCTTTCCTTTCTTTTCTTCTTTATTCTTTTATTTTGGTTAAAAAGAATGTTAAATATGAACTATTAACAGGCTCATGACGAATGATAATTTATTGATTTTAACACATATTTACAGATGTTTTGCTAATGAATTTGGCTAAAATAAAAGAATAAAGATGATGAATTACAAATTCATCATTCCCCTTTAACTTTGCCAATCTCTTAGCAAACACTTATTTGAAAAAGAAGTGAAAACAAAAAAATAAGAAAAAGAAAATGAAAAAATGAGAATTAATGTTGATTATTAAACTTATCTTCATAAAATTATAGTATGGAGATCGGTTAGACCTTTGTATTATTAATTTGGCGGAACTTTATTGGAAAACAGATTTAAGACTCAACAACCCTTAAGTTCCACAATTCTATGGTCAATTTGCCTCAACAATCAGGTCAGAACAAGTCTACATACACAAACTCTTATAAAAATGATCTATATATGTACGATGTATGTGGAATATTGCTCCCCACCTCAAAAGTGGCAAATAAATAGCCTCCCTCAACAAGGTAACTCTAGTCCCCCGGTCTAGCAGCTCTTTCCTCAAGGAGCGGGGTATTCCCTTCTAAGTTCAAGTACAACCAGCTCAAGAAGAGGGGGAAAGAAGAGAATGGATTGTGGCTAGCATAGCCACGTATCCCGTGGAGCTTGACCAGTGTAGCAAAGTCTCCAGCTGCAAGTTTCCGTGAGATGAGACGATGTATCACATAAGCTTCTCTTATTAAACTATATACCCTCCGGCATGCATTTTATTTTCAATCATACATATCCCTTTTTTCGGTTTTTTTTGCATTTCTTATATATACAACATGTGCAACATGTACATAAGGAGTTTTTCTTCTTGATCCAGTAGACTATCCCTCTTTTGAAGCTTTATTGCAACCCACAATATCATGTCGTTAGACCTCAATGCTACTAGACCAAGTTGAGCTGCACATCCCTCCCCAGACGAGGACAAGTGTTTCCACTAGTTGTTAAACACCTGTATCCTACTTCAAGCCAAAGGATTCCGCCTCCTCACGACCTCATCCATGTTGAGCTACATGTAAAGTGTGTGTCCAAGTCAAGCCACTGTCTGTAAGGGTCATGCATGTCTCAAAATATCCTACTTAGACCAATCAAGATGGCATGTGAACATAACCTTGTTGAATCAAAGAATTAAGTCGCTAGACCTGGAGAGTCTCAACTCCAAATCCTATAAGGTTCCTCTGAAGTTAAGTGTATTAAGGCTTTAACCAAGCTCCATTCTTCAACTTTAATCCAAACTAGTTTAAATGTCAAAACAATTCTAAAGAATGCAAATGCACATGAAACAAAAAAATTTACATAATATTTTTTTCAAAAAGAAAATAAAATAAAGACAATCTTTTAAAAAAGTGTTCAAACAATTTTTGTAAATTTTTATGGATTTTATTTTTGTTCAATTTTTATGGCATTTTAATAAGAAATAAAAGAAAGAATTTACAAACATTTACACAAATATGCACATATTTACTCGGGTTTTATACACATCTCATAAAAGATTTTACACACAGAATTTTTACAAGTTTTATGTACAATTTTTACAAGTGGATTTTATATACAAGTTTTATTAAATGATTTTATATACAAAAGAATTTTATATAATTTACAAATAATTATGCTTTTATGCACACATGGATTTAAAAATTTTATTAAAATAATTTCTATACCCATAATTTATGTCCCACATGACAAAATATTTCAAAAACATTTTTACAAACCATTTTACAAAAGGTTACAAACATTTTACAAAAGATTTTTCAAAACTAACTTTACAAATAGTTTTACAAATCATTTCGCAAATAAATTTTACAGATAAAGTTTTGCAAACATTTTATTTTCGCACATTTTACAGACATTTGTACAATATACATAATTTTGATACAAATATATTTACAAATATTTTACAAACAAATTATTTTTACAAATAATTTTACAAAAATTTGTACAAAAATAATTTTGCAAAGGTTTTTAAACATATTTACAAAGCATTTTACAAAAAAAATTACAAACATTTTTGCAAACATTTTACAAATCATCTTTTAACATATTTTTATTCCAATTTTATAAATAATAGACATGTTATTAACACCAAGGTACGAGTTGTGGCTAAAGTATATATACAATATTAATGACACCCCCATATACTTAGCTCGAACCATGTCCTAATTATGATCAAAGAGCTACAATGGAAGACGTAACTCAGGCTAAATACAGATAATGAAAAGAATACTATACTACAATGACTCAAAGAATAACAAATGAAATGAATAGAAGTAGGTGATCCAACCCGTATTAAGGATCAAATAATCCTAAGTATAGAAGACAGTACAAGAGGGGAAAACTTAGGAAGAGAATGTACGCAAAATCAATGAATCGACTTTTCCCCCTTATACTTAGGGTGAAATATCCTAAGTATAGAAATATCAACAGTTTGAGGTACAAGCGAGGGAACAATCAATGAAGGGAGAAACAGACATTACCTCCCCTATACTTAGGGTCAGATGTCCCTAAGTATAGGCAACAAAACATAGGTAATGGAGAAAAAACAAATATGAACAATACATGTTCAACACCTCATTATACTTAGGATAAAATACATCCTAAGTACATCAAAAATCCTAAGCGAGACCTGGTGTGTTAAACAAAAACTAAATAAAGAAATAAAATAAAAGAAAACATGGATATACAAAGAGGCGGACAGAAGTGCAAATTAGGTATGAGACATAGAAGATGAGAATCAAAGAACATATCTCATACATATTGAATCGGGGCAACATCAATAGTCAACGTGTCATGATCAAGAAAAGGCTTCAGGCACTAACCATTGACCCAAAAGGTGGACTCATAAGATAACCCGAATATGTCAATACTATCGTTATCGTGTACCTTTCTGACTAAATATGGTCCCTTCCACTTGCTCTCTAATTTCCCTGAAAATAATCTCAGTTGTGCATCTAATATCCATACTCTCCGATTCGGCCCAACTTCTTATGGCTGACTTGTGAATCATGCCATATCTTCATTCTATCCTTATATTGCAGGATACTTTAAAAGGATGTATCTCTGAGCTCCTCCAAGGCTTCCAACTCTGCTCTCTTGATCTCCTACATTCTCTGGATCTAATGATATATCTATGATTGTCTATAGTGAGTGCTTGGTCTCAATAAGTAAGTGCATGGCTTGCCATAAACGAGTTGAAATGGAGATGTACCCAAAGGAGTCTTGAAGGATGCCCGGTAGGCCCACGAGACCGAGTCCAAAAGCTGTGACCAATCCTTTCAGTCTGGGTAGACAACCTTTTGCAATATCGTCTTGATCTCTCGGTTCAAAATCTTAGAGAGATCATTCATTTGTGGATGATATGGAGTGGCAACGTTATGATCTATGCTGAACTCGTTAGCAAGGGCCCTTACCTTATCGTTGATGAAATGAGTACCTCCATCAGAAATCAGAACTCTAGGGACCTCGAACCATGATATGATATACTTCCTCAGAAATCTGCAAACAATCCTTGCATCAGCGGCTCGAGCAGGGTTAGCCTTAATCCAACGACTAACATAATCTACAACAAACAAAATGTACTCAAATTCCTAACTCTTCAACGATGATCCATGCATCAAAAACCTCATAGAAGTGAATGGGTTGCATCAACATCATGTCTCTATGACTACAACTACCCATCCTCTGACAGTCAGTACACCTCTTCACGAATTCATTTGAATCCTTGAAGAGTGTTGGCCAAAGGTTGTATTGGAGAACCTTTTTTGTTATCCTTCTTCCTAAGTGATGTCCTTCTATGTCTTGTGGCAATAGGTGAGGACTTTGTGGTGCTCCTCTTGAGGAATACACCAACGCCAGACATTATCCCCTCCTTCATGGTAAAGGGTGGGATCCTCCTAATGGTACGACTTGGCTTTCGTGAGGAAAGTCTCAAGTTGTTGAATTGTCCAACCTTATGGAACTTTCTTGGAAACAAGATAGTTCACAATGTCAGCATACAAGAATCGCTTCGTTTGGAAAAGTCTCAACAATAGGCATGGTTGTCTCAAAATCCTCAAGATGCTCTAATCGGGAGAGGTGATCAACCACCACATTCTATACTCCAGGCTTATCCTTATTCTCAATATAAAACTTGTGGAGTAGGAGGATCCATCTAATCAATCATGCTTTTTAGTCATTAAGGACCAGATGGCGATGTGATCAGTGTATACAGTCACTCTAGATCCAAGAATGTAAGATCTGAACTTATCCAAAGAAAAGACTACCGCTACAAGCATCAAACCCGTCACTGTAGATCGAAAAATCATCCATGAAGACCTCTAAACAATCACCCACCATGTCTGAAAATATGGAAAAAAAATGCACCTTTGGAGTGTAGTTGGGGCATTACATAGTTAAAAGGGCATCCGTTCGAAAGCATGTGTCCCAAACGGACAAGTGAATGTTATCTTGTCCTGGTCTTCAACTGCAATGGCCACCTGATTATACCCTGAGTACCGTTAAGAAAACAATAGCGACTCTTCTCTGCTGATCTCTCAATAATCTGATCAATAGGTGGTAGCAGGAAGTGATCCTTCTTGTTGGCATGCTTCAATCATCTGTAGTCCACACAAATCCTCCAAGAAGTGGGTACACATGTAGCAATCTCCTCTCCATCCTCATTCACAACTGTAGTGATACCCAACTTCTTGGGTACCACATGTAATGGAATAACTCATACGGAGTCGGAGATGAGGTTGTTGGACATGTGAGCCCATGATGAGACACTATGCAATAAATGTTATTGCAAATATCATTCTTAATCTGAAATGAAGAATAACTAATTTGCATAATATGTCCCTTAGTACAATTAGGGTTACGTACCATGGCCATCTTAATGATCATACTACTGTTGATTCAATTATTGAATCATAGAGGTTGCTGCTTGGATGAATATCTAAAGAGTTAGATTGAGGACTCATCAAGCACCATCAAATGATTATTAGGAGATGATCTCCAGCCTGAATAGGAGATAGCAATCCTTTCTTTTTGGTTGATATATGACCAACCTTTTGATGCACGTCCTCTGCATAGGAATAGAGATTCGGAGGTGTCAGATTAGTTAGGTCAAAGAGTTAAAGAGATCAAGATAACCAATTACCTATGTCATATGCTGTCACGATATAGGCATGCATCATCTGACCGGAGACATATATGTTACTATATGTCTGAGTATGTACATCTGGTAGTCCGATAAGTTGATGACCTAATCAAGGTCTATACTCCGACACGCTGGTGTGCATACAAGGGCATATGAGTAATACGATCTCTCAAAGGGATCATACAGGTTCATTCACTGAACCGAAGACATGAGCTCACTCATAAGATATTGGCATCGAATTACATGCACGGTCATCTCGCTTTAGAAGCTTGACTGAATTTGTAGGTTTGATATATACTTTTGGAAAGTATATGATAAATTCCTAGGTATGATATATGCTTTTGGAAAGTATATGATCGATACTGATTCCCAATGATCAAATGAGAAACTTAATGATAAAACCCTGAAGTAGACAGTCTAAATAGATCTAAAACATCGAGTTTATTCTAGGTCTTCCGGTATGCAGGATGTACATGTATTAGGAATTCCTGAGGGCGATGTGACCACAAATGATGGTATAACCATGATGCTTCCAATCCTAAGGAGTGATGAGACGAGTTTGGATTTTAGTGACTCATCTCAATAGAGAAGTAATCTTATCTTGGTCTAAATGCTGGACAGCAATATGAATGTGATTCAGATGCAATGAAAAGATTAGATTTATTATTTCGATATAATCAAACATCTATGGGAGGTCTGTAAGATCTAGATTTGAAATTTGATCTCAATATCCAAGTCATTATACATGTCTCCTAGTATCCACAGAGAAAGCGCATTATCCTTGAAAGAGTTCAAGGATAATTTTATTAATAATAATGTACCTGGGCATGGAGAAATAGATAATTAAATGTGGTTTAATTATCATGAATAATATGAATTTGATTCATATTATTTGGATATATAAAGAAAATTCTCAAAGATAAGTAAATGTGATTTAATTATCAAAGATGTGAATAATGTGAATGTGATCCATGTTATAATTGGGCACATTAGAATAGAAATCCAAGATAATTAATTGTGATTTAATTATCATGGATATGAATAATGTGGATAACACTATCCATATTAATCATATATATTATAAATGTCATTTATAATATATATAAGAGGGAGCTATTTGTAAATAACATTCAATTTAAATGTTGATGTGACTTGTATTCATATTTCACAAATTTCCAATGGCATGATTGTAATGTTCACAAAATGAATAGGATTTATTTTGTGAAATAAGTTGCAATAAAAGTTTTTGTAAATTACTGGAGATAACGAGATAATGGTGGCTAGCCACCTTCCTAATGAGGAGGGTGGATGGCCACCAATTCTTGTTAGGAATTGGTGGTCATCCCCTCTTCATATGGAAGGAGGCTTGCCCCCTTCCTATGATCTCCATGGATAATTAATTTAATTGAAATTAAATTTTATTGATTATTATCCAATATATATTAAATTAATTTTATTTTTTTTTATTGTGTTTTTACAATAAATCATGGCCACTAAAAGAAACACAAATCAATGCGAAATATTGGATTTGTTGTCCATGGTTTGGGATCCATGGACTCCTAAAATATTATATTAGAAGAGGCAACACTAGTTATTCTTTAGAGAATGGAAAATATGGTCTCTCCCTTTCTCTCTCTCTCTAAATGCCAAGTCTCTCTCTCTCTCTTGCTTTCTCATTGTGGCCATCCACCATGAAGCCCTAGAGAAAGTCTTCATCGTTGCCGTATCGACGTTATGCTACCATATCATTTGCTCATAGATTTCCATCTCCTTCAATGCACCTCACTCATGAAGAAGATGTCGTATCTCGTGTGATGAGATCAGGAGATTCGCTGCTTGGATCATCAACATGGATTGCGAGGAGTACACATTTTATCAACGTACTCGCAAGCATCTTTTCCATTGGATCGGACTTGATACAGGAGGTCTCTTCCTTTGGAGACTCGATTGCAACCATGCTTCAAGAGGTAAACCTAATACTTGTTTGTGGTTTAGATGAAATATCCAAGAAGTATTCTTGGATCATATGATTTCATCGTTCAAATTTTTTTAGTTTCTGAAGCCCCGAGCGACTAGTGCGACTAGTCGCTCCCGATCACATACGATGCGATCCTCACACTTTCGTGATGCACTTAAGGATTTTTCCATATCCTTCCAGTGGTATCAAAACCATAGGCTGGAGGTTTTGGATATAATCCATAAACCTAAGATGACTTGGGCATTTTTGGTTGTGTGATGTTTTATCGCATTTTGTTCACGCAACCCTATTTTTGTGTGATATTTTTGCCCTATCTAAAGTGTTCAAGAACGAACTTATCACTTGGGACTTGATTTTTCATGATTTAGAATTTGATTGCTCTAGGTATGATCATTTGAATGAATATGTATCCATTGCTTCAGGGATGACGAATCCTGACATAACTAAAGAGTTAATCATGATTTTAAAATTCCTAGAAATGCATGAATATCACTGGGATGCTGTTATGAATCCAATTAGCAAACATTGGGAAACTTTTTTTTACATAATTCGGATTTAAATTGATTGAGATATGCTAATTTTGGCAAGTGAGGGTCATTGCTGAAAATTATTTTCCTAATAAAGAACCTTGTGATTGTCATTTAATCAATTAATGAAATTAATGGTTAATTTACTGTAATAACTATTGATGAATATTTGTGAAATATTTATGATGATTATTTCCTTAAATAACATGAGCTTAACCAAACTTTATTAGATATGATCTAGATCACAATTGGTTACATCAATCCCAACAAACATTGACGTTTGAATAGGATTGGAGATTTCTTTAGCAAATATCCTTATAATATTAATCAAAATGGTTTTGATAAATATTATATGGTATAACTTTGATTGAAAGATTGGTTATCATATCGAATACAAAATGATCAAATCGTATTATCCTGACCTAAGGTGGATATGGTGTCTAGTCGGGGAGCGTTGGAGTAGCAGGTTGCTCCGCGAGCGGTCTGTCCCACTCCCATCAATATTGACCATGATAATGGGTAAAGAAAGGATAATGCTTAAAGAAATTATGATGTATTTTTCTAATTATTAAAATTTTAATAATATATATTTTGAGATTGTACCATCCTTCAAGTAACAATTAAAAATTGTTTGTTGGTGGATTGATTGGATTAATAATTGATTTAATATCATTAAATTAATCGGATCCAATTAAGTTTAAACTCACTGTTATGAACAGAGTAGTATTTCCCTTTGAAGAATTAATTATATGAATATGATTAATAATAATTAATTAGAATTTAAACATGATATGGAGGATCACAAAAGTGACATCCATGGTCTCCTATCAAGGCGAAGGGTTCCGTCGCCAGAGATTATATGTAGGATACGTCTGTCCGAAGTGATAGCTCCTGCATACAAGCACATCTGGATTGGGCTCTTTGCTTCTAAAAAGAGTAAGGTCATATGCTTAGTGACACATATATCAAGTCCTCATATTATTGGAGCAATATTGATTTGTGCATAGCGAGTTATAATCCTGTTGATGGTTAGTTCAATTAACGATGGGTCAACATCTCCTTAGGGGTGGCGGGCTTGGGTATTAAAGATCGGATTGGGAATGCAACTTGGACTTGCAAGGCGGAATGTGTTCCCGCTTCTTTTTATCTGAGTTGCAAGTTCTTGTATTATTGAGATATAACAAAGATAAGAAAGGATATCATATCTTGTTTGAGATATAATGGTAAGTATATCTTACATTGAAAGTGAATAAGGGAATGAACTTTCAGTGTTGACAAGGCATGACAACTTTGATATAAAAATTCCTAAATTAAAGTAAAATATGTATATATATATATGAAAATTTCTTATTTCAGATAATCATCATTAAACCCACTCATTACTATACTCAATGATAACCAGTAATATCGTGGATTGGATCCATGATCAAAATATTGTACTTTGGAAGAATGAGGAATGACAATTAAATAGACAATAAGACAACAACCTAGGGTTTGTATGTCTATATACTCTTGATCTCTCATCGAGTGTGTTTTGGAAGTAACATGTTGATGATGATCATAATTGTCAAATAATCCTTATAAAATTTAAAAAGATGTTCTGGCATACACATGTTCTCTCGACATTTAATCATGAATGGTATGGTTCACTAAATTATGTAGAATGGTGGCTCGATAAGAGATGATGTACTCAAAATGTTTGAGTATCTACCTGAACCAAAGTCCTTTAGAGTTTAGATGAATGTAGATACGATGAATGTCATCATTCTACTGTCTATGCTTAAGTCGTTAATGAAGCTTCATAATATTCATATTATATGAATTGAATGAAGCCTATATAAATGTTGAAATACTCTTATATTAAAATCCTTTGAATTCAACATAAGAGATCTTTTGTCTTAAGCAATGGTTGTTTATAGATGAAGGGAGCATAGTGGAAGCATGGGTTGGACACAAGTAAGAAGGAAAGTCAAAGAGTTAATTGTACTTCTGTGACTTCCATATGACATCCAAAGAGATGGATGAATGCAATACTGCAATAAGATGATGTGTTGATAATATGACTATCAAGTCTATCTAGGATCCTTAGATAAGGACTCAGATAGTGCATCAGAATAATCTACATCTACATACTATCATTGAAATTGACTTACTTATTAGATAATATCAAAGTCTAATAATTGTATTTCATTCTTTTAATAACACTTGCAATTGGTTCCATATGTTTTAGAAGACTGAAAATTTTGATCTTAAGGTTTAATAGTCATCCACATGGATATTTATGCAATTATTGCAACAATCTCTATTAGATAGATAGACTTCAAAATTTTAGTGGGAGAGCCCTTAGTCTTAGAGAATGTCTATGACCTAGATATTAGAATAAACTCATTGTTTATTTCTAAATGTTGGAAATAAACATGAATTATGAAATATGCCTATCATAAAGAGTTATGATGGATATATTTCAGATAGTAATCTGACATTCGGAGGACTCTACTAAATTAGAAAATTAATGAATGATTCATTGACATTTCTAAATTTGAAAATTAAACCATAAAAGATCAATAGGAGGATGAAGATCATTTGGCAATGATCTGGCATCAAGCCTTGGACATACGTCTATTGATGAGATCAATAGATTAGTAAGAGATGAAGCTTTAGAATGTCTGAAATGTCAAATCTTACATACTTGTGAATATTGTACTCAAAAGTAAAAATGTCCAATTCACCCTTCTTTGGGAATGGTGTAAGATGTCAAGGTATTCAAGTTCTCATACATATTAATATATGTGGACAGTCTATATCATAATAAACATTATGGATATGTGATATCTATTGATGATTATTTGTGATATGAGATTTCTTCCCTTCACCTTAGAAACATTTGAAATGTTCAAAGATTTCACAATTTTGATTTACAACCAAAGTTTGAAGGAAGATGAAATGAATTTGATCTAATCTGGGTAGATTGTACCTATTAGATGAATTCAAAGAATACCTTATGGAGATATGAATATCATTCCTATCTCACTCCTCCTGATAAACCTAAACTCAATAAAGTTATAGGGAGATACAATTAGGTAGTGTGATATGATTTTAATGATGAATATTAGCATAATTACCTCTTAGTTTCTAAGTATATTTCTAGTAGAGACTACAATATATATCCTTAATAAGGTTCCATGCAAATCAAAGCCTGAAACCCTCACAAACTATGGTTTGGAGCCTAGCTAGTGTTGGACACTTGAGGATTTAGGGTTGCTTGGTCCATAACTTTTTCATGGATGCAAGAAAGCTGGAATTTAGCACCAGAGAGTGTTTCTTCATTAGGAAAATAAAAGATGGTATTGGATACCTACTTTATGACCTTGAGATTCTTAAAACATTTCCTCTCTAAGGATATGATTCTAGATGATGACTCTCTTGAGAATCAAGATGAAATGAAGCAAAATGAACTTATTGAATCTTGAGAAGATAATGAGGCTCCTAAAATCAGAAACTAAAAGGACAATTAAAGATGAAACACTCATACCTCTTCAAATGAGTTTGAGGATAGATTCTATGTGTCAGTTATGTCTGGCATTGATCTGACTTCATATGATGAAGCTTTTAAGGATCATGACATGGAAAGATGGATGTTAGCAATAAAGACTAAAGTAGACTTCATATACAAGTGGTGTATATGAACCCTCAAGAATCCACCTATAAGGGTAAGACCTGTTAGGTGTAAATAGATCTTCAAGAGAAAGAGGGAACTTGATGAGAGGGTAGGGACCTTCAAAGCACGGCTCGTATCCTTAAGATACATACAGAAAGAAGACATCACATGTGATGAGACTTGATTTCTGGTGACCATGCTTAGATTCATCAGATTATTGCTAACTATAGCTACACAACTTGACTATGACATCTTCAAAATGGAAGTCAAGATTGCATTCCTCTATGAATTCCTCATCGAGGATATTCATATGAAGTAGCCCCAGAGCTTCATAGTTAAAGAAAGCTAGGGTGCAAGCTTAAGAAACTCCATCTATAGACCCAAATAAGTTTCTTGTAGTTGGAGCATTGGATTTGATGAAATTATAAATGTTATGGTTTCCGATAGAATCTTGATCAACGTGTGAACCTTAGTGGGAGTGACATTGTGTTCATCGAGCTTTGGAATGATATAAGGATGATAATAAGTGTTTTATAGTCTGGTTATTCCATACCTTGAGATAGGATCTCAAGGATACCTCTTAAGATCTTAGTTCTGAAAATGTTTAGAGTCAAATAAAAGAAGGTATTGGAACCAGTACATTAGCGGTACATCTTGGACATGTTCCATTTGGGAAAAATCCCTAGTAAGGCATCCATCCCTTAAGATATGGTACTGACCTATCTAAAGGGATAATACCTCAAGAGTTGAGGATGTGAATACCAAAGGTACATAGTGCATCAGCTTTGAGAAGCTCAGTGTATGCTAAATGTGTACAAAAGTCAGATGTCAGCCATGCAGTGGGAGTAGTAAGTTGTTACTAGTCTTTCTATGGATACAAAATACTTAATTTCAGTAATAACAATATCTTCAAAGATGACAAGACTTTAGAGATAGTGATCTTAAAGTCTTATCTTCAAGAACTTAAGATTTTATAGATAGTGATCTAAAAGGTCTTTACTACATATGTCTTATAAGACATAAGATTGTGTCATAGTATTAGGAGATAGAGATCTCCAGGGATAAGGGCATTCTGATAAGGATAATGGAAATAACATATTGTTTATAAGATTATTGAATTGTAGTGCTAAAGACACTATAAGTAACAAGATTGAGTGTTGGTTGCATGAGATGCAACATTCACATTGGATGCAAGCACTATTACTGGGAGATATGCAAGTGTCGTAAAAGGACTTGGCAGAGTCTCTCAAGAACAGAGTGATTGATCAGCTTACCTAGCTATTTTTTATAATAGCTTATGATTGTCACATGAGTGTGGGTTTAAGATTATCCCATCAATAGCTCTTTGGGCTAGTGGGGGATTGTTAGACATGCGAACCTAAGGAGAGACATTATGCAATAAATGTTATTGCAAATATCATTCCCAGATCTGAAATGAAGAATAACTAATTTGCATAATAGACTCTTAGTACAATTAGGGTTATGTACCATGACCATCTTAATTATCATATAGTTGTTGATTCAATTGTTGAATCATAGAAGCTGATGCTTGGATGAATATCTAAAGATTTAGATTTAGGACTCATCAAGCAATGTTAAATGATTATTAAGAGATGATATCCAACCTGAGTAGGAGATGGAAATCCTTTCTTTTTGGTTGATATCTAACCGACCTCTTGATGCAGATCCTCTGTATGGGAATAAAGATTCAGAGGTGTCAGATTAGTTAGGTCAAAGAGTTGACTTAGCGAGATCGAGATAACCAAAGACCTATGTCATATGCTGTCATGATATAGACGTGCATCCTCTGATCGGAGCCAGATGTGTTGCTATATGTATGAGTATGTACATTTGGCAGTTCGATAGGTTGGTGGCCTAATCAAGGTCGATACGCCAACGTGCTGATGTGCATACTGGAATATGAGTAATACGATCTCTCAAAGGGATCATACATGTTCATTTACTGAACCAGAAGACATGAGCTCACTCATGAGATATTGGGATCAAAATCCGTGCATGGTCATCTCGCTTTGGAATCTTAACTAAATTTGTAGGTTTGATATATACTTTTGGAAAGTATATGATCAAGCTTATGTATGATGTATGCTTTTGGAAAGTATATGATTGATAATGATTCCTAATGATCAAATGTGAAACTTAATGATAAAACCCTGAAGGAGACTGTCTAAATAGATCTAAAACTTCGAGTTTATTCTAGGTCTTCCAGTATGCAGAATGTACAGGTATTAAGAATACATGAGGGTGATGTGATCATAAACGATTGTATAACCACGATGCTTCCATTCATAGGGAGTGATGAAATGGATTTGGATTTTAATGACTCCTCTTAATAGAGAAGTAATCTAATTTTGGTCCAAATGCTGGACAGTGATATGAATGTGATCCAGATGTAATGAAAAGATTAGATTTACTATTTTGGTATAATGAAGCATCTATGGGAGGTTCGCAAGATTTGGATTTGAGATTTGATCTCAGTATCCAAGTCATTATATGTGGAACGTACAATCACCATGTCCTTATCTCCAAGTATCCACGGAGAAAGCGCATTATCCTTGAAAGAGTTCAAGGACGATTTCATTGTTGATAATGTATCCGAGCATTGAGAAATGGATAATTAAATGTAATTTAATTATCATGAATAATATGGATTGGATTCATATTATTTGGACATATAAATGGAGTTATCTAATGTAATTAAATGTGATTTAATTATCAAAGATGTCAATTATGTGAATGTGATTCATATTATTTCGGTAATGAGAATAGAGATCTAAGACAAATAAATGTGACTTAATTATCATGGATATGTATAATGTGGATAGCACTATCCATATTAATCATATGTATTATAAATACAATTTGTAATATATAAGAGAGAGCAATTTGTAAATAACATTTACAAATTAAATGTTAATGTGAATTGGATTCACATTAGAAAATTAATTGAAAATGTAATTTGCATTTTATTTTGGATTATGAATGCGATTCACAAATTTCCAATGGCATGATTGCAATGTTCACAAAGAAAATTGGATTTATTTTTGTGAATAATTTGCAACAAAAGTTGCTGCAAAATTATTGGAGATAATTATAAGATAATGGTGGCTAGCCACCGTCCTAATGAGAAGGGTGGACGGCCACCAATTCCTGCTAGGAATTGGTGGTGGTTCTCAATTTGTATGGAAGGAGGCTTGCCTCCTTCCGATTATCTCAATGGATAATTGATGTAATTGAAATTAATTTATATTGATTATTATTCAATATATATTAAATTAGATTAATTGTTGTTGTGTTTTTACAACAAAATCATGGCCATTAAAAGAAACACAAACCAAGGTGAAACATTGGATTTGTATTGTCTATGGATTGGGATCCATGGACTCCCAAAATATTATATAAGAAGAGGCAACCCCGGCTCCTCTTTAGAGAATGGAAAATATGCACTCTCTCCCTTTCTCTCTCTACATGCCAAATATCTATCTCTCTCTCTCATTGTGGTCGTCCACCATAGAGCCCTAGAGAGAGTTGCCATCGTCGCCGCATCGTCATTATGCTTCCAGATCATTTGCTCATGGATCTCCATCTCCTTCGATGTGCCTGATAAATCCGAGATTCATCATCTCAATATCTTGATCTTAGCAAAATCCCTGAGTAAAATCTCAAATAAATGTCTATAAAATCAATAAATTAACAAAATGACTCTTGTAAATAAAACACACTAATTATTGTATATTAGATTGTACAAAATAAATTAATAATAAAAGCCCAAAAATAAAGGAGTTTTATACCTGTAAATAGCCCAAAACTTCATGTATTTTTAATAATTTCATTTCAACTCCTTTTTAGCTAATTCTTTCTCTAACATGTCCATAAAAATGTATATAAAAATACAAAAATATAAACAAATTTTAGTCAAATAAATGCTTCTAGATCCCAAAGGGAAAAGGTCGTAAAGACCAACTTTCAAGCCAAATTCCCGCTCCGTATGAATTCAAAATTCACCAAACTCACCTTTAAAGTTCAAGTTAGAAAATTATCTATCCAGCATTTCATTAAAATCAGAGCTCGTTTGCAAAAGTTGGGTTTCGGGTTATAGATGTACATTGTATATTATGTATATATTCATTCTTTCTTTATTTTATATTTTATCTTTCTTAATTACTAAAAATACAAAAAAATCATGCTTGTGTTATATTTTGATTATAGTATTTTTCTGTTGTAAATATCTCTTATTAAAAAGACAAAAAAATACATATTAGAAAAGTAAACAAAAAATGTACATGTTGTATGTATTCTTTTGTAAATTCTCCACTATTTATGTTCTTCTCTTTTATTCTATTGTTTTTAAAGTAGCCTACTTTATTTTATTTTATTTTCCTTTATTTATTTTACATTCTCTACAATAACCACCATTCAACTCCATTCTACCACCAACCTTCATTCAACCCCACCTTTTTTTTAAACCTCTCATTCAACTCCATTAATAATATAACCTCCCACCACTTTAATAACCTCTCATTTCATCCTCTTTATATACATCCCATCCTCCTCAATTTGCACTTGATCCATCTTTATGTGATGAAAGCCTAGTTCCCAGAGTTGAATCGGTGACAACGACACAACCGCGGTTGAGCGATGACATCCCTCTCTCCGGTGAGATCTGTTGGCTTTTCGACCAACATCGCAGCCACATCCGTGCATTGCTCAAGCTCATCGCTCGCCGGCGATTTAAGCGAAGACCGTGCTCTCGTGAGCACACCATAGGCGACCGTCTCCATCGTAGGTAATTTTCGTTTCATCTTGTCATTATTTTTATCTTTGCAATTTTTTTAGTCCATCACATTACCATCACCACCATCATTTTATCCATCTTCACACACTCATCTATTCCCCCCTTCTTTGTGTACATATTATTTCCTGTTTTAAAAAATTAAAAAAATAAAATTTAAAAATTATTACAACAGCAAAACAAAAATTAAAAAAACAAAAAAATTAACAGAGGTGGAGCAGTTGCTTCAAGGCCGCCACCCCACCCCCCATCGCCGCCGCCACCGCCGTGCGCGATCAGCGCTCTGAAGCGGCGTAACCGCCCACCGCCCGCGCCGACCTCCTCTCCCATGGGAGGTGCCGCCTCTCCACGCCTGCGTGCGGCTCTGCCATCACCGCCACCCGCGGCGCCGCGAACGCCACCACCGCCGCCCCTTGCCTCTTCGACACCCGCGCCACCGTCGCGCGCCGCCGTGGCCGCCCATCCGTGTCTCCTCCACCGCGACCGCATGCGGGCCGCCACCGCCAACCTTGGTTATTCTTCATTGTGCGCCCTAGCCGGAGGAAGAAGAAGGAAAAAAATTATTTGTAAAAATTGCATAATGTTCTCGCAAAGTTTCTGTAATTACAAAAACGTCCTTATACATATTTGTTTGTTTATTTTCAATTTTCATTTTACATGGATACCCTTGTGTTTGCATATTAATTTGGACTTCAATTGGGCATCATTTTATTCAATGAAAATTGTCATTGTGTTGAACAACTAATTGTCTACATTGTAAATATTTATTTATATTTTTTGTGATATTTGGATTATTAATTAAAATTGTTTAACTAAAAATATGCATATTTTACCCATTTTGGTCTATTAAATTCATATCGGACACATAGTTGCTTTAAAAATTCCACCAAAATTTCACATGATGCCTTGAGGAGTGCTTAATTTATTGTCCAAATTTCATCCAAAGTGGAGTTGTCCTGTGCCTGAAATAAATCATAGAGTGATTTTTGTATTTTATTTTTTATTAAATCCGCATACATGCTTTTCACAAAATTTCAACTCTCTAGAATTGAGCATCTAAATATCTTTTTGAGATAATTCGCACTCTGATTAATTTGCAATTGTAGATTTATTAGGAATTAATTACTTACTATCACTCTATTTTCACTAAAAAATCCATAAAACATTCATAATTTGTCAAAAAAAACCAAAAATATTACTGCTTCCTTGTGTCATGTTTATATTCTAGTAAATTATTCATAATTTTTGCTTGTTGTTTTTGTGAACAATTGCGAAAAAACCCATAAAAAGTATGCATTTTTCATTGTTGCATTTTAACTCTGAACATTCCAATAAAAAGTGTTTTGCATTCATCACTGGATTAGGATTCTAGGAAAAATATAACTTGGCTAAATTGCACTTATTTTCTATTTAAATTAATTTGGCTAAGTTGTGTGCTTTCTTAGTAACTTAATTTGCACGCATTTTGCATTAGCATTTGTTTTTTGCATAAAAATATAAAAAAAACCCCGCATTGGAAATCTAAAACTTTGTTTTCTAATTACCTCCGAAGTTGTTCCTTTGCCTCCCTGTGTTCGATCCCGGACTTACCGGGGATATAAATTAAAGCCAAAACACTCTTCACGGAGATCTTCTCTCAGTTCTGATTGAATCACTAAGTACATGTACTACAACGTGTCCGAATTAAATACCGTATTATACGACTCGTCAGATGGCACCGTTGCCGAGGAGGCAAACGGCTTAGGGATTAATTTAAAAATTTGGATTTAGATTTTCATTTAGTCGGGTAGTCTGACCCCCGAGCCACTTGTAACTATTCCATTTTCCTCGCAATTATTTCTCTTCATATTTTTGTATATATTTTGTTGTTTATCTCTCTAATATAAATCTTATTTTCCTTGTGAGGGCTCGGTGGACTTGGAGTGCATCGGAGGTCGACGGACGCGACGCGCACCGACTGCTGAAGAGCAAGAGAATCGATTTAATTTTCGAGAGAGTTTTTTTATAAATTTTTGTAATTAGTTCATTGTAATTATTTAGGTAGCTTGCTTATTTACAGCGGCTCTTGTTTGAGAACTCGCATATGTAAAAAAACTTGGATATTATTTGTAGTGTGTCGAGACCTGTTTCACTCTCCGGTGAGGGTGGGGCTCGACTTGAGTGGCGAATTAAGGATTAGGCACACTGTAGTTTAGAATCAAATTTGTTTGTGCCCATCGTAATTTAGGCCACACATATCTTAGAAGATTCACATATCTTATAAGATTCATAATGAGACACACATAGACACGTACTACTTAGCTCAAATCAAATCAATTCTTCCCTGCTAATAGTATACTGTTTAGGTGTGGTTTTCTCAATCTGCATGCATTTAGTGTAATATTTACAAATTCAATTTTGCATGACGCATGGAGAGTGCTGGGATTCACTGTAAGTATATCTTCTTCTGAGCATGCATCATAGTTTCTCGTTTGCATTCTGACTTCCGATTTCCCTCTTGTTTTACAACGTAAGGTCAAAAAGGAAATTGGGACTGAACGGTAGACATGTTTTTGTGTTCAGATAAATTTCAAGTGATAACCTAACTTTAAAATTGGGACTGAATTGAGCAGGTCGATTAAATAATTGGAATAAAAAGAATCCCTGTTCTCGGGTGCATAAAGCCCTCATTGTTTGTTTTACTTGCAAGTGAGAGAGAGACAACACTAGGATAGAGCCAAGCCATGATTTCTTACTTACTACTGGTTCTTTATTTTTAGGCGATTAGCTACTTTTCAGTGAGGAATATGGGTAGCTGTATTTATACTGTCCGGACTTCCTTAGCAGAGTGGGAGATTTAGAGGGTGCATTAGTCCTCAAGGAACGGGCTCCCGACCGGTACTTACTCCTATACTGGTTGAAAGTAGGCCAAACATGTCGTAAGAACCGAGCCAGTCTGTAGGAAAATACGGGCATCTAACAGCTCGTTAATCTTTCCAAGATTGTATTTATCACCAACTAAAATTGACAAGATAATTCGGCCAAACTCTTACGGCCATCACGAGTTGAGTTGGTGAAACCGAGGGTTTGAATTGTGTTTGTATTGTGTGAGTTTACTCCGCACATTTACGTGCACTGTAGAGCTAGTGCCTCATCGAATATCATGTTCAAATCGATTTTTTTTGACATCAAAGATGACTAATTGGGGGGATATTTATTCGGACTTTGCGAATTTCTCGTTGAACCCTCCAAGAAGTACATCTTCACAGGTCTGTGTGCAACTTGGACCAACCTGGACTCATGACCCTCTTGAGCCTAGGATCACCCACTCTCGGGATGGTTACTCTCAAACCATTCCCTTTCTCTCTTCCCACCTCACCGAGGAAGACCTTCGCCTCGGTGAGAATACCTTGATTCATAAATCCTCTTCTAATCAAGAACACCTTGCTGATTCAGGCCATAAAGAAGATTCAAGGAAAATGCACCCAAAGAAGAAAGACGAGGAAGAAGAGAATCATGAAGACTCGATGAGAACGATACTAGCCAGATTAGCTGCATCTGAGCAGCAACACACACTTCTTAGAGCTCAGTTAGGACAGCTTAATGTTGGGGTCGAACCACCAATGGATGCAGCGTATAACCCCGGACAATATCAAATTCGGAACTACTTGAGTCCGATCGAACCCACTGTTGATTTTGAATTAAAGCCGCATTTTCTGAACCTGCTACCACACTTTGATGGAAATGCTTCTAAGGAGCCATATGCATTCCTAAGGAACTTTGAGCTCATCTGTGCTAACCTCAAACATAATAATGTTAGCCAGGATTATGTTAGGCTCAAAGCCCTTCCATTTGCCTTGGGTGGCAAAGCCGACTATTGGGTAAAGAACTTGGGAGTTACAATCACTACTTATGCCCAGTTCGAGGACCTATTTCTGAAGAAGTTCTACCCGTTGAGTAGAACTAACATGATGAGGACGTGAATTACAAGTTTTCCCAATTACCCCATGAAGCCTTTTGTGATGCTTGGGAAAGATTCAAGGACATCGTGCAGAAGTGTCCCTGTCATGGACTAGATGACAATATCTTGGTCCAGTCATTCTTTACTGGTCTCAACCCTGAGATGCAGAGTTTAGTGAGCGCTGCCTGTGGAGGCAGCTATACATCACGAGGAGCGGATACTGTCTGGAGGGTATTCGAGCAGATGGCTGAAACTAGCCGCTCACAGATGGCCAACAGGGCCTATACACCATCCCCCAGTTTACTATCATTTGGAGGGGAAAATCAACTCTAGTCGATCTCTCTCAGGACGTGATCCCTAGCATGGGACTCCTTGTGGATAAGCTTACAGTAGTCGTGAAGATCGACAGGAGGATTGATGAGTTAGATCGGAGCGTCTCCAAACTTCCAAAACAGATGGAGGAGTTGACTGAGAAGGTATCTAAGATAAAGATACCTGCCGTGACTGCACCCTCTGCTCCCATTTACCGAGTTCACCATATTCAGGAGTAGTTGGTGTCAAGGCAACCCCAACCGTGGGAGCAGTACCAATCCTACACCCACTCTTTCCAGCAGCCACCTCCATTAGCAGAGACAGTTCAGGAGGATCCTCCACCGCTTTGGGAGGTAAATGGAGTATGGTATACTCAGGACCATGTCAGGTAGGGAAGTACAGGAGACTGACAGACCTATCAGCGTCCCCCGACCTTTCACAACACCACATTCACCTCCGCACCACCTCCTTCACAACAGAGCCCTGGATTCCAGCCACCCCAGTAGCAGCGGCAGAACTACCAGCAGAATGACCGAAAGGGCCATTACCAGGCGGGCCAGCAGGGCCTGCAATCTTAGCAAATACCCCAGCAGCAGCAGAGGCAGTACCCTGGCCAGCAGGGCAAGTCTTCTCGTTCTTCTTCCCAGCCTTATCCACTTCCTTCTTCGTCTAGTCCCATGGATATACAGCACTAGATAATCGACGAGCTTAGTTCCTACAGGAACGAGATTCATGACTTACGGGTGTATGTCAACCGCTTATCCAGATGGCGAGACGAGCAGACTGCACCCTCTACCTCTATCCCAGCCCAAGTTCAGGCTAACCCCAATAGGTGAACCGTTCTAGTTCTTAGCAGCACTTTGGCCAGGTATATTATTCAGCATCTCCTAGATCTGAGCATGAGATTCTTTCGTGTGACGAGGCTAACCACATGTCACTCAGGAGTGGAAGGACCGTTGATCGCACCTGACCGAGCGAGGGATATGAGGAGGGGCATCTCTGGAGCTCTACCTGAGGAGTCTTCAGAGGACGAGGAGGAGAGGCAGCATATTCTAGAGCCCCATCAGCACTATTCGAGGATTTCTACTCAAGGAGCCGAGAGGAGAAGGAGAGCACGAATGCAGCATTGGCAGCATGGATATTCTTCTGATTCTACGAAAGACCTTGCATCTCTAGTTGTGGCGGATACCACTCCAGCTTCTATTCCATAACCTATAGTAGACAGATTTGATTTCGATTCCATGTATGAAGAGCTTTGTTTCCGTTAATGCAAAGAATGATCTTTCAATTCATGATTCAGACTCTTCATCCTATGTTTCCCTAGCTTCAATCCCTTTCCCCCGTGCTCTTATAGCAGGAAAGCGCATCAAAAAGATTCAGAAAGATGGCCTCGATATGTCACGATTTTATAAAGAGAACATCACTATAAAGGTGTCATTTGATGAATATGTGTCTAACCATCCAGCATTCCAAAAATACCTTAAGGTGAGATGCACGCCTTCAAGGGTTAGCAAGAAGAAAGATAACCGAAATATAAAGATATATGTCTTATCAGTAGCCATAACCTATTGTCTCAAGAATCAGACTTCGCCAAGGAAAAAGAGAGACATGGGTGCTCACTATGTGGAGAGTCGTATTGACGACATTGCGTTTGCACGCATGCTCTTAGATAATGGTTCTTTAATCAACTTATTTCCCTTAGTATTATATCAGAAATTAGAGTTGGGACCACTTCGCAAATCTAGGGCTCTACTCCAATTCATAGATTGTTCAGTGAAGAGACCTAAGGGAGAAGTGAAGAATGTCATTATCTCGATTGAGGGACAGAACTATCAGGTTGATTTTACCGTCTTGGACATGGAGACCCCCAATCATTGGAGAGAATCTCAGATTATTCTCGGGCGGCCCTTCCTTAGGACCGTGAGCGCAGCTTTCGATTATGGTACGGGAATGATGAAGTTCCGCTCTCCAGGCGGAGAAGTGAACCTTGAGATGAAGCAAACCAAGTGTCAGCAACCCGATTTAGAGAGTATCATAGAGTACTCATCTTCAGAGGCAGATTGCAGTATGATTAGCACATTTGGAATTTGGGGACAGATTCCTTCATGACAGAGCGAGTCCCTTTCATCTGGAAAGGGCATGGTGGATGATGCAGTTTGCCAGGTGTTGTCTGATCTTGTGGGAGATGCATATACCTATTCCCATGATGACATAGAGATCCATCTGGATTTGTCAGTTCCATCCCCTTCGAAACGATCATGGGACATAGATGATGAGTCGGACGCGGCTTTGGCCGAACTACCATGTTTCTTAGGCGATCCGACTCCCCTTACTTCTGAGTTTGTGGTGAGTACTACTCAGCTTAGCCCACCTTTATGCAGCACAGAACCAGATTGAGATTCAGTTCGGCCATATTTGATTGATGATATCACATTGCCAAAACTAAAGTCACTACCTCCTACACTCACGCCTTTCTTGCGGGACTTAAAGAGAGATATCATGTCATCACTAGCTCAGACTTAACTTTAGAACAGGAGTCTAGGTTATTAGAAGTCTTAGAGAGGAATCGCAAAGCAATAGGCTGGATAGTGTCGTATCTCATGGGCATCAACCCCGCTCTCTGCTCGCACCACATTTTTACTGAGGATAATGTGAGACCTTCCCGTGAGTTCCAAAGGAGACTTAACCCCAATCTACGGGAAGTAATGAAGAAAGAAATTGATAAATGGTGCAAGGCAAGGTTCATATACCCTATTTCTAACTCCAAGTGGGTGGCCCCACTTCATGTTGTCCCGAAGAAGTCGGGAATTCAGATGGTCACCAACGAGGAGGGGGTAGAGATCGCGACACGAGTACCTACATCATGGCGTGTGTGTGTTGACTACATGCGCTTGAATGCCACAACCAAGAAAGATCACTTTCCCTTTCCTTTTATTGATCAGATCTTGGAGAGACTAGCAGGGAAAGAGTTCTTCTGTTTTCTTGATGGGTACTCAGGATACAACCAAGTAGCTATAGCCCCTGAGGACCAGGAAAAGAACACATTCACATGTCCATTCGGTACTTATGCTTTCAGACGCATGCCATTCGGGCTCTGCAATGCCCCGGGCACATTTTAGCGGTGCATGATAGCCATATTTGTCGAGATAGTGGGAGATTTCCTGGAAGTGTTCATGGATGACTTCTCGGTTCATGGTGATTCTTTTGATACATGTTTAGCGCACTCGGATCGAGTCCTCATGAGGTGTAGAGAGGTGAATCTTGTACTCTCCTGGGAGAAGAGTCACTTTATGGTGACGGAGGGTATCGTGTTGGGGCATGTCATCTCCAAAAGGGGAAAGGAGGTTGACCCTGCCAAGGTGGAGGTCATCAAGAAACTCGATCCACCTACCTATGTTAAGTCAATGCGGTCATTCTTAGGGCATGTTGGATTCTATAGGAGATTCATTCAGGATTTTTCAAAGATCGCCTACCCACTGACTGGGCTCTTAGGGAAAGACATAGAGTTCGTTGTATATCACAGGTGTCTGGAGGCCTTTGAGCTCTTGAAGAGGAAGATTTGTGTCTTGCCTATCCTATAAGCTCCTGACTGGTCTCTCCCCTTTGAGATCATGACTGATGCTTCAGATTCCCCTTTGAGATCATCTAGAGAGACCTTTCCAGATGAGTCAATTTGTGTTATTGACTCACTCATGTGGTATGTCAACATGGTGAACTATCTTGTCTCCAAGCAGGTTCCCCGTGGTTGGACTAGGAGCAGCATTGACCGACTGAAGTCGGATTCGAGGAGATACCACTGGGACGATCCTTTCCTTTTCTTCGAAGGATCGGATTGTATTTGGAGAAGGTGTATTCCTCAGGGGGAATACCCGAGTGTCCTCACATATTGTCATTCACTTGAGGCTGGAGGACACCATTCGGGAAAGAAAATCGCTCACAAAGTACTTCAATGTGGATTGTATTGACCGACCTTGTTTAGAGATGCTATTGATTTTGTACGGTAATGCCCGATCTGTCAAAGGATGGGAGGGACAGTTGGACAGAGAGATGAGATGCCCATGCAACCGATGATTATTTGCGATGGATTTTATGGGTCCCTTTCCCAATAGCCAAGGACATGAGTACATATTGATGGCGGTTAATTATTTATCCCGGTGGGTGGAGGCTATCCCAACCCGAACCGCAGACAGCAAGATTGTCTGTAAGTTTGTGAGAGACCATATTATTGCAAGGTTCAGGGTGCCAAAAGTTTTGATATCTGATGGGGGTAGCCACTTTGTGAACAGGGATATGAGATCTTTAGCTAAGGACTATGGATTTGAGCATAGAGTTACTAGTCTTACCACCCACAATCCAACGACATGGCAGAGGTTTCGAACAGAGAGGTGAAGAGTATTTTGCAAAAATTGGTTCGTCCTGATAGGAAGAACTGGTCTCAGCTTTTGGACCAAGTTCTGTGGGCGTATAGGACAGCATACAAGACACCATTGGGTACTTCACCATTTAGAATGCTCTATGGCAAGACATGCCATTTTCTCGTAGAATTGATTCATAAATCTGAATGGGCAATTAAGAAGATTAATTGGAGTTATCACGTAGGGAAGATTTGTCGAGACTTGAACTTGAATGAGCTGGTGGAAATCCGAAATAGGGCATATGACAACAGTTTGATTTATAAGGACAAAGTAAAGAGATGGCATGATCAGCACATTAGGTGCAAAGACTTTGTTCCTGGACAAAAGGTATGGTTGTTCAATGCCAGGTTGAAGATGTTCCATGGGAAGCTCAAATCTAAATGGACGGGTCCCTTTGTTGTTAAGAAAGTGCACGAGAATGGAAGTGTAGAGATAGATGATCTCACAGATGATGCACAATCTCATGTGGTAAATGGACAACTGTTGAATCATTTTGTGGATTCAAAAGAGCCGTTAGTCCAAGTCGAGGTCATCAACTTCATACAGAGTGAACACAAAGAAGATACATCTTATTACTCTTCATGAAGATGCAGCATCAAGATTCAACATCTTAGAAGATTCATTCCTCTTGTACATTCTCCATTCTTTGTATATTCTCCAGATCACATCGGTTCTCACACTTACTCATGTACTATAATTAGGATGACCAAGAGCCTAAGTATAGGGGGAACCGATGCTCACCATGTGTATATACTCATCCATTTCTCCTCTTGACCTCGTCCGCCCCATTTTTGCTCTTCTTCTACACTTAGGCTGACTAGAGCCTAAGTAAAGGGGGGGTGGATCGACTTCTATGCTTAGCACGAGCTATGTATTTTTCTCGCTTCTTGTGCTCTGAGGACATAGCACATGCTAAGTATAGGGGGCGTGTATATATTACATATATACTTTACCCATAGCTCATACTTTCACGTATTTTTGTATATATTATACAATAATTATGGGGTGGGTAAAAAAACTTTTTCAAAACAAAAAAAAATCTCTTAAAAAACTTTTCAAAAAAAACTACTTGTCCAAAAAAACTATTTTTCCTTATTTGCTTTAAAAAACTTTTTAAACTTTCTTCTTTTCCTTGGTTTTTCAAAAAAACTCTCTAAAAAATCAAAAAAACTAACTAATAAGTTGGTTTAATCCCTGACACAATTCACTTTCACACAAGACTAGTGATATTCAAGAATACTTGGTTTATGTTTTAAGTTAGTCATCATTAGTCATTAGGGTCTTGACTTAATTATTCACATTTCCCTAGTTTGAAAGATTTGTGTGCTATATTGCATGCTTAGTCTCTACCTTAATAATATGATCAACACCTCACATACACGACTGCAGTTATGATGAGATGAGTTGAAATTTCACTTGATGAACTGGGATGAGGGATTTGAGTTTGGACTTGATTTGATGATGCTCGAGGATGGGATAAAATCAATGAAGGCTTCATGAAACCTGAGTGTCAACATCTTTAGCCAGTATGAGAACATGGTTCTTGTACTATCTTTTGACATTTACCTATGTGCTAGGGTGTGAAAAAATAAAAAATTGTTGATCAGTGTGCGCCAACTCTTGGTAAAAACAGTGGAGCTAGCCAAAAATATTACAAAGCAATGAAATGTTAAAGAAAAGCTCTCATTCCACAAAGTCAATTATCAAAAGAGCTTCCACCAAAGGCGAGCACTCCCAAACATTTCAAAGTGTCCACTTAGACCACCGCTATTAGGACCAGGAGTCAGGCTTGCACCAAAAAGGGTTCTGCATCGTAAATGCTACAAGTATGGGTGTAGAAGGTATGATAGGTACTCAAAAAAGGCACACCCCGGTGTACTCCCAGGAAAACAAGTGCAGACGACTCCGACTTCTCTTGATGGACGACTGATCAACACAAAAAATATGCGTTGTGTAATAAGGTACTTGAGAGAATTCTTGTTCCAATGAGAGGGAGAGAAGAAATGACACAATCCTAAGCCCTCCATCAACTGGCCTTCCATCTGCACTTTTAAGTCTGACAACTAAAGAGACAGTGAATTGGATGCAAGAAATGGTTTATTCCCTAGTGTTGAGGATTGGGTTCTTAGGAGAGTCTCTTGGACTGGAACCTTGGGTGACGTTGTGACTCTACTCTTGTAACTGCAGTCAACACTTAAGTCATATCCCTACTATATATGTATACCAGAAGAGTCTGATGATTGGGGAAATTCGATACCTTTTGACTAGAGCTTGGTTCAGCTTAGAATTTTAGGATCTCTAAAACCAAGAGTTCTTGAACGGATCAAGTCTTGTATTCACATGCACAGTTAGGGGTTAATCCAAGTTATTCATTCTTTATTTGTTCGAGGACTATCAAAGTTTAAGTATAGGGGGTGATGAATCCGAGATTTACCATCTCAATATCTTGATCTTAGCAAAATGTCGGAGTAAAATCCCAAATAAATGTCTATAAAATCAATAAGTTAACAAAATGACTCTTGTAAATAAAACACACTAATTATTGTATATTACGTTGTACATAATAAATTAACAATAAAAGCCGCAAAAATAAATGAGTTTTATACCTGTAAATATCCCAAAACTTCATGTATTTTTAATAATTTCATTTCAACTCCTTTTTAGCTAATTCTTTCTCTAACTTGTTCATAAAAATGTATATAAAAATACAAAAATACAAAACAAATTTTAACTCAAATAAATACTCCTAGATCTCAAAGGAAAAAAGTCGTAAAGACCAACTTTCAAGACAAATTTCTTCTCCGTATGAACTCCAAATTCACCAAACTCACTTTTAAAGTTCAAGCTAGAAAAGTATCTATCCAACAGAAGTGGTCTCATTAAATCGGAACTCATTTACAAAAGTTGGATTTTGGGACCAAGATGTACATTGTATATTATGTATATATTCATTCTTTCTTTATTTTATATTTTATCTTTCTTAATTACTAAAAATACAAAAAAAAATCATGCTTGTGTTATATTTTGATTATAGTATTTTATTGTATTTTTCCGTTATAAATATCTCTTATTAAAAAGATAAAAAATACATATTAGAAAAGCAAACAAAAAATGTCATTTTGTATGTATTCTTTTGTAAATTCTCCACTATTTATTTTCTTCTCTTTTATTCTATTGTATTTAAAGCAGCCTACTTTATTTTATTTTATTTTCCTTTATTTATTTTACATTCTCTACAATAACCACCATTCAACTCCATTCTACAACCAACCTCCATTCAACCCCATCATTTTTTTAAACCTTCCCATTCAACTCCATTAATAATATAACCTCCCACCACTTCAATAACCTCTCATTTCATCTTCTTTATATACATCCCATCCTCCTCAATTTGTACTTGATCCATCTTTATATGAGGGGAGCCTAGTTCTAAGAGTTGAATCTGTTGAACATGCGAGCCCACGGCGAGCAATTATGCAATAAATGTTATTGCACATATCATTCCCTGATCTGAAATGAAGAATACATAATTTGCATAATAGGTCCTTTAGTACAATTAGGGTTATGTACCATGGCCATCTTAATAATCATACAGTTGTTGATTTAATAATTGAATCATAGAGGCTGGTGCTTGAATGAATATCTAAAGGGTTAGATTGAGCACTCATTAAGCACCATCAAATGATTGTTAAGAGATGATCTCCAGCCTGAGTAGGAGATAGAGATTCGGAGGTGTCAGATTAGTTAGGTCAAAGAGTAGACTAACGAGATCGAGATAATCAAAGTCCTATATCGTATGCTGTCACGATACAGGCATGCATCCTCTGACCGGAGATAGATGTGTTACTATATGTCTGAGTATGTACATTTGGCAGACCAATAGGTTGATGACCTAACCAAGGTCTATACATCGGTGCGTTGGAGTGCATATTAGGACATATGCGTAATACGATCTCTCAAAGGGATCATACAGGTTCATTTACTGAACCGGAAAGCATGAGCTCACTCATGAGATATTGGGAAGAATCAATTTCCGTGCACAGTTTTCTCGCTTTGGAAGCTTGACTGAATTTGTAGGTTTGATATATACTTTTGGAAAGTATATGATCAAGACCTAGGTATGATATATGCTTTTGGAAAGTATATGATCGATACCGACTCCCAATGATCGAATGAGAAACTTACTGATAGAACCATGAAGTATACAGTATAAAGTTGATCTAATACTCCGGGTTTATTCTGAGTCTTCCAGTATGCAGGATGTACAGGTATTGGGAATACCTGAGGGTGATGTGATCATAAACGATTGTATAACCATGACGCTTCCATTCCTAGGAAGTGATGAAACGGGTCTGGATTTTAGTGACTCCTCTCAGTAGAGAAGTGATCTAATCTTGGTCCAAATATTGGACATTGATCTGAATGTGATTCAGATGCAATGAGAAGATTAGATTTGCGGTCTTGATTTAATCAAGCATCTATAGGAGGCCCGCGATCTGGATTTGAGATGTGATCTCAATATCCAAATCACTACACGTGGAACAATACAATCGCCATGTCCTTATCTCCAAGTATCTGCGGAGAAAGCGCATTATCCTTGAATGGGTTCAGGATAATTTCATTGTTGATATTATGTATCCGAGCATTGAGAAAATGGATAACTAAATGTGATTTAATTATCATGAATAATATGAATTTGATTCATATTATAAGGAGAGTTATCTAACATAATTAAATGTAATTTAATTATCAAAGATGTGAATAATATAAATGTGATTCATATTATTTGACAACAAAGAGAATAGAGATCCAAGATGATTAAATGTGATTTAATTATCACGGATATGAATAAGTGGATAGAAATATCCATATTAGTCATCTATATTATAAATGTGATTTATAATATATAAGAGAGAACTATTTGTAATTTATATTTGTTAATTAAATTTTAATGTGAATTGGATTCACATTGGACATTAAATTGAAAATGTAATTTACATTTTATTTATGTTTGTGAATGTGATTCACAAATTTCCAATGACATGATTGCAATGTTCACAAAATAAATTGGATTTATTTTTGTGAAATAGTATCCTTCAAGTGGTATCAGAGCCTTAGGTCGAAGGTTTTGGATGTGATCCATGAACCGAGGACGACTTGGGTTCGTTAGGGTTTGCGAAAGTTTTCTTGCATTTCATTTTCGCATCTCTGTTTTGAGATTATTTTTGGCCCTGTTTAAATTGTTTAAACACGAAAATAATAATTTGACTTTGTTCCCCATTGAATAAGGAAACTATAGGATCTGAATTTGCATGATTTCGATTCCGTTTGCTCAAGATATGCTCATTTTAGTGAACATGTATCCACAGTTTAGTGGACTACGAATCTTAACGTAATTTAAGAGTTAATTGAGGATTTGAAACACCTTAAAATACATGCAAATCACTTAGGTTCTATTGTAAATCAAATTAGAAAATATTAGGAACTTATTTTCCTTAATTTTGATTTAATTTGATTGAGATATGTTATTTTTAGTAAGTGAGGGTCACTGCTGGAAATACTTTCCTAATCAAGAACCTAGTGATTGTCATTTAATCAATTAGTGAAATTGAATTGTTTAATTTCCTGAAATAATTGTGCATAAATATTTGTGAAATATTTGATGATAATTATCTCCATAAATGACATAGCCTTAACCAATAATTGATTAGATGTGATCTATATCACAAAATTGGTTACATGATCTACATTCCAACAAACATGTTGCTTGAATAGGATTTGGGATTTGTTTAGCAAATCTAATTATAATGTTAATCAAAATTATTTGGATTATTATTATATGGTATAATTTTGGTTGAAGAACCGATGATCATCTTAAGTACAAAGTGATCTATTTTGCATTATCTTTTCCCGAGGTGGATATGGTGTCTAGTCGGGGAGCGTTGGGGTAGCAAGTTGTATCGTGTGCGGTCTGTCCCACTCCCGCCGGTACTGGCCATGACAACAGGTAGGGTTAGTATAATGCTTAAGAAATCATTATGTATTTCTAATTATTAAAATTCGAAATAATATGTATTTGAGATAATATCATAATCCGAGTAACAATAAAGATTGTTTGTTAGATACTAATTGGATCATTAATTTAATATGATTAGATTAATTGGAATCCAATTAAAATTAAAACACTCTATTATGAATAGAGTTGTTATTTTCCTTGGAAGAATTAATCGTAATGAATATGATTCATAATGATTAATTAGAATTTGAACGTGATATGGAGGATCACATAAGTGACATCCATGGTCTCTCGTCAAGGCGAAGGGTTCCGTCGCTAGGGATTGTATGTAGGAGACGCCTGTCCGAAGTGACAGCTCCTGTATGCAAGCAAATCTGGATCGAGCTCTTTGCTTTTCGAAAGAGTAAGGTCGTATGGGTAGTGACCCCAATATCGGATCCTCATATTATTGGGACGATATTCGATTGTGCATAGCGAGTAATATTCCTGTTAATGGTTGGTTCAATTAATGAGGGTCAACATTGCCTTAGGGGTGGTGGGCCCGGGTGTTAAAGACCGAATTGGGAGATGCAAATTGGACTTCCAAGGCGGAATGTGTTCCCGCTTCTTTTTATCGAAGTTATAGATTCTCATATTATTGGGATGTGACAAAGATAAGGAAGGAGATCCCAGATCTTGCTGAGATATAATGGTAAGTATATCTCTTACATTGAAAGTGATTAAGGGAATGAACTTTCAATGTTGACAAGGCAAGACAACTTTGATATAAAAATTCATAAATCAAAGTAAAATATGTATATATATAAATATATACACTCATGCAAATTTCTTATTTCAGATAATCCTTCATTAAATCCACTCAATACTATACTCAATGATAACCAGTATGATATCATGGATTGGACCCATGATCCAGATATTGTACTTGCAGTTGGACACATAATGTATATAGTTGCCATGTGCAAGTCTCCTCATAATAATGAGGAATGACAATTAAATGGATAATAGGACTACAACCCTAGGTTTGTATGTCTCTATAGTCTTGATCTCTCATCGAATGTACTTTGGAAGTGACATGTCGATGATGATCGCAATTGTCAAATTAATCCTTATAAAAATCTAAGAAGATGTTTTGGCATACATATGTGCTCTTGACATTTATCATGAATGACATGGTTCACTGCATCATGCAGAATGGTAGCTCTATAAGAGATGATGTATTCAAAATTTTTGAATACCTACCTGAACCAATGTTTTAAGAGTCTAGATGGATGTAGACATGTTGAGTGTCATCATTCCACTGTCTATACTCTAGTAATTCATGAAGCTTCATAATATTCATATTATATGAATTTAATGAAGCATGTATAAATGTTGAAATGCTCTTACATTGAATTCTTTTGAATTTAACATAAGAGTTACCTTAGTCTTGAGTAGTGGTTGTTCATAGATAAAGAGAGCACAGTGGAAGCATGGTCTGACCCAAGTAAGAAGGAAAGTCAAAGAGTTGATTGTACTTCGGTGACTTCCATATGACATCCAAAGAGTTGGATGAATGCCAATACTACAATAAGTTGATGTGTTGATAGTATGACTATCAAATCTATCTAGAATCCTTAGAGAAGGACTCAGATAGTGCATCGGAATAATCTACAGAAATCATTGAAATTGACTTTCTTATTTGATAAGATAAAGTTCAATAATTACATCTCAATCTTCTAATGACACTTGCAATTGGTTGCATATATATTAGAAGATTAGAAATTTGATCTTAAGGTTTAATGGTCATCCATGTTGGAATTAATGCAATTGTTGCAACAATTTCTAATGGATAAATAGACTTCATAATTTCAGTGGGAGAGCCCTTGATCTTAGAGAGTGTCTCTATGACCTAGACATTAGAATACACTCATTGTTTGTTTCTAAATGTTGGAAATAAGCGTGAAATCTGGAATGGACCTATCATAAAGAGTTATGATGTTTCTATTTCAGAAAGTAATCTAACATCCAGAGGACTCCACTGAATTAGAAAATTAATGAATGATTCATTAACATTTCTAATAATGAAATTAAACCTTTAAAGACCAATAAGAGGATAAAGATCATTTGAAAATGATCTGGCATCATGTTTTGGACATATGCCTGTTGATGAGATCAATGGACTAGTAAGATATGAAACTTTAGAATGTCTAAAATTATAAATCTTACATACTTGTGAATACTGTATTCAAAAGTAAAATATGTCCAATACACCCTTCCTTGGGAAAGGTGTAAGACGTCAAGGTATTCAGGATCTCTTACATATTGTTGTATGCAGATCAACTATATCATAGTAAACATTGTAGATATGTGATATCTATTGATGATTATGTATGATATGAGATTTCTTCTCTTCACCTACGAAACCTTTGAAATGTTCAAAGATTTCATAATTTTGGTTTAGAACCAAAGTTTGAAGGAAGATAAAATGAATGTGATATAATCTAGGTAGCAAGTACCTGTAAGATAAATTCAAAGAATACCTTATGGAGATGTGAATATCATTTCTATCTCAATCCTCCTGACACACCTTAACTCACTAGAGTTATAGGGAGATACAATTGGATCATGTGTGATATGATCTTATCAATGATGAATTTTAGCATAATTACCTCTTAGTTTCTAGGTATATATGTAGTGGAGACTACAATATATATCCTTAATATGGTTTCATGCATGCAAGATAGAATCTAGCACTAGAGAGTGCTACTTCATTAGGAAAATAAAGGATAGTATTGGATACCTGCTTTATGACCTTGGGATTCTTAAAATATCTCATCTCTAAGAATATGATTCTTAGAGGATGACTCTCTTGAGAATCAAGATAAAAATGAAATATAGGAACTCATTTAATCTTGACAAGATAATGAGGCTCTTGAAATCGGGAACTAAAAGGACAATTAAAGATGAAACCCTAATACTTCTTCATATGAGTTTGAGGATGTATTCCATGTGTCAGTTAAGTCTGACAATGATCGGATTTCATGTGATGAAACTTTTAAAGATCATGACATGGAAAGATGGATGTTAGCAATAAAGTCTTAAGTATATTTCATATAAAAGTGTTGTATATGGACCCTTGAGGATCCACCTATATGGGTAAGACCCATAAAGGTGTAAATGGATCTTCAAGAGAAAGAAGTCAAGATTGCATTTCTCTATGAATACCTCTCTAAGGATATTCACATGAAGTAGCCCCAAGGCTTCATGCCTGAGGAAAGCAAGGTGTGCAAGCTAAGGAATCCATCTATGGACTCAAATAAGCTTCTTGAAGTTGGACCATAAGATTTGATGAAATTATAAATGTTATGATTTCAGATAGAATCTTGATGAGCCATGTGAAGCTTAGTGGGAGTGCCTTTGTGTTCATCATGCTAAATGTAGATAATATCCTAATCATTTTAAAATGATATAAGGATGATAATAAGTGTTTTATAATCTGTCTATTCCATATCTTGAAATATGATTTCAAGGACACCTCTTAGATCTTAGTTCTGAAGTTGTTTAGAAGCAAAGAGAAGAGGGTATTGGGACCGTCACATTTGTAGCACACCTTGGACATATTCCATTCTTTGAAATTCCAAGAAAGGCTTCCATCCCTTAAAATATGGTACTGACCTATCTAAAGGGATAGCACCTCAAAGGAAGTGAATGCTAGAACTGCCTGCACTTGTGCATCAGTTACGAGAAGCTGAGTGTATGCTAGATGTGTACAAAAGCCAAATGTATGCCATGCAGTGGGAGTAGTAAACTGTTACTAATCCAATTATGGAGATAAAACACTTGGTTGCAGTAATGACAATATCTTGAAATTTGACAAGACTTTAGAGATAGTGATCTCTAAGTCTTATCTTCAAGTAATTAAGACTTTATAGATGGAGATCTAAAAGGTCTTAACTATGAATACCTTAGGAGATAGAGATCTCCAAGAATAAAGGTATTCTGATAAGGATAATTGAAATTACATACTGGTTATAATAATTATTAATCTATAGTGTCAAGGACACTATAATTGACTAGATTGAGTAGTGGTTGCATAAGATGCAACATTCGCATTGGATGCGAACATTGTTACTAGGAGATATTCAAGTGCCGTGAAAGGACTTGGCGTAGTCTCTTGGGAACAGAGTGACTGATTAGCTTACCTAGCTATTTTTAAATAGCCTATGATTGTCACATGAGTGCAGGTTTAAATGATTAGCCCATTAATGGCTCTTTGGGCTCGTGGGAGATTGTTGGGCATGCGATCCCATGGTGAGCCATTATGCAATAAATGTTATTGCACATATCATTCCCTGATCTGAAATGAAGAATAAATAATTTGCATAATAGGTCCCTTAGTACAATTAGGGTTATGTACCATGACCATCTTAATAATCATGCAGCTTTTGATTCAATAATTGAATCATAGAGGCTGGTGCTTGGATGAATATCTAAAGGGTTAGATTGAGGACTCATCAAGCACCATTAAATGATTGTTAAGAGATGATCTCCAGCCTGAGTAGGAGATGGCAATCCTTTCTCAATTAGGCTAATATCTGACCGACCTCTTGATGCAGGTCCTCTACATAGAAATAGAGATTCGGAGGTGTCAGATTAGTTAGGTAAAAGAGTTGACTTAACGAGATCGAGATAACCAAAGTACTATATTGTATGTTGTCACGATAAAGGCATGCATCCTCTGACCGGAGACAGATGTGTTACTATATGTCTGAATATGTACATTTGGCAGACCAATAGGTTGATGACCTAACCAAGGTCTATACATCGGTGCGCTGGTGTGCATATAAGGGCATATGAGTAATACGATCTTTCAAAGGGATCATACAGGTTCATTTACTGAATCGGAAGGCATGAACTGACTCATGAGATATTGGGAAGAATCAAATTCCGTGCACGGTCTTTTCGCTTTGGAAGCTTGACTGAATTTGTAGGTTTGATATATACTTTTGGAAAGTATATGATAAAGACCTAGGTTTGATATATGATCGATACCGACTCCCAATGATCGAATGAGAAACTTACTGATAAAACCATGAAGTAGACAGTATAAAGTTGATCTAATACTCCGGGTTTATTCTGAGTCTTCCAGTATGCAGGATGTACAGGTATTGGGAATACCTGTGGGTGATGTGATCATAAACGATTGTATAACCATGACGCTTCCATTCCTAGGAAGTGATGAAACGGGTCTGGATTTTAGTGACTCCTCTCAGTAGAGAAGTGATCTAATCTTGGTCCAAATGTTGGACATTGATCTGAATGTGATTCAGATGCAATGAGAAGATTAGATTTGTGGTCTTGATTTAATCAAGCATCTATAGGAGGCCCGTGATCTGGATTTGAGATGTGATCTCAATATCCAAGTCACTACACGTGGAACAATACAATCGCCATGTCCTTATCTCCAAGTATCTGCGGAGAAAGCGCATTATCCTTGAATGAGTTCAGGATAATTTCATTGTTGATATTATGTATCCAAGCATTGAGAAAATGTATAACTAAATGTGATTTAATTATCATGAATAATATGAATTTGATTCATATTATAAGGAGAGTTATCTAACATAATTAAATGTAATTTAATTATCAAAGATGTGAATAATATAAATGTGATTCATATTATTTGAGAACAAAGAGAATAGAGATCCAAGATGATTAGATGTGATTTAATTATCATGGATATGAATAATATGGATAGCAATATCCATATTTGTCATATATATTATAAATGTGATTTATAATATATATAAGAGAGAGCTATTTGTAATTTACATTTGTTAATTAAATTTTAATGTGAATTGGATTCACATTGGACATTAAATTGAAAGTGTAATTTACATTTTATTTTGGGTTGTGAATGTGATTCACAAATTTCCAATGGCATGATTGCAATGTTCACAAAATAAATTGGATTTATTTTTGTGAAATAATTTGCAACAACAGTTGTTGCAAATATTGTAGAAATTAATGGGATAATGTATCGCATGGAATAAAAGGAGAAGAAGCCACCTTCCTTGTATGGAGGGTGGACAACCACATTTCCTACATGGAATGCGGTGGCCGTCCGCTCCATTCATAGAAGGAGGCTTGTCTCCTTCCTATTTCTCCACAGGATATTGATTTGATATAAATAAAATTATATTTAATATATATTTGATTTTTATTAAATTAATTATTGTTGATTTTTTACCCACACAAATGTTAGCCATTAAAAGAAAAATAAATCAATGGGAACCATTGGATTTGCGTTGCCCATGGATTGAGATTCATGGATCCCAAAATATTATAAATAGAAGGGCACCCCTTTGCTCTTATTGACACACAAGAGAACACAAGTCTCTCTCTCTCTCTTTCTCTCTACACGTCAGCCCTCTCTCTTCCTCTCTCATGGTCGTCCACCGTGGATGTCCTAGAGGGAGTCTCCATCGTCGCAGCGTCGTCGTTATGCTGCCCGATCGTTTGCTCGTGGATCTCCGTCTCCTTCGGTGCGCCTCGCTCGTGAAGAAGACGTCGGATCTCGTGTGACAAGATCAGGAGATCCGCCACTTGAATCATCAATATGGATTATGAGAAGCATGTGATTCATCCCCGTGCTCGCAAGCGTCTCCTCCGTCGGATCGTACTTGAGATAGGAGGTCTCTTTGTTTAGAGACTCGATCACAACCACGCTTCAAGAGGTAATCCTATTACTTGTTTGTGGTTTAGATGAAACGATCCGAGAAGTATTCTTGGATCATGTGGTATCGTCACATGAAATTTTTTTAATTTCCGCTGCATCGAGCAACAAGTGCGACTAGTCGCTCCCTATCGCATACGATGCGATCCTCACGCTTCCGTGATGTGCTTAAGGATCTCACCATATCCTTCAGAATCGGTGGCAGCGACGCAACCGTGGTCGAGCGATGACAGCCCTCTCTCCGGTGAGATCCGTTGGCTTTTTGGTCAACATTGCAGCCACATCTGTGTGTTGCTCGAGCTTATCGCTCACCGGCGATTTGAGCGAAGACCGTGCTCTCGTGAGCACACCATAGGCGACCGTCTTCATCGTAGGTAATTTTCGTTTCATCTTGTCATTATTTTTATCTTTGCATTTTTTTAGTCCATCACATTACCACCACCACCATCATTTTATCACATCTTCACACCCTCATCTATTCCCCCCTTCTTTGTGTACATATTGTGTCCTATTTAAAAAAATTAAAAAATTTAAAACAAAAAATTATTACAACATCAAAACAAAAAAATAAAAAAAACAAAGAAAATAACGGAGGTGGACCAGCATCTCCAAGGCCGCCGCCCCACCCCCCATCGCCACCGCCCCACCCCCCACCGCCCGCACCCGTGCGTGCCTCCGCCCGCGTCGGCCTCCTCTCCCACGCGCGGTGCCACCTCCCCATGCCTGCGCGCGGCTCTGCCATCGCCGCCACCCGCGACATCACAAACGCCACCACCGTCGCCCCCTTGCCTCTCCGACACCCGCGCCACCATCGCGCACTGTCCCGGCTGTCTATCCGTGGCCGCGACGGGCCGCCGCCGCCAACCTTGGGTACTTCTTCATCGTGCACCCTAGCAGGAGGAAGAAGAAGGGAAAAAATATTGGTAAAAATTACATAATTTTCTCGCAAAGTTTCTGTAATTACAAAAACGTACTTATACATATTTGTGTTGTTTATTTTCAATTTCTATTTTGTACGGATACCCTTGTATTTGCTTATTAATTTGGACTTCAATTGAGCATCATTTTATTCAGTGAAAATTGTCATTGTGTTGAGCAACTAATTGTCTACATTGTGAATATTTATTTATATTTTTTGTAATATGTGGCTAAATAATTAAAATTATCTAACTAAAAATCTGCATATTTTACCCATTTTGTTCTATTAAATTCATATCGGACACATAGTTGCTTTAAAAATTCCACCAAATTTTTACATGATGCCTTAAAGAGTGCTTAAGTTACTATCCAAATTTCATCTAAAGTGGAGTTGTCTTGTGCCTGAAATAAATCATAGAGTGATTTTTGTATTTGATTTTTTATTAAATCCACATATATGATTTTCGCAAAATTTTAACTCTTCTAAATTGAGCATCTAAATATCTTTTTGAGATAATTCACATTCTTATTAATTTGCAACTGTGGATTTATTAGGAATTAATTACTCACTGTCACTCTGTTTTCACTAAAAAATCCATAAAAAATTCATAATCTGTCAAAAAATTCCAAAAATGTTATTATAGCTTCCTTGTGTCATGTTTATATTCCAGTAAATTTTTCATAATTTTTGTTTACTGATTGTTTGAACAATTACGAAAAAACCCATAAAGTGTGCATTTTTCATTATTGCATTTTAACCCCCGAAAATTCCAAAAAAAAAGTGTCTTGCATTCATCACTGGATTAGTATTTTAGTAAAAATATAACTTGGTCAAATTGGACTTATTTTCTGTTCAAATTAAAACCCACATTGGAAATCTAAAACTTCATTTTCAAATTACCCCCCCCCCCCAAGTTGTTCCTTTGTCTCCCTGTGTTCGATCCCGGACTTGCCCGGGATATAAATTAAAGCAGAGACACTCTTCACGGAGATCTTCTCTCGGTTCTGATTGAATCGCTATGTACACGTACTATAACGTGTCCGAATTAAATATCGTATTCAGCGACTCGTCAGTACCTCGCTCATGAAGAAGATGTTGGATCTCATGTGACGAGATCAGGAGATTCGTTGCTTGGATCATCAACGTAGATTGTGAGGAGCACACATTTCATCAATGCGCTCGCAAGCAGGTCCTTCGTCGGATCGGACTTGAGACATGATGTCTCTTCCTTTAGATACTTGATCGCAACCACGCTTCAAGAGGTAAACCTAATACTTGTTTGTGATTTAGATGAAACGATACGAGAAGTGTTCTTAGATAATGTGGTTTCATCATTCAAAATTTTCTAATTTCCGCTGCCCCGGTAACTAGTGTAACTAGTCACTCCCGATCGCATATGATGCGATACTCTTGCTTCTGTGATGGGTAGATAAAATCAGTGCTCCACCACTTAGATATTTCCTTCATTACCTTCTCGAAGATTCGGCTTCAGCCTATGCTGAAACTAACGAGATGGCTTGGCGTCATGCTCGGGATAGATGTAGTGGGAGCACAGGGTCAGTCTTATCCCATCAGATCTGCTATAGACCAACCAATTGCCTTGCGATTTCTCTCAAGAACCTCCATCAAACGAGATTCTTGGTCATCATTCAAATCCGTTGAGATAATGACTGGAAACATATCTGGCTCTCCCGTAAGGAATTAGTACTTCATGCTCTGTGGTAAGCTCCTAAATCTGGGCATGTGGGAGCTAGTAAATCTGACATATGAAATGTTTGCGTGAAAGCTACCAGATCTGAATGTAAGAACTCTCTCTGTATCTCTAAACTCAACAAAGATGGCCCTACTGGTGTCTCTATCAACTACAATGGCATTGTCTCCATCCTAACTATATGCTCTGTAGAAATTAAACACGAAAGGTACTCATTCATCAAGCTCCTGCCAGTCAAAGTCTGTGTCTGAAACGAAGGGATCAAAATGACAAAAAATGAATCAACTTTGCTCACCGAATCAATATCACAAGCCTTTTTGGTATCCTACCCCAAAAGTGTGCTATCCAAACTCTCATCAGTTGGCATCTTTAAATATGCTAACTCAGAAGATGGGACTAGAGCTCGTGAATCCTCATCTACCCAAACTGCTTCATCATATGTAATCACAAAGTCACACTCATGGTGGATTACTGGATCTGAATTTGTCGTATGCTCTGAGCTGGCTGAATCTTTGGATCTCAGTTCTTCGATCGTCTCTATTTGTATGCTTTCTCCCTTGACACAAAAGTATACCTTCCCGCTATCATGATCAGACACAACCTTTGTTGTCTCCAAGAAAGGCTAGCCTAATATGGTCGGGGTATTTTTCACGCATTCAGGGATCTCCATGTCCAACACGATGAAGTTTACGGGGAATTTCAGGCTCTGAATAATGAAGACAACGTCCTTCAGTAACCCCTTCGTCCTCTTGACAGATCTGTCTGCAAAGTGAAGTACTGTCCTACTCTGTCTAAGATGGCAAAACTTGAAGCGGTCAAGTAAAGCTGCTGGAAGAAGGTTAATCTAAGAGCCAATATCTAATAAAGTGCGATTGAAGTGCTACTCGTGAATGTGGCATATGACATACGGAGCCCTTGCATCTGGCTTCTTGGCTGGAAAACAGTTCTGGATAGCGAAGCATGTGGTACGGGTAAGCACATGGATCTCTGCACTGTGGTTGCATCTCTTCTTCCTACGTACTGTGGTCTTCTCTCTAAGACTCTTTTAGAAGAGAGGAATTTGCTCCAATGCATCATGGAGAGTTAGCTGAATACGTAATCAATCTATCATCTACTCGTTGAACTCTATATGTTGTCTCCTTTTGGGATTTTCAATGTTTTGGCCCTTCCCTAAGTGGAGTGCTTGAGAGAAGGGGATGGTTGTACCCTTATCAGGAACTAGAGTGTCCAGAATAGGAATCGGTCTCTGAGCATACAACTAGCTGGAATCCATATAAGCATCATTAATCATCACATCAAATGGAATCGAAGAGGAAACATAAACCTTTCCTTTATTCATATTTTTATTTTTTAAAATTTTGTTATTTTTTTAATAATTTTCTAAAAAAATCATCCTCAGGTACATGAAGAGAAGTCAAAACATATAGAGTCTATACAAGTGAACTTGGTGGCATCAGTACCACCGATAACATTTGAATAAGAGGTATCACTACCACACTCTGGCCCATCATGTGGAATACTGGTGGAATTAGCAGCACAATCTGCAACGTCTGGAGAGTAAATGACGTCAGCATCGTCGTCTGGATCATTCTCAAGGTGGGTGGCATCAATACCACCATATATAGCTAGGAAAATGATGGCCTCAATACCATCTTTGGATCGTCAATATTGGTGGCATCAACACCACCATCAATATCATAATCAGCAACATTAACACTGATCTCTAGCTCATTTGTCTCTCCTAAATGAGCATCTTGTTGTTGCCTAAATGAGGCGCCGCTTGCTGGCTTCCTACCGCTCTTAAGTGTCATAAAATCAACATCAAATAAATAATGAATATCATCAAGTACCTCACTAGGAGTGGCGGATTCTGTCGATTATACCTGCTTAGATTTCCTCTTTAATCAGTTCGGACTCGGCTCAATCTGTGTAGGTATGGCAGCCTTACCCTTGATGATCTCTCTCATCTCCTGGCAGAACTCATCCATATCTCACCTGAATGTGGTCTGCTGCTCTGTAATCATGCAGGCGAGGTCATTAAAGCTGGGTTCTCATACGAATGTGCATGAGCCCGGGACGGTTTGCCTCTCTAAAAGTGCTTAGGTTGGCCATACTGCTGTTGTTGTGAGTATGAGTTAGGGGGAGGCTGCTGGAACTAGGAGTGATGTTGTTGTTGCCTCTATCGTTGACTCTCATATTGGGGTTAAGGAGCGGTATGCTGGGAGTACTGGGGTTGTGACTGTTGTGTACCCTGTCCAGGTTGTTGATGAACCCGTAGATCACCCTCTTAATAATGTTAGATTAATATTCGAGTTTCATTGTAGGAGGGGAAAATAGGATCGATCAAAAACCACTTTAATTAAATTGTCAATTAAACGCAAGCGGTCAAATTTATTTACTTGGGCAAGCCCAAGGTTGAACTCAGAGATATTAGCCTCTTAAGTTGTTATTCAGATTCTCAATACTCAGATTAAGTGATGAATTAATAACTAATAGGTCATTGCATAAAGCAACATGATGCAAATGATGCAGACAGATGAAGCATGCACAGAAGACATTTTTTGTAATTTAACCTAATGCAAGTGTAAATATATGCAAACATGACATATCTAGATGAAATCATTAAGCAATACAAGCGTAGTCAATTTCAGGATCAATTCATGAAGCTAACTTAACTGATAGATTAACCAATGGCATTAAAAGTCACTAAACAGATGACACTACCTCACTAGAACTTATCATCCAAATTTTAAGTGTCAAATCAGGGAACAAATCATACCTATGGATAAATAATGAAGTAAGCTTTGAAACGAAACTGAAATCAACTTAAACAGAGATCATATGCTCAAGATATTCGCAAAAGAGTCTAGGGGCATAAATGTAAAGAAAACATGAAAAATAATTAGAATATTCTTACAAACAGGTCCCTAGAAGGGCATAAATATAATTAATGAAAACTGCTGAGCCTTCCTTGTAAATTTCCCATGTGTGTGGGGCTATATTATAACTATTGAAACCTGGAGGGGCTAGAATGCAAACAACCCTAGACACGCATGCTATGCACTTGCACGAAGGGACTTGTCTACTATTTGGAGAAGAAGATGGGGCACCAATGCAATTTTCCCACCCCTCGCATGACCAAAGCACGTGAGGGCTAGGCTCAGACGAAGGCTCGAGCTCAGTGCTTGGCTTGGTGTTGCCGGCCAAAGGCTCGGGCCACGTGTCATCACTTGGTTCTCTAGTTTGGCTCGGGCACCCCAAACCTGGAGGCTGAATGTAGAGACTCGAGGGTGGACACGTGGCTCCCTGTGGGTCGTTCGATCAAGAGGATCGGACGGCAACTGCACACCTTGTTCTTTGGCTTTGCCACAGGCTGCAACGGACTTGGCGGGGCCCGGACGAGCTCCCCTTTCTTCTACTAGTCCTCCATCAGATGTCTGAAGCTTGGGTAAGCATATGAAGTTTTCGAAGATGAAGCACGGATGTTGGGGAACCGTTGGAGGGGTCAAGAGCGGCATGGTGAGGCGAGCCCATCGGAGATGGATCTTTTGAAATAAGATCCGACAAGGCTCCGACCATTGAAGTGGTGAACCTGCAATGTAGTACGTAGCTGAAGCATGCGTGCATGGTGTGAAGTGAATGGAAGGGGGTCCCATACAAGTGAAGGAGTGGGGGACTGGAACTCCATCTCCAGCAAGCTGGAGAGGAGATGGTGCGAGGGTGGTCAGGTGATGGAGAAGAGGAGGAGGCGAGCGGAGGGTAGCATGATGATGAGAGAGGTGCAGTGAAGCTAATGGAATGGTCAATTGTGGGTGAGAATGAAAGCACGTGCCTAATTAAATAGTAGAAGTCAAGAGGAAAAGAAAGAAGGCTTACCTACAACTTGAATATGACGAGGGCTAAAGGATTTTGGCATGGGCTGAGCACCTGGAGGTGCTCCAGTCTTCGCTCAATCTGGCTGACTGGTCCAGAGAGATGGATGGTGCTCTAAGGCACCAGAACATGGCCTACCATGGCCATGGGTCTTCATTGGGCGGAGGTTTTCTTCACGTTCTCAATCCGACCTCCCCCTGTCATGGGGAGATGGATAGGTGTTGGGTCTCGACCTACATAAAGGTGGATGAGGTTAACAAGGGGCGGAGAAGGCGTATTTGAAGGGGGAAGGCCCGAGGTGCAGGTGGTGAATGTTGAGGCTTCGTGGGTTCGTGCTGACCAGGAGAAGAGGGGAGGACCGAGGTTAGGTGACGCAAAAGGATGACGAGAGTGAGGGCTTGGAGTAGTCGTGGCTAGTGAGTGGTGAAGGTGGTCATTGAGGTCGAGAAAATAGGAAGGGGGCAACAGGTTCAAAGTGGAGAACGTGGGAGAGAGGGAGCGGCTGGAGGTAAGAGATGGAGTGTTGACCGTTGGATCTTGCGATCCAACAGTCAGGATGAGGGTGTGATGGAGCAGCCCCGAACAATCGATCGGGTGCATCAACGAGCCGTGAGCGAGGCTATCATAGTCGTTGGATCTAATGATCTAACGATCACATAGTTGGCGGGAGCGGGCGCTCCAGATGTGATCTGGAGGTGCGAACGAAGGGTGGAGAATGGAAGTGGAATGAACGATTGAGATAAAAGCGATTTGAACGATATCGGACGACTAGAAAAGAGGCAGATGGCACGAGGGGAGGTGGGTCGTGTGGCTCAACCACAAGGAGCCACGTGGCCCAATGAGATTATTCAAAAGTAAAAAATAAAAGAAAAATAAAAAAGAAATAGAAGGAGGACGAATTAAAAAAACTCAAAACATGAAAGTTGTAGATCTTGATGAGATCTACAAGTTTCATGTTGACCAAAAACACACAAAATAAGTCACCAAAGGGAGAAATATTTTTGGGAGCGTTTTAAAGGTATAAAATAATGTATTTTCCTGATTTTGTAAATTTTTTGTATTTTTAATTTATTTTAAAAGCAATATATATATACAGTATTTATTCTGGTTTTTATTGACAAAAATTTAAGCTAGGGGATTAATAAATGGAATTTAGCATGATGAAACCGAGGTTCATCATCCCCCTATACTTAGACTATGCTCGTCCTCGAGCATCTAGAGCATGAATGAGTTGGATTAACCCCTAATTGTACATGTGAATACAAGACCTGATCCATTCAAAAACTCTCTATTTTAGAGATCCAAAATTTTGAAGATCAACCAAGCTCTAATCAAGAGGTATTCAATTTTGCTAATCATCAGACTCTCTCTGTATACATATATAGTAAGGCTATGATTTAAGTGTTGACCGCAATCACAAGAGTAGAGTCATAACATCACCCAAGATTCCAGTTCAAGAGACTCTCCTAAGAACCCAATCCTCAACACTAGGGAATAAACAAATTCTTGCATCCAATCCATCGTCTCTTTAGTTGTCAGACTTAGAAATGTAGCTGGAAGGTAGTTGATGGAGGGCATAAGATTGTGTCATTTCTTCTCTCCCTCTCATTGGAACAAGGATCCTCTCAAGTGCCTTATGAACTCAACACATTTTTGTTGTTGATCAGTGTGTCCATCAAGAGAAGTTGGAGTCATGTGCACTTGTTTTCCTAGAAGTACACCGGGGTGTGCCTTTTTTTAGTATTCTCTTTAAAACCCATTTTTCAAATCATTTTCAAAATATTCTCTTTAAAATAATGTAACATAGTTGAGAAAAAAATTTCAAGCTTTGAAAAAATTTCATCCCACTTAGTTCAAGAAAATGTATACTCTAACCCAAAAAAGTTTTAAATTTTTCAAAATTTTCAAAATAAGAGATATGGCTAAAGTATATATATAGTATATACGGTATACTTCTCTATACTTTACTTATGTTATGTCCTCATAGCACTAAGTGATACGAAGCCATAGCTGAAGTTAATATATAGGAAGATATACTAGAACTGAGGAGGACACCCCCTTAGGTTAAAATAACCTAAATATCGGAGAGAAGAATAAATGAGTATGGAATTCATGGGGGCTCAGGTCCCCCAATACTTAGGTTGAGGATAGCCTAAGTAAAGATATGGATAAGTGTAGTTGGGGAGACCTGAGGAGAACAGAGAGGTTAGGATGGATTTACAAGTGAATGAATCTATGGGGATGAATGGGGTACCTAGTATCTATGGGAGGGTTTGGAAAATCCTCAAACAAGGCTCAATCAACCAAGCAACACCATTGATGCACCAACTCACACATGAAACCATTTTTATTGGTGATTAATACAAATTCATTCTCATTTATGCAAGGCTTAATGATACATCAAATCATAATATCCTACGTAAAGAATGTGTTGCTCTCCCAAAAATATTTTGTTCCATTTCATTTGGTTGACTTGCATTAACAGTCTCAATTTAAGCTTCAAGGTTATCACTGATTTTAATGTGAATACAAATCAAGCAAGCATCGTCTAACGACCATTCCCAATTTCCATTTAAATCCTAGGTGATCAATCCAGAAAGAGAAGTTGAGAAAAAGCTGATGCATACGATAAAATCATGACCTATGCTAAAAGAGAAAAACTCCCCGTGCTTTTAGCTTTCTTCGTAAAAAATAAGACTGAAATAAAATCAAATACTCAATGTATGCAAGTTGATAAAAAAACGCACCCTAGCATGATTCTATTATCAGGAAAAGAACATATTTGATTTTGGCTAAGTGAAGAGATGTCTATGTGCATCTCAATTTAGTGTGTACTACCAACGATCAAACACATATGATATGGATAAAAAGAGCTCGGAGAGCCGCGTGCCCGATCCTAAGTCAACATTCAAGTGGGGCAGACCCCACACAACCACATTGTCATTCGTTCATTTACAATCGCGAGTCTTCCAATGAAGACGCTGTAAAGACGATGATTACATGAATGCATGAAAGAATACGAGAGACATTAACTCTTGTCAATTTCTGCAATGGTGCTTCTGCGGCTCCTCACATAGAGAGCTCCTGCTCCTTGCCTCCTTGGTCGTCAAGGGTCCCTACCACAATAAGCAATCACTATATAGATATTAGAGAATTATTAAAACAATGCAAGTGAAATGAATGACTTCACCTAAAGGTTAGAATTTATAACCTAATCAAGTAGCAAAAATCTAAATAAAACCAAAGATGAGTTGTCTCCCCCGTAACAGTGCAATTTGATGAACCCTAAAATTGATCTTTTAATAGTGTCGAATTATTTTTCGAAATTCATTTAGGTAGGCAAAGTCAAAACTAATCAAAAAATAACCACACGAACCAATGAACTAATTAATGTGCAGTTTTATGTATTTTTAACCTATGCAAGCTCCAGGGTCGACTCAAGGAGGCAAAGGAACAACTTCAGATCAAATTATACAAATTAGCTCATAGTTTTCCGAAATGATTTTTTTGGTAATTTTTTATGCGATAAAAATTCAAATGCACAAATGTGAGTCAACTGGGTTATAAAGAACACTAGTAACATAGACAAATAAATTTTAATATGAAATTAATCCAAATAAGACAAGTTATATTTTTCATGGAAACCTAATCCAGTGATGAATGTCGAATGTATTTTTTTGGAATTTTTGGATTTAAAATGTAGCAATTAAAAATGCAAACTTTCTTGGTGTTCTTATGCAATTTTCGTGCAAATAGAATTAAAAAATTATGAAAGTTTTACTGGAACTTAAATATGATTAAATGAATTTACACTTTTCTTTTGGAATTTTTCGAGAATATATGAATTTTTCATGAAATGTTTAATGAAAATAGAGTGACTGTGAGTATTTAATTTTTAATAAATCCACGAAGCAAATTTATCAAGAGAGAGATTTATCTCAAAAAGATATTTTAATTAGCAATCCAGGAGAGTTGAAATTTCACAAATATGGTATTCTTGGATTTAATTAAAAATCAATTACAGATATCACTCAAAAAATTATTTTAAGCAAAAGATAAATCCATTTTTGATGAAATTTGGACAATAATTAAAGGACAAATAGAAGCATCATCTATTATTTTTGCATAATTTTTGGAGAAAAAATAAATATGTTCGAATTTTAGAGCATAAATGGGCGAAATATCTAAATTTTCACAAAAGTGATTTTCATTGATTATTTAGTGCTAAAAAATTCAATTAAATAGACAAAAGATAAAGAATTAATTTCTCAACAATTGATGCAAAATAGATGTCCAAATTGATGTGTAAATGTAGGGATGTCTTTGCAATATAGAAAATAAAACTTAACAAAAAAATCATGCCTAAGGACACTTTTGGAAAAAAATGCTTAACCGTCTGACAATGTAATTTTTCCAAAAAAATAAAAAATATAAAATAGACCTTCTGAAACCCACGTCTAGGGCAGGCGTGGAGGGTGAGGGGCGTGGACACGAGGCATCGTGGCTGGCATGTGGTGCGGTCGCGCAGAGGGGTGCGTGTTGGGACGGAGCGCCGCGTAGAGGAGGGTTGGAGCACGGTGGTAGCTGGCACAGATTCACGGCCACAGAGGGGGAGGTGACCGTGGTTGGGCAGGATGGCAGGCGGGCGGTGCTGCGGTGCGCAGGAGGTGTGTGAGGTGCCGTCGAGGGGCTGGAGCGGCGGTGTTGCAGCCTCGACCTGGAGGGTGCGAGGGACTAGAGCGGGCGACGGTGGTACACCCCGCAAGGGCCGCGACTGAGGGCGACAGTGGAGAGGCGGCCGCACGCAGTGTGCACGACTGAGGGCATGAGCTCAGCCGAGCGATGACGGAGATCAGTTGTTGCGGAGGGCAACAAGCATCGTCTAACGACCATTCCTAGTTTCCATTTAAATCCTAGGTGATCAATCCGGGAAGAGAAGTTGAGAAAAAGTCGATGCATACGACAAAATCACAACCTATGCTAAAGGAGAAAAACTCTTAGTGCTTTTAGCTTTCTTCGTAAAAAATAAGACTAAAATAAAATCAAATACTCAATGTATGAAAGTTGATAAAAAATGCACCTAGCATGCTTCTATTAGCGGGGAAAGAACATATTTGATTTTGGCTAAGTGAAGAGATGTCTATGTGTGTCACAATTTAGTGTGTCCTACCTTCGATCAAACACATACGATATGGATAAAAATAGCTCGGAGAGTCGCATGCCTGATCCTAAGTCGACACTCAAGTGGGGCAGACCCCACACAACCATAATATCATTCGTTCATTTACAATCACGAGTCTTCCAATGAAGACGATGTAAAGACGATGATTACATGAATGCATGAAAGAATGCGAGAGACATTAATTCTCGTCAATTTCTCCAATGATGCTTCTACGGCTCCTCATAGCGGGAGCTCCTGCTCCTTGCCTCCTTGGTTGCCAAGGGTCCCTGCCATAACAAGCAATCACTATATAGACATTAGAGAATTATCAAAACAATGCAAGTAAAATGAATGATTTCACCTAAAGGTTAGAATTTATCACTTAATCAAATAGCAAAAATCTAAATAAAACCAAAGATGAGATGTGTCCCCCGTAACAGTGCCATTTGATGAACCCTAAAATTGATCTTTTAATAGTGTCGAATTAATGTTGGAATTTCATCTAGGTAGGCAAAGTCGGAATTAATCAAAAAATAACCACACGAATTGATGAATCAATGAACTAATTAATGTGCAGTTTTATGTATTTTTAACCTAGGCAAGCCCCAGGGTCGACTCAAGGAGACAAAGGAACAACTTCAGATCAAATTATACGAATTAGTTCACGGTTTTTCAAGCAGATTTTTGGGTAATTTTGTATGCGATAAAAATGCAAATGCACAAATGCGGATGAACTAGGTTATAAAGAAAACTAGAAACTTAGACAAAGTAATTTTAATATGAAATTAATCCAATTTAGCCAAGTTATATTTTTCATGGAAACCTAATCCAATAATGAATGCAAAATGTATTTTTTGGAATTTTTGGATTTAAAATGCAACAATAAAAAATGCAAACTTTCTTGGGGTTTTTATGCAATTTATTGTGCAATTAGAATTTAAAAATTATGAAAGTATTACTAGAACTTAAACATGATGAAATGAATTTACACTTTTCTTTTGGAATTTTTCGATAATATATGAATCTTTCATGAATTGTTTAATGAAAATAGAGTGACTATGAGTATTTAATTCTTAATAAATCCACGAAGCAAATTTATCTAGAGAGAGATTTATCTCAAAAAGATATTTTAATTAGCAATCCAGGAGAGTTAAAATTTCCCAAATATGGCATTCTTGGATTCAATTAAAAACCAATTATAGTAAGCAAAAGACAAATCCATTTTTGATGAAATTTGGATAGTAATTAAAGGACAAATAGAAGCATCATCTATGATTTTTACATAATTTTTGGAGAAAAATAATAAAGTTAAATGGGCAAAATATCTAAATTTTCACAAAAGTAATTTTCATTGATTATCTAGTGCTCAAAAAATTTCAATTAAATAGACAAAAGATAAAGAATTAATTTCTCAAAAATGCTATTTTTTATTATGATGCGAAATAGATGTCCAAATTGATGTGTAAATGTAGGGATGTTTTTGCAATACAAAAAATAAAACTTAACAATAAAACCATGCCTAAGGACACTTTTGGAATTAAAACTACTTAACGGTCTGACAATGTAATTTTTCTAAAAAAAATAAAATATAAAATAGACCTTCTGAAACCCACATCTAGGCAAGGCGTGGAGGGTGAGGGGCGTGGACACGAGGCATCGTGGCTGGTGTGTGGCACGATCGCGCGGAGGGGCGCGTATTGGGACGGAGCATCGCGTAGAGGAGGGTTGGAGCACGGTGGTGGCTGGCACGGATTTGCGGCCACAAAGGGGGAGGCGACTGTGGTTGGGCAGGATGGTAGGCGGACGGTGCTGCGGTGCACATGGAGGCGTGTAAGGTGTCGTCGAGGGGCTGGAGTGGGCAGTGTTGCGACCTCGACCTAGAGGGCGCTAGGGACTAGAGCGGATGACGCTGGTACGCCCTGCAGGGGCCGTGACTGAGGGTGACAGTGTAGCGGCGGGCCGCACGCAGTGTGCACGGCTGAGGGCCTGAGCTCGGCCGAGCGACGATGGAGATCGATTGTTGCAGAGGGCACTTGGAGCGGCTGGTGCGACACGGCGAGGGTCGCGGCTAGTACAAGGGGGCGGTGTGGGGGTGGTGACCTAGCTGCAGCGGTGGTGACACGGAGGAAGGTTGCAAGTGGCTGTGGCGAGGAAAGGCGACCGACGACGACAGAACGGACGAGCTGTAATTTTTTTTAGTTTTTATTTTGATTTATTTTTTGTAAACAGGAAAAAAAATGAATGAACGGCCGATGATGATTATATATGATGTAAGAATGAAAACAAAAAATATGATTATGAGGTGGTGATGTTGTGATGATGATGGGGGTGGTGTTAGATGGTGATAGTGGTGGTGTTTGATGGTGATGAAAATGAATTGAGGGAATGATTGAGTATGATTATAGAACAACACATAAGAAAAAAAAGTTAGATAAATAAACTACCAAGGAGAAGGAGAGGGACACTTACCTGAGATTTCGTCGAGGGTGTGGAGCAGCTATGTTGGACTCCTATCGTCGCCTCAAGAAGGTTGGCGGAGATGGACCTTCGAAGTGAAGCACTTCTTGTGAGGAATGACTGCGATGAAGTGGTTGAGACCACCTCGGATCTCTCCTTGGAGAGGTAGGTTGTTATCACCGACAGAAACACTCCAAGCTCGCTCTCTTTTTTGTTGAAACAAGGAATAGCGGATGATCAAAAATAAAGGGGATCATGTGAATAAAAAGTGGGGGAAGATGATGGGGGAGTTGGAATAGAAGTGGGTTGGAAGTTAGAGTGGTGGAGGAAGTGGAAAGAATGGGGACTTTCTGGCTTGGGAGAGAAATCGGAGAGGAGAAGAAGTAAAGGGGGAAAATAATAAATAAATAACATAATTAGGCTACTAAAATAATAAAGGGAAAATAAATAAAAGTTAATAAATAAATAAATAAAATATGAAATTAATAAATTAATAAAAAATAGGTACTAAAAATAGGTATTGAAAAGGGTTCATAATGAAGTTACTAATCATAGATCTCGTTGTGTTGGTCCGACCGAGTGGATAGTACTTGTTAAGGTACTCGATCCTCAACTGCTCCCAGGTAGTTAAAACCCTCCCCAACTGCTTCAACCAGTAGGCTGCTCTGTCAACCAAGGAGAATGGGAAGGCTATCGCTTGATGGTATATTCGTCTACTAGTATGTCGTGGACAGTGATGTAGATCATTTCAAACTCCTATAAGTGTAGATGGGGCTCCTCGATGGCGTGCCCATGGAACTTGGGAAACAACTGAATGGTCTGTGGATGGAGCTCAAAATCTCCTAGAATGGAAGGAAGCTGAATCCACCTATGAGTAAGAGTTGCACCAAGGTTGTGCAACTCCCTCATGGTGCGCAAGGGTCTCTCTACTATGGCATCTGCTCGGTCCTCAGGTTTGTATTCAAGAATCTCTGATCTACCACCGAGTCTCTCAACTCTAGCATCTCTAATCAGCGTAAGTTCACTCCTAACCTTTGTCATCAGTAACCCTTGGTCATGTATCTGTATCTGCATCGCCTCTAGGGATGCCAAGAGGTTGTTGTTGATCACAACCTGATCAAATACACCATGAATCTCTGGCTGCTCATCCTCTCTCTACTCTTAGGCCATCTCGTAAGACTCTGAAAATGAAAAGAGCGGACCTCATCTGTCGCCAAGTCAATAAAGAGCTGCTCTGACTGCTACTGTATCTTAAGTGATGTATCAAGAAGGTCAAAGAAGAAGGAAATGGAATACTCAGGTTTCGAGAGAGGGTCAGAGCTCTCTGGAATCACCCTAGATGAACAAACATGTGTGCTGTGAAGCAGTACCACCAGAGGTAGCCTAAGAGATCATTTGAACATCATCGTGATGTGGAGAGAAGTGAAGATTATACCTGGACTGGAAAATAATGGATCAAAAAACAAACCCCCAAATTCACCAACTCAACATAGTAGTGACCATGAAAGCTCGGTCCTTAATCTTTTCTATTTTAGAGTTTAGTGATAATGCAGTTATTAATCGGATTTATGGGTAAAGTCACCTAAGGTAGAACTTGACCAAGCTAGCGGTGCACACCCAACTTGGACAAGACTACTTCTACTAAGGGTCGAAGGCAAGTGCTTGCATCTCAACCATACATCAATTAGTAATGTACAGGAGCATATGGCACAAGTCCAAGGATTTTGGCTCTAGTCATTAGCGGCTACGTCCTCACCCACTCTATCTGGAGGTAAGTACCTGTAAACAATGAGGGGGTTACTCTCTCCAAAACAATGATAATCCTTACATTTAGTTTTAGGGTTGAGTTGTTTTAGCAGTCTCGGATTTATTTGGTTATGACTTTCTATTTGGTGTTTTTGAAAAAACATGTTTAGCGAATTTTCTGATTTCCTTTAATTCCTAAGTCGAAGAAAACAGAGGGAGGAAGAAGGAAAATCCAATGCGCGAAAAAATATGAATGCATGCATGAGATAGAAGGCGTACCTTGCTCCAGCAATCTACATGCAATATGATCCGCACATAAATTAAAACAAATCTATATGATAGAAGATAAAATCACCCTAAAAAGAACTTATATTAGCGTGAAGCACCGGTTATTTTTGACTAGGTCCAAACGTGCTTATAGGAACATATATTTTATTAGGCCTATGGACCTAATCACTACCTGACTCAACCAAGTGAAACCTAAGTCTAGGGCTCACATACTGAAAACAAAGGAAAATAAAGTAGGAAGGTAAATAAAAATAAAGACAAAAAAACCAAAATTCAGTGAGGTCCCCCAATTGCACTGGCACTTGGCGAAACAGACCCAGCAATCCAAAGGTATATAATGACCTAGAAAATAGAAAAAGGGTAAGTTCCAAATTTATTACAAATTAATTATAAAAATGAAATAAAATTATTAAAAAATAAATATAAAAACTAAGATGGTCTTCTACTCCTCCTGCTCCTTCTAGGTTGCTCTCTCCTACCGGTCGGTGTAGAATGCCCAACCTCTACCTCGCTTGGGTGCGTCGGCTCTTCTGAGATATCCTCCCTCGCTTCACGGGTCCTCGCAACAAAGGTGAAACAAGAAATGCATCAGGTAATCGTTATTAAAAGTATAAGTAAATAAAAGGAAAGAAAATAAATAAAATTGATATATACAAAAATAAGAGACAAATATAGATAGAAATAAAAGAAACAAGTGACAAAAATATAGAAAAAATAAAAAGAGAAAACAAGTATATACACAATCCAAGAACAGAAGGCAAAGAAAGTAACTTAGCTACCCTTGTCGTGCCTCCCACGCAACGGTGCCATTCTGATACAGAGATCGGGCTACTCATGTTAAGTTAATTAATGAAGCAATCAAGGTGTCGTTGACCCTAAATTAACTAAGCCGATATTGAGAAAATTATTCAACCACAAAATGAATCAAGCAAGTAAGAGTTGGCCTAAGCTACTTTTATTAACCTAGTAAAGTGACCAGGGTCGAACAAAAGGAGGCTTTAAACTAGGGTCAACCAATTCAATGAAAAATCAAAGAAAAGAAAGAAGGAAATTCAAAGCAAACTACTCTTGGATATTTTTGAATTTTTATCTTTTTAAAATTTTAATGGAATTTAATTTTTTTATATTTTAGGTTTTCTATTTTTTAGTTTTTTAAATTATTTTTAATTTTGCAAATATTGTATTTTTAATTTTCAAAATAATGACAAATAAAGAAAATGGAAATAAAGGCACATTATAAATCTTTTCATATTTTTCAAATATAGGAAAAATGGCCAGAAAAATCAAGTAATGTTTTTGGGTTTTCGATAACTCTATATTATTTTTATATTTTTCAGGGATTTTTATAATTTTTAAATATTTTTAAAATGAATAAAAACAGGAAGTAAAACCAACAGTGAACAGTCAGGAGTAATTTTCAAAATAAAAATGGAAAATAGGTTCACAACTCCTGGTTGTTAATTTTATCAAAAAGCATATTCAAATATCTATAAACAGATAACAAGAACATATTTTTAAGGGTTTCAAAGATTTTATATGACTTTTATGGTGTTTTAAGGTTTTTGTAATTTTTTAAATTTTATAAAAGATATACAGATGAAAATTGGATAGAAAATCAAACAATAAAAACAAAGTTAACCTAATTTTTTAGAATTTTAAAGGTATTTTCAATTTTTTATGGATTTTCTAAAGTAAATAGGGAATTTCCATACTGCTTTTGAATCTTTAGTTATAGAAAATGAAATAAATAAATCAAATAAAAATTACCACATAAAGTAAACACTAGAAGGAGCTTCAGGTCATTTTTAGGGGGTTTTTTATCAAATTTTCTATTTATTGCAATAAAAAAGAAACAAAATAAAATCACTGGCTACAGTAGGACCTAGATGGAAATATGTTAAGTCACATTAAAAAATCAGGGTTCAAAGCGTAAAAATCCCAACAAAAGCCATGTGAACCAGGTTTAGAGGAGTATAATTGCAATTTCCAACAAAACTTCGACTATTTCATTAATGCATAAATGTTCATGATAAAATAAGCAAATAAACCAGATAATCATGTGTATATGCATGAGTGTGGTTCGGTAGGACTAAAGTGCAAATATAAAAACTATGAGGTCCTGAATGAAATTTTTTTACTAACTAGTACATTTATTGTACTAAAAGGAAATAACAAAAATGCCAGGGTAAAAAGCAAAATATACCCTACAAGAGTGTGTTGCGCGCGTGCCTTTGACGTACGGCTCTGATGGTGGTGGTGGCGCATATCTGATGGTGCAGAGAAAAAGGGGTGACGTGCGATCAGATTTGACCTAGATCTAATCAGATCTTTGTTATTTAGGCATGCTCATACGTTCTGGATCAGATCTGGGAGGAGACCTCTCCATACGACGACGATGAGGACATCTCGAAGAATTGGAAAAAGGTGGCGCCGACGCAGCTTAGATATGGCTATCTAGCATTACAAGGCTCGGATCAGTCGACTAAGAGGTTTAGGAGATGTCGGGCATGGCTCTGTGTCTGATTAGAGCCTCAGATGTCTCGGAGAGCTTCTCGATGAATATTTGGAGCTCGTATCGCTTGGAGCTCCTCCGTTGCTCAACTGGTGGTCGATTCGACCCTCTCGCGTGAACCTGGATCTGCAAGGGGAAACGAGACTCGAAGACGATGCTCCAGTCAGGGTTATTCGGAAGCAAACAATAAAGAAGCTGCGTGGATGGATGATGTTCAACCTCCGGTGAGTATGGGAGAAGGAAATCTAGCCATAAATCCAACCCGAAGGTGGAGTCTAAGGATGATCATATTGTGTTGGATGATAAACAATGATGAAGTGAATTTATTGATGCAAGTAAATGGTCGGGAGGAGCTCCAGACCTGATGGTCAGAGCAGTAATGATGGACGGTGGCATTGATGACCAAATCGAACGAAAAAGGGAAAACAAAAAGGGAAATGGATAGATGCTGATCTAGAGATGGAAAGGTGATAACTGTGAGGTGGTCGGCGGGGTAATGGCCTCGATTCCGCTGTGAGAGGTGGAAGAGACTAGTCGTGATGGAGCTCTCTAGCCACAAAGCTGGTTCTGCTCAATCAACCGCCAAATTGAACTCCAAAAGGGTCATCTGAGGTCCTGTCACTACCCTAGGGATTTGGGTGGAGAAAGAAGAGGCACGAGCGAACTACCTACGTGGCAGAGCGGATTCGAATATTTATAGGGCACCAAGTGTTTGGAAGGATCGATAATTTTCACACGAACCGAGGGGGATCCAGTCCCTCCTAGATATCCACGAAGGTTGTGGATCTTCAGGGAGCACAGGGGTCCACAATCTGAGGCGAATAGCTATCGAGCCCAAGCTGAAGATAGAGAAGAAATCGGGTTCGACGAAGCCCAAATGGGTCCGGACCTTGGGAAGGAAGAGGTTGACCCAGGTCAACAGACTTGAGTTAACTAATAATAAAAAAATATTTCCAAAAATAAAAGAAAAATTAAATTAAAATAGTAAATGTCCTTAAAATGGAAAGTAACCAAAAAATGTTAATTATTTTACAACATGTTTTTTTTGTGAGTTTTAATAATTTTAATAATATATACAATAATATGTACAATATACATTAATATGTACATGTATAATATACCTTTATACAATATTTACATATTTTTATTTCTATTATTTTTACAAATATACATAGTATTTTATATTTTATTTATTTACAAAATAAGTAAAGAATTTTAATTAGATTTTTACCTTATTTTTGTGAATTAATTTAATAGGTTAAATAAATAAATATGTTTACATTATAGGTACATGATACATATGTACGATAACTAGATTATTTTAATTTTTATTTATTTTAAACTTTATTATATTTGTCTACATTTTATATAAATTAATTATATAACGTGTACAAATATTTTAAAATACAATATGTGTAAAACTAAAAAATACCAAAAAAATATATACAAGTATAAGTATAGTTATAGACAACCCCTCTCAAAAAGCCGACTTTCAAACCGTAACTCCGAAAATTATGAAACCACTTTCATTTTAAAGGTAATTTTATTTAGAATAAATGAAAATGAGTTTGATTCAATTTGAGTCCATATGGAGAAGGTACTGATATTTTTATTCTTGTTTTGTAGCTTTTTCTAAGTGTTATATCTTTTAACTTTTACAAAATTTATTTTTCTAATTATTTTTATTATTTATATCACATTTTTATGTACAAGTTTTATTAAGGGAGTAATTTAATTTGAGGATATTTTATTGAGAAATAAAATAATACATGATATATACAATATACATAGTCATGAAAATGCACATGATTTATACAAAATAAATGATCAACAATATGTACAACGTATTTTTGGATTTTCTGAGTGTTTATAAATTAAGAACCATATCTCCCCCTACTTTATTCCTTATTTATCAGGTCAATATTTGTTCTTCTCTTGGAGTTCGGGCCAGTATGTATTTATTGCATAGTTACAAACTTCTTTTTATTCCCTTTCTTTTTCTTCGTTATTCTTTTTTTTTGGTTAAAAAGAATGTTAAGTATGAATTATTAACAGACTCATGGTGAATGATAATTTATTGATTTTAATACATATTTGCAGATGTTTTTCTAATGAATTTGGCAAAAATAAAATAATAAAGATGATGAATTACGGATTCATCATGTCCTCATGCATCATGGAAGAGTCGTGGCTTATGCCTCCTGACAATTGAAGGAAGCTGAAAGAAACTACCCGACATATGATCTAGAGCTTGCGGCGGTAGTTTTAGAAACAAAAGTTTGGCATCATTATTTGTATGGAGAGAAATTTGAGGTAATTATCGATCACAAAAGCCTCAAGTATATCTTCTAGAGATAAGGATCATAATATGAGATAAAGTCAATCGCTGGAGTTTTTATCAAAATGTGATATTTCCATTCTCTATCATATAGAAAAGGCCAATGCAGTCGTCGATGCTCTAAGCAGGAAATATGAAGGGAAGCTCGCAAGTATGAGATTACATTGGTAGCTAATGAAAGACTTGGAGGAATGGAACCCTTTTATTGAAAGGAATACTAGAGTTCTTATGACTAGAATGAAGATCCACTTGACGTTGGTAGAGAAGGTTAATCTGACTCAGAAGAATGATAACCTTAAAAAATTAATAATCACATCTAAAAAGGAAGGACTAGATTTCTCAAGTGGAGTAGATGGAGCATTAAGATTCTATAATAAACTATGGGTTCCGGATAATATTTAATTAAGGCAAGAGATTCTTGAAGAAGCTTACAAGTTTATATACATCATTCATACATGTACAACAAAGATGTACAAAGATTCACAATGAAATATTTGATCGTTGAAGATGAAGGACATTACAAAATTTATGTATATATGTCTTATTTTTCAGCAAGTGAAGATTGGGCACCAAAAGTATGTGAGTCCTTTGCAGTCGCTTGAGGTCCCTGAATGGAAATGGGAGCATATCACAATGAATTTTATTATTGGATAACCAAAGACAAAGACGGGTCTCTTGATACTATTTGGGTGATTGTTGATCAATTGACTAAGTTAGTACATTTCTTACCCAACCGATTGGATCGGTCTACAAAGAGCCTTGCTGAATTGTATGTGAATGAGATAGTAAAATTGCATGGAGTTCCAGTATCAATCATGCCAAATAGAGACACGAGATATATCTCCCCTTTTATGAAAAAGCATGCAAGATGATTTGGGTACGAGTTTGAAGTTCATCACATCATATCATCCACAGACTAATGGATCGTCAAAAAGAACAATCCAGACATTAGAGATACATGTTGAGAGCTTATGCCCAAGATTTTGCTGGAAATTGGGATCGACAATTACCTTTGGTCGAATTTCCATATAACAATAGCTATCATGCAAGCATTAACATGGCTCCTTTTGATTCTTATATCGCCGACCTTGTAGATCATCACTGTGTTTGAGTGTCATTGGTAAAAAAAGTACATATTGGGACTTGAATTTGTCCAAACATTCACATAGGGTGTGGAGGTGATTTGAGACTATTAGCCACACAGAATAGAAAAAGTCTTACGTTGATCGTCGAATATGAGAATTGGATTTTCAAATATGCAACCATGTATTTTTAAATATTTCTCCTATTAAGGGAGTGGCACGATTCAACAAAAAGGGGAAAATTGATTCATAAATATGTGGGATCTCTTGAGATAATAAAGAAATATCAAGTTACTCTTCCACCTCATTATTCCAAGCTACATGATGTTTTTCATGTATCAAAGCTAATGAAGCACAGTCCTGACTCATTGCACGTTATCGAGCATGAAGTTCTGGATATTCAACCAAATCCAACATATGAAGAAACACCAGTGTGCATCGTTGACTGTAGGGGGCACCGGTTTGTCGTCTCCTTGTTCCGATGATCAAAGTACTTTGGCAGCACTATCGGATGAAGAAGTGAATTGGGAGTTGGAGGATGAAATGCATCAACAATATCTATATCTTTTTGGCAAGTCCCTTTTTACGATAAAAATTTCAATGATGAAATTTCTTTAAGGTCCTTTTAAGGGCGTTGGAGGACATAAAAGTAGACATATATTACTTGCAAACTGTAATAAAATGAACTTCAAATACAATCACGATACTAATCTAAACAGATTTTGAGAGAATTTATGGACCCACCAACTCAGTATTCCTTTACATAACACAAAACAGCATTCCCAATACCAAAATAAAAGTAATGCAATTATGGAGAGAAAATAATGAGTTGCTTATTCATGAGGGCCTTGAATTCTCTTATGTAAAGTAGAAAACTGTTGGAAAAAGTACATGATATAAATGAAAAGAAAAGAAAATACATAGAATGAATAAAAAATAACTAATATCTCAATGTTGCCTCTTAAGCTGGAGTGTAAATATCAATCATACTCATGTTGGAACATCATCTCTAGAATGGCCTTCTAGCTAGGGCCTTGTTGAACACATCTGTTGTCTGTTCTCTTGATATGACACGAGAGGTAGAGATGAAACCCTTTTGAATCATGTCTCGAGTATAGTAATCTTTTACCTCGATATGCTTGGTCTTCTCATGAAGGCAAGGTTTTTGGAATTGAAAAGAACAATGTGATTGTCACATTGAAGGTATATGGGAAGATGAATCTCAATGGCTAGGTCAGTCAGAACGGATATGACCTACATTATCTATGTACTCCTCTATGCTATGGCTTTGTACTCTGGTTCTGCACTAGATCTAGTGACCACCGTATGCTTATTTCTTTTCATGTCCTTTCGACATCCTGCATAATTTGCATTTGTGCAAGATGTGATGACAAGGGATGCACCTCTACTATGCCAAGAGAGGTCTTCATATACTTCAAAATAATATGGAGTGCATCCATATGTGTAGGATACTCCATGAACTAACTCACTCTGCTCACTGCAAATGATATATCTAGCCTGGTGATGGTCAAGTATAGGATCTTCCCAACGAGCCATGCGTACCTCTCTTGTTTTTTTGCTAGTTAAGGGGGGAGGGTGGGGCTGAACCCTTGTCTTTGGAATGGGAGCCCACTGCTTCTACCACCAGACCATTAAATGGGTTCGTACCTCCTCTTCTTTACCCCCTCTGCATCATCATCATACAACTTCATCTCAGTTCCATTAGACTAGTGGCAGGCATGTAGTCTGCCATGCCCGTCTTGGAGAAAAGATCTATAATATACTTCATATGGGTCATCACAAGACATCGCTGGTTCTTGGTGAACTCAAGTACAAGGAAGTAACGTGGACTGCTAAGGTCTTTGGTTACAACCTACTAACCAAGGAAATTCTTAGCTGCTTGAATGCCTTTACATCATCCCCTGTAGCAATTATATAATCAACATTAACCTGTATAACAACTGTACCTCTATGAGATCTCTGAACAAACAATGAATGATATGAAGTCTATCTAACAAACTCATACTGCGTTATCAAGTCTGAGAGCTTCTAAAACCATGCTCGTGGACTCTACCTAAGTCCATAGATAACCTTATGAAGTATGTTGACCACATGACACTCCTCCTCAGCAATGAATCCTAGTGACTGATGCATGTAGACTTCCTCCTGTAGGTCACTATACAGAAAGACATTCTTCACATTAAGCTGATATATGGGCCATTATTGTGTTATTGCAACATAGAGAAGAATATGTATTGTAGAATGTCGAGCAAATGGGGAAAAAGTATCATGATAGTCCATCCCATATGTCTGGGTGAACCCACAAGCCACAAGCCTTGTCTTGTATCGATCTAAATTGCCATTTTCTTGGTGCTTCACAATGAACACTCACTTGCATCCCATGAAAGATGCTCCTATAGGAGTTGTATCAATGCTTCGCATGCCACATGACTATATCGCCTCCTGACATGCCCGTGGTATCTCCACGTTGACAACCCCATGATAAACCTCTTGAAACCCTCTGGGAGTCACCCTAAAGAAACATGGATTGCTAGAGGATAAGTAGCATAAGTACGTCTATGTTTTCATTGAGTAATAGGCACATCAAGATCACATGCCTCCTCCTCAATCTGGAAATTACCCTCCTAAGAGGGCATATGCTCATCATGTAAAGTAGCCAAGAAAATTCCAACAATCTTGGAGTTCATGACCACAATTTGTTGCATAGTAGATGTGGCCATAAGCATGAAGCTGTGAAGCTTCTTGAACATGCAATGAAGCAAAAAGTAGAAGGTTTGCAGAGGATGGTCATTTTGCTTGGTGCCCTCATTCTTTGCTTGGCCATATGTGGTTGCCAGGATATGCCACATTGCCTTAGCAGTGGGTTGGTTCACAATGTCATTGATAATTTATGTGGTAAGAGTACTACATAGCCAAATATGCGCATACACACCATCTTGACTCTAAGCATTCTCCCCAATCTTATAAATCGATCGATTGTGTCAGAATGTACTCCTTGTTATTACCTTGCATGAGGGTCAAGAACTGCATGAACCACAACTCGTTGGTCCCATCCATCTTCACTACGGGAGCCTAACCTTGACAACTCCAGACAAAGAGAAAACATCATCCTTGCTCTCTAACTTGATGAAAAAAGAGGTTGAAACGAAACTCGAATGGGGTAGTATACTAATCCGAGCGAGTCCACACGATCATAGTGAAGCACCTTAATGTGAAGACTACATATAGAGGATTGGTTGTATGTGTATACTCATACAACCATACCCGTCAATCCTTGATCAACACTAGGAGCAAAAAAGGTGATTTATTAGTCTGAAATCACCTTTTCCGGTCAAAATCAGACCTTTCCAGAAAGCTGGGTGGCACCAAAGAGGAAAAGAAGTGCCCTAGAGGGTTGGTGGTGGGCCCTAAGGGGCTAGCAGCGGTGGCAAAGGGCCTATGGCAAGTTCAACAGTAGCACACATGCATAGGGTGGGTCCAACAACGGTCCAGAGGTGGTACTGGAGGTGCACGGAGGTACGAATGGACCCAACAGTGACACGGAGGCCCTAGTTAGGGTTGGGCAGCATGCACAAGGCCTTTAGAGGGCTAGAGCAGTACGCTAGGGCCTGGGGGCAGCAGTGGCACAAGGCACGCAAGGGATTTTGTGGGCAACACGTGAGGAGTGGAGAGGGGTGACAAGTGGGGTTAGAGCATGTGGTACGAGAACTCCGATCTAGGACCGTCACTCTGATACCATGTGGAAAGAAAATAATGAGTTACTTATTCATAAGGCTCCAGAGTTCTCTTATGTAAATAAAAAACTTATTGAGCAAATTACATAACGTAGACGGAAATAAAAGAGAATACATAAAATGAATAAAAAAAGATAACTAATATCTCAACAGCTCCATGTTATTTATTTTGTCTATATGAATCTAAAATAAATACACACTTTTGGAATTTTTGACACCTGAAGAGGCTGAAATTCATAAGCTTTCTTGGCAATTATTTTTTAGATGAATTGATATGTACCATATTTACAATGAAGAGGGTATAGTTTTGTTTCCACAACACATTCTACAGACCATTGTTCATACATAGATAGGGAGACTAGTACAAATGGATGCCACGTGTGGTTCATCGAAAAACAATCATAAGCTCTTACATGATGCATGTGTTCCTGGGTGATTTACCTTCCTTCATCAATCGTACTCAATAACTGTGTGGTTGCCTTCACAGTGAATTTGCTTTGAAAAGATGTCGATGATGATGAGAATTTCTCAGGGTATTTCCAGTCCATCAAGTAACTAGGTCTGTTATGGATCTCTACTACATCCATATCTCCAACAAGCATGGCAACAACTCTTGTCATCGGTGGCCGTTTTGCTGCTGATGCTTGCGTGCACATGAAAGCCACTTTAATAACTCGCAGTGCCTCCTCTTGGTCATAAGATGACAATGTAGGATCCATCATTTCAAGATCGCTCTTCTTCTCATGGAGTTGCCATACCTACATATGCCAAAGAAAAGTATCATGTTGATATAAAATTAAGATTTCCATTTTCCAGTGTTCTCGTGCGGATCAGTTCATACCTTAGCACACAGCATAAAAATCATCTTGGAATTTCGTATAAATAATCCAATATATTAAAGTTGGCAAGTTCATGAACTTGGAGATTATTGTGATATAACAAACCGGTTGAATAGGCATATGGGCATATACTATTTTCATGACAAAAGGGAAACTTGTGAATATTTTTGGTTGACTGTGATATCTAATACTACAATGGAATGGGACTGTGTACTGCATAGAAGATATAGATTGCTATCACGAGCAACACAATATCAAGGAAGAAGGAAAAATGGATGAGACCGCTTACCCAATCAAGAAGGTACTTCCTCTCAGCTCCCATGTCTTCTTCGGTATTGGGCCTCCCACATAGTATCTCGAAAGCAACAACTCCAAAACCAAACACATCTGCCTTCTCGGTGAGCTGCCCCCTCAAGGCATATTCTGGTGCAAGGTATCCGCTATAAGATCAAAACATTACCAATGTCATATAAAATTGAAGTGACAGTAATACCCAATTAAAATTAAAGCAAGGCCATCAAAGGTACATGGTTCCAGCAACCCTGGTGCTGATGTGTGTGATTTTCTCATCGTAGGGCTTCGCTAGACCAAAATCTGATATCTTGGGGTTAAGATCTGCATCCAAGAGAATATTGCTGGCCTTGACATCTCTGTGGATGATCCGGGTACTTGATTCCTCGTGTAGATAAGCTAGTCCTCTAGCAGTTCCCAAGCAAATTTTGAAACGGGAAGCCCAATCAAGATGCACGTCTGTCTTGCCTGAATTAATACATTATAACCAAATTTCCCTGAGCAATGATAAGTCATGCAAAACAAGATGAGTTACCAAGGTTCAATTACTATAGGCCAGAGAAATGCCACATACCAAAGAGAACTTTATCCAGGCTTCTATTTACCAAGTACTCATACACTAAAAGTCTCTTTTTTCCCTCACAACAACAGCCAAGCAACTTAACAAGATTACGATGCTGCACGGTGGACACAGTGGCAACCTCCGTAATAAACTGTATCTTTCCTTCTGCTGACGAGACAGCAAGCTTCTTAACTGCAACTTCATCCCCATCAACAATTCCCTGTGTGATGATGTTTATGAAAAAAATCAGGATTACTTTTCCATTAGAAGTTTTGTTATAATTAATCAATATACAAACTTTTTCCAATCAGAAGATGGATTCCTCTACCCATAATCAGGGCGGAGTCATAAAATTTTATAAGTGGGGCCAAAACATATTTGTATGATTCGTATCCAAATCATGAAACGAAATTGTGTGGTTTGTGTCCAAATCATAAGGCATGTTATGAGGTCAATTATATGATTGAAAAACTTATTAAAAATATAAGTAAACGCTAAATATCATATGCGGGTACGTGAACTATGGAGATGGAAAAATGCACTTATCAACATCATCATTAAGAAACAATGTTATAATGAAAGAATACAAATTATATATATATATATATGAGGGTTGATTCTATGAGAGCCAAAACCGGTGAGAGCATGAGCAGTGATTCTGAACCACTAGATTCAACCAAGAGAGAGAAGACAGAATGTAGTGGTCCAGAATCACTGCTCTCATGCTCTTACAGTTTTTTGCTCTCACAGGATCACTCCTCTCTCTCTCTCTCTCTCTCTCTATATATATATATATATATATATATATCAATGACACATAACCAAAGCTAAAATAAAGTAAGATGGCATGTGATTGGATATTTCACAGGGCCATACTCCGACAATCTTCGAATACTATTTAAGTTTAGATATCTATAACTATTCCCAATCTCTAATAATAAGTGAATCTGGAATTGTGAATACTAGAATACTAATATTAACTAAAATATTTGTACATTAGTACTAGCTTCTAATGATGCACGATGTTTGATCGGTAAATATGTAAAATGTAGAGTTCATATCCAGATATTAGGATATTTGCATAATATATAAAATCTGAATACATGATAAATAATTTTTGTATACAGATGAATGGATGACTGATGCAGACATAGTCACGTGAATGGTGGAGTGAACTTTGGAGTATTGGTGGCATCGAGATGTCGATATGACAAGGATGAAGTAATGCCTAGTCGCCTATGTGTCAAACTGTTGGGACAATGAAATCACGCCAAGTATGACGTGGCGAACTGACAGGATGGGGGCAGAGTTAGTGGGGGAGGGCATTTCCTGGAGAACGAGTGCTTGCTATCATGATAACATTGTTGGACCAATGGTTTTCCATGTGAGGTGATGGAGAACAAGTTTTCATGAATTGTAAAGATGAGGTTGGATTGGTTTTAATAAGAGATAATATGGTAAGGGGAGTGGAAGGCTGGAGGTTGAGTCGTTGCCTGGAAATCTAGAAAATTGAGGGACAGGAATTAGGGATGCAAACAAATATAGATATATATGCGTCGGATCAATCATCGTGTCTATTTTACATATTTTGACATTCATATCTGTTTTAAAATTATACGAACATGGATATTACTTTGATATCCGCAAACATTTGTATCCGTATTTGTATAACTATTTTCATATATCAATATACTTGTAGATTTATTTTTAACTATATATAGCACAATTTTATACCTTATTTCACCATATTTGGTATAATTACCATGATATAAATATATTTAATATATTCGATGCACATCTATCTAATACAAGCATATTTAAGCTAGAATGTAGAGTATTTCTAATATTATTCATACACGATCAATATCCAATTTACATCAATATCCGTTTTTTAAGGATATAGTAATATATTTTCGTATCCTTTAATATCTTTATGAGCATCCATATTCAAATTTAAAAATAGACAACGATATGGTAGCACCTATATCCGTTCTGTATGTCTTTTTGCATTTCTAATAGAAATGGTGGGCCTTTACAGATATTTGAAAAATGAGGTATGGAATGGTGGTGGCACTTTATGGAATTTTCAAAAATGGGGGACAACAATTGTTGGTCTTTATGGAAATTTCAAAAACGGTGAAAGACTGATGGAATTGGAAAATGACATGGACTCTTTAATAATTTTCCAATTAGATATTTTCTCAGCCTCTTTTTTCTAAAATCTTCTCTCCAAGTGGGCATCTCTCTTAATAATGGAGTGAAGAACTTTAGACTCATAAGTACAAGGATTCATTAATAATAACAATTCGACATGGATAAATTACTAATTATTATATTTTCAACACCCCCTCTTAATCTGTAATTTGCATGATCCGTCTGAAGTGTGAACTTTTTTATTGGAAGTGAATTTGTAAAAATATTAGCAAGTTGATCCTCTATGCTGATGAACTCTAGCTTGATATCACCATTCTCCACTAGCTCTCGTACATAATGATGACGAAGTTCAATATGCTTTGTTCTTTCATCAAAGACTGGATTCTTTGTCATAGCAATGACTGCCATGTTATCCTTTTACAATGAATCTCTAATTAAAACTTCATTCAGAGAGACTAATAATCTAAGTTATTCTTTACAATTTAATTCCATCAAAAGATTGATTCCTTTTATCCATACTAGATATATAGTTCCTTTTACACTAGATTTGTAAATAGAATTTGCTTCATGTGACTATGAAAAATCCAAATTATTACGCATACACACCCCCACACACGAACGCGCGAGAAGACCTGAGATATATTAACATGATGAGCTTTGACTCCTTGCTTTTACTCTTTACTATTACCTATATTGTCACCTATAGCACTAGCATTCTTGTTAATACTAGAAGTTAATGTCCATATGCATAAAACTTTAGTCAGTAAAATCTTATCGAGGGACTCATTTCGATGGAAGGAGGTGTTAATTCCAAAAGCATGTTAGGTTTATTGAAATTGAAATCTGAACTGGTGATCCAGGAGCTCAATGAGTGGTATCAAAATAGTCTTCGAGACATTAGTATTAAGATGTAGAGACATATAGGCACCAATATCAAAAAAGAATGGAACAAAATTAGAAAGGTAACGTCCATCGTCCACACTAACAAAGTGCTTATGTGACCTTAATTGTAACAATGATATACCTTATGATTACTAACATAACCTAAAACGACACATTTGATAGCCCTAATGCTAACTTGTCCTATTAAGATTAAGAATGTGATCGAAGGGAATACACCCACTCTTAGAGGAATCATTTGGTAGTTTCTCATCAATATAAGTAGAGGGCATGCGACTAAGCATCATCTAAGGAACATTGAAGATTAAAATAAATGAGCAGGGATTGGGTATTATCAAGAATATATTAATGTATGTGCTCGACAACCCCATTCTAATGTGAAATATGTACACAAATTATCCGATGAATTATCTAATGAGAGGAGAAATATGACATCATGAGAAAGGAATTATCTGACATTATTATAATTAAGAATCTTCACATTGGCACCAATTTGAGTTTTATCTTGCTAACAAAAGCACTGATAAACTATTGGTGTATTTTATATTCCAACCTTAGTCTTTTGTTTATTTTTATGTTTTAAATAATAGGCATGTCGAGGACTCTTTTCTATTTTTCTCTTTTACATTATTAGAATATTAAGATTCACTCTATATAAGAAACCCCACCCTCTAAAAAAATTATTACATTTCATCCCAATGTTTTCCTAGATAGCATTAGAGTGATGGTCCTAGACTGAAGCTCTTGCTCATAATCCTAGCTTTCTCATCCAATCTTTTCGTCTCTCCCTCTCTTCATGTACTCCACTACTCATAATCGCCAATCCTCTATGCTAAAAGGGAGTCCCTAATGGTTATGTATTTGCGTTAAGTCAAGTGATCACCTATCATTGATGATGCAACTCTTCCCAGTGATTACAATCAAAGAGTCCCCATCACCATGCCAGGGGTCCCCATCATCAATCATCTGCACCATCAGGAGTCCCCATCATAAAATGATATGCACATGCTATCATTAATAAGTTATATCATAGATTCATCGCCACATGGGTCTGGTCCATCACCAAGGTATCATCTCGATTTGCTCGATGATCATCTCCAACACCATGCCCTAGCTTCATCTCCATCTGATGTCACAGCTCAGTGCCCATACTTCATCACAATTAAAGGTCGTAGTGCCATAGCTTGATGATCATCTTCAACTACTCGATGGTCCAGAACCAAGGTATTAACTTAGTAGGACAAATACACCTTGGTGATCAAGCATACATGTACTCTAATATAGCTTCGCACCATCTACTAAAAAGAACATACGTGCTTCGTGGATAATTTCTAAACTATGCAGAACTATTAGGACCCCAATTCTGAGTCTTTGAATCCTCCCATTTATCGGATACGATAACTCAACAATAACTTTATTTGATAATAGCTTAAACTCAAAAACAATCTGCAATAGAAAATGATACAAGGAGAGCGTTAAACATTCTTTAATTGAAAGATAAAGGATTGCAACGAAAAATGTACAAATGTATTCATTTACATGTACATCAAGTTAAAAAAACTATATAACTACTAAAAAATTAAAATTAGAGTTGACGATTAGTCATTGACTAGCTACTTATCGCATGTTGGATTTTCTAGAAAACATAGGATAGGAGTGAGTGAGTGCTCATTAGTAAAGAAAAGAAAAGTATAACAAGTATGGTCAATTCACAAAAATAACTATACTAGAAAATTCTAGTATTAATTATTATTTTTATTTTATTCAAAGTTTTATTTGTTCCTATCCACCTTATCCAACTTTAGGGATTAATCCAGGTGATATTACTTCATCTATTACGAACCTAGAAGCTGTGGATACTATGGGAGCTTTTGCTGCAGCGTGTCGCTTCCCTCGAATGCTACTCGATAGTTTTCATTTATCTTTTTTGTTGGAGTATTTGGTTGTCCGTCACTTATGAAAATGGAGGGTAAATGGATCCCTCCAGGATCTATTTACCCCATCCATATGTTTAGTCCCACATCCACCATTGGTAGGACTTGGAGGCTCTGTGGAGGCTATATAAGGAGCCTCATACCTCCTGTATACATTGAAAAAAGCAATCTACTATCAGTCCTTTGAGTCATTCTCTCGTGGTTTCATCCTGCTCCTTAGGGAGTAGGGTTCCACGTTGATCTTTATTCTTTTTCCATGTTTCGCTTCCGCATGTTTATTTTCTAACATGGTATCAGAGCGGGTTCGTTTCTCGAGGATTTTTATTTCGAGATTCGAGATACAATTGTAGGGTTCCTATTGAAATCTTAATTATTTTTCTAAGGTTATGTTTATGTTCGAGATTGGTTATGGTGAGAAAAGTCTAGGGTTCTGGAAACCCTAATTTCAAGCCGTTCGCAGGCTCTCTTCTTCTACGGTTCCTACTCCAAGCGGCTCCTCCATATGCGCCATCTTCAAGCACGCTCTCTACCGCATCCAGGCTTCCATGCGAAGCCATCCAGACTTTCTACGCTTCCAGGCGACGCGCATAAGCAAGGCGGCGACCCCCTTGGCTCCCATTGGTGGAGCTCATCCACCACCACCCCGTAGGCGACCTCCTCCATCACAGGTCAATCAACCCCGAAGATTCAGATTCATCGAATCTTGCGCAGGTGGCACGAGATCGTGTTCCAGGCGACAAAGCCACAGGCGACGAGCCCTCTTCCTCCGACGAACAGAGCTCGCACACAACTCCAGGCTGAGCCCTCTGCCAATTATCCCTTGACGGAGCTCTCTTCCCTTGCGTCGCCAAGGTCACCGGTACCCACGGGCGGTGCACCCACAAGCGAAAACCTTGCCTTTGCGACTCCAGGCAAGGGTTGTCCTGCCGCGTACCCTCCTTCAACGGCGGCGGAACCACCTTCCAGACGATAACGCCGCCCAACAACATTGCGCTGTGTTCGAAGATCCCTAAGGAGCGAACATCCCTGCGTTGTCGATGTCTCTGGAGGCGCCCCTCCAACTTCCAAGCGTCCTGACGGCCCTGCGTTGCATCCTCCAGCAGCAGGGTTCAAGAGAAAGAGTTCCCATCAGGGAACCCCAAATAAGGGGTCAGCATATGTTGTAAAGACTCGATGGCCTAGTTCATTGTATTTAAAAAAAGAGAGCTGTTGTTTGGGCCCAGAAGTATGGATCGAGTGTTATTGAAAAAGGAAGAGGGAGTAGGCTACATATAAAAATGCCTATGAAAAAAATGAAAAGCTGAGAAAAAAAAAGGATTGAAAGGTTAAATAAAAAGAAGTGACGTCTACTTGTAAAAAATGGAAATAGCTGGAAAAAAAGAAAAAAGAGAGCAGAATTTTGCAAGAAAAAGCTGATAAAAATTTGATGGCTTATTTCGTTTTGTATTTCTCCATTACCTTTCTTCTCCCAACTTGGTCGATGTTTGTCATTCCGACCAGTATGGGAGAAAGGAGGAGTATATTTAGAGTCACAGGTCTTCCTTAGATTCCAAGTCAGATTCAGACATTCCAAGACCAGTCAGAATTCCAGACTGTACAACAGATATTCAGACTCGAAGTCAGTTGGTTCCGAGTCTTCAGACACGCACATGTATGCGGTTTTTTCAGATGTACACATGTTTTCCATCTTTTGTTGTTGTCCCCATCATTCTTCTAGTTTTATCGGTTAGAGTTTTCATGTGAGCCATAGGGACGCCATAGTAGAGGACCATTCCCTATGACCATGTGGGCAAGGGTTTTCATGTGGTATCATAGGGACTCCATAGTAGAGTACCATTCTCTGTGCCAGATGGGAGAGACCTAATTCTCCGACAAGGAGATTTTCAGACTCCAACGACCATGGACTCTGACAAGTATTGCACTCCACGATCCTTTCAGTTTCGCCTATTTCAGAGATAGAGCAATTGTCCACATTGTTGTGGCGGGCCGGAGTACTTCGACAAGGGGACTCATTTCCAGTTGCAGTGACTCTGATAGACGTAGTTCATAGCACACGCTCTCCGACAAGGAGATTTAATTGACTCACATTCCATCCCGTTCGTCCTCCTCACTTGCACGACATAAGAAACAACGTCCTCGACAACAGACGACCGTTCTGCGCATTGAGTTGATATTGTATGTGGTGTCATGTAGTGTGAGTTGAGTTTCTTTCTATTTGCCCAAGCTAAGCATTACATGCTCCAGCTTGAGGGGGAGTATTGGAGTATTTGGTTGTGCGCTACTTCAGGATCCATTTACCCCATCCATATGTTTAGTCCCACATCTACCAGTGGTAGGACTTTGAGGCTCTGTGGAGGCCATATAAGGAGACCCAAACCTCCTATATCCATTGAGAAAAGCAATAGACTATCAGCCCTCTGAGGCGTTATCCCGTGGTTTCATCCCGTTTCGTAGGGAGTAGGGTTCCACGTTAAATCCCGTTGTTCTTCAATCTTTATTCTTTTTCCATGTTTCGCTTCCGCATGTTTATTTTCTAACATTTGTAATTATGGGTTCTAAACCCTTGGTCTGTCTAACAAGGAAGTCCACCATCTCCGAGGACTTGGTTGCGAAAATCTACAAGTTCGTAACCACATAATCCTCTTTTCCACCATCTTATGGTACATGAAACTATGACATAATCACTCCTTATTTCCCCTCGTGACTCCACACAACATGACAATGTCGTTAGCCATGCAGTTGACTGATGGTAGCCGAGTACTACGTTGCAAGTAATTTTTTGCGCAATCAATGTTTTAGGGATATCATGTCTCACCTTAGTTTTGCCTACCTTACAGGTTGCAGGTTGCATGCCCGACACACAACATCTACTTTAATACAAACTTATTTAAAGAGATAAAACATAATCTATCATTGGATCCATTTAGAGCCATGACAAGTTCACGTAGCATAGTAATTATATGATTATTCATATCAATCTTTACTGTAATTTTCTAATATGAAATTGTGTATAGATATGCATATAGAGCTATATACTTAATCATTTATATTTAACTTAGAAGACCTAAACACTCGTAATCAAAATATTCACAAAACATGCATAAATCCTAATACTTCCTAATACATGCATATATATATATCATTACACAAATCCAAAATTTTGCAAGACTTTGACATAAATATAAATCTTATATAGAGAAATTCTTATACTAGGCACAAAAATGCTTTTCATAAAGAGAATACACAAATCAGAATAGAATAATCTTTAACTTGAAACCCAACAACAAATCGAAGAATTTCGTTGTTGTAAACAGAAAATAATGAGTTGCTTATTCCTGAGGCCATAGGGTTCTCTTATATGAAGGAGAAAGTTATTGGGTAAATTGCATAATGTAAACATAAAGAAAAGAGAATACATAAAAAGAATAAAATATAACTAATATCTCAATGCTCCCCATCAAGTTGGAGTGTAGATATCAATCATGCTCATCTTGGAACAATATCTTTAGAATGACCCTCTAGCTAAGGCCTTGGAGAACACGTATATTGAACTCGGGATTCGAGTTACCCGTTTATACAACGAGCACATGTAAATTTATGATTGATTGTATTATATTACGAAAATGAGGAAAAAATTAATGATTGACATTTACACTTCATTTAACCATCCACATCGTAACACGTGTCATTGTGGAAACATTTACATTTAAAATCATATAGCATTACATGTATCAACAAAAAACATTTTCATTATGCATATGTATCCCAAAACACAATAGAAAAGAAGGAAAGCACAAGAGAGTTACTCTATTTATACAATGGCTATTGTTGGAGGAAAAATAGAATTGTCTTATCATTATTGAGACCTTAGGGCTCTCTTATATAGGAGGAAAGCCATGGGTAAATTACAAGAGAGGTACATGAAAGAAAGTGAAATAAATAAATCTAAAGAGAGATAAATATCTTAACACTCCCTCTCAAGCTCGATCATATATGTCAATAAAGCTCGGCTTGGAACACCATCTCTGAAAAGGACCTCAACCAAGGACCTTGGGGAAAATATCAATTGTCTGATCTCCAGTAGAAACATGGGATGTGGATATGAGACCCTTCTGGATCATGTCTCTGGTATAGTGGCAATCTACCTCTATATGCTTGGCCCGTTCATGAAATACATGATTATTGGTAATAAATAGAGTTGCTTGATTGTCACATAAAAGCTGCATGGGAAGAGGAACCTTAAGAACAAAATCAGTCAAAACCGATCTAAACCACGTCATCTTTGTGCTCCCCTGTGCCATGGCCCTGTACTCAGATTCTGCACTGGATCTAGCAACCACTGTCTGCTTCTTGCTTTTCACTGACATGAGAGCTCCCAACAAAAATAGCAAAATCAGAAGTAGACTCCCTGTCTCTAGAGCATCATGCATAATCTACATCTGCACAAGTTGTCACCCTCAAGAGACGTACCTCTGCTAAATATAAGACCAGTATCGGGTGAAGTCTTCAAATATCTCAAAATCATATAGACCACATTCATATGAACCTTCCTGAGTTGCTTCGTGAACTGGATCACCTTGCTTAAAGCAAAGGATATGTCTGACCTGGTGATGATAGCATACAGGAGCTTCCCAACAAGCTTCCTTTATCTGCTCTTATCTACCTCCTCAGTGTCATCATCATATAATCTCATACTCGGATCTATAGGGGTTGTAGCAGGCTTGCACCCTGTCATTTCTGTCTCTAGTAGAAGATCAGTCACAAACTTCCTCTGGGTCATCACAAAACCACGATGGTTCTTGGTGAACTCTAATCCACGGAAGTTCGAAGATTGCCAAGGTCTTTGGTCGCAAACTGCTAACCTAGGAACTCCTTGGCAACCTGAATGCCCTGCTCATCATCACCTGTAATAATAATATTATCAACGTAGACTAGAATAACAACAATACCTCTTTATGTCCTCTGAACAAAAAGCGAGTGATCCGCAGTGGACCGCACAAGCCCCTGGCACTCTATCAACTTGGAAAGCTTTTGGTACCAAGCTCTCACACTCTGCTTCATGTCGTAAATCACCTTGTGGACCCTACACACCTTCTGAGCCCCCCTCTGAGCAGCAAACTCGGGTGTTGTTGCATATATACCTCCTCTTGTATATCTCCATAAAGAAACACATTCTTTACATCACGTTGGTAAGGAGGCTAATCCCGTGAAACAACTGATAAAAGAATAAGCAATGTCGAATGTCTGGTTACTGGAGAGAAGGTATCCTGATAGTCCACCCCATAAGTCTGAGTGAAACCACATACTATAAGCCTTTCCTTGTAGCGATCCACACTGTCATGTACCCGTTGCATCACCGTAAAGATCCATTTGCACACCACAACAGAGGCACCTAGAGGAGCAGAAACAACGCTCCAAGTACCACAAGACTGTAGAGGGATCATCTCCTCCTCCATGGAAATTCATCAATTACCATCCTAGCCTCATGATATATTCATAGGATAGTAACAACAGAGAGTCCCACAACAAACCTCTTGTACTCCTCTGAAAGATGGTCCAAGGAAACAAGCGCAACTAGAGGATAAATGACACAATTACGATGTGGCTTCCTCAAGGCAAGAGGTACATCGAGGTCATCAGCCTCTCTGTTTTCTAGTATCAGCTCCTCTTGTACATTATCCTGTGGAACAAGCATATCACCAATGCCATCAAAAGAAACTATTAAGATATTTATGTTATTTTATCCTTTTTCAATATTGTTTATTTATATTGTTTGGTTTATGTAATTTACCCTTAGAGCTTTTCTCCTATATAAGAGAGCTCTAGGGTTAGATGGAATACAACTTTTCGTTTCACTTTCCATATGGTATCAGAGCGATGGTCCTAGACCAGAGCATGTGCCCTAAGATCTAATCCCCCACAAAAAACCCTAGCCACCCCGCCATGGTCCCCATATGCATCGGCTACCACAGCCGCCGGTGTCCTGCACCGTCGCCTCTCTCCCCCGTGCTCCCTATCGCACCCGTGCGCCGCTGCCGTATCGCCTCCGTAAGCTGCCTGTTCCCTATGCTGCCGTCGTATCACCTCCGTACGCAGCGTTACCTATTTGGGGGCCTCACGCGAGGGTTGTGGTGTGTTGACGCTTCATCTCGTGATCCTTGGGTATTTATGGTGTGACATTAACATCTAGAAACACCCTAGTTACCCTAAGGACCCTCCACAAGGATGGAAGAGGTTGTGGTATGAGTCTACACCTACAACCATCTTCTTGTATGTCAGTGTAGACACCTGGTATCTCTTGTTGCTAGCCCAGTCTTGGAGATAGTTGTCATCATATCTGACAACAAAGCGGAAGTCTCATCCCTGGGTGCCTTCAAAGGTCCGACACTCATTGTCAAAATGGATGGAGCCAACTATGAACTGTGGGCCATGCAGTTCATGAGTTTAATGCAATATAAACGCAAGAAACACATCCTCACGATAGAGAAGCCACGTGACAAGACTGGGACTAATGCCTCATGGGAGGCCGATGATGCGTATGCTCGCGTATGACGATCTGGGACAATATCCACGGAGATAACTAATGATATACTGAGTCAGCCTACTGCAAAGGCTGTGTGGGACATTCTTGCCGCGACATACTCTCTAGCGAAGAATGAGTCGAAGATACTTCAGCTCCAGCATGATATCTTCACATCGAAGCAAAATGGTCGCCCTCTTCACACCCTCTATATTTCTTTGAGGGGTATGTTCGAGAAGTTACAAGGCTACATACCCTTGACTTCTACACCTGAGCAGCTCAAGGCATACAGAGATTCCATGATGATTAGAGTATTTCAAGTAGCCCTGGATCCAGAGTATGATGCAGCTCGTGCCCAGATCTTCACTGATGCTACCATACCTCCTATGGAAGAGGCATATCGCAGATTGAGTAGACTATTTATATCCTCTGGTAGTACCTTACGGCAACAGACACCTTTAGCTATGGTGGCTTCACGTGGTAGAGGTAGCCATACAGTATATCGTGGTCGAGGAAGCTCCAACCGCGGTAGAGGAGGGGGCGGTCGAGGTCGACCGTGCACCTCTACCACAGGACAACCCATTTTGAGGAAACCTGCTATTCTAAGCATGGGTTTCCTACGTCAGCCAGGTTGCAGAGCAGACACAACAGACTGGGAGTTTATCTTGTGCCTCTGATCAGAGGTTTGACAAGCTTTTAGCACGACTGAAAGAGATTATGCCTAGCACATCTGGATCCACCAGCTCTCCTTCAGGATCCTCTGAGGTTACTGCCTCAACATCTTCGTCTACATCAGGTATAGAATATGATTTTACTAGTTTCTACAAGACAGACTTATCTGAATGGATCATGGATTCTGACGCATCTCATCATCTCTGTGGTGACAGAGGTTAGTTTAGTGTTTTTTATCCTACTCAGTCTGGACTATCAGTTGTGATAGCAGATGGAACACATTCCCCCATCACTGGTTAGGGGGAGGTGCAGTTGACTTCTACATTGAGGCTTCCGAATGTTCTCTATGCTCTTGATTTTTCTATGAATCTATTATCAATTAGTCAAATTAGTAGAGATTTACATTGTCGTGTCATATTCGATCCATCTACTCTTGTGTTTTAGGACATACTCATGGGCAGAGTGATTGGAACTGGTCGTGAGCAAGGGGGCCTTTATAGACTAGTGCAGTCTTTGTATGATGGTGCTTCTTCTTCTATCCACATTGGATTTGTTTCTCCATATATGTGGCATCTGCAATTTGGTCATCTTCCTCTGCAAAAGTTGATTCATATTCTTCCTCAAATTTCTCCTCGCTCCACTTTTCAGTGCGAGGCTTGCCAACTTGGGACGCATCATCGGTCCACTTTCCGGAGTCGTCAAGGTCCAAGCAGTCATTATCTGTTTGAGTTGCTCCATTTCGATATTTGAGGTCCTAATCGTGTCCCAGATCATCAGGGACATATTTTATCTTGTTGTAGTTGATGAGTTTTCTCGTTTGTCTTGGGTTTTTCTCCTTAAAAATAAGTCTGATGCTGGTCCTGTTATTCAGTCTTTTATTAATGAAATAAAGAACATTTTCTCTGCAAAAGTCAAGTTCGTACGTTCTGATAATGCATTAGAGTTTTGCAGTGCTCAACATTCTCAATTTCTTAGGTCTCATGGTATTGTGTGTCGGACATAATGCGCATATACTTCCCAACAGAATGGGATGGCTGAAAGGAAACACCGCCATCTATTAGATGTTACCATAACTCTTTTGATTCAGAGACGTGCTCCTCATTCCTATTGGTGAGATGCGATTCTAATTGCTAGTTATCTGGTGAATCGTATGCCCTCTTCGATTCTTGGGGAGATCTCGTTCTTGATTGCGTTTCCCGAGACAGATCTTTTGTCGCTTACGCCTCGTGTGTTTGGTTCTGTTGCATTTGTTCATCAACTCTCTCCTGGTCTTGACAAGTTCTCTCCTAGAGTTGTCTAATGTATGTTTGTTGGGTATTCCAAAACCCAAAAGGGATATCGTTGTTTTGACCCTGTTTGATGAAGATATTATGTTAGTGTTGATGTCACCTTCTTTGAGTCTATTATGTATTTTTCTCCCACAGGTGACAGGCTTACTCCTTCAGAGGATGGAGAAGAGATCTATATGCCTCCTCCTCCGTCGTTACCATGTTCACTCCATCTACCTTGTGTATTCTTATTGTTGTGGCGGTGATAAGTGATTGGCCTCTTCTCCAATTGGATGTCAAGAATGCTTTCTTGTATGATGATCTGCAGGAAGAGGCTTACATGCAGTAGTCACCTGGGTTTGCTGCTAAGGGGGAGTCCAGTATGGTGTGTCGTCTTCATAAGGCTATATATGGACTTAAGTAGAGTCTGAGGGCTTGGTTTCAGAAGCTCTCAGAATTGATTGAACATAAGGGATTTGTCAGATCTATTGCAGATCATACTCTCTTTATAAAGAGAAACCATATAGGTATTGTAGTCATTTTGGTTTATGTTTATGACATTGTTATCACTGGCAGTGATGAACAGGGCATTCAAGCAACTACAAATTTCCATGAACAATAGTTTGTTACCAAAGACCTTGGCACGCTTCGTTACTTTCTTGGCCTGGAGTTTGCATATAATCAGTAGGGTATGGTCATGACACAAAGGAAGTATGTTACTGATCTTCTATTTGAGACAGGTATGACAGGATGTAGACCAACTACTATCCCAATGGATCCTAATGCGAAGCTCCATGATGACGGATCTAAGGAGGTGGACAAGAGACAGTACAAAGAGCTGATAAGGAAATTATTGTATGTTACCACTACCAGGCCTGATATATCTTTCGTTGTCAGTAGAGTAAGTCAGTTCATAGAGCAACCCAAGAAGGCGCACATGGGTGCAATATTCATGATCCTGAGATATCTGAAGTCATCTCCAGGTGCAGGTATTCTGTTTAGAAGATATATGCCTCTTAATTACAGGGTGTGCAGATGCAGTTTATGTTGGGTGCCTAAGGACATGAAGTCTACTTCAGGCTTCATTGTCTTTGTTGGCAGCTCACTTGTCTCATGGAAGAGTAAGAAACAAACCGTTGTTGCTCGATCCAGTGCAGAATCAAAATATAGGGCAATGACCCAAGGTAGCACGGAGATGATGTGGGTCAAATCTGTCTTGACCAATTTATGATTGAAGTGCCTCTTCCTATGCATATCAAATGCGACAATCAGGCAGCCTTGTTTATAACTAATAGTCCAGCATTCCATGAAAGGACAAAGCATATTGAGGTGGACTATCATTACACTCGTGATTTGATCCAAAAGGGGCTTATTTCAGCATCTTATGTAGCGTCAGGAGATCAGATTGCATACATGTTTACCAAAGCCCTGACTAGAGGTCCTTTTCGTCATTGTTGTTCCAAGATAAGCATGATAGATATATATATGCTCTAGATTGAGGGGGAGTGTTAAGATATTTATGTTATTTTGTCTCTTTTCCATATTGTTTATTTCTACTATTTGGTTTATGTAATTTAGCCTCAGAGCTTTTCTCGTATATAAGAGAGCTCTAGGGTTAGATGGAATACAACTTTTCATTTCACTTTCCACAGAAACAATGTGTTTATTGCATACCTGAGGCGTGTTGGATGATGGTGAAGGCACATGAGCAGAGGGGCGAGTAGAAGACCTATGAATGTAAAATCGTGGTAAGAACTATGTCAGGGTAGACGAAGGTGGTGGAGAGGTGGAGGTGGAGATGACTGAGACTCAATGTGGGGTGTTATTGGTGGAGATAAGAGAGATAATGGAACAAATACATCCTCGTCAGAGTCAGCATTAGACAGCCTGTCACCTTTGGAGAAAAATACATAATAGACTCAAAAAATATGACATTAGCACTCACATAATATTTTCTCCCAACAGGAGCAAAACATTTGTACCCTTTTTGGGTATGAGAATACCAACGAACACACATTTGACAACTCTAGGAGAGAGCTTGTCACGATCGGGAGTAAAATTATAGACAAATGCCACAGACCCAAAGACCATGGGAGTAAGGGAGAATAGGTCCTTCTCGGGAACACACAATCAAGAAAGGAACCTTCTCACCAAGGATAGTAGAAGGCATGCGGTTCACCAAGTAACATTCGGTAACGACCACATCACCCAAGAACGAATAAGGAGCTCGACTCTGAATCAAAAGAGTCATCGTGATGTCCAAAATATGACGATGTTTGCATTCAACAACACCATTCTGTTGCGAAGTGTAAGCACAAGAAGTCTGACGAACAATAGCTAGAGATAAAGTAGAAAACTCTAAGAAATTGTCAATACGAATAAACTTCACATTAGTAGAAAAAATATTCTTATCAATAAGAAATGATTTAATAGCAGGACCAGTTTCAGACTTATTCTTTAACAAGAAAACCCAAGATAATATAGAGAAATCATCCACAAAAACCATATAGAACCGATGTCCCTGACGATCGGGAACACGACTAGGACCCCAGATATCAAAATGAAACAACTCAAACAACTGACTACTATGACGACTTTGACGACTCAGAAAAGAAGAGCTGACATGCCTCACACTTCAAGGTAGTATGAGTAGAGATTTGAGGGAGAACATGACACAGCTTCTGCAGAGGAAGGTGTCTAAAGCGAAGATGTCACATGAAAGGAGAAACAGATCCAGACGGAATAGTAGCAACATCAGTACACGGAGGTTGGACAAGTTTGTAAAGCTCTCTCTATTCATGGTCACATCCAATCACTCTACTTGTGAGTATGTCCTGAAACACAAGAGAAGGATCAAATATGACACGACAATGTAAATCTTTTGTAATCTGACTAATAAACAAAAGACAACGTCTAGGAAGCGGATGAGTAAACCGCATACTCGGCTGCATACCCGTACTCGGTAGCCTTTCCGCTCTGAATATGGTGAAACGACTATGTTGCGGGTTGACCCACATATTCGATCGAGTATACCCCCTATGCGGCCGCCTACTCCACCATTTTTCTAATAAATATATTTTTAATAAACCTAAACCTAAATAATTCCACCTGCATAATAATATAAAACCGCATACTCCCCGTATAAAACGGCATATTCTCCAACAAAAAACCACAAACTCCCCACATACTCTCTTGATTGAGGACATTAACATAATATTAAATATTTATTTATATTTTTTAATAATAAAATTACCAAACTGCATAAAACCGCATACGTTCTTGCGTACCCCATACTCTCTATGTAGTGACCCCTCCGTCTGAATACCGCATACCAATTTCCTGAACATTGACAAAAGATTTATCTGAAATGCTGGAGCATGTAAGACATTCTACAGACACATCGATGGGGTTAAAACAATCTCCCCTTGACCAACAATGGGTAGATGAACCCCATTGGCAATCACCACTGATCAACTAGGAGGGATATATATGTAAGAAGTAAACCAAGCCCAATCTCCACATAAATGATGAGAACCTCCGGAGTCCATGATCCAATCAGTCAAATCTTAATTGCTACAACTGGTATGTGCGTAAGCAATACCCGATGAACTTTTATAAGCTCTGCCAATAGCTACAACATTTGAAGATCCTATTGTTGGGGTGGGCGGTGTAGTCATCATCTCTCTTAATTTAGAGACAATATCATCAAGCGTGACATCATGAGAAGGAGAAGGAGTAGTCTCTATCTGCTCAGCTACACGGGCATACACTGGATACCCATGCTTTAGATAGCATATTTCCTCCAAATGTCCTGGACGGTGGTAATGTGAGCACGATCCACAGTGATGTCCTCCTCCTCGACCACGGGATCCGCGCCCACAAAACTGTGAAGTACCCCCTCTGTCATGAGAAGCTTCCATCGCAGAGGGAGTTTGGGCCATGGTAGTAGATGAAGTAGTGATCCTGCTCAGCCTCTTGTAGACTTCCTTCATCAGAGGTATCCTCTCTCCAGTAAGTAGTTGAGTACGTCATGCATCATACGCTGAGTCAAGGGATTACAGAAAGACTCCTGTTATAGTTGCATTCATGTATGCATGTTGTTGTTCAGTGCTGGTATTAATGGGCATAAAGATATGAAGAAGCTCAAACATGCCTCGAAGATGCGAGAAGTCGGCATGAAGAGGTTGACCATTCTGCTTGGTTGAGAAAATGTCAAACTGCAACTAGAGGATTTTGCTCTCATTCTTTGCTTGCCCATATGTGTAGCCTCGGTTGTGGGTTGATTGACGATGTCATTGGCAATCTCCATGGTGAGCATCCCTGAGAGCGAAATCTGTGCATAGGCATCATATTGCTTCCATGAAGCAATAGCCCTAGTCTTGTCTGTCGACTCTGAATCAGTCAAAATGTGCTCCTTGTTATGGCACTGAATAAGGGTGTGAAACTGCATGGACCACAACTCGTAGTTGGTCCCATTCATCTTCACGATAGGAGCTGGGCCCTTGAAGGCACCAGACGACGAAAAAACATCGTCGTTTTTCTCTGACATGCTGGAAAAATTGTCGAAAATCCAAACCTAAACTGGGGAGTAGACCTCTTTGAGCAAGTTTACACAATCATATGAAGGAACAGTTGTACGTGTAGACTCATACAACCATCCTCTTCAATCCTTGTTGCATCTAGAGTAGAAAACGTGATTTATATTTTTGAAATCGCGTATTTAGATTGCATCAAACCATATAGGCATTCGAAAGTACTCGATCTGCAGCCCGCAAGCAGTAGTGGGCGGCAAGGTCGCAAGGATAAGGCGACCAACTGGGGCAGTCGGCGGTTGGTTCGATCGGAGGGGCTTGCTAAGGTGGAAGACATATGCCTGGCAGGTCGCTAGGGCTGCACGCAAATGCTCGACCGACGATCTGCAGGCCGGCGACAGAGGAGAGGCCGATAACGATAGATTAGGGTTTGGTGAGATATGAGAATCCCCGTCTAGGACCGTTGCTCTAATACCATGTTGGAGGAAAAATAGAATTGTGTTATCACTATTGAGATGCTAGGGTTCTCTTATATAGGAGAAAATCCCTGGTAAATTATAAGAGATGTACATGAAAGAAAGTGAAATAAGAAATAAATATAAAGAGATATAAATATCTCAACAGTTATAATGTGTATCGTCAAACGAAACTGTATCAACCTCATAAGCTAGAGTCCAATTATCAGACTACTATGTCGCAGGCGCCTTCCCTCATGTGTCCTAGTTTTTTTGCATTTGATTCTTTTAAACATTTATCTTTCTTTTATATAAAATATTAAAATTATATGCATTTCCACGTCGAATCTCTGATTCGGATGAATAATAATTCGTTTTGATCGTCACTGAATGACGATCAAAATGAGTATAATATTCATATACTTATGATCTAAAATGGATCCAAAAATTATCGAAATACAATTTTGATTTGCGATTAAATTTTTGTGATTTAAATGGTCAAACGACCTCCGATTGACGAGCGCCAATAGTCAAGACGGATGGGACGAACTATGAGCTCTGGACGATGCAGTTCATGTATCTCATGAAGTCGGACTGTAAGAACCATATACTTATCGAGGATGAGCCGACAGAGAAGACTGGGATCTATGGCTCCTAGGAGGTTGATGATTCTTATGCCAAGGTTTGGCTATCAGGAACACTGTCGATGGAGATTGCCAATGATGTCCTCCATCAGCCCACCACCAAGGCGATGTGGGATATACTGGCTGCCACATATTCACAGGTGCGGAACGAGACCAAGATGTTTCAGCTCCAACATGATATTTTTACGATGAAGCAGAATGGGTGGTTGCTTCACTCTTTGTATACGTCCCTGCGGGGGATGTTTGAGAAACTATATAGCACTATACCACTCACGGCTACTCCAGAGCAGCAGAAGACCTTCCGGAATGCTACCATGGTAGGTGTACTACTAGCAACACTTGATCTTGAGTATGAGGCAGCCCGCTCTCAGATACTTGTCGATGCTACTATTCCTCCTATGGAGGAAGTTTACCAGAGGCTCAATCGCATCTCTGTTTCTTCCAGCACATCTACTCCACCCCCTTTGGCGATGGCTGTATCGTGAGGGAGAGGTGGTCAGTCTTCCTTTCGTGGACGTGGACCTCGTAGCCGAGGAGGTCATTTTCGCCAAGTCGTGCACTTTATGTCATCGCACAGGTCACTCAGAGGATACATGCTATTCTTAGCATGGATTTCCAGCATCGGTGTGTGTAGCCAAGCATGCTACATCTCCGTCGGTATCCACTCCAGATCACCGGTTTGAAGAGCTTGTGGCGCGCCTGCATGATATTTTGTCTCAATCATCTATTGATTCTCCAAGTGGATCTTCAGACATTGCTGCTTCAGCTTCTGCCAGTACTTCTGTCGTTGCCAGAACCTCAGGTAGTGCTATTACCTTTACATCTTGTCAAGATCTCTCAGATTGGATTATGGATTCTAGCGCCACCCATCACCTTTGCCGTGACAGAGACAGACTTGAGTCATACAGGGACATTCCACCTAGACGCTCATAGCTGATGGGACCCATTCCCCCATCGTTGGATAGGGGGAGATCACCTTGTCACCTTCTATACATTTACAGAATGTTCTACATGCTCCAGAGTTTTCCATGAATTTATTATCCATTAGTCAAATTACGAAGGATTTACACTGTCGTGCTATATTTAACCCATCATCTCTCATTTTTCAGGACATACTAACGGGCAGGGTGATTGGTTGTGGCTCTGAACAGAATGGTCTCTATCGTCTGGTCCGGAATTCATATGCTAGTGTCTCTTCCCATTTTGCCGGATCAGTCTCTCCGTACACATGGCATCTATGCTTTGAACACCTCCCGCTCCAGAAAATGCGTCATCTCTTGCCTCAGATCTCTCCGAGTTCATCGTTTCGCTGTGAAGCTTGTCAGTTGGGAAAGCATCATCGTTCTAGCTTCCCTAGTCGTCAGAGTCGGAGCAGTAGCTCCCCATTTGAGTAATTTCATATTGATATGTGGGGTCCGAGTCATGTTCCTGATCATCAGGGACATTGGTTTTATCTGATTGTAGTTGATGACTTTTCTCGTATATCGTGGGTTTTTCTTTTAAAGAATAAATCTGAAGCAGGTTATGTTATTAAAAATCTTATCATCGAAGTGCAGAATGTTTTTTCTTCTTCTGTCAAATATGTTCGTACGGATAATGCATTAGAATTCTGCACTTGCTCCCTCTCCCATTTTTTTCATCCAAAGGTATTATTCATCAAACCTCATGTGTTTACACATCTCAAAAGAATGGAGTGGCAGAAAGAAAACATCGTCAGCTGCTTGATATCAGTCGAACCCTACTTATCCAGAGTTGTACGCCTATCACTTTTTGGGGGATGTTGTACTTACAGCCTGCTACCATGTTAATCGCATGTCGTCCTCTGTTCTTGGTGAGAAAATTCCTCTCTTTGTTATTTTCCTAGCTAAGGAATTATTTTCACTTACCCCTCGTGTCTTTGGAACTGTTGCTTATGTTCACCACTTGTCTCCTGGACTTGACAAACTCTCTCCTAGAGCCGTCAAGTGTGTCTTTGTAGGTTACTCTCGGACTCAGAAGGGTTATTGTTGTTATGACCCCATAAACAAGAACTATTTTCCAGTGCTGATTATAATTTTTTTGAGTTCGTTATGTACTTCTCCCCTGCAGGTGACAGGTTGGCTTCTTCCACATCTAATGATGATGTTTATGTTCCTCCTCCTCCTAGTGTGAGTCCACATGTATCCATTCCTGTCCCGGTTGCCACGCCACCACCATCACCACCCCACCACCGCAACCACCTATCCTACCATTACCTAAATTATATACACGTCGGTCAGGTCCTGCTTAGGCGGCACGTCAAGCATCCATCACGCCTCAGGTTTGTTCAGATGCTATTGCTAATGATGGGTCAGATAACGCGCATGTGCAGGATTCTTTGTTGCAGGAGGAGGATGCACCATCGAGTACAGTGGACGGTGATCTTGACGTCCCTATTGCTATTCGGAAGCAGAAACAGACTAGCACGTCTTATCCCTTTGCTTTCCAGGTTTTTTTTCACCGTCTCACAGGTGACTTTCTGAGATTTGCTGTGGCTTTGTCTTCCGTGGAGATACCACGGACTTATAAAGAGGCTAAAAAAAGACTGCTGGAGATTGGCTATGGAAGAAGAAATGCTTTACAGTCCTGCGGTACATGGAGCTTGGTTACCGTTCCATCTGGTCCATCTATTGTTAGCTGCAAATGGGTGTTCACAGTTAAATACCATACAGATGGCAGTCTTGATCGGTACAAGGCTAGACTTGTTGCGAGAGGTTTCACACAAACCTATGGTGTGGACTGTTGGACATGCGAGCCCACGGCGAGCCATTATGCAATAAATGTTATTGCAATTCTCTCCTTTAAACTGAAATAAAGAGTACATAATTTATATAATAGGTCCCTTAGTACAATTAGGGTTATGTACCATGGCCATCTCAATGATCATACAGCTGTTGATTCAATTATTGAATCATAGAGGCTGGTGTTAGATGAATATCTAATGAGTTAGATTGAGGACTCATCAAGCACCGTCAAATGATTGTTAAGAGATGATCTCCAGCCTGAGTAGGAGATGGCAATCCTATCTCAGTTAGGCTGATATCTGACCGACCTCTTGATGCAGGTCCTCTGCATAGGAATAGAGATTCGGAGGTGTCAGATTAGTTAGGTCAAAGAGTTGACTTAACGAGATCGAGATAACCAAAGTCCTATATCGTATGTTGTCATGATATAGGCACGCATCCTCTGACCGGAGACAGATGTGTTACTATATGTCTGAGTATGTACATTTGGCAGACCAATAGGTTGATGACCTAATCAAGGTCTATACACCGGCGCGCTGGTGTGCATGTAAGGACATATGAGTAATATGATCTCTCAAAGGGATCATACAGGTTCATTTACTGAACCAGAAGACATGAGCTCACTCATGAGATATTGGGAAGAATCAAATTCCGTGCGCACGGTTGTCTCGCTTTGGAAGCTTGACTGAATTTGTAGGTTTGATATATACTTTTGGAAAGTATATGATCAAGACCTAGGTATGATATATGCTTTTGGAAAGTATATGATCAATACTGACTCCAATGATCGAATGAGAAACTTACTGATAAAACCATGAAGTAGACAATATAAAGTAGATCAAATACTTCAGGTTTAATCTGAGTCTTCAAGTATGCAGGATGTACAGGTATTAGGAATACCTGAGGATGATGTGATCATAAACGATTGTATAACCATGACGCTTCCATTCCTAGGGAGTGATGAAACGGGTCTGGATTTTAGTGACTCCTCTCAGTAGAAAAGCAATCTGATCTTAGTCCAAATGTTGGACATTGATCTGAATGTGATTCAGATTCAATGAGAAGATTAGATTTACAGTCTTGATTTAATCAAGCATCTATGGGAGGCCCGCGATCTGGATTTGAGATACGATCTCAATATCCAAGTCACTATACGTGGAACAATACAATCGCCATGTCCTTATCTCTAAGTATCTGCGGAGAAAGCGCATTATCCTTGAAGGAGTTCATGGATAATTCTATTGTTGATGTATATATCCGAGCATTGAGAAAATGGATAATTAAATGTGATTTAATTATCATAAGTAATATGAATTTGATTCATATTATAAAGAGAGTTATCTAAGATAATTGAATATGATTTAATTATCAAAGATGTGAATAATGTGAATATGATTCATATTATTTGAACACATGAGATAAAGAGATCCAAGACGATTAAATATGATTTAATCATCATGGATAAGAATAATGTGGATAGCAATATCCAATTATTCATAATATATTATAAATGTGATTTATAATGTATTAGAGAGAGCTAATTATAATTTATATGTGTTGATTAATTATTATGTGTGTTGGATACACATTGTGTAATTAATTGACAATGTAAATTATATGTTGTTTTGGGTTGTGAATATGATTCACAATTTTTCCATGGCAAGATTGCAATATTCTCAAATATAATTGTGAATTATTTTTGAAGAATAAAACCCAACAAAATTTGTTGGAAATAAATAAAGAGAGAATTTCCATGGAGATATGCAATCTCATGAATTATCATGAGATTGCCCTCCATTAGGAAAGAGGTGGGCGGCACCCATGTCCTATTTGGAATGGGTGGCCGTCCACCATGTTATACATGGAATTATAATCTCCATGTATGTATTCTCTCCTTATTTATTGGTTTGATTTAGGACTAATTTATATTTGATTTTGTCAAATATATTTTAACCTAAATTTGTTGGTTTTACCAACAACAATCTTGACCATTGGATTGACATAAATCAATCTCATCCATTGATTTTATATGTCCCATGGATTGAGATCCGTAGATCCCAAAACCCTATAAATAGAGAGGCATACCCATGCTCTCTCTACACACACAATGCTTGAGAAGTATATCTCTCTCTCTGTCTTTCTCTTTCTCTCCCTCTCATGGCCGTCCACCATGGATGCCCTAGAGAGGCTCTCCATCGTCGTGGCATAGTCGTTATGCTGCCCGATTGTTTGCTCGAGGATCTCCGTCTCCTTCGGTGCGTCTCGCTCGTGAAGAAGACATCGGATCTCGTGTGTCAAGATCAGGAGATCCTATCGCTTGGATCATCAACATGGATTGCGAGAAGCACGCGGTTCATCCCCGCGCTCGCAAGCGTCTCCTCCGTCGGATCGGACTTGAGACAGGAGGTCTCTTTATTTAGAGACTCGATCGCAACCACGCTTCAAGAGGTAACCCTAATACTTGTTTGTGGTTTAGACGAAACAATCCGAGAAGTGTTCTTGGATCATGTGGTTTCGTCGCATAAAATTTTTAAATTCCGCTGCAAAGAACAACTAGTACGACTAGTCGTTCTTCGTCGTATCCGATACGACGATCATGCTTCCGTGATGCTCTTGAGGATCTAACCATATCCTTCAAGTGGTATCAGAGCCTTAGGTCGACGGTTTCGAATATGATTCGAAAAACCGAGGACGACTTGGGTTCGTTAAGGTCGCGGAAGTTTTTATCGCATTTGATTTCGCAGATCTGTTTAGTAAATAATTTCGGCCATGTTTAAATTGTTTAACCACGAATTATTTACTTGGATTTTGTTCCCCATTAATAAAGGAAACCATAGGATCTGAGTTTACGTAAATCGGATTTCGTATGCTCTAGATATGGTTGTTTTAATGAACATGTATGCACTGTTGCGGGAACTGTAGATCTGAACGTGATTAAAATGTTAATTACTGTTTAGACTTGCCTCGAAATGCGTGAAACATCACTTGGGTTCTGTCCTAAATCAAATTAGCAATCCATGAAAATTGATTTTGTCTAATTTGGATTTAATATGATTGAGATATGCTAATTTTAGTAAGTAGGGGTCACTGCTGAAATTACATTCCTAATCAAGAACCATGTGATCGTCAATTAATGAAATTAATTGTTAATTTCGAGAAATAATTATGGAAAATATTTGAGAAATATTGGAACATGATTATTTGCCTAATTGACTTGGCCCCAAGCAATTAATTATTTAGATTTGATCTAAATCTTAATTGGAATCACAATCATCAAACTCCTTGCTTGAATATGATTGGGAATTTGTCTAGCAAATTTCCTTATAATCAAAATTGTTTTGATTACTATATGGTATAATTTTCGGTTGAAGAACCGATGATCATCTCAAGTACAAATTAATCAATTTGGCATTATCCTTTCCCGAGGTGGATATGGTGTCTAGTCGGGGATCGCTGGGGTAGCGGGTTGCAACGTATGCGGTCCGTCCCACTCCCGTCGGTACTGGCCATGACAGCGGGTAGGGCCGGGATAATGTCCGAGGGATTATGATGTATTTTTCTAATTATTAAAATACGAATTAATGCGTACTTTGAGAATAATACCATATATGTTCAAGTAAGATATTCAAGTTTGTTGATTGAATTGGATTGATAATTAATTTAATATGATTAAATTGATTATGTCCAATTAGAATACTCTAATACGATTAGAGTTAATAATTCCCTTGGAAGAATTAATTATGTGAATGTGATTCATGATAATTAATTAAAATTTGAATATGAGATGGAGGATCACATAAGTGACATCCATGGTCTCCCGTCAAGGCGAAGAGTTCCGTCGCCAGGGATTGCATGTGGGAGACGCCTGTCCGAAGTGACAGCTCCTGTATGCAAGCGCATCTGGATCGGGCTCTTTACTTCTCGAAAGAGTAAGGCCGTATACGTAGTGACCCCAATGTCGGATCCTCATATTATTGGGGCGATATTGGATTGCGTATAGCGAGTACTATTCCTGTTGACGGTTGGTTCAATTAATGACTGGTCAACATTGCCTTAGGGGTAGTGGGCCCGGGTGTTAAAGACCGAATTGGGAGATGCAAGTTGGACTTGCAAGGCGGAATGTGTTCCCGCTTCTTTTTATCGGAGTTGCAGATTCTCATATTATTGGGATGTAACAAAGATAAGGAAGGAGATCCCAGATCTTGCTTGAGATATATTGGTAAGTATATCTCTTACATTGAAAGTAAATAAGGGAATGAACTTTCAGTGTTGACAAGGCAAGACAACTTTGATATAACAATTCCTAAATCAAAGTAAAATATGTATATATATAAATATGCACACTTATGCAAATTTCTTATTTCAGATAATCCTTCATTAAAACCCACTCAATAAATACCCAATGATAACCAGTAAAATATCATGGATTGGACTCATAATCCAGATATTGTACTTGCATTTGGACACATAATGTATGTGGTTGCAATGTGCAAGTTTCCTCATAATATTGAGGAATGACAATTAAATAGATAATAGGACTACAACCCTAGGGTTTGTATGTCTCTATAGCCTTGATCTCACCGGATGTACTTTGGAAGTGACATGTCGATGATGATCATAATTGTCAATTAATCCTTATAAAATCTAAGAAGATGTTCTGACATACATATGTGCTCTTGACATTTAATCATGAACAACATGGTTCTCTGCATCATGCAGAATGGTGGCTCCATAAGAGATGATGTATTCAAAATATTTGAATACCTACCTGAACCAATATTTTAAGGGTCTAGATGGATGTAGATCTGATGAGTGTCATCATTCTACTATCTATACTCTAGTCATTCATGAAGCTTCATAATATTCATATTGTACGAATTTAATGAAGTATGTATAAATGTTGAAATACTCTTACATTGAATTCTTTCGAATTTAACATAAGAGATCCTTGGTCTTAAACAATGGTTGTTTATAAGATAAAGGGAGCGCAGTGGAAGCATGGGTCGAACTCAAGTAAGAAGGAAAGTCAAAGAGTTGACCTACTTTTGTGACTTCCATATGACATCCAAAGAGTTGGATAAATGCCAATACTGCAATAAGTTGATGTGTTGATAGTATGACTATCAAGTCTATCTAGAATCCTTAGAGAAGGACTCAGATAGAGCATCAGAATAATCTACATAAATCACTGATATTGACTTGCTTATAGAATAAGATAAAGTCTTGTAATTGTATCTCAATCTTCTACAACACTTGCAATGTGTTGCATATGTTTTGGAAGAATAGAAAATTTGATCTTAAGGCTTATAGTCATCCACATGGATATTGATGCAATTGTTGCAACAATCTCTATTGGATTGAAAGGCTTCATAATTTCAGTGGGAGAGCCCTTAGTCTTAGAGAATGTCTCTATGACCTAGACATTAGAATACATTCATTATTTATTTCTAGATGTTGGAAATAAACATGAATTCTGTAATGAATCTATCATAAAGAGTTATGATGGAGATATTTCAGATAGTAATCTAAAATCTAGTGGACTCCACTAAATTAGAAAATTAATGAATGGTTCATTAACATTTCTAAATACTTAAATTAAACCTTAAGATCATTAGGAGGATGAAGATCATTTGACAATGATCTAGCATCAAGCCTTGGACATTTATCTATTGATTTGATCAATAGACTAAGTAAGAGATGAAACTTTAGAATGTCTAAAATTTCAAAACTTACATACTTATGAATATTGTATTCAAAGTAAAATGTCCAATACACCCTTCTTTGGGAATGGTGTAAGATGTCAAGGTATTCAGGATCTCATACATATTGATGTATGCGGATCATCTATATCATAGTAAACATTATGGATATGTGACATCTATTGATGATTATGTATGATATGAGATTTCTTCTCTTTACTTAGAAACCTTTGAAATGTTCAAAGATTTCACATAATTTTGGTCCACAACCAAAGTTTGAAGGAAGATAAAATGAATTTAATCTAATCTAGGTAGCTTGTACCTATTAGATGAATTCAAAGAATGCCTTATGGAGATATGAATATCATTTCTATCTCAATCCTCCTAACACACCTTAACTCAATAGAGTTATAGGGAGATACAATTGGATCATGTGTGACATGATCTTATCAATGATGAATTTTAGCATAATTGTCTCTTAGATTCTAAGTATATATGTGTAGTATAGACTACAATGTATATGCTTAATAAGATTCCATGCATGTAAGCTGGAATCTAGCACTTGAGAGTGCTGCTTCATTAGGAAAATAAAGGATGGTATTGGATATCTACTTTATGACCTTGAGATTCTTAAAATATCTCATCTCTGAGAATGTGATTCTTAGAGATAGAGACTCTTAAGAATCAAGATGAAAATGAAGTGTAGGAACTTGTTGACGCACGTTGAGTTATTGTACCTCTTTGCTATTTTATTTCTCTTGTTATCCTCTCTATGTAATTTACCCATAGGCTACTCCCCTATATAAGAGAGCCTAGGGCTATGGAATAAACAACTCATTCACGTTTTCCAACATGGTATCAGAGCGACGGTCCTAGACCGGAGTTCTCGAAACCCTAAACCTAATACCCCACACGCCGGCCTCTCTCTCTCTCTCATCGGCGTCGCCTCCTCCCTCTCTCTCGAATCGGCGCCGCCTCCTCTCCGATCGCTGCTCGCGCCTGTGCGCGCATCGGCTGTGCGCATATCTCGCGCATCGCCGGCGCTGTGCGCACATCGCCGTCGATCGGCGATCTTCTCTGATCGCCTCTTGCGCCTGCGGGCATCGCCTCGTGTGCGCACTGCTCCTGTGCGACTGTGGCGTGATCCTCCAGTTGCGTGTTCAAGTGCACGCGTGATTCTCCAGGTGCGTGCGCGCGTGCTCTTTGCACGTGCCTACGTGCCCTAAGTCCCAAAACCCTAGGGCACACAGCCGGTTCTACATGGGGTTAGTTGCTTGAAGTCTACACACGCAACTAATCCCGTCTATGTCATTGTAGACGAAGATTATTTTCTCCCAGTCGCTCCAGTCTTTCGTTTCCAGTATGTCAGAAAGCAAGGCTGACATCCCATCTATGGGCGCATTTCGTGGTCCAGCGCCCATTGTCAAGATGGATGGTACGAACTATGAACTGTGGGCAATGCAGTTCATGAGTATGATGAAGTCCACGGGCAAGAAGCATATTCTCACAGAGCCCGAGCCTGCAGAGAAGACTGGAGTTCATGCCTCATGGGAGGCAGATGACGCATATGCCAAGGTGTGGCTGTCTGGCACATTGGCTATTGAAATTGCCAATGATATTCTACATCAACCCACAGCCAAAGACATGTGGGATATTCTGGCATCAACATATTCTCAGGCGAAGAATGAGACAAAAATTCTACAATTACAACATGATATATTCACAATAAAGCAGAATGGTCGCCCGTTACATTCTCTCTACACATCTTTGAGAGGAATGTTTGAGAAGCTTCATAGCTTCATGCCGCTTACCGCCACGCCAGAGCAGCAAAAGACATATAGAAACGCAACGATGGTGGGTGTGTTTCTCGCAGCACTCGACCCAGAGTATGAGGCTGCTCGTTCACAGATTCTGGCGGACTCCACTATTCCTCCCATGGAGGAGGCTTTCCATAGGTTGAGTAGGATCACTGTACCTTCTGCAGCCACTAGCCAGAATCCCTCAGCCATGGCAGCCAACAGGGGCCGTGGCTCTCATTACCAGGGCCGTGGACGTATTCCCCGTGGAAGGGGTGGCCGCACTAGGCCAACATGCTCATATTGTCACAGAGTCGGCCATACTGAAGACACATGCTATTCAAAGCATGGATTTCCTGCATCTGCACGAGCCGCTGAGCAGATAGAGCCTCCTTCTCCTGCCTCTCTGGATCAGCGTTTTGATGATCTGGTTGCCCGCCTTAGGGGCATTATCCCACCATCTGGCCCAGCACCGACGACAGAGAGTCATACGGATGTTGCTGCTTCTGCTTCTGCATCTGCCTCTACGAGTACTTCAGGTAGTACACTTGCACTACATAGTAGTAGATCGGATACATTGCCATGGATCATGGACTCAGGCGCTACACATCATCTATGTGGCGACCAGAGTCTACTTTCAGGATATACTCAGATTCCTCCAGGACGAACAGTAGTGATTGCCAATGGCACTCATTCCCCCATCATGGGTCAGGGGGAGATTAGATTGACATCATCCATGCAGCTCAAGAATGTTTTACATGCACCGCATTTTTCTATGAATCTATTGTCAATCAGCCAGATTACGAAGGATCTCCAATGTCGAGCTATTTTTGATTCATCTTCTTTGATTTTTCAGGACATCCGTACGGGCAACGTGATTGGTCATGGCTATGAGCAAGGAGGCCTCTATCGTCTGAACCAGACCCCATTTGCTGGAATCACCTCCTCTCCTGCTGGACAAGTATCTCCTCTCCTGTGGCATCTGCGTCTTGGTCACCTCCCGCTTCAGAAGTTGTGTCGTGTCTTACCTTATAGTCTTTCTCACACACCTATCCAGTGTGAGGCGTGTCAGTTGGGAAAACATCACAGGTCATCGTTTCCCAGTGGTCAAGGTCGGAGTAGTAACTCCAAATTTGAGTTGTTTCATGTTGATGTCTGGGGTCCAAGTCGTGTTCCCGACCTTCAGGGACACAGGTATTATATTGTTTTTGTGGATGATTTCTCTAGAGCATCATGGGTATTTTTAATGAAAAATAAGTCTGAAGCTGGAAATATTATTATTCAATTTCTAAATGAGATTCAGAATGTCTTTTCCACAACTGTCAAATTTTTGAGATGAGATTCAGAATGTCTTTTCCACAAGCTGGAAATATTATTATTCAATTAATGAAAAATAAGTCTGAAGTGACAATGCCTTAGAATTGTGCACCAATAATCTAGCCAACTACTACTCTTCTAAGGGAATTGTTCACCAAACATCCTGTGCCCATACGTCCCAACAGAATGGGGTTGCAGAAAGAAAACACCGTCACCTTCTTGATGTCACAAGGTCTCTTCTCATTCAGAGTCATGTTCCGTATTCCTACTGGGGTGATGCAGTCCTTACTGCATGTTATCTTATAAACCGTATGCCCTCGTCCGTCTTGAATGAACAGATCCCCTTTTCACTTGTTTATCCTAACAAGGATCTGTTCACTCTTACCCCTCGTGTGTTTGGGTCAGTTGCATTTGTCCATCAGTTGTCGCCCGGTTCTGACAAGCTCTCTCCTAGGGCTGTCAAGTGTGTCTTTGTGGGGTACTCCAGAACTCAAAAGGGGTACAAGTGTTTTGACCCTCTGCGTCGGCGGTATGTGATCAGCGCAGATGTTACATTCTTTGAATCCATCATGTACTTCTCAGAATCTGGGAACATGCAGCCACAATCTATATCCCCTGATACTGTGTTCATGGCACCACCAACATCTCAACCATCACCACCACCATCAACACCACCACCATCACCACCACCACCAATGCCATCAATAGTACCTCCATTACCATTTCATTACACCCGAAGGCCGAATCAAGCTCATGGTCCTGACCAGTCAACTAGATCGCCTATGGTATGTAATGAAAATATTAATGTTGATGAATCTGACGACATTACTCAGCAGGATGTATCACAGGAGCATGCTGATACCACAGAGGACCTAAATGTTCCAATCGCTCTACGCAAGTCAAAGAGAAGCTGTGTCCAGTATCCAGTTTCAGCAGTGGTGTCGTTTGAGAGGCTATCTGGACCTTTCAAGACGTTTGCGTTGGCACTTTCAGCTACAGATATTCCAAGGAATCACCATGAAGCCTTGCAGGATTCTCGATGGAGGCTAGCAATGGAGGAAGAGATGGCGGCACTTCAGTCCAGAGGAACATGGAGCTTGGTTACTATACCTCCAGATGTCAACCCGGTGAGTTGCAAGTGGGTGTTTACAGTGAAACATAATGCAGATGGCTCCATTGACAGGTACAAGGCACGCCTAGTTGCAAGGGGATTCACACAGACATATGGGGTAGATTACCTTGACACGTTCTCCCCGGTGGCTCGTCATTCCACTCTACGGATCCTCTTATCTGTTGCAGTCACTAAAGACTGGCCCCTATATCAACTGGATGTGAAGAATGCCTTTCTGTATGGCGATTTGCAGGAGGAGGTCTACATGCAACAACCACCAGGTTTTGCTGTTGAGGGGGAGTGTTCCAAGGTTTGCCGATTACATAAGGCTATCTATGGCCTTAAGCAGAGCCCCAGAGCGTGGTTCCAGAAGCTGTCAGACCTCTTTGAGAAACAAGGATACAAACGTTCAAATGCTGATCATTCCTTGTTTGTACAGAAGACGGCAAGAGGTACTGTTGTAATCATGGTTTATGTTGACGATATCTTGATTACAGGTGATGATGACCAGGGTATTAAGCAGGCAAAGGAAAGGCTAGGAACCGAGTTTGTCATCAAGGACCTGGGAGTCCTTAGATATTTTCTGGGGCTGGAGTTTGCTAGAAATCCGTATGGACTAGTCATGTCACAGAGGAAGTATGTCACAGATCTACTAAGTGAGACAGGTATGCTAGGGTGTCGACCTGCTACGACACCTATGGACCCTAGCATGAAGATGTATGATGATGACACAGAGGAGGTTGACAGGAGAAGATACAGAGAACTGGTAGGCAAACTGCTATATGTTACCATCACTAGGCCAGATATATTATTTGCAGTGAGCCGTGTGAGCCAGTTCATGGAGCAGCCACGCCAGGTGCATATGGATGCAATACACATGATACTTAGATACCTCAAATCTTCTCCGGGTAAAGGTATGCTGTTTAAGAAAGGAAAGGGGATTTCTATCTATGCATGCGCAGATGCAGACTACGCAGGATGTCCTAAGGATAGAAAGTCCACCTCAGGGTACGCTGTCTATGTCGGAGATGCCCTAGTCTCATGGAGGAGCAAGAAGCAAACTGTGGTAGCTAGATCCAGTGCTGAATCCGAATATAGGGCTATGGCCCAGGCTACTACAGAGATGATGTGGGTGAAAGCAGTGCTGACAGATCTATGCTTAGATATACCACTTCCTATGAACTTGGAGTGTGATAATCAGGATGCTTTGTTCATTGCTAATAATCCTGCATTTCATGAGCGGACCAAGCATATTGAAGTGGATTGTCACTTCATACGTGATATGATCCAGAAAGGATTTATTACCACATCCCACGTTACTTCAGAGAACCAGACGGCAGACATTTTTACCAAGGCATTATTACGTGGCCCATTTCAGAAGTGTGCTTCCAAGCTGAGCATGATTGACATCTATGCTCCATATTGAGGGGGAGTGTTGACGCACGTTGAGTTATTGTACCTCTTTGCTATTTTATTTCTCTTGTTATCCTCTCTATGTAATTTACCCATAGGCTACTCCCCTATATAAGAGAGCCTAGGGCTATGGAATAAACAACTCATTCACGTTTTCCAACAGAACTCATTTAATCTTGAAAAGATAATGAGGTTCCTGAAAATTGGAAACTAAAAAGACAATTTAAGATGAAACACTAAAACCTTTTCAAATGAGTTTGAGGAAGGATTCCATGTGTCAGAGAAATCTGACCATGACCGAACTTCATGTGATGAAGCTTCTGAAGATCATAGCATGGATAGATGGATGTTAGCAATAAAAGTCTAATGTAGACTTCATATACAAGTGTTGTATATGGACCCTCGAGGATCCACCTATATGGGTAAGACCTGTAAAGGTGTAAATGGATCTTCAAGAGAAAGGGAACCTGATTAGAATGTAGAGACCTTCAAAGCATGGTTCGTAGCCATGAGCTACACACCGAAAGAGAAGACATTGCTTGCGATGAGACTTTCTCTTCGGTGACTATGCTTAAAATCATCAGAATATTGCTAACCTTAGCTACACAACTTGACTATTGCATCTTCAAGATGTAAGTCAATATTGCATTCCTCTACGAATACCTCTCCGAGGATATTCACATGAAGTAGCCCCAGGGCTTCATGATTGAGGGAAGCAAGGTGTGCAAGCTAAGGAATCCATCTATGGACTCAAATAAGCTTCTTGATGTTGGACCATAAGATTTGATGAAATTATAAATGTTATGATTTCAGATGGAATCTTGATGAGCCATGTGAAGCTTATTGGGAGTTCCTTTGTGTTCATCATGCTAAGTGTAGGGGATATTTACACCCATAACCCTGAGTAACTTCGTAATTACCCCGGATACCCTCTATAATCACGAATTACACCCACAACCTCCAATAATGCTCCGTTTTACACCCATAACCTTCCGTTAGTTTAGTTCGTAAAACTCAACCATATAGTTGAGTTAATCTAAGCAACCTACTATCTAACGGCTAGAATTAATCAATATTAAAAACAAAAAGAAAAAGGGAAAAAATTTCTTGCAAGCGGATGCTTGCTTGCAGGCCATGAGGGTGCTTGGTTGTTGCGAGGGGGCCTGAAGGGAGGAGCTTCATCGCTGGGGAGGGGGGACAAAGGGAGGAGCTTCATCGGGGGGAGGGTATTCTAATAAGGATTATGGAAATATTGGTTATGATAATTGTTAAGTTGTAGTGTCAAGGACACTATGACTAACAAAATTGAGTATTGGTTGCATGAGATGCAACATTCACATTGGATGCGAGCACTGTTACTATGAGATATGCAAGTGCCGTAAAAGGACTTGGCGTAGTCTCTTGGGAACAGAGTGACTAATCAGCTTACCTAGCTGTTTTCTAAATAGCCTACGATTGTCACATGAGTGTGGGTTTAAATGATTAGCCCATTAATGGCTCTTTGGGCTAGTGGGAGATTGTTGGACATGCGAGCCCACGGCGAGCCATTATGCAATAAATGTTATTGCAATTCACTCCTTAAAATTGAAATAAAGAGTACATAATTTGCATAATAGGTCCCTTAGTACAATTAGGCTTATGTACCATGGCCATCTTAATGATCATACAGCTGTTGATTCAATTATTGAATCATAGAGGCTGGTGCTTAGATGAATATCTAATGAGTTAGATTGAGGACTCATCAAGCACCGTCAAATGATTGTTAAGAGATGGTCTCCAGCCTGAGTAGGAGATGGCAATCCTATCTCAGTTAGGCTGATATCTGACCGACCTCTTGATGCAGGTCCTCTGCATAGGAATAGAGTTTCAGAGGTGTCAGATTAGTTAGGTCAAAGAGTTGACTTAACGAGATCGAGATAACCAAAGTCCTATATCGTACGCTGTCATGATATAGGCATGCATCCTCTGATCGGAGACAGATGTGTTACTATATGTCTGAGTATGTACATTTGGCAGACCAATAGGTTGATGACCTAATCAAGGTCTATACACCGGCGCGCTGGTGTGCATGTAAGGACATATGAGTAATACGATCTCTCAAAGGGATCATACAGGTTGTGAACCAGAAGACATGAGCTCACTCATGAGATATTGGGAAGAATCAAATTCCGTGCGCACGGTTGTCTCGCTTTGGAAGCTTGACTGAATTTGTAGGTTTGATTATACTTTTGGAAAGTATATGATCAAGACCTAGGTATGATATATGCTTTTGGAAAGTATATGATCAATACTGACTCCAATGATCGAATGAGAAACTTACTGATAAAACCATGAAGTAGACAGTATAAAGTAGATCAAATACTTCAGGTTTAATCTGAGTCTTCAAGTATGCAGGATGTACAAGTATTAGGAATACCTGAGGGTGATGTGATCATAAACGATTGTATAACCATGATGCTTCCATTCCTAGGGAGTGATGAAACAGGTCTGGATTTTAGTGACTCCTCTCAGTAGAAAAGTAATCTGATCTTAGCCCAAATGTTGGACATTGATCTGAATGTGATTCAGATTCAATGAGAAGATTAGATTTACAGTCTTGATTTAATCAAGCATCTATGGGAGGCCCGCGATCTGGATTTGAGATACGATCTCAATATCCAAGTCACTTTACGTGGAACAGTACAATCACCCTGTCCTTATCTCCAAGTATCTGCGGAGAAAGCGCATTATCCTTGAAGGAGTTCATGGATAATTCTATTGTTGATGTATATATCCGAGCATTGAGAAAATGGATAATTAAATGTGATTTAATTATCATGAGTAATATGAATTTGATTCATATTATAAAGAGAGTTATCTAAGATAATTGAATATGATTTAATTAGCAAAGATGTGAATAATGTGAATATGATTCATATTATTTGAACATAGGAGATAAAGAGATCCAAGATGATTAAATATGATTTAATCATCATGGATAAGAATAATGTGGATAGCAATATCCAATTATTTATAATATATTATAAATGTGATTTATAATGTATTAGAGAGAGCTAATTATAATTTATGTGTGTTGATTAATTATTATGTGTGTTGGATACACATTGTGTAATTAATTGACAATGTAAATTATATGTTGTTTTGGGTTGTGAATATGATTCACAATTTTTCCATGGCAAGATTGCAATATTCTCAAATATAATTGTGAATTATTTTTGAAGAATAAAACCCAACAAAAGTTGTTGGAAATAAATAAAGAGAGAATTTCCATGGAGATATGCAATCTCATGAATTATCATGAGATTGCCCTCCATTAGGAAAGAGGTGGGCGGCACCCATGTCCTATTTGGAATGGGTGGCCGTCCACCATGTTATACATGGAATTATAATCTCCATGTATGTATTCTCTCCTTATTTATTGGTTTGATTTAGGACTAATTTATATTTGATTTTGTCAAATATATTTTAACCTAAATTTGTTGGTTTTACCAACAACAATCTTGACCATTGGATTGACATAAATCAATCTCATCCATTGATTTTATATGTCCCGTGGATTGAGATCCATGGATCCCAAAACCCTATAAATAGAGAGGCATACCCATGCTCTCTCTACACACACAATGCTTGAGAAACATATCTCTCTCTATGTCTTTCTCTCTCTCTCTCCCTCTCACGGCCGTCCACCATGGATGCCCTAGAGAGGCTCTCCATCGCCGCGGCATAGTCGTTATGCTGCCCGATTGTTTGCTCGAGGATCTCCGTCTCCTTCGGTGCGTCTCGCTCGTGAAGAAGACGTCGGATCTCGTGTGTTGAGATCAGGAGATCCTATCGCGTGGATCATCAACATGGATTGCGAGAAGCACGCGGTTCATCCCCGCGCTCGCAAGCGTCTCCTCCGTCAGATCGGACTTGAGACAGGAGGTCTCTTTGTTTAGAGACTCGATCGCAACGACGCTTCAAGAGGTAACCCTAATACTTGTTTGTGGTTTAGATGAAACGATCCGAGAAGTGTTCTTGGATCATGTGGTTTCGTCGCATAAAATTTTTAAATTCCGCTGCACAGAACAACTAGTACGACTAGTCGTTCTTCGTCGTATCCGATACGACGATCATGCTTCCATGATGCGCTTGAGGATCTAACCATATCCTTCATGGACTATTTAGATACATTCTCTCCAGTGGCTCGACACTCTACTCTTCATATTCTTCTATCGGTTGTTGTGGTACGTGACTGGTCGATATTTCAACTTGATGTCAAGAACGCATTCTCGTATGGATATTTGCAGGAAGAAGTCTACATGCAGTAGCCACCGGGGTTCACTGATGAGGGGAAGAATCATATGGTGTGTAGACTTCACAAGGCGATATATAGCCTTAAACAGAGTCCAAGGGCGTGGTTCAAGAAGCTTTCCCACCTAATTGAACGACAGGCATTCAAAAGATCAAATACGGATCACTCGTTGTTCATTCAGAAGACTCCTAGAGGTACCGTCGACATCATGGTATATGTTGATGATATTCTGATTACAGGAGATGACGTTCATGGAGTAGAGATGGCAAAAGCATTCTTGGGCCGTCAGTTTGTCACGAAAGATCTTGGTACCCTAAGATATTTTCTGGGGTTGGAATTTGCCAGGAATGCACATGATCTGGTGATGACCCAAAGGAAGTATATTACATATTTGCTGGTTGAAACAGGCATGGTTGGATGTATACCATCAAGCACTCCTATGTATCCAAGTATGAAATTGTATGACAATGATACTGAAGAAGTGAACAGGAGAAGATACAGATAGATGGTGGGTAAGCTTCTTTATATCACTATAACCCGACCCGATATTGCTTTTGCAGTAAGTCGGGTGAGTCAATTTATGGAGCAGTCAAGACAGGTTCATATGGATGCCATATACATGATACAGAGGTATCGAAAGTCTTCTCTAGGCTCAGGGTTGTTTTTTAGAAAGAACACGGATTTATCTATTTCAGCTTGTGCAGACGCTGATTATGCAGGGTGTCCTAAGGATCGTAAGTCTACTTCAGGCTTTGCTGTTCTTATGGGGAGCTCTCTGGTTTCTTGGAAAAGCAAGAAACAAATTGTGGTGGCGAGATCCATCGTCGAATCTGAAATTAGGGCCATGGCACAAGCGAGCACGAAGATGATGTGGGTTCGAGCCGTAATAGAAGACTTACATATAGATGTACATTTACCCATGAAGCTTCAGTGTGACAATCATGCAGCTTTGTTTATTACCAACAATCCAGCATTTCATGAAAGAACAAAGCATATCGAAGTAGACTGTCACTACACTAGAGATATGATCCAGAAGGGCTTGATTTCTACTTCACACGTTAGTTCAGAGGATCAGACTGCTGGCATATATACCGAGCCATTGCTCAGAGGACCCTTTCGGGGATGTTCTTCCAAGCTGAGCATGATTGACATCTATGCTCCATCTTGAGGGGGAGTGTAGAGATTTATGTTATGTTATTCTGTACCTTTTCATATTTTCTATTTTCTTCAGGTCTCTTATGTAATTTACCATGGGTCCTCCCTATATAAGAGAGCCTAGGGTTCTATGGAATAAACAGATCACTCATTTCCACCGACAATAACAATTATTTTGAACTTAAAGTCTACAACTTTATATGAGATGTTGGATTATATCACAAGAATTATTATGCACCTTGTTATAAGAATTGTTGGAACATAGTACATATAATTTAATTGAAATGAAAAGACATGGACCTATAACTTTCATCACTTAAGGAGATTTTTTACTCTATAAACCTAAATGTGGTCAATACTTTGTATAAAGCTAACAGTTCAATTAAACTTAAATGAACTGTTGTATATTTGTTGCTGACTTTTACTTGGATTCAAAACTATTGGTCTTAATGCTTTCTCCTGACCTTGGAAGTCAGAGAAACATATTAGTAATTTTATGATTCTTGTGTTTGAGCTACATAACCAGAGCATCTACTTCCATACCAAGAGCTCTCAAGGGGCAAATTAGTGAAATAAACAATATGGCTCATGCCTTGTATTTGCGTTGTGTCTTGTTGTGTACATTATTATTGAAATGTGTTTTCATGAACGCTTTCCATGATAGGTACTTTTATCTTATAAAGAGTATTCTCCACATATATGAAACTCAAAAATAAAAGAAGAATGGATCTAAATCCTTGCAAATTTGATGCTCTATTATTAAAACAGTATGCACATCAGGAGCTGCAATAGACCATGATTGAATTTAATCGCTTTTACGGATCGAAGAAATCATGTGATCTATATTACCCTAAAAATCTTTGAAGCATTTAAGTTGATGTGAATCAGTGATATCAATTAAGAGTGTTGGTCATGGTGACCTTTACACATGACCATGCGAGGGTGCGGTGACCCTCAACTGGGCAGAAGATAGGAAGGACAGTTTGGGTAGAGGCCGCCAAATGCGCGGGCCTAGGATTGCAGTCCCTTTACGGTTTTTACGCGAGCTCACAATGTTTTTAAGCCTCGTTGGGATCCCGACTTTTGACCTCTCCGTTGACCCTCTGTTTTTAGGATTCTCATGAGGAGGATCCTTGGTTTTCAATTTTTCGTACGAGCTCGTTTGCCCGTTACCGGTTGGACCCTTTTATATAGTGACTTTTCCGGAAAGTCTCTCTCACCCATCTCCGGGGCGTAGTTTTGGAGTAGTTCCCTCTAATGGACCGCACTTCCAATTAGAGGGCGAGACGGAAGAGCCTTCTTTTGAGGCTACCTCACTGCTTGAGTTTTAATTACTTTTCCGCCAACAGACTTGGCGATGCTACATCTGAATCATGTTCTCAGAGAGGAGCAATATGGATCTTGTCTAAAAGAGGAAATTAAGTATAAATTGTGTTAGACAGAGTTTATTATAATTACGTTAAGTAGACGTGTTGGGAACTTAGTTAGGGTGCATTACACAATACCACATGCCTACGGAGGCTCCCCAACCCGAAGGCATTATTCACGCCTTAGAGTCATAGTTTGAGGTCATACATAGACCAAGACCACAGACTATCCAATAGACAGATAAGATAGAATTGAAAACCATATTAGAATTTCATCTTTTCTACCATTAAGAAACGAAGAGTCAGATTGCGCATCACCTCACCAACCTCTTATTAAGACCTACAACCTGATCTATATGATAAGATTATAACATCTATTTATGGGCCATTAACTAATATATGAATATATATATATGGGGAAATGGAGAAATTATATATACATATATATTTCATTAACCACATTACATGAAAATGATATATAGGAAGAATTGGGAAAAACTTGAAGCATCCATCACGGTAGCATGAAAACTTCTTCTTCAAACAAGTAGTTGTAACTTTTGATTGTTATGCTTTTTTACTTGTTTCTTTTGTATCCAAATGAAATGCCTTCTTATTTTATAATATGAATCATGGGTGTAGCAGCGCTCGCTGATACCTCTTCTTCCTAACATGTTTTGGCAGGCAAGAAGTCTGTCGCTTAGTAGCTATTGATGACTTCAGAAGATCATGTATATACTAGACAGTAAGTTTCTTTTGTTGCAATTTTTGGTCATTTATGATGTAAATGTTTCATTCTCTTCTGTATATATATGTATGTATGTATGTATGTATATATATATATATATTTTGGGACGCATGTATGAACTGTCGGTTTCTCTTGTAAATATATATATTATGAAAATGAATGGAATGAAATGTTGGTGGCACGTATTCTTGTTGATCTGTGTTTGTGAATGTGGAATTGAATGTCATATGCATCAGCAACATTTAAAAAAATCCCCAAACTTTCACTTATTGTGATGTCATGTGAATGAAATAATGTGAATGCTGGGCAAAAGGGCACATGGATCTGAGGGGGTTCACACTATGAGGGTTGTTGACCTTGTGAGGCGAAAACTTCTGATAACACAGAGGCGCTAGAAGAACTATGCAAATTGTCAGAGAAGAGATTTAGAGTTTCAGATAATTTGATCCTTTTCTCGCAATTAAATTCAGATATGACTTATTTGATATGAAATTAATCATACATACTAATGAAATTCCTCTAAATAAAGGTGGGAGATTGGGTGTTCTTGCGAGTATCTCTCATGAAGGGAGTACAAAGATTTTGTGTTCGTGGCAAGTTGGTGCCACGATATGTTGGACCATTTCAGATCATTGTCCGAAAAGGGAAAGTGACCTATTGAGTAGCTCTCCCTCCACACTTATTAGATATACATGATGTGTTTCACGTATCAAACATGAGGAAATACTTTCGCGATCCTCATCATATCATCTACAAAAATCTTGATATAGAGCCTGGTTTGACATATAAGGAGAAGCCTTTTCAGATATTGGACAAAACTATAAGAAAGTTTCACAACAAGGAGATTTCCTTGGTCATAATGTTATGGCACTGACAAGGGGTCGAAGAAGCAACTTGGGAGTCCGAAGCGGATATGCGGGCAAGATGCCCACAACACTTTTCAGGTAATTTTTATTTCAATCCTAATTAAATTTTATGTTTTAGATTATGGCTTGTTTCCTCTTTTAAGGTTTTATAGGTTCAAAAATCTTTGAGGTTTTTATGATAAGAATTCATAGGAGAATGTAACATCCGAAATCCGCCCAACTCGAAACCAACCCGAGTAGGGTCCGATTAATCCAATAAAGTCATATGACAACATTATATAACCTAAATCGACCAAGTGATCGTGAATCAAAAGTCATTCGGGCGAAATCGACCAAAAATCGGTCACTTCGTAATGCGCGCCACAGAAAAGCCGCGACGTAAATTCGGAAACCGCAAAATGAACCGAGACCGCCTAAAAATCCGATTCGACGAAACAAGAAAAACGGAATTGACCGTTGGCCAATCGGAGATCGTTTGATATTTTTAATCAAAAAAATTTAACCTTAAATAAAAACTGTATCCGAAAATTTCGGGTATTCAAAACCCAACCGAAAGTATATCAATATTATACTCATATTAATCGTCATTCAGAGACAATCAAATCGAGATAATGCGCTTCAAAATCTGACGCTCGATGCGTAAGAATGGTCGACTTTTAAGTTTTCACAATGTATATGTATAAAAAAATATATAAAAAGTTAAACTTAAGGCAGACGGCAGCAGAGTCTTGAAAAAAAATATTTTGCTACAGTAGTCTCCAGGACAGCAATTTGGCTTTTGTCTTATTGACCACTTGGCAACCAAAGAGATAACAATCTTCCTTATTTATATCACACCATTCTTCATTACTTCTCTCACAATCTCAGCCGAGAACTACTCCTCTCGTCTTCTTCCCTTCTCCATTATTCTCCCCATCTTCTTCTCTCCAACACAGAAGCCCAAAGTCCCCTCCGAACCTTGTTAATGCTGCTGTCCAGCCACTGTCAGGATTAAAAACAGCAGCTAAAGCTACTGTCTTTCATCCCCTGGAGCAGCCAATAGCTGCTGCTAACACCCAAATTTCAGTGCTAATCTTGCATGCAATTGGATCCTCAAGATATTGAAGATCAAAGGTACATCCTCTTCCCCTTATTGCTGCCATGCATGCACTTTAGAATGTTCATATGTATAAATCTTCAGCCTCTCTTTCACGGCAATTCATGCTCCCGAAATCATCTAAATTCTATCTAAAACATTAGCTCCTATTTTATGTACGGGTAGACTCCAGTCTACAGGATTTTTAACAAAAAAAAATAGAGCTAATTCCAATATTGAGCAAAATCCATATTCATCTTCCTGTTAAATCTTCTATCTTGAAATGTTTACTAGCATCTCTTAAGAAATAAAACTAATTTCAATAACAAGCAAAAATTTACATTCATCTTCCTGTTAAGTCTTCTACCTTGAACTGTTTCATTAAAGTCAACATTTCCTCCTTCATGAATCTTCCATGAATTGAGCTCATCGATTAGATCATTTACTAAATTCAATTTCTTGCATAAATTTTGTTTTTGCTTCCTTATGTGTCTGGAAATCGTGCATTGTTTAGGTGATTAGCCAGGTTAAGTATTTCGTTTATGATTGGTCATTTTTTTTGAGACCTCTACCTGCAATACATGCATGTGGGGATTCAAGTGCCTTAGAGAGGGTCTTAACATTGAGTCGTCATCATAATAGTCTAGATGGTTTTCTTTTACTGATCAGCTACATTTTTCCTAAGCATACTGTTCCTGCTTCTTGGAATATAATTATTTGACATGTTCATATTAGTTTCTTATTGTCCTGAGTACATGGCAGAGAAGTCTGATCTATTGGATTAGTATTGACAATATTCCATGAAGTAAATGAATTGGATTTTTGACATTCATGGTAGCAGAGAAAACCTGTCATATTGATGATTAATGACATGATTTCTTCAATTAAATAAGCTGAATATTGAAGAGTATTGTACACCACATCATCTGAACTTGTACGGTCATACATAGTGAAATTTTTAAGCAATATATGAGGACATGCAATACACATATTTGTAGAAGGAAAATTAAACAAAAATAATTATGAAATGAGAATGTAAATGACTTTGGAATAGAGATGTATAGTATGCAATGGGCCACCAGTTCAAGATATGGTGCTCACATATTAATAGTTGGTTAACAGGGTAGGCTTTTCAAACCGATCGTATATGCATTGCCCATATTGCTGTATTACTAATCATACATGCTCTGTCATTAAATACATGTTGCTTGACAGGGGTATAGTCTGATTTGGACTGAGTCATAGGATGCAAGTTGGAATCCAAACATGTTAGTGAATCAATGTTGACCTATAATTTAAAGTGTCGGTCACAGTGACCTTACACCTGACCGTGCGAGGGCGCGGTGACCCTCAATTGGACGGGAGATAGGAAGCCCAGTTTGGGCAGCGACCGTCAAGTGCGCGGGTCTAGGATCCCAGTCCCTTTTCGGTTTTTACGCGAGCTCGCAGTGTTTTTACGCATCGTTGGGATCCCGACTTTAGACCAGTTACGCTGACCCTCTGTTTAGGATACCCAGGCGGGGGATCCTTGATTTTCAGTTTTACATACGAGCTCGGTTGCCCGTACTAGTCGGGTTGTTTTCTAGAGCGACTTTTCCGAGAAGTCTCTCTTACCCGTCTCAGTGGCGTAGTTTGGGAGTAGACCTATCCCTCTATTGGACCGCGCTTCCAATTAGAGGGCGAGACGGAAGAGCCCATTTGTAGGCTTCTTCACCGCTTGAGTTTTTCTTTCGCCAACAGACTTGGCGATTCTACATCTAGATCATCCATATCTTATCTACATCTAGAGTTACATCTAATACAGTTGCACTTGAGGTTTGAAGGGATTACAATCAAAGTTGAGTAAATGGAAGTAACTACAATCTGAATCGAAATCTCACTAAGCTAGTGGACGTGTTGGGAACTTAGTTAGGATGCATTATACAACACCGCATGCCTACGGAGGCACCCCAAACCTAAGACATTCCCCAAGTCTTAGAGTCATAGTGTGAGGTTTCACACGAACCAAGACCACAGACTATCCACTAGACTTAAGAATTAAATAAATCATTATATCTTCTAATCTCATCTTTCCCATCATCAAAAATTCACAAATATGATCTCTGAGTAATCTAAGAATAAAATATACATACTTGTGATAAATTAGTTACCATCGAAATATAATGCTTATACGGGAAATGTTGAGGTAATGGCTAGGAGCTTACTAAAAATTTGGAAACCTTTTACATTGGCAAGTAGAAATAAATTTTAAATTTGAGTTGTTCCTACCTCTCTACTTGCTTGCTTTTGGTCACAATAAATGCATGTTGTTTTTATATAAGCTTATGGGAAGTACCAGCAACCGCTGACGCCTTTTCTTCCTTGCACGTTTGGCAGGCAAACAGCCTGCTGTTCAGTAGCAGCTCAGTAGCTATACATGATTCCAGGAGACAAGGTCTATACCAGACGGTATGTGGTTTTTGTGTCAGTTTTTGTTTGGTTGTTAATGTATTATGTTTCTTCTCTTCAGTCAGATTTTTGGGAATTCTGTAAGTACTGTCAGTCAATATACATGTTGTAAAGTATATGGAAATTAATGAAATGAGTTTTTGGTGCCAATTATCATATTAGCTTGTGGACATGAATGTGAATGTCTGATGATATTTTGCAATGCGAAAAAAAATTCTCCCTGCTTTTCTATAACTTCTGCGATCTCATGTGAATAATAGTGCAACTGTGTAATTAACGGGTACCCGGATCCTAAGGGGTCGACAAGTTGGTATCAGAGCAGTGGTACCCCGATACACACATTCGCAGTATTTTAATTCCGATCGCATTAAGTTCTCAGATAGCGGCAGTCTTCTGACTTGTCATAAGTCCGAAAAGAGAAATATGACATTCATATTCAAAAACCACAGTTGTCACCAATTTCATTAACTTTCATATTATATCCCAAGAAGAGAAAAGCATATATCATACTATCTGCGATCCATTGATTTTATGACTAATAAATCGTCCTCGTGCAGAGCCATGGCATCCCGACTCGGTCAGGAGACGGCCGATCAGTTGGCACGCATACTGACTGCCCTCACCGACCTCCAGCAGCAGCATGCTGCTATGCGAGATCAGCAGGAGCAGATATTGGCTCAGCAGACTGAGATTGCCGACAGACAGACAGATATTGAGATGCGATTTGAGGATCTATCAGATTTCACGTACCATCCATCACAGGATGGAATACGGTAGGACCACACCAGTCTGTTGAGGTAGAGCAGCCTCATCCTGATGATCCACTTGAGGAGGTACCTGAGCATGGAGCAGATGATGCTGACTTTGACAGGGAGCAGGACCCTGTTGACTTTGCTGACGAGGATGCACACGAGTATTCAGTCATTCACAGGCATCAGTCGGTTTTCACTTCCTATCAGCGAGCCAACATACCCTTGTTCGAGGGCACAGGTCCACCAGATGTTGCTGAGCAGTGGCTGGAGAGAGTAATGAAGGTGCTTAGGATGATTCATGTGCCACGAAACACGTGGCTATCTTTCATGGAGTATTCACTGACTGACTTTGCTGAGAGATGGTGGGGAGCCGTAGCTTCCGAGTTAGGCCGAGAGCCTACTTGGAACGATTTCGAGACGAGGTTCAGAGCCCACTTCTTTTCTGCAAAGTGGAAGGAGTCCCAGCGCCGACTGTTTGCAGAGCTTCGTCAGGGACAGATGACAGTCAGGGATTACTTTATCAGATACACAGAGTTGTAACGACATACGCGAGCAGCTGGCGCATTTCCAGAGGAGAATCTGGAAAAGTTCTTTGGTGGCATGCGAGAGGAGGTACAGGAGAAGCTGGCTCGGTTTACACATCACGTCCATCTCTGAGGCTACCGATGCCGCGGAGAAGTTCGAGGACATTAGAGGGAGACGTTTCGGGAGCTCATCTGGAGTAGCGCCTAGACCACGACGATCTTTTGGACCGATACGTCGACCATTTCAGCAGCAGAGATCGGTCAGACGATTCCGACCTACAGGTTCGACATTCTCTGGCGGTGCTCGCTCTTCTCCATCGACTACTCTAGGAGGAGCACTTGCGAGACGTGGCATAGATTCCGCTCGACCATCTGGGTCGCAGCGAGCAGACAGACTACCTGCAGGACCAACACAGAGTACAGACACGACTACTCCACCTAGCAGACCAGTTCGGTGTTACCGATGTCACGAGTGGGGACACTACCAGTCACAGTGCCCACAGGCTTCTGGCAAGCCTCAGTCACAACCTTCACAGTCACAGCCTCAGACACACCGTTCAAGGAGTTTCCGTGGCAGGCGACAGCAGCAGAGGCAGACGCAGAGTGTGGCAGGATCTAGTGCTGCATCAGCCAAGCAGGGGCAGCTACATGCAGTTACTGAGGAGCAGGCACGTTCAGCCGCCACTGTGGTGAAAGGTATGGTCTCAGTCTTGGGCCGACCTTTCCATGTTTTATTCGATTCCGGTGCGACACACTCTTTTCTTGCTTCAAGGCTACTAGTTTCTTTAGATAGAGTTGCAGAGACGTTATCGTCTCCATATCACATCCGAGGGCCAGGTGGCCAGTTATTTGTCATATCCCTGATAGTCAGGCAATTGCCCATACTGATTGGCGGTCACGAGATGATCGCAGATTTTCTACTCCTACAGCTTCATGAGTTCGACTTGATTTTGGGCATGGATTGGTTATCCGCTCATAATGCATTGGTTGATTGCTTTAGGAAGAAAATTGTCTTCAGGATTCCTGATCTACCCGAGTTTACTTTTGAGGGTACTTTGCATGACTCCACCATGGAGTACATTTCAGTGTTGCGAGCCCAGCGACTTGTGGATCAGGGTTGTGATTCATACCTTGCATTTGTGCGGGAGGTATCTGATCAGGAGCCGATGACACAGGACATCCGAGTAGTATCAGAATACCCTGACGTATTTCCTGATGAGCTACCAGGGCTACCTCCTGAGAGAGAGATCGAGTTTGAGATCACGTTGTTTGTTAGCAGATACACAGCCGATCTCTATGGCACCATATCGCATGGCACCAGCCGAGTTGAGGGAGCTGAAGGTGCAGTTGCAGGAGTTGCTTGACTTGGGATTCGTGAGGCCAAGCACTTCACCTTGGGGTGCTCCAGTCCTATTTGTCAAGAAGAAGGATGGATCCATGAGGTTATGTATTGACTACAGGCAACTGAACAAGAGAACGGTGAAGAACCGTTATCCTTTGCCACGTATCGATGATTTGTTTGACCAGCTCCAGGGATCTTCGGTTTTCTCGAAGATCGATCTTCGCTCAGGCTACCATCAGCTGAGGATTCGCGAGTCGGATATTCCGAAGACAGGCTTCAGGACTCGCTATGGACACTACGAGTTTGTGGTGATGCCGTTTGGGCTCACCAATGCACCTACGGCTTTCATGGATATGATGAACCGTATCTTCCGTCCATACTTGGACAAGTTTGTAGTGGTGTTCATCGATGATGTGCTCATCTATTCACGGAATGAAGGGGATCATGCTAATAATCTGCGGATCGTCTTAGATACATTACGGGAGCACAAGCTATATGCCAAGTTGAGCAAGTGTGAGTTCTGGTTATCCCAAGTCTCATTTTTGGGACACGTCATTTCTGAGGCAGGTATCGCGGTTGATCCTGCGAAGATTGAGGCAGTCATGTCTTGGGAGCAACCCAAGACAGTTACACAGATTCGGAGCTTCCTCGGGCTAGCGGGCTATTACAGACGCTTTGTCAACGGATTTTCCCGTATTGTTCGCCCTCTGACACGACTGACGCAGAAGGGAGTTCCATTCATTTGGGACGATTCATGTGAGCAGGCCTTCCAAACACTGAAGGAAAGGTTGACTACAACGCCTATTCTTGCTCTTCCTTCAGGCACTCAGGACTATGCAGTCTACACAGATGCATCTGGAGAAGGTTTAGGAGCAGTGTTGATGCAGAGAAGACAGGTGATTGTTTACGCATCACGGCAGTTGAGACCGCACGAGCGAAACTACCCCACACATGACTTGGAGTTGGCGGCAATTGTCTTTGCCTTGAAGATTTGGCATCACTACCTATATGGGGTGAATTTCGAGATCTTTACAGACCACAAGAGTCTGAAGTATATTTTTGATCAGAAGGAGCTGAACATGAGGCAGCGCAGATGGCTCGAGCTGCTGAAGGATTATGATTGCACGATCTCTTACCATCCTGGTAAGGGAAACGTGGTGGCTGATGCACTCAGCAGGAGAGCGCATGCTGATGGTACGGCGAACTGGCTATATACATGGGATACGCTTGCCGCTTTGACAAATTGGCATCCTCAAGAGAGCGCATCCATTTCTACTGCTGTGCCTCCACGATACAGCAGTCTTTGGGATCATATTGTAGAGGGACAGAAGACAGATCCTTGGATTCGAGATAGATACATGCGCGCCGTCAAGGACGATGTTGATGATTTTGTTGTGGCAGAGTCCATTTTATGGAAGGCAGACCGAGTTGTTGTGCTCAACAACGAGTAGTTACGTAGAGATATTCTTGATGAGGCACACAGTTCACGGTTATCTATCCATCCAGGTAGCACGAAGATGTACCGTGATTTGCGCCGACATTTCTGGTGGGATGGAATGAAGCGCGATGTGGCGCTACATGTCAACAGATGCATGACCTGTCAGATGGTCAAAGCTGAGCACAGGAGACCATCGGGATTACTGCAGTCTCTCCCCATTCCTGAGTGGAAGTGGGAGAGCATTTCTATGGATTTTGTCACAGGTTTGCCGAAAACACCAGGTGGCCATGATTCCATTTGGGTCGTTGTTGATAGGTTGACCAAGTCAGCCCACTTCATACCTGTCAACACGACTTACACTCCATCTAGATTGGCCAAGCTTTATGTGCAGAATATCATTAGACTTCATGGTATACCACGAGAGGTGGTGTCTGACAGGGATTCGAGATTTACGTCGCATTATTGGCACCAGTTCATGTCAGCACTACAGACAGAGCTGAAGATGAGTTCTGCATATCATCCACAGACAGATGGGCAGAGTGAGCACACCATTCAGACACTAGAGGATTTGCTCCGCGCTTGCACTTTAGAGTGGAAAGGGTCCTGGAAGGACCATCTGCCGTTAATAGAGTTCACGTACAACAACAGTTATCATTCCAGTATCGGCATGGCACCATTCGAAGCCCTATACAGACGGAGATGCCTCACGCCTCTTAGTTGGCGTGAGGTAGGCGATCATGCTTTATATTCCGTGGATCTCCTGGAGAAAACCGTAAGAGATGTTGATCTTGTGAGACGGAGGCTTCTGACGGCACAGAGCCACCAGAAGAGTTATGCAGACCGTCGGAGAAGAGATTTGGAGTTTCAGGTATCCAATCTTCTTCTCTTTCCTTTAAATCTTCTTCTCTTTCCTTTTATTATAAAATTAACTTAATCTCATATTAATGACATTCCTATTAATTATAGGTTGGAGATTTGGTAATCCTCCGTGTATCTCCCATGAAGGGAATACAGAGATTCGGTGTTCGTGGCAAACTAGCACCGCGATATGTGGGTCCGTTTGAGATTCTTGCGAGAGTGGGGAAAGGCCTACCGAGTAGCCCTTCCTCCACATCTATCAACGATTCACGATGTCTTCCACATATCCAACCTGAGGAAGTATGTGCACGACCCTCGACACGTCATCAACTACGAGAATCATGACGTGGAGTCTGATTTGACATACGAGAAGCCGGTGCAGATACTTGACAGTGCTGTGAAGAAGCTTCGCAGCAAAGAGATTCACAGGAGAATGTAACATCCGAAATCCACCCAACTCGAAACCAACCCGAGTAGGGTCCGATTAATCCAATAAAGTCATATGACAACATTAGATAACCTAAATCGACCAAGTGATCGTGAATCAAAAGTCATTCAGGCGAAATCAACCAAAAATCGGCCACTTCGTAATGCGCGCCACAGAAAAGCCGCGACGTAAATTCGGAAACCGCGAAACGAACCGAGACCGCCTAAAAATCCGATTCGACAAAACAAGAACAATGGAATTGACCGTTGGCCAATCGGAGATCGTTTGATATTTTTAATCAAAAAAATTTAACCTTAAACAAAAACTGTATCCGAAATTTTCGGGTATTCAAAACCCAACCGAAAGTATATCAATATTATACTCATATTAATCGTCATTCAGAGACAATCAAATCGAGATAATGCGCTTCAAAATCTGACGCTCGATGCGTAAGAATGGTCGACTTTTAAGTTTTCACAAAGTATATGTATAAAAAAAATATATAAAAAGTTAAACTTAAGGCAGACAGCAGCAGAGTGTTGAAAAAAAAATGTTTTGCTACAGTAGTCTCCAGGACAGCCATTTGGCTTTTGTCTTATTGACCACTTGGCAACCAAAGAGATAACAATCTTCCTTATTTATATCACACCATTCTTCATTACTTCTCTCACAATCTCAGCCGAGAACTACTCCTCTCGTCTTCTTCCCTTCTCCATTATTCTCCCCATCTTCTTCTCTCCAACACAGAAGCCCAAAGTCCCCTCCGGACCTTGTTAATGCTGCTGTCCAGCCACTGTCAGGATTAAAAACAGCAGCTAAAGCTACTGTCTTTCATCCCCTGGAGCAGCCAATAGCTGCTGCTAACACCTAAATTTCAGTGCTAATCTTGCATGCAATTGGATCCTCAAGATATTGAAGATCAAAGGTACATCCTCTTCCCCTTATTGCTGCCATGCATGCACTTTAGAATGTTCATATGTATAAATCTTCAGCCTCTCTTTCACGGTCATTCATGCTCCCGAAATCATCTAAATTCTATCTAAAACATTAGCTCCTATTTTATGTACGGGTAGACTCCAGTCTACAGGATTTTTAACAAAAAAAATAGAGCTAATTCCAATATTGAGCAAAATCCATATTCATCTTCCTGTTAAATCTTCTATCTTGAAATGTTTACCAGCATCTCTTAAGAAATAAAACTAATTTCAATAACAAGCAAAAATTTACATTCATCTTCCTGTTAAGTCTTCTACCTTGAACTGTTTCATTAAAGTCAACATTTCCTCCTCCATGAATCTTCCATGAATTGAGCTCATCGATTAGATCATTTACTAAATTCAATTTCTTGCATAAATTTTGTTTTTGCTTCCTTATGTGTCTGGAAATCGTGCATTGTTTAGGTGATTAGCCAGGTTAAGTATTTCGTTTATGATTGGTCATTTTTTTTGAGACCTCTACCTGCAATACATGCATGTGGGGATTCAAGTGCCTTAGAGAGGGTCTTAACATTGAGTCGTCATCATAATAGTCTAGATGGTTTTCTTTTACTGATCAGCTACATTTTTCCTAAGCATACTGTTCCTGCTTCTTGGAATATAATTATTTGACATGTTCATATTAGTTTCTTATTGTCCTGAGTACATGGCAGAGAAGTCTGATCTATTGGATTAGTACTGACAATATTCCATGAAGTAAATGAATTGGATTTTTGACATTCATGGTAGCAGAGAAAACCTGTCATATTGATGATTAATGACATGATTTCTTCAATTAAATAAGCTGAATATTGAAGAGTATTGTACACCACATCATCTGAACTTGTACGGTCATACATAGTGAAATTTTTAAGCAATATATGAGGACATGCAATACACATCTTTGTAGAAGGAAAATTAAACAAAAATAATTATGAAATGAGAATGTAAATGACTTTGGAATAGAGATGTATAGTATGCAATGGGCCACCAGTTCTAGATATGGTGCTCACATATTAATAGATGGTTAACAGGGTAGGGTTTTCAAACCGATCGTATATGCATTGCCCATATTGCTGTTTTACTAATCATACATGCTCTGTCGTTAAATACATGTTGCTTGACAGGGGTATAGTCTGATTTGGACTGAGTCATAGGATGCAAGTTGGAATCCAAACATGTTAGTGAATCAATGTTGACCTATAATTTAAAGTGCCGATCACAGTGACCTTACACCTGACCGTGCGAGGGCGCGGTGACCCTCAACTGGGCAGGAGATAGGAAGCCCAGTTTGGGCAGCAGCCGCCAAGTGCGCGGGTCTAGGATCCCAGTCCCTTTTCGATTTTTACGCGAGCTCGTAGTGTTTTTACGCCTCGTTGGGATCCCGACTTTAGACCAATTACGCTGACCCTCTGTTTAGGATACCCAGGGGGGATCCTTGGTTTTCAGTTTTATATACGAGCTCGGTTTCCCGTACTAGTCGGGTTGTTTTCTAGAACGACTTTTTCGGGAAGTCTCTCTTACCCGTCTCAGTGGCGTAGTTTGGGAGTAGACCTATCCCTCTATTGGACCGCGCTTCCAATTAGAGGGCGAGACGGAAGAGCCCTTTTGTTGGCTTCTTCACCGCTTGAGTTTTTCTTTCGCCAACAGACTTGGCGATTCTACATCTAGATCATCCATATCTATATCTACATCTAGAGTTACATCTAATACAGTTGCACTTGAGGTTTGAAGGGATTACAATCAAAGTTGAGTAAATGGAAGTAACTACGATCTGAATCGAAATCTCACTAAGCTAGTGGACGTGTTGGGAACTTAGTTAGGATGCATTATACAACACCGCATGCCTACGGAGGCACCCCAACCCTAAGACATTCCCCAAGTCTTAGAGTCATAGTGTGAGGTTTCACACGAACCAAGACCACAGACTATCCACTAGACTTAAGAATTAAATAAATCATTATATCTTCTAATCTCATCTTTCCCATCATCAAAAATTCACAAATATGATCTCTGAGTAATTTAAGAATAAAATATACATACTTGTGATAAATTAGTTACCATCGAAATATGCTTATACGGGAAATGTTGAGGTAATGGCTAGGAGCTTACTAAAAATTTGGATACCTTTTACATTGGCAAGTAGAAATAAATTTTAAATTTGAGTTGTTCCTACCTCTCTACTTGCTTGCTTTTGGTCACAATAAATGCCTGTTGTTTTTATATAAGCTTATGGGAAGTACCAGCAACCGCTGATGCCTTTTCTTCCTTGCACGTTTGGCAGGCAAACAACCTGCTGTTCAGTAGCAGCTCAGTAGTTATACATGCTTCCAGGAGACAGGTATTATGTTTCTTCTCTTCAGTCAGATTTTTGGGAATTCTGTATGTACTATCAGTCACTATACATGTTGTAAAGTATATGGAAATTAATGAAATGAGTTTTTGGTGCCAATTGTCATATTAGCTTGTGGACATGAATGTGAATGTCTGATGATATTTTGCAACGCGAAAAAAAATTTTCCCTGCTTTTTTGTAACTTATGTGATCTCATGTGAATAATAGTGCAAATGTGTGATTAACGGGTACCCGGATCCTAAGGGGTCGACAGAGAAATCCAGATAAAACACATATTGACATTGACACGAGTCTCGAGGACAAGACTCTCTTTGAGGTTTTTTGAAATCAAACCTGACCTGATTAAGGTCCATATGATCCACTAAACTATTGATCGATACGAAAGATCTGAATCGAGCCATTGATTGTAAAGTAAAGGTTTCTTGGGATCAATCGACCAAAAATCGGCTTCATAGTAATTCGTGTCATCAGAAAAGTCGTAACATAGTCAGAACCGCAAAATAAAACAAGACCGTCATAAAATTCGTATCGTCAAAACAACGGACCTTTGAATGCGTCTAGGGAGGGCATATCGACTTTACTTTCTAACATGGTGCTGGAGATGAAAACTAGGGATTGTAGACAAGAAACCGGTGTCTACATAAAGTTGATAGGATTTGAGTGCATATGTAGACTTTTATGCACTCAAATCCATGGAGAGATGTCAGGGTAGGGCTAGAGGGACCGACGAGTAAGAGGGACCGGCCGGGGGAGGGGGGTAGGCTGGAGACCGGTGGCGGGGCTGCGGAGGGACTCGGCGACGAGAAAGAGGGACATGCGGCGCCGTTGAGAGTTGGAGAGAGAGAGAGAGAGAGGGGCGACGGCGAGATGAGGCCTTTTAGTGTTAGGGTTTTGGCTCTGATACCATGTCGGTGGAAATGAATAATCTGTTTATTCCATAGAACCCTAGGCTCTCTTATATAGAGAAGACCCATGGGTAAATTACATAAGAGTCCAAAAGAAAATAGAAAATATGAAAAAGGTACATCATAACATAACATAAATCTCTACAGTTATAAATAACAAAATTTATAGATGCCCTTGTCCTCTGTCTAGAAATCAATTAGTAGTTATTAAACCTTTCAACTGCCTACATCTAAAACTAATTAGCAAATTAATTATAGAAATTATTTGTTGTAACCTGGAAAGAAAAATCCATAACAAATGCCTGGTAAAATGAACCAGGAGTATTTATAAAATAAGTTGACCACAAGAAAACAACAATAGCACCATTCAAGTTTCTGGTGTGATATCTTACAGGCAAACTAAAACATTAGGAGAAAAAGATGTAATATATCTATACTTGTGCCTAGGCGGGTAACACTTATAATTCCTTTTAGAGATACTAATATCATGTTTACCAGCAAGAGTTTGAATCACTCGAAATCTTCAAGGCAATACTATATTTCTATTGCAAACTTTCAAACATCTGAATTCTATGAAATAAAATTCATATGCAGAAACGAAACAAGTATACCAAACATTATCTTGCCAATATCTTAAAGCTAAAAGGAGCACTCAAAAAGCAGTAACCAAATACAACAAACTCTAACTGTAACTGATGAGATGCTTCTAACATGCAAGTACATATAACTAGCAATTATGCATTAAAATTTTATCACCCGAATTCCTTAGCACAATCTTAATGACGGCAATATCAACATTCATCTATATCAGCATTTTTACCTCATAAGGTCTAATCTTTATTCTCCTGGATATGTACAAGAATAATAGATTGAAGGATAACAATCCAGAAACAGTAGACAATATAGAAACAAAGAAGAATAAAAGAAGGATAGAGCTATAAAGAACAAATCGACACAATTTAAGATCCATTTTTTTAATCGAACCAGATTTCCAGCAATATCTTCTAATGCATTCGTCCCAAACAAATGAAAGCGAAAGATAAAATGAAATTTTTATATGTATAACAGCAACATAAGAGGTTTATTTTGTTCAAAACCATGGATGGCAACAAAAGAAGGGGAGGAAATTATATCATAGGAGTTTCAAGTCTTTGAAGATCAAATTCTTTTAGCTTGGATTAAAGTGTGCAGTTGCTGGTGTTTGCCAGCAGTAAGGAAAGAAGCTTAAGGAGTCACTAGGAACACAACAATAACTTCAGGGTTGTCTCAAGCAGAATTTGGGGAAAATAGATTTTCCTACGGCTGCTTTGGGCTGATATTAATAAGGAGGGAAAGGCCTCCCATGCTTGACATGAGTAGATGTTTTTGAGAGTCACTTGGAAGTGGAGTAAAATATCATGCCAAATGGAATTGAAATAGGAGCTGCTGCATTCTGGAGCAGACTGAACGATGGTAATTTGTTTTATTTTTTGTCAATTCTCTCACTTATTTAAGATACACAAACCGTCCACATTCATGCCTCGAGTATTGGATTTCGACAGGCAATATCTCGATTTGATCATCCCAGAATGACGATCAATATGAGTATAATATTCATATACTTTTGATCGGGTTTGATTGCTTGAAATTTTTGAGATACGGTTTCGATTTGGGGTTAAATTTTACGGTTTTAAGATATCAAACTACCTCCTATTGACGTATGGTCAATTCGGTTGGTCTCGTCTCGTCGAATCGGATTTTTTTATGGTCTTGGTTTGTTTTGTTGTTTCCGAATTTGTGTCGCAGCTTTTCCACGGCACGCATTACGGTATGATCGATTTTCGATCGATTTCGCCTGAACGACTTTTGATTCACGATCAATTGATCGTTTTAAGTCATTAAATACTGATTGACAACTTTATTGGGTTAAATGGACCTCAACCGGATCGAGTTCGATTTTAATTGGCCGGATGTTACAAATATAAAAATCTCAAAGGGAGTCTCATCCTCGAGACTCGAGTCAAGGTCATTATGTGTTAAATTTCATTTGACCATAAAAACCTCAAAGGGTTTTGAACCCATAAAAACCTCAAAGGGAAAACAAGCCATATTTTTAATTATAGTGCTTATTCAATGATTACATGAGAAGAGTTGCGAGTATCGTGCCCGCATGTCGGCTTCGGTCTCCCACATTGCCTCTTCGACATTGTGTCGGTGCCACAACAAAATCATCAACCTCTTCCTTAACGACGTGCAAGTATCTATCTCGAATCCACTGATCTGTCTTCTGGCCTTCTACGATACGATCCCACAAAGTGTTGAATCGTGGAGGCACAACGATAGAAATGGATGCGCTCTCCTGAGGATGCCAATCGGTCAAAGCTGCATGCATATCCCACGTGTATAGCCAGTTTGTCGTACCATCTGCATGAGTTCTCCTGCTAAGTACGTCGGCCACCACGTTTCCTTTACCGGGATGGTAAGAGATCGTGTAATCATAATCCTTCAGTAGCTCAAGCCACCTGTGTTGCCTCATGTTCAGCTCCTTCTGATAAAAAATGTACTTCAAACTCTTGTGATCTATAAAAATATCAAAATTCACCCCATATAGATAGTTGCGACAGATCTTTAGGGCAAAGACAACAACCGCCAATTCCAAGTCATGTGTGGGGTAGTTCCGCTCATGCGGTCCCAAATGTCGTGATGCGTAAGCAATCACGTGGCCTCGCTGCATCAGTACTGCTCCTAGACCTTCTCTAGATGCATCTGTATATACTGCATAGTCCTGAGTAAATGAAGGAAGAGCAAGAATAGGTGTTGTAGTCAATATCTCCTTCAGTGTACTGAAGGCCTGCTCACATGAATCATCCCAAATGAATGGAACTCCCTTCTGCATCAATCATGTCAAAGGGAGAACAATGCATGAAAATCCACTGACGAAGCGTCTGCAATAATCCGTTAGCCTAAGGAAGCTCCGAATCTGAGTAACTATCTTGGGTTGCTGGTGTATGTCGAGACAGCTCAATGTATCTGATGAAGTAGTCTCTAGCTGTCATATGCCCCTGACGAAGCTCTGCAAAAAGTCTACGCTGGGACTCCTTCCACTTCGCAGAAAAGAAGTAAGCTCTGAATCGTGTCTCAAAATCGTCCCATGTAGGCTCGCGGCCTAACTCAGAAACTACAACATCCCATCATCTCTCAGTGAAGTTTGTCAGTGAATACTCCATGAAACATAGCCACATGTCTCGTGGCGCGCAATCATCCTCAACATCTTCATCACTCTTTTGAGCCATTGCTCAGCAACATCTGACGTACCGGTGCCCTCAAATATAGGCACATTGGCCCGCTGGTAAGAAGTAAATATTGATTGATGTATGCGGATAGCTGAGTACTCGCGTGCATCCTCATCTGCAAAGACAACAGGGTCCTGCTCCCTATCATAGTCTCCATCATCTGCTTCATGCTCCGGTATCTAATCAAGTGGATAATCAAAATGAGGTTGTTGTACCTCTACTGATTGTCACTGGTCTTGGCGTATGCTATCATGAGATGGACGGTAAGTGGAATCTGACAGCTCCTCAAATCTGAGCTCCATATCAGTCTGTCTGTCAACAATCTCCGTTTGCTGAGCCAAAATCTGATCCTGCTGATCTCTCATAGTAGCCTGCTGCTACTGAAGGTCAGTGAGTGCGGTCCGTATGCGTGCTAGCTGGTCAGTCGTCTCCTGGTCGAGATGTCATGGCTCTGCATGAGAACCATATTTAGTCATAAAAAAATGCCACTCGCAGATATTATCATATATGTTTTTTCTCTTCTTGGGATATACTATGAAAATTAATGAAATTGGTGACATCTGTGGTGATTGAATTCGAATGTCAATTTCCCTTCTCGGACTCAAGACAAGTCGGAAGTCTGTCGCTATCCGAAACTTAATGCGATAGGAATTGTAATACTACGAATGCGTGTATCGGGGTACCATGGCTCTGATACCAAAGTGTCAACTCCCTTAGATCCGGGTGCCCATTTACGTTGCATTCGCATTATTTCATTCACATGACATCACACTAAGTGAAAGTTTGGGAAATTTTTTTTAAATGTTGTTGATTCATATCACATTCAATTCTACAATCACAAACACAGATCAACAAGAAGACGTGCCACCAACATTTCATTCTATTCATTTTTATAATATATATACATGTACAAGAGAAGCCGACGATTCATACATGTTTCCCAAAATATATATACAGAAGAGAACAAAATATTTACATCATAACTGATAAAAAACTGTAACAAAAGAAACGTATCGTCTAGTATATACACGATATTCTAAAGTCATCAACAACTACTGAGCAGCAAGCTCCTTACCTGCCAAAACATGTTAGGAAGAAGAGGTATCAACGAGCATTGGTACACCCATGATTCATATTATAAAATAAGAAGACATTTAATCTGGATACAAAAGAAACAAGTAGAAAGGCATAACAATCAAAAGTTACAACTACTTATTTGAAGAAGTTTCCATGCTACCATGATGGATGCTTCACGTTTTTCCCATTTCTTCCTATATATGATTTTCATGTAACGTGGTTAATGACGTGTGTATATATATATATATATAATTTCTCCATTTCCCAATATTTATATATATATATATTCATATATTAGTTAATGGACCATAAATAGATATTATAATCTTGTCATATAGATCAGGTTGTAGGTCTTAATAAGAGGTTGGTGAGGGGATGCGTAATTTGACTTTTCATTTGGTAATGGTAGAAAAGATGAAATTCTAATGTGGTTTTCAATTCTGTCTTATCTGTCTAGTGGATAGTCCATGGTCTTGGTCTAATTATGACCTCACACTATGACTCTAAGGCGTGAATAATGCCTGAGGGTTGTGGTGCCTCCATGGGCATGTGGTGTTGTGTAAATTTGTAATGCATCCTAACTAAGTTCCCACACGTCCACTTAACCTAATTATAATTAACTCTGGCAAACACAATTTATACTTAATTTCCTCTCTTAGATAAGATCCATATTGCTCCTCCCTAAGTTCAACTGAAACTCCCCCAAATGTAACCCCCACATGATTCAGATGTAGGATCGCCAAGTCTGTTTGCGGAAAAGTTATTAAAACTCAAGCGGTGAGGTAACCTCAAAAGAAGACTTCCGTCTCGCCCTCTAATTGGAAGTGCGGTCCAATAGAAGGAAAGGTTTATTCCAAAACTATGCCCCAGAGACGGGTGGGAGAGACTTTCTAGAAAAGTCACTCTAGAAACGGGCCCGACCAGTAACGGGCAAACGAGCTCGTACGAAAAACTGACAACCAAGGATCCCCTGCACGGGTATCCAAAAAACAAAGGGTCAGTGGATAGGTCAAAAGTTGGGATCCCAACAAGGCGTAAAAACACTGTAAGCTAGCGTAAAAACCGTGAAGGGACTGGGATCCTAGACCCGCGCATTTGGCGGTCGCTACCCAAACTGGACTTCCTATCTTCTGCCCAGTTGAGGGTCACCGCACCCTCGCACGCATAGTAATGTGTAAAGGTCACCATGACCAGCATTCTTAATTGATATCATTGATTCACATCAATTCAAATGCTTTAAAGATTTTTAGGGTAATATAGATCACATGATTTCTTCGATCCGTAAAAGCAATTAAATTCAATCATGGTCTATTATAGCTCCTGATGTATTGTGCATACTATTTTAATAATAGAGCATCAAATTTGCAAGGATTTATATCCAATCTTCTTTTATTTTTGAGTTTCATATATGTGGAGAATACTCTTTATAAGATAATAGTACCTATCATGGAAAGCATTCATGAAAACACATCAATGACAACGATGTACACAACAGGATATAACGCAAATACAAGGTATGGGCCATATTGTTTGTTTCAGTAATTTGCCCCTTGAGAGCTCTTCGTATGGAAGTATATGCTCTGGTTATATAGCTCAAACACAAGAATCATAAAATTACTAATATGTTTCTCTAGCTTCCAAGATCAGGAGAAAGCATTAAGACCAATCGTTTTGAATCCAAGTAAAAGTCAACAACAGATATATAACACTTCATTTAAGTTTAATTGAACCCTTAGCTTTTATACAAAGTATTGAACACATTTAGGTTTCTAGAATAAAAAAATCTCCTTAAGTGATGAAAGTTACAGGTCCATGTCTTTTCATTTCAATAAAATTGTTTGTACTATGTTCCTATAATTCTTATAACAAGCTGTATAATAATTCTTGCGATATAATCCATCATCTCATATTGTTGAGATATTTCCATGTCTTATGTCTTGTTTCCGTTATTTTTATTTCTTTTGTCTGTCTTGTCTTATGTAATTTACCCATAGGCCTCTCCTCTATATAAGAGAGCCTAGGGTTCCAGGAATAAACAGATCATGGTTTTCTCCTAACATGGTATTAGAGAGGCGGTCCTAGACCGAAGCTCTCGTGGCCTATCCCTAATCCTACCTCCAAGCCCCCACACCTTCTCTCTCTTCTCTCGGGTCGGCGCCGCCGCTACACAAGCCCCCAGCGCCACCGCCAGCCCCCCCCCTTTTTCTCCCCCCTAGTGTCGCCCAGCGCCGCCTCCAACTCGTCTAGCGGCGCCGCCAGGGCACCCACCAAGCCTAGCGCAGCGCCGCCGAGACAAAGGGGATATGACAGCCCAGCCCTGAGGCGCCGACCTCCGGCACGCACTCCCTATTGCCCTACGCATGCGTCTCCAGCGCCGTCAGGACACATTCAGCCGACTCTAGCGGGTCTTCATCTCTTTGATGGATTTGGTTGTGGCTTAAGTCTACACGCGCAACCAAATCCACTCATGACTGTGTAGACACTTGTCTCTACAAGTACTCATTAGTTTAGTCTTTCTCCATCGGCATCATGTCAGAGAACAAGATTGATGTTCCCTCCACTGGTGCATTTAGAGGTCCGACGCCTATTGTTAAAATGGATGGAACAAATTATGAGCTCTGGGCTATGCAGTTCATGAGTCTCATGAAGTCAAATGGTAAGAAGCATATTCTTATCGAAGAAGAACCGTTGGAGAAGACTGGAATGAATGCCTCTTGGGAGGCAGACGATGCTTATACCAAAGTATGGCTCTCCGGTACATTGACAACTGAGATCGCTAATGATGTGTTACATCAACCTATGATGAAGGCGATGTGGGATATCCTTGTAGCGACATATTCTCAAGCAAGGAACAAGACGAAGATTCTCCAGCTACAACATGATATTTTTACAGTAAAGAAGAACGGTCGCCCCCTCCATTCTTTGTATACATCCCTACGAGGCATGTTTGAAAAACTTCACAGTTTCATGCCTCTTACTACGACTCCGGAGCAACAAAAGACATACAGGAATGCTACTATGGTCGATGTCTTCTTAGCAGCCCTTGACTCGGAGTATGATGCGGCCCGCTCTCAGATATTGGCGGATGTTACTATTCCTCCAATGGAGGAAGCGTTTCGTCGACTCAGCAGAATTACAACTCCATCTACAGTTCCTGGAATCTTCCTCAGCCATGGCAACCTCCAGAGGTAGAGGAGGCTCTTCCTTTTCACGTGGGCGTGGACCTCGTGGTAGAGGAGGACGCTTTCATCAGCCATGTATGTATTGTCATCGTCCAGGACACACAGAGAACCCATGTTATTCGAAGCATGGCTTTCCAGCATCAGCACAGGTTGCCGAGCAGGCTGAGTCTCCGGCTACCCCCTCTTCTGATTAGAGATTTGATGACCTTGTTGCTAGACTGAGGGATACCATGCCTCCTTCCTCCACTTCATCTTCTGGAGGCCACTCAGATGTTGTTGCCCCAGCGTTTGGTAGTACATCTGCCTCCGTCAGTATCTCAGCCTCATGTAGTACCTTTGCTCTCACATCATGTCATGGCTCTGCATTTTCTGACTGGATTATGGACTCTGGAGCTACACATCACTTATGCGGCGACAGGACTCAACTTACATCCTACAGACAGGTTCCATATGGTAGAACAGTTGTGATTGCAGATGGGATGCATTCCCCAATCGCAGGACATGGGGAGATTTCTTTGACACCATCTATGCATCTGAAGAATGTGTTATATGCACTTGATTACTCTATGAATTTGTTATCCATTAGTCAGATTACAAAAGATTTGCACTGTTGAGCTATTTTTGACCCTTCGTCGCTTGTGTTTCAGGACATTCTTACGGGCAAAGTGATTGGGTGTGGCCGTGAGCAGGGTAGTTTGTATCATCTTGTCCAAGGTTCATTTGCTGGTGTTTCCTCTTCTGCAACAGGCCCTGTTTCTCCTTATATCTGACACCTGCGGTTTGGCCATCTCCAACTTCAGAAGCTGTGTCATATGTTGCCTCAGATTTCACCTGGAGCTTCCTTTCAGTGTGAGGCATGTCAGTTGGGAAAGCATCATCGCTCTGCTTTTCCTAGTCGTCAGAGTCAGGGCAGTAGCTCTCCTTTTGATTTATTTCATGTTGACAATTGGGGCCCTAGTCGTGTTCCTGATCACCAAGGACACCGGTTTTACCTTGTTGCTGTGGATGATTTCTCTCGTTTGTCGTGGGTCTTTCTTTTGAAAAATAAATCTGAAGCTGGGGATGTAATAAAAAATTTTATCAATGAAGTGGGTTAAAATTTTGCGGACTGATATTGCTTTGGAATTTTGTACTCGTGCCTTGTCTCATTTCCTTTCGTCCCGTGGTATTATACATCAAACATCTTGTTCCTACATGTCCCAACAGAATGGTGTTGCGGAGAGAAAACATCGTCACTTGCTTGATGTCACTCGAACTCTTCTTATTCAAAGTTGTGCCCCACATTCCTTCTGGGGTGACGCGGTTCTTACTGCATGCTACTTGGTCAATCGTACGCCTTCGTCTGTCTTGGGTGAGAAAATTCCTTTCTCTACTGCCTTCCCGGAAAAAGAATTGTTCTCACTTCCTCCTAGAGTGTTCGGTTCTGTAGCCTTTGTCCATCAGTTGCTTCCATCTCTTGACAAGCTCTCTCCTAGAGCTGTCAAATGTGTGTTTGTTGGTTACTCAAGGACTCAAAAGTGGTATCGGTGTTATGATCCGTTGCGTCGAAAATATTATATTAGTGCCGATGTCACCTTCTTTGAATCTGTGATGTATTTCTCTCCTTCAGGTGACAGGTTGGCTTCGTCTGGTTCTGATGAGGGAGTATTTGTGCCTCCTCCTCCTTTGAGTCCGCCACCTATATCATCATCTTCACCTCCATCACCACCTCCGCCTCCACCACCTCCTACTATACCATTGTTTTCTAAATTCTACACCCGTCGGAATGTCTCTACTCCTGGCACACATCCATCTGCCACTGCGCCCCAGGTTTGTTCTGATACTCATATTTCTAATGATGGGTCTGAAGATATGTCTGTGCAACACTCATTACAGGGGGATAACTCCAGGTTACAGGAAGTTGCCAATGATTTGGATTTACCTATTGCTCTTCAAAAGCAGAAGCGATCTTGCGCCTCCCACCCTATTGCTTCTCAGGTTTCGTTTCACCGACTCACAGGGGACTTCCAACGATTCACTATTGCTCTAGCTACTGTGGACATTCCACGGAATTACCAGGAAGCATTGAGGGCCAATTATTGGCATCTAGCTATGTAGGAAGAGATAGTTGCACTGCGCTCACGTGGAACCTGGACCTTAGTATCTCCACCGCCTGACGCGTCTATTGTCAGTTGCAAATGGGTCTTGACTGCCAACTATCATGCAGATGGTACTCTCGATCGATACAAGGCTAGGTTAGTGGCACGAGGGTTCATACAGACTTTTGGCGTGGAATACTTGGATACCTTTTCTCCAGTAGCTCGACAATCAACCCTCCGTATCCTTCTTTCATAAGCTATGGTACGTGATTGTCCCCTGTTTCAACTCGATGTCAAAAATGTCTTTTTGTATAGTGATCTACAGGAGGAAGTCTACATGCAACAGCCACCTGGGATTGCTGATGAGGGAGAGTGTCAGCAGGTATGTAGACTTCATAAGGCAATATATGTCCTTAAACAAAGTCCAAGGGCGTGGTTTCAGAAGCTGTCATATCTAATTGAGAAAGAAGGGTTCAAGAGGTCAAATTCAGACCATTCACTTTTTATGCAGAAAACAACTGGAGGTATTGTTGTCATTATGGTATATGTAGATGACATACTTGTTACAAGAAATGATATGCAGGGGGTCAAGATGGCAAAAGAATTTATGGGTCATCACTTTGTTACCAAAGACCTTGGTACTCTAAGGTATTTCTTGGGACTGGAATTTGCCAGGAATGCTCAGGGTCTTATAATGACCCAAAGGAAATATGTTACATACATACTTGTTGAGACAGGTATGGTAGGATGCCGATCATCTAGTACTCCAATGGATCCTAGTATGAAGTTGTATGATGATGATACGGAGGAGGTTGACAAAAGAAGATATAGAGAAATAGTTGGAAAGCTACTTTACATTACTATTACTAGACCCGATATTGCCTTTGCAGTAAGTCAGGTGAGTCAGTTCATGGAGCAGCCTCGACAGGTCCATATGGATGCTATATACATGATCTTGAGATATTTAAAATCTTCTCCAGGTGCATGATTATTATTCAAGAAGGGAGCAACTCTTTCAGTATCTGTGTGTGTTGATGCAGATTATGCAGGATGTCCAAAGGACAGAAATTCCACTTCTGGCTTTGCCGTGTTTGTGGGAAGTTCTTTTGTTTCTTGGAAAAGCAAGAAGCAAACGGTGGTGGCTAGGTTAAGTGCTGAATCTGAATACAGGGCTATGGCTCAAGCAAGCAGAGAAATGATGTGGGTGCGAGCAGTGCTTGCAGATTTATACATCGATGTACCACTTCCCATGCAGCTACAGTGTGATAATCAAGCATCCTTGTTTATTGCAAATAACCCAGCATTCCATGAAAGAACCAAACATATTGAGATGGATTGCTACTATACTAGAGATATGATCCAGAAGGGTTTGATTTCTACCTCTCATATCAGTTCAGGTGAACAAACAACATACATCTTCACCAAGGCATTACTCAGAGCACCATTTCAGAAGTGTTCGTCCAAGTTTAGGGGGAGTGTTGAGATATTTCCTTGTCTTATGTATTGTTTCTGTTATTTTTATTTCTTTTGTCTGTCTTATGTAATTTAGCCATAGGCCTCTCTATGTAAGAGAGCCAAGGGTTCCAGGAATAAACAGATCATTGTTTTCTCCTAACACATATAAAGTAGTAGCCTTTAAGTTCAAAATAATTGTTATAAATAACGAAATTACATATGCTCTTGTCGTCATCTGTCTAGAAATCAATTAATAGTTATTAAATCTTTCAACTGTCTGCATCTAAAACTAATTAGCAAATTAATTATAGAATTTATTTGTTGAAGCCTAGATAGAAAAATACATAACAAATGCCTAGTAAAATAAACCAGGAATATTTATAAAATAAGTTGACCACAAGAAAACAACAATAGCACCATTCAAGTTTCTGGTGTGATATCTTACAGGCAAACTAAAACATTAGGAGAAAAAGATGTAATATGTTTATACGTGTGCCTAGGTGGGTAACACCTATAATTCCTTTTAGAGATACTAATATCATGTTTACCCGCAAGAGTTTGAATCACTCGAAATCTGCAAGGCAATACTATATTTCTCTTGCAAACATTCAAACATCTGAATTCTATGAAATAAATTTTATATGCAGAAACAAAACAAGTATACCAAATATTATCTTGCCAATATCTTAAAGCTAAAAGGAGCACTCAAAAAGCCGTAACCAAACACAACCAAACTCTAACTATAATTGATGACATGCTTATAACATGCAAGTACATATAACTAGCAATTATGCATTAAAATTTTATGACCTGAATTCCTTAACACAATCTTATCGTAATGAAGGTAACATCAACATTCATTTATATCATCATTTTTACCTCACAAGGTCTAATCTTTATTCTCCTATATATGTACAAGAATAATATATTGAAGAATAACAATCCAGAAACAGTAGACAATACAGAAATAAAGAAGAATAAAAGAAGGATAGAACTATAAAGAACAAATCGACACAATCATAGAAAATTTTAAACTAACTAAATATCAATAGGAAATCAACACAAATAAAATTAAGATCCATTTTTTCAATCAAACCAGATTTCCAGCAATATCTTCTAATGCATTCGTCCCAAATAAATGAAAGGGAAAGAGAAAATTAAATTTTTATATATATAGCAGCAACATGGGAGGTTTATTTTGTTCAAAACCATGGATGGTAGCAAAAGAAGGGAGGAAATTGTACCTTAGGAGTCTCAAATCTTTGAAGATCAAATTCTTTCAGCTTGGATTAAAGTGTGCAGCAGCTAGTGTTTGCATGCAGTAAAGGAAAGAAGCTCCAAGAGTTGTTAGGAACACAACAATAACTACAGGGTTCTCTGGAGCAGAATTTGGGGGGAAACAGATTTGCAGAATTTAGGGGGAAATAGATTTTCCTACGGCTGCTTTAGGTTGATAACTTAGCAATGACCGGTTCCAAGCCTAGGTAAATGAGGAGGGTTGCGTTAGGTAGCCGACAACCATCGTAAATCAGTCGGAGACAACTTCTTAAATACTATTTTTTTTAGAAAAAGGTACTATTTAGGAAGTTTCCGCATGACAGTCGGATCTTTTCAACATGGATTTAAGCAAACATACAAATTTCGTTGGGACGTTCCCTACTTGCGACGCGTTGCATCGACCAAATGCAATGAAAAATTAACAAGAGCCGCTACATCGTAGCCTGGATGTAGTTCACAAATTGCAAGGGTTCTCGCATAAGGAACGCATGCGGGTAATTAAGCTAGTTTCGCTGCATCACCGCCCCGATGTAGTCCAAAATTTACAAGAGTTCTCGCATAATGGATGCATGCGAGTAAAGAAGCTAGTCCAAAAGAGATTGCAATGAAAGTTGCGGATTGGCAGTTGGAATATTGGCACTTTATTTGGAAAATTGATGGAAATAGTGGATACGATGGAAAGAAGGAAGATTCATATACTATGTCTTCAAGAGACTAAATAGGTTGGAGAGAAAGCAAGGGAGATCGGGAAGACAAGCTTTAAACTTTGGTATTCAGGTAAAGATAAGGGTAGAAACGGTGTTGGAGTGGTTGTTCATAAGGATTTGAAGGATTGTATAGTTGAGGTGCAAAGATTCGGGGATCGGATTATTTGACTAAAATTGATTCTTGAAGAAGAAATTCTGAATATAATTTCAGTTTATGCACCACAAATTGGTTTAGATGAAAGGAGACTAAACAAACTTTTTGGGAGGATCTAGATAAGATTTTACAAGGAATCCCAGAAAGAGAGATGATTTGCATAGGTGGAGATCTTAATGGACAGGTGGGAAAAGATGCTTCAGGGTATGCTAGTATTCATGGAGGACATGGTTTTGGGGATAGAAATGAAGAGGGAAAAGTCATAGCAAACACTCTCTTCAAGAAGAGGGAGGAGCATTTAATTACTTATAAGAGTGAGCCAACTAGAACACAGATATATTACTTTGCGTTGAGGAGAAGAGATCGGTTGTGTTGTAAATCTTACAAAGTAATCCCAGGAGAGAGTTTAACAACCCAACATCACTTGTTAGTCTTGGATGTACAAATAAAAGGGTTGGTAAAGAAAAGGAGGGTTCCTAAGATCACTAGAACTAGATGGTGGAATCTTCCACTGAAGCAAATGAGCTTCAGGAGGAAGGTTTTAGAAGACTTATCTTGGGATTGTAGCGGAAGTGCAAACGAGATGTGGGAGGAAGTAGCATCTTGTATCTGAAAGGTAGCCAAAGAGATGTTAGGCGAGTCAAAGGGAGGAACCCCAGGTTAAAAGGAAGTTTGGTGGTGGAGTGAAGGGGTGCAAGAGAAGCTAAAAATTAAAAAAGCACACTTTAAAGTTATGTCTGAGGATAGAACAGAGAAAACTGTCACAAACTACAAAATAGCGAAAAAGGAAGCAAAAAAGGTTGTAAGCAAAGCTAACTCAAAAGCTTGTTAATTTTTGTATTAAAATCTCGACTCTAAGGAGGGCCAGAAGGATATATTCAAGTTGGTCAAAGCAAGAGAAAGAAAGACCAAAGACCTTTCTCAAGTGAGATGCATTAATGACGAGGAAGGTCACGTGCTTGTTACTCAGAAGGATATAGAAACTAGATGGGAGCAGTACTTCCATAAACTTTTCATTGGGGAAGGAAATAGAGAGATCACTTTAGGTGACCTAGCTAGTAGTGAAAGTTACTTGAATTGTGCAGGCTATATACGGATATAAATAAAGGAAGTAGAGGAGGCTTTGAAGGTTATGAGACCTGGGAAAGGTGTAGGACCGGATGACATCCCTATAGAAGTATGGAGAGTTTTAGGTGAGCGTGGTTTGACTTGGCTTATGAATCTATTCAATGTTATTTGGCGAAGCAAGAAAATGCCCGAAGATTGGAGGAGTATGGTGGTGCCTCTTTATAAGAATAAAGGAGACATTCAAAATTGTTCAAATTACAGAGGTATCAATCTGATGAGTCACACTATGAAAATTTGGGAACGTGTGATCGAAAGAAGGTTGTGGCTAGTTTCCAACATAAAAGAAAACCAATTCGGATTTATGCCAGGTCGTTCAACTATTGAAGCCATCCATTTGTTGAGGAGAACAATGGAGATTTATAGAGTTAAAAGGAAGAACCTTCATATGATCTTTATTGATTTGGAGAAGGCTTATGATTCTGTCCCACGAGAGATATTGTAGAGAGTTTTGGAGCAGAGACAAGTACCTGTCATATACATTAACCTCATAAAGGATATGTATGATAGGGCTTTATCTTGTGTAAGGACCCCGTCTGGGAACTGGCTATTTTGACATCAACATTGGTTTACATCAAGGTTCAACTTTGAGTCCATTTCCTCTTACATTGATTATGGACGAGTTGACAAGTCACATTTAGGATGAGTTACCTTGGTGCATGTTATTTTTTGATGATATTGTATTGATTGATGAGGCTAGAGGTGGAGTAAATAAGAAGGTTGAGGTCTGGAGACATGAGTTGGAGAGTAAAGGTAAAGGATTTCATATAAGTAGGACTTAGACGGAATATATGGAGTGCACCTTTGATGGAAGCAATGGTGAAGAAATCGAGGTGAAGATTGGTGATGATAACATTCAGAAGAGAGATTCTTTTAGATATCTGGGATCTATTTTGCAACATGATGGGGAAATTAATGGAGATATTACTAATAGAATAAATGCAGGCTGGCTAAAGTGGAGAGGAGCCTCTGTTGTTCTCTGTGATAATGAAATTTCTTAAAAAATTAAAGGAAAGTTTTACAAAGCAGCTGTGAGACCTGTTATGCTCTGTGGATCTGAATATTGGCCTATAAACTATAGATATGTGCAGAGAATAGTTGTAGCAGAAATGAAAATGCTAAGGTGGATGTGTGGACACACACGTAAAGATCGGATTCGGAATGATGCAATCAGAAAGAAAGTCGGTGTAGCTCCGATCGAGGATAAGATGCGAGAAAACCGCTCAAGATGGTTTGGTCATTTGCAAAGAAGATCAACTGATGCACCAGATAGGAGATGCGAGTGTTGGGATGTTGAGCCGGTTAAGAGAGGGCGAGGACGGTCCAAGAAGTGTTAGAAAGATACCCTACGAAGGGATCTTAGTTTTGTGGATATAAGACTGGGATTGACCCAAGAAAGATCTGAATGGATGCGAAGAATCCACGTAGTCGACCCTACTTAATTGTGGGAAAAGTCTTTGTTGTTGTTATTGTGCTTTGGGTTGATATTAATAAGGAGGGAAAGGCCTCCCTTGCTTGACATGTGTAGATGTTTTTGAGAGCCACTTGGAGAGGATAAAATGCCCAAGTGGAGTAAAATATCATGCCAAATGGAATTGAAATAGGGCTTGCTGCATTCTGTAGTAGACTGAATGACAGTATTTTTTTATTTTTTTGCCAATTCTCTCACTTATTTAAGATACACAAACCGCCCGCATTCGTTCCTCGAGTGTCGTATTTTAGTATGCAATATCTCGATTTGATCATCTCAGAATGACAATCAATATGAGTATAATATTCATATACTTTTGATCGGGTTTGAATGCTCGAAATTTTCGAGATAAGGTTTCGGGTTGGGGTTAAATTTTGTGATTTTAAAATATCAAACTATCTCTGATTGACGACGATCAATTCCGTTGGTCTCGTCTCATCGAATCGGATAATCTGATGGTCTCGGTTTGTTTTGCGTTTCTGAATTTGTGTTACAACTTTTCTGCAGCACGCATTACGATGCGATCGATTTTCGATCGATTTCGCCCGAACAACTTTTAATTCATGATCAATTGATCGTTTTAAGTCATTTAATGCTGATTGGCAACTTTATTGAGTTAAATGGACCTAAAATAGATCGAGTTCGATTTTAGTTGTATCCGGATGTTATACACAGTCTCCTCCAGGTGATCCACGGAGTAAAGAGTGTGATCACCAACCTCACACCAACTGAGAGGTATAAGGCATCTCCACATGTATAGGGCTTCGAATCGTGCCATGCCAATACTTGAATGATGGTTCTCGTTGTATGTAAATTCTACCAACGTAGGTAGTTCTTTCAGGACAATTTCCACTCAAGAGAACTAACACGTAAGAAATCCTCAAGTGTCTGTATAGTGCGCTCGCTCTAGCTGTCAGTCTGCGGATGGTAAGCAGAACTCATCTTCAGCTCTATAGGTAATGCTGACATAAATTGATGCCAATAATGAGAAGTAAATATAGAGTCTCTATCAAACTCTACCTCTCGAGGTATATCATGTGGCCTATTGATATTATGAACATATGATGTAATATCCGGAATCTGCATAAACCCAATCCCGACCCGATTAAGGTTCGATTAACCCAATAAAGTTGTTGGTCAATGCCAAACAACCTAAATCGATCAATTGATCGTGAATCAAAAGTCGTCTGGGCGAAATCAACCAAAAATCGATCGCATCGTAATGCGTGTTCGAAAAAGCCGCAACGCAAATTCGGAAACCGTGAAACGAATCGAAACTACCTAAAAATCTGATTCGACGAAATGAGACCAACGGAATCGACCGTTCGTTAATCGGAGGTCGTTTGGTATTTTAATCTCACAAATTTTAACCTTGAACCAAAACCGTATCTCAAAAATTTCGGGAATTCAAAACCCAAAGTATATCAGCATTATACTCATATTGATCGTCGTTCAGAGACGATCAAATCGAGATATTTCACATTGAAATCGAAAATACGAGATGTGTATACGACCGACTTTGATATAAGAAAGAGAAAATTGAATAAAATAATAATTAAATTAGGAAATTGCAATTGTCTGTACATACAACTGTACAGTGAGCCGTTGCTATCTTTGGCAATTAAGCTTCCACTTGCCCCTCACGTTTTTCCACTTGGCAACCAAGGGCCTCCTCTCTTCTTCTTATTAATATCCAGCCCACTCCCCTCTTTCCTTTCTCTACTATTATAAAAACGAAAAAAATTTTTTAGCCGTAAGGCTCTCCTCTCTTTTATCTCATCTCTCCAACATCTCAAGATCTCCAATTTCCAGTCCTCTTTCTTCCAAATTCCAGCTGAAACTCCCCTTTCTCCCCCTCCCAAAGTCTGAAATCTGCAGCTTGGGTTGCTGCCTTCTTGCAATTTCCAGCCGATGGAGAACTCCAGCTCTCTCCCCCTGTTGCTGCATGTTCTCCTTGCACTCTAATCTCAATGTTTTGGTGATATCTAAAGAGGTATCTTCCCTCCTCTCCTATTTGCTGCCATACATGTGACCTATACATTAAATCTTTATTTTGTTTTTGAATTTAATCCAGGAAATATTCTCGAGTTTCTAATAGTATTGGTATCACAAATAAACCTGATGAACCACATTTAGTTGTTGGGAGCAAGGTATACTCTAATTGCTATTTAGAAATTGCATTATAACTTGATATATTTAATAATTACCGAGATAGACTTAACTTCAATTTAGAGATCTGAGTGACATTCTTCAATTGTTAAAAAAAATCCAGATTTCTTTGCCAAATGGCTAGGAAATGCATCAAATAGTGTCTTAATAATGGACAGTAATAATCACAGATGTGAATGGATGTTGAAAGCAATTACATTTGAACATTTTCTCTAGGGCATCAAGGATGTGGAAGCTTACAGTCATATGAAGTGGGAAGAGTTATGAAAGAAAACGTAGATTCACGTAGTGATGGATTATAAACCACATAGTTGTCATATCTCTCCATTTTGGCTTATAAACTATGGCAAATGTGCCCTTCAGTATGGCTACTTGGTTGGAGCCTAGGGGTTACTGGGTGTCTTTCTCGGTGTCTGTCCTTTTGTCACATTATTTACTTTCTGAAAAATTTAACTCCATTTATTTCTGCGTCACAAGTTAACATGAGGGAAGGTCTAACAGTTACTAGCTATGTAGGTCCGAGTTGTTTCTTTACCAAGTAACAAACGATGCTTATGTACTGTGTTTCTTTATGTTCTGTTGGCCTTCCAAGAGAATTTTTTTGATTCACCCCCACCTTTTCAAAATTTATTCAGCAAATGTGATCATATAGAATAAGAAGTTTGCATGCCAACATCATCTATAATAAACTGTGATGATTCTCTCTGGTGAATAATTTATTTTGTGATTTATTTACAGTTTCAATTCTACCACCTGATTTAGATATAAAGATAGAAACCTGCCATACAAAGTTTTTCTTCAGCAAATTAAATTCTATTAGACTAGTCTATTACGGGAAAATATTACTAGTCCTAATTCTAATGCGAATACGTGAATTGAACCTAATACTTTGGCATAGATGTGAAACCATAAATTTAGTTGTCAATGATTGACTCTCTTGCATAACTAAGGCCTGAAGAGCTAACTATAATAATAGACTAGAAGGGTTGTGAAGCTAGAATATAATTTATTAGATTCAATGGGAATTAAACATGAGTAAATTTATGGGAGCTAGTAATAAAAATAATAATAATACTAATAGACACTGTAACCTGATATGTTATTAACTAAGCAAAACCAGTAAGCTACATCATGCTCATATTTTTATTATACAAAATACTTATATGATTATTAGTAATGCACCAACATAATATTAAATAGTGATAGTTGGTAAATAAGAATCGTGATTAATATAATGGGTTCGAATAGCATCATACTAAGAATCACGATTAATATAAAGGGTTTTAATAGCATCATACTGTCAAATTTCTTAAATTCTCCATATTCAAATCATCGTTAAGTTTCTACTCATGACCTTATATGAGTATTAAGACACAAGTATTAGGATTTGGACAACTCTCTCTTTTAAGTCTATTAAATGTTTCATGATATCATTATGATTACTGATCTCACCAATTGATCTTTTAGTAATACCACACTAAAAATCATTTTTTAGAAATAACACTGACAAGATAACTAAATCTATTAAGTTAAAAGAGGATTGAGAAATTAAATAAGTATCATGAAGACTCAGAAATGATAATTGATATCATGCCGGTCATGGTGACCTTTACACCTGACAGTGCGAGGGTGCAGTGACCCTTAACTGGGCGGAAGAATAAGAAGCCCAGCTCGGGCAGCAGCCGCCAAGTGCGCGGGTCTAGGATCCCAATCCTTTCTTCGATTTTTACGCGAGCTCACAGTGTTTTTACGCCTCGTTGGGATCCCGACTTTGACCAGTTCCGTTGACCCCTTTGTTTTAGGATACCCAGGCGGGGGATCCTTGGTTTTAGTTTTTCGTACGAGCTCGTTTGCCCGTACTAGTCGAGCCGTTTTCTAGAGCGACTTTTCCGGAAAGTCTCTCTCACCTGTCTCAGTGGGGTAGTTTTGGAGTAGACCTATCCCTCTATTGGACCGCACTTCCAATTAGAGGGCGAGATGGAAGAGAGTTATTTGTAGGCTACCTCATCGCTTGAGTTTTACTTTCGCCAACAGACGTAGCGATTTTACATCCAGATCATCCATATCTATATCTGCATGATTTAGAATTACATCTGAGACGGTCGAAATTGAGGTTTGGAGGGATTACAATTAAAGATGTATTGATTGGAAGTAACTATAATCTGATTCAAAATCCCTATAAGCTAGTGGACGTGTTGGGAACTTAGTTAGGATGCATTATACAACACCGCGCCTACAGAGGCACCACAAGCCTAAGGCATTCCCCACGTCTTAGATTCATAGTGTGAGGTTGTACACTAACCAAGACCGCAGACTATCCACTAGAACTAAAAAAATGTACTAAGCCTTCTCCCACTACAAGTAAGGTCGGCTACAAGGATTCTTGCTCAAATCCACTAGAACTAAGAAATTAAATAAAACTAAGAAATCTTTTCCATCTTCAAAAATCACAAATATGATCTCTGAATAATATCTACATACTTATGATCAATCAATTACAAAATAATTATATGATATATGGGAAGTATTGGGATACTAGCTGATCTTGGGAGGACTTACAACTAACTTGAAAACATGTTTATATTCGCAAGTAGAAATAAATTGTTCCTGCCATTCTACTTGCTTGCTTTTGAACATAATAAAATGCATGTTTATTTTATAAGTTCTTTGGAGGCGTCAGCGCCGCTGACGCCTCTTCTTTCCTAACATGTTTTGGCAGGCAAACAGCCTGTTGTTCAGTAGTTGTTGATGTTTCCAAGCGATAGGGTATATACCAGACGGTATGTTATTTTTGTTGCAATTTTGGTTTACTTTATGATGTAAATGCTTTTTCTTCTATACAAGATTTTGAGAATACTGTTTGTACTGGCAGACTTCTTGTACATGATGTAATTATATGAAAATTTATAAAATGAAGTGGTGGTGGCACCTGTTTCTTGTCTCTGTGGTTTATGCAAAGAATGTGAATGCCATATGCAAACATAGCAGCACGAAAAACTTTCCTTTTTTCTGTAACTTTTGCGATCTCATTTTATGAAATGCCGTAAAAGTGTCGTAAACGGGTACCCGGATCCTCAGAGGTTTACATATGACTTGGTCAACTAAGATGGAGTATAAGTCGTGTTGACATGTATGAAGTGAGCTGACTTGGTCAACCGATCAACAATAACTCAATAGAATCATGACCACATGATGTCATCGGTAATTTTGTGAAAAATCTGTACAAATACTCTTCCACTTCCACTCGGTAACACAATCAGTCATTTGAGGTACAACAACTCACTTTGATGATCGAGATGTGAAGATGCCAACACATGGAGACAAGGATGGAGATTACGACAGGGCGAAGGACCCTGCACCCTTTGCAGATGAGGATGCACTCAAGCACTCCAATATCTACAGGCATCATTCGGTTTTCTCATCCTATCAGCGAGCCAATGTGCCCATGTTTGAGAGCACTGATGAATCTCCATTTCACCACATTTATTCTATCAGTTTGGCCTTAAAAACCCTAGATAATGCATGTAAATAGCCTCAATTTGTGCATAATAGCCTTCATTATTTATTGTATTTATTGTGTATAAAATAACGTTTTTAATGCCAAAATTATAGAATAAAGAGAAGAAAAGAAAAAGGAATAAAATATCGAAAATATTTTATAACCCTAAACCCTGAGACCAAGTCAAGAATTGAGTTGGTCGACAAGGGAATAAAGTAGGGGAGATAAGAGCCAAAAATAGAATAAAAATCCAATTCTTTTATTCATTATTTATGTATTTTTGACACTTATTTTATTCTTGACTATTTATTCATCAAATGAAAAATTTTTATATGAAAGTTGTAGATAATAATGTAAATAAAAATACAAAATTGAGTTTGTACAAAAATAATATACAGGGTACATTTTATACACAGAATAAAAAATAAAAAAACCCAACTTCACATACTCATATCTTTCAAATAAAAGCTCAAAACATATCAAAATCACACTCTAATTGTATAAAACTTTTCACAAGCTATTTAATGGTGGTGGTTTTATATTTTTCAGAGTTACTGTGTGAAAGTTAGGTTTTTGACCTCATTGTACATTATACTGATTAAAATAATCAATTTATTTGTTCTTTGTTATTTTTACAAATTTATATTTTCGTAATTTTGTGAATATTATTTATAACATATGTGCATATTAAAACTAGAATAAAACTAAAAAAAGATGAAAAAAATAAATCTATATGAATATATATGCAAAATACCTATGTTATACATGTATATAAATAAAAGTGGATTTCATTCTTTTATTATTTATTCATTTGTATTTTTATAATATTGTAAACGCTATATATATTCCATTAAAAATACAAAACCAAAATAAAACTTAATAAAATACATTAAAATAAAAAGATGTATATAATACATAGGTAAAATACCTATAAACCATACATATCTATTTATTTAAGTATATAAATAACATCATAAAAATATAATAAAAATATTTTTATACTCATAAAAATAAGTTGTAAATATATAAAATAAAAGAATAAAAAATTTACAAAATTTACAAAATAAAAATAAAAATGTACGAAACAGAGACGAATATACCTATAAATACACTAATAAAATTTAACTACTAATAAAATATACCCAAAAATAAATAAAAATCATATTAAAATACTACATTAAATAATAAACATTTTTTATTTTATATACACAAATTTATAAAATCATTTACTATTTTAAAATAATTATTTTTGAATAAAATCTGCAGTTTTGTCGCGTAGTGGCTGACATGGCCCACTGGGGTCATGTCAACAGTTGACCCCTGGTCATCTATCCCCTCAGCGCCTCTTGCGCGGCAAATGTCTTTTCCTTGCATTTTCCCCCATTTTTCGCGGTTGATCAATCCATCATTTGTCCGCAACTTCTTCAGACGAAATGATCTATGATCATTATACATACACGCCCATCGATTAGATCCATTGTACATATGCTAGATTTTTCACAATCATCCAGTCAATTAGGGTGCCCCTTAATGTCTATAAATAACTCCATCTTCTCCTCCAGGCAATTTTGGCCATCTTCAAGCCCAACACTCGCCGCATCTCGGCCAAAGAGCGTATCCAGGTGACAGCTGGAGTCCCCTGAGGTGTCGAGGGCTCGCGGAGGAGGAGGTGCGCCCAAGGCCACCGTCGTCGGCTACCTCTGCTCCATGCCTTCTCTAACAGGTAAGAGCTGCGCATTTCATCATTTTTAGGTAGATTTAAATTCTAGCATTTTATTTATATCTTTAGTTTAGTGACTAGGCCTTAGTTTTAGTGTAATTAGGTTACTTCGCAGTTCGTCGGAGCTCCACTCCGGTAAACGATTTCACTTGTGTTCCGCCCGTTGGCCGCCCGCTGACTACCTCTATTTCCTTCTCCTGCCATTTCCCCACGCCTCGCCCCACTCCATTCAACTCGATCCCCTGCGAGCGAGATTTAACCCTTCCACCTTCGCCGCTCACCTGAAGAGCTCCGTCGTGCCTATTTCCCATCCATTTCGACAAATAAGAGCCCCCAACCTCTTGGTTTTGTTTGTTGAGTTTCCTGCATGCGTTGGAGGGCCAAAGGACCCACTTTGGGTCAATTTTTGCAGGAGAAAAGGTACATGGGCACCCATTTCTTCATCGACCTCATGGAGGAACCCCAACGCACGCCAGATTTCTGATACTTCCAACCACTCGAGGACCTCCGCAGGAACCTTTTGAGCCATTTCGAAGCTTCAAAGAACGTCAGAGACACGGGAGAGGAGGAAACGAAGTTCGTCTTCTCCGGCGTTCTTCCCTGTTCTTCGTTTGTGCTTCCCTGTCGTCCGATCAGATGCAACGCCCCAGTTTTCATCAGAGCCATTGGATGAAGCCCAGCCTCGACCGTCAAATCAGCTCCGCTGATATAATCCCTTCGTCCAGCAGTGCATCGTCATCGGCCGTTGTGCGAGCACCACGTGTATAAGTGAAGTCATCCCCGTCGTTCGCCAGCGTCTCTTTTGGGGTAAATTCCAAATTCTACCTCGCATTTTTGTATCTTATTATGTCGTCCTATAAATACTGGTGAATGTTATAACTAATTTAGATATTTTACAGATAGGCCCCTGTATTTATTTAAATTGCTTTTGGGTCCAGTCCAGCTCAGCTCACGTGTTGTCCTACGTGAGCTGGGCAAATTGCAGGGACACCCCTGCAAGTTTTTGTATTTATATTTAGTCCAATAAAAATGAAATTAACAATATATATTTTTGTGAAAATTGTTAGGAGACCCCTGAATTTTATGTATTTGCATGTTGGTCCCTCCCAGACTGTGTCACGTGTAGTCCAATGTGATGGGTAAATTACATGTATACCCTAGCGAATTTTGTAAATATAAAATGATATTGAAAAATAATATATACTTTATTACATTAGCACATTTGTAGATGAACCCCTGATGTTTATTCTTATTGCATTTATGTCCCTGTCGGGACCTATATTTTTATGATTTTCATCTATTTATTATATATAGTTATTTTGCTCCTAAAAATCCACAAAAATAGGATTAAATGCTCTATGCCTTACACTTTCATGCCCATATTTTTAACTGACATATTTTACATTTAATCTATTTATTAAAACATAATGGAGCCTATTTATTCCCTGTTTAACTTGTAAAATATTAAAAAAAATATAAAAATATTTCTAAAAATTCCAAAAATTATATATAACATATTTTTTCCTATTTTAATTTCAGACCAAAAATCACTAAAATTTGAAAAACAAAAAGCTTAAAAACTAAAAAACCCCCAAAATCTCTTATAAAAATCTAAAAAATCCTTAAAAAGTCCAAAAATATATTTTTCTTTTTTATAATTTTATTATATTAAAATTGATTTGTGTAATTTTAGGACCAATTTGTTATTTTTAAAATCCAAATCAATTTCGGGTATTATATTTAATCCCTTCTTTGGGATATTTTTGACTTTAAAAATGCATAAAAAATATAAAAATATAAAAATCACAAAAATATTATATTTATTGTATTTGACCTATTTTTACATATTTAGGTATTTATAGTATCTATATATATCTTATATTGTATTTATACATATACATATATATACATTGTGTTTAAATGGAAAAGAAATATAAAACTGAAAAATATGAAAAGAAAATACAAAACTATAAAACCAAAAATAAAATAAAAAAATAAAAAATAAAAAACCCACAAAAAATAATAATATGGACAAGAAATATAAGGCAGATTTTTTAGCAGTATTCATGCCTCCTTCTCCCGTTTGCTCCCAATGTTCGACGTCTACACGTACTTAGACACTATACACCTTGTTGTATATTTCTTATAAATTTTAACTCCACATTTTTAAGATTTAATTGCTTTATTCATTATTATGGGTTATCTGTTAATTAATTGAGGTTTATTGAGCGGACAACGCATCGATTACGGTCTCGCCTTGTGAGACCATACGACCCTCCGTTTTCCTCAGTTATCATGCACCGGGACGTCAGATGAGGTTGAGCAGTGGTTGAAGAGGGTCATGAAGGTAGTTCGAGTGATACGCACACCACGAGACGCGTGGCTATCTTTCATGGAGTATTCATTGACAACTTTCACAGAGAGATGGTGGGAGGCTACAGTTTATGAGCTAGGACGCGAGCCCACATGGATGATTTTGAGACGAGATTCAGATCTCACTTCTTTTCTGGGAAGTGGAAGGAGTCCCAGTGCCGACTGTTCGCAGAGCTTCGACAAGGACAGATGATAGCTAAAGAGTATTTTGTTCGCTACACCAAGCTGTCACGATACACACCTTCAGCTATTGCATTTCCAGATGAGAATCGAGAAAAATTCATCAGAGGTATGAGAGAAGAGGTGCAAGAGAAGCTACTCGGATTACGTATCACTTCCATCTCTGAGGCTATTGATGCAGTAGAGAAGTTTGAGGATATCCGAGAGAGACGCTTTGGGAGTTCGTTTTGAGCAACACCTATGCTAAAATTATATTTTGGACCGATTCGACGATAGTTCCAGCAGCAGAGGTCAGCTAGGCGGTTTCGACCTACAAGTTTGGAATTTTCCGGTAATGCTCCCTCATCTTCAACCACTACCTTAGGAGGAGCACTCGTCAGACGTGGCACTGGTTCCGTACGACCATGTGGATCGTAGAGAGTGGACAGACCCCCGACAAGACTGATTCGGAGCACATACATGACTATCACGCCTACCTCATCTGTGAGATGCTACTTGTGCAATGAGTGCGATCATTACCAGTATCAGTGTCCACAGACTTCTGGTGAACCTCGACTGCAATCACATTCGTCACAGCCGCAGGTACAACATACGAGGAGTTTCCGTGGTACAAACTCCAGCTTTAAGAGATTGCCGAGACAGACACAGATCGCGACAAGTTCGAGTATTGCATCAGCTAGGAAGGGTCAGCTACATGCAAGGACTGAGAAGCAAGCACGATCAACCGTTACCGTGGTGAAAGGTATGGTCTCAATCTAGGGCCGACCTTTCCATGTTTTATTTGATTATGGAGCGACACATTCTTTTATTACGTGGAGATTACTAGCTTCATTAGGTAGAGTTACAGAGACTTTATATCCTCCATATCACATTTGTGGGCCAGGTGTCTTGCTATTCATCATTTCCCAGATAGTCAGGGAGTTACTAGTGTTGATTTGTGGTCATGAGATGATCGCAGATTGTCTCTACGACAACTTGATGAGTTTGACTTGATTTTGAGCATGGATTGGCTATTACTTCATCATGCTCTTGTAGAATGTTTTAGGAAGACGACTGTCTTCAAGATTCCAGACTTGCATGAGTTTATAATTGAGGGTACATTACACGACTCCAAAATGGAGTACATTTTAGTGTTGCGAGCTCAGAAACTTGTTGACCAGGGATGTGATTGATATTTAGCATTTGTTCGAGAGACATCTGATCACGAGCCGATGTTACAGGACATCAGAGTAGTATCAAACTATCCAAATGTATTTCCTATGAGTTACCAGGGTTACCTCTTGAGAGAGAGATTGAATTTGAGATTACATTATTTGATACACAACCGATCTCGATAGCCCCATATCGCATGACACCAGCTGAGTTAAGAGAGTTGAAGGTGTAGTTACAAGAGTTACTTAACTTGGGATTCGTGAGACCAAGCACTTAACCTTCGGTGCTCCAATTCTATTTGTCAGGAAGAAGGATGCATTGTTGGAAGAAAAGAATGAGAAGATTTTTATTCGAAAGAACCTGAGGCTCTCTTATATAGAGAAAGCCTATGGGTAAATTACATAAGATGGACAAGGAAAATAAACATAACAGAAAAGTACAAAAACTCTAGAAATATCTCTACACTCCCCCTCAAGATGGAGCATATATGTCAATCATGTTAGCTTGGAAGAACATTTATGAAATGACCCTCTGAGTAATGACTTGGTAAAGATGCCTGCAGTCTGCTCTCCTAAACTGACATGAGAAGTAGAAATCAAGCCCTTATGAATCATATCTATGGTATAGTCGTAGTCTACCTCAATAGGTTTTGTTCTTTCATGAAATGCAGGATTATTAGCAATAAATAATGCTTCTTGATTGTCATATTGTAATTGCATGGGTAGAGATACATCTATATGCACATCTTCTAATACAGCTCGAACCCACATCATCTTCGTACTTGCCTGCACCATGGCCCTATACTTAGATTCAACACTAGATCTAGCTATCACCACATGTTTCTTGCTTTTCCAAGAAACCAAGGAACTGCCAACAAACACTGTAAAAATTGAAGTAGATTTCCGATCCCTATGGCATCCTGCATAATCTGCATCAGCACATACAGAAATAGAAAGATTTGTTTCTTTCTTGAACAAAACTTCTACACCCAGAGATGACTTTAGATATCACAGTATCATATATATGGCATCCATATGTACTTGTCTGGGTTGTTCCATGAACTAACACACCCGACTTACAATAAAAGTGGCGTTAGGTCTAGTGATAGTAATATAGAGAAGCTTTCCCACCATTTCTCTATATCTTCTTCTGTCAACCTCCTCTGTATCATCTTCATATAACTTCATACTAGGATCCATGGGAGTAGTCGAGGATCGACAACCGATCATGCCCGTCTCAACAAGCATATCTGTAATATACTTCCTTTGGGTCATCACAAGACCCTTCCATTCCTATCAAATTCCAACCCCAGAAAATATCGTAGGGTACCAAGATCCTTAGTCACAAACTAATGGCCTAGAAATGCTTTTGCCATCTTTATCCCATGCATATCATCTCCTGTAACAAGTATATCATCAACATATACCATGATAACGACAATACCTATGAGAGTCTTCTGGACAAACAAAGAATGATCAACATTTGATCTTTTGAACCGTTGCTTCTGAATTAGGTCTGAAAGCTTCTGAAACCACGCTCGCAGGCTTTGATTAAGATCATATATGGCCTTGTGAAGTCTACAAACCATCTGACACCCCCCTCAGCAGCAAACTTTGGAGGCTGCTGCATATAGACTTCTTCCTGTAGATCCCCATATAAAAAATGCATTCTTAACATCAAGCTGAAACAAGGGCCAATCACATACCACAGCGACTGAAAGAAGGACATGTAGAGTGGAATAACGTGCAACCAGAGAAAATGTGTCCATATAATCCATGCCATAGGTTTAAGTGCCTACACGTGCCATTAGCCTCGCTTTGTAACAATCGAGGCTACAATCCGCATGATATTTGACAGTAAATACACATTTACAATTGACAACAGAAGCTCCGGGGGGGGAGCAACAACCAAGCTCCATGTACCACGAGACCACAGAGCAACCATTTCCTCCATGGATAAATGCCAGTAGCTATCCTTCAAGGCATCCTGATAATGGTATCTCCACGGTAGATAAGGCCACAACAAACCTCTAAAAATTACCAGTAAAGCGATGGAATGAAACCTGTGAAGCAAGTGGCTACGATGCGTACCTCCTCTTTCGCTTCCTTAAGGAAATAGATGCATCCAAATCACCAACAGTACCCACTGGTATGCTATTCCCCTGTAAAGATCCCTATACTTGCACATTTTCAGTCCCATCGTTAGTCATATCACCTGGACATACCTGGGGCGTGGTGGATAAATAATAACTTCCGTGAGCAGGGACCGAACAACGGGTATAAAATCTCGGTAAAGGTGGTAGTGGTGGTTGTGGAGGTGGTGGTGGTGGTGGTGGTGGTGGAGCAGTAGGAGTTGGTATGTGAACAGACAGACACAAAGGAGGTGGCACATAAATCTCACCATAAGCAATAGAGGAAGTCAACTTGTCACCTGTAGCCGAAAAATACATCACAGACTCAAAGAAGGTGACATCAACACTGACATAATATCTCTTGTTCATAGGATCATAGCATCTGTAACCCTTTTGAGTACGAGAGTACCAAAGAAACACACTTGAGAGCCCTAGGTGAGAGCTTATCAAGTCCCGAAGTCAACATGCAATAATTCGAAAGGGGGGCTACTGCCCCGAGGCTCACGACTAGGGAAAGTAGATCTGTGATGTTTTCCCAACTGACACGCTGCACACTGAAAAGAAGAACTCGGGGAAATATGGGGCAAGAAATAATGCAACTTTTGAAGAGAGAAGTGACCAAAGTGTAGATGCCAAGTAAAAGGAGAGATTGTTCCACTGGACTTAGATGAGACACCAGCATAGGGAGTTCAGACCAACCGATAGAGACCATCTTGCTCACGACCACAACCAATCACCCTGCCCGTAAGAATGTCCTGAAAAAGAAGAGACGATGAGTCAAAAATAGCGCGACAGTACAAATCCTTCGTAATCTGACTGATAGCTAGTAAGTTCATTGAAAAATCTGGAGCATGCAAGACATTCTGTAGATGCATAGAGGGTGTCAAACTGATCTCCCATGTCTAATGATGGGCGAATGAGTCCCATCTGCTATCCCTGGCAGAACCTCCATGTATGATGTAAGCTTATCTTTGTCTCGATAAAGATGATGTGTCGCGCCGAAAGTCCATAATCCATTCATAAATATTAGAACTATGATAGGATGTAAAGGCATAAGCACTACCTGATGTGCTAGTCGGGCCTGACGTACTGGTAGAAGTTGAAGTTGCTATGTCTCGAGTGACCTCTTGGAAAGTCAGTAGAGGCAGGGGGCATGATATCACATAATCTGGCGACAAGATCCTCAAACCGTTGATCTGAAGTAGATGGTTGTGGAGGCATAGCGTGCTCGGCTACACAGGCTGATGCAGGAAAACCATGCTTAGAATAGCATGTATCCTCCATATGACCGGACGATGATAGAAGGTGCATGGCTGACGGAAGCGGCCACCTCGCCCATGAGGTCCAGGGTCACAGAAAGAAGAAGAGACTCCTCTGCCTCTAGAAGTTGCCATCGCCGAAGGAATTGGAGTATAGCAGTAGAGGGAACTGTAATCCAGATAAGCCATCGATACACTTCCTCCATTGAAGGAATAGTAGCATCCACCAGGATCTACGAGCAAGCTGCATCATATTCCGGGTCAAGTGTTTCTAGTATGACCCCCACCATTGTAGCATTTCGGAATGTCTTCTGCTTCTCAGGGGTCACTGTAAGGGGAATGATGCTGTAGAGATTCTCAAACATCTCTCGCAAGGATGTATATAAGGAATGCAAAGGTCGACCATTTTGCTCGACCGTAAATATATCATGCTCAAGTGGGAGGATCTTGGTCTCGTTTCTCATACGCGAGTATGTCAGGACAAGGATGTCCCACATTGCCTTAGCAGTGGGCTGATGGAGTACATCATTAGCAATCTCCATCGTCAGTGTGCCTGAAAGCCAGATCTTGGCATACGAATCATCAACTTCCCATGAGGCATAAACCCCAGTCTTCTCTGTCAGTTTCGGTAAGAATGTGCTTCTTACCATTGGATTTCATGAGACTCATGAACTGCATCGCATAAAGCTCGAAATTCGCCCCTATCTTGACTAGGGCGCTGGACCTTTGAAAGCACTAATGGAGGGCATGTCGACTTTATTTTCTAACATTGATGCCAGAGATGGAGAACTAGGGTTTGTAGACCAAGGAATAAACGTCTACATAAACATCCAAGGATTTGAGTGCATATGTAGACTTATGTACTCAAATCCATGAGGAACGAGAGAGAGAAGGAGACGGGAGTGGCGTCGGGTAGAGGGTGGTGTGTATGTGGTGGAGGGGATGGCGCTGGCGGCTAGATTGGTGGCAGGGTGGAGAGAGGGGCGGCGAGAGGAGAGGCGACAGGAGGAGGGCAGCGGGAGGAGAGGCGACAGGAGGAGGGCAGGCGGGAGGAGAGGCGACAGGAGGAGGGGCGACGGGAGGGTGGTGGTGATGGCGAGATGAGGGAGAGAAGGTGGCGGTGCCACCGAGAGGAGAGGAGAGGACGGCTAGGGGTGGTGGCTTTGATTCCATGTTGAAAGAAAAGAATGAGAACATGTTTATTCCAAAGAACCCTAGGCTCTCTTATATAGAGAAAGTCTATGGGTAAATTACAGTCAATACCGCCAGATGAGCGGTTGCGCGTCGATAAGATGGACAAGGAAAATAAATATAACAGAAAAATACATAAAACCTAGAAATATCTCTACATGGATCGATGATATTGTGTATTGATTACCAGCAACTGAACAAGAGAACGGTGAAGAACCGTTATCCTTTGTCGTGCAGCGATGATTTATTTGATCAGCTTCATGGATCTTTGGTGTTCTCGAAGATCGACATTCGATTTGGTTATCATCAGCTAAGGATCCGAGAGTCCGATATCCCAAAGACAGCTTTCATGACTCGTTATGGACAATATGAGTTTGTAGTGATGTCGTTTGGGCTCACCAATACCCCTGCAACATTCATGGATATGATGAACATGATCTTCTGTCCATACATATTTGTGGCGATATTCATTTATGACGTTTGATTTATTCTCGGAATGAAGGAGATCACGCGAATTATCTGAAGATTGTCCTGGACACATTGCGAGAGCACAAGTTATATGCCAAGCAGAGCAAGTGCGAGTTCTGGTTGTCCTAGGTCTTATATCTTGGGCATGTCATTTCGGAGAAGGTATCGCAATTGATACTGCAAAGATTGAGACAATCATGTCTTGAGAGCAGTCCAAAATAGTTACTCAGATTTGAAGCTTCCTTGGATTAACAGGCTATTACAGCTACTTCATCAGTGGATTTTCACGCATTGTTATTCCATTGATATGATTGACACATAAGGGAGTTCCTTTCAATTAGGATGATTGAGTAGGCCTTAAGAAACTGAAGGAAAGATTGACGACAACGCCCATTCTTGCGCTTCCTTCAGGCACTTAGGATTATACAGTTTATACAGATGCATCAGGAGAAGGTTTAGGAACGACAATGATGCAGAGAGGTCACGTGATTGCATACACATAATGTCAGTTGAGGCCGCATTTGCGAAATCAATCAACCCATGACTAGGAGTTGGCGGCAGTTGTCTTCGTCTTGAAGATCTGGCGCCACTATCTTTATGGGGCAAATTTTGAGATTTTCACAGATCACAAGAGTTTAAAGTACATCTTTGATCAAAAAGAGCTGAACATGAGACAATGCAGGTGGCTTGAGCTACTAAAGGAACACGATTGCACGATCTCTTACAACCCCGATAAGGGAAACGTGGTGGCAAATGCTCTTAGCAAGAGAGCTCATGCAGAAGGTACGGTGAACTGGTTATACACGTGGTATATGCTAGTAGCTTTGACCTATTGGCATCCTTAGGAGAGTGCATCCATATCTATTGTTGTGCCCTCACGATTCAGCAGTCTTTGGGATGGCATAATAAAAGGATAGAGAACATATACTTGGATTCGAGACAGATACATGTGTGCTATCAAGGACAAATTTAATGATTTTGTAGTGATAGAATCTATTTTGTGGAAAGCAGGTCGGGTCATTGTGCCCAACGACGAGCACTTATGCAGAGATATTCTTGATGAGGCACACAATTCACGATTATCTATTCAACATGACAACATAAAGATGTATCATGATCTGCGCTAACATTTCTGGCAGGATAGGATGAAGCGCGATGTGGCACATGTTAGCAGATGCATGACCTGTCAGATGGTCAAGGCTGAGAACAGGAAACCACCAGGCTATTTCAGTCAGGGAATGCGGAGAGTATCTCTACGGATTGTGTCACAGGATTGCCAAGGACACCAGGTGACCATAATTCTATCAGGGTTATTGTTGACAGGTTGACCAATTCAGCCAATTTTATACCTATCGGCATGACTTACACTCCATCTAGAATGGACAGATTATATATGCAAAATATTATCAGATTTCATGGTATACCATGCGAGGTGGTGTCTGACAGAGACTCGATATTTACATTGCACTATTGGCATCAATTCATATAAGCACTGTAGACAGAATTGAATTTGAGTTTCGCATACCACCCGCAGATCGACGGACAAAGCGAGCGCACCATTCATACATTTAAGGACTTGTTACGTGCGTGCACTTTTGAGTGGAAAGGATCTCGGAAGGACCACCTGTCGCTGGTAGGATTCACATATAATAACAACCATCATTCCGGTATGGGCATGGCGCCATTCGAAGCCTTATATGGGCAAATATGCCTCACATTTCTCAGTTGGCATGAAGTAGGTGATCATGATCTATATTCCATGGATCTCCTGGGGGAGACTGTGAGGGTTGTTGATCTTGTTAAGAGAAGTCTTCGAACGGCACAGAGCCGCCAGAAGAGTTATGCAGACCATCAGAAAAGAGATTTGGAGTTTCAAGTACCCAATCCTCTTCTCTTACTTCTTTTGCATATATGACTTATTAAGATTTAATTTAATCTGAACGCATTCCTATAATTACAGGTAGGAGATTGGGTATTCTTCCAAGTATCTCCCATGAAGAAAGTGCAGAGATTCTGTATTCGTGGCAAGCTGATGTCATAATATGTTGGACCTTTTGAGATTCTTACTCGTGATGGGAAGGTGGCTTGCTGAGTAGCCCTTCCTCCACACCTTTCAACTATCCATGACGTCTTTCATGTATCCAACTCGAGGAAGTATGTGCATGACCATCGACACATCATCAGCTACGAGAATCTTGACGTGGAGCTCGACTTGACATACGAGGAGAGGCCAATGCAGATACTTGACAGTATTGTGAAGAAGCTTCGCAGCAAGGAGACTCCCTTGGTCAAGGTGCTATGGCGCCGACATGGTGTCGAAGAGGCGGCATGGGAGACCAAAACAGACATGCGAGCACGATACTTGCATCTCTTTTCAGGTAATCATCAGAACAAGCTCATTCAGTTATATATGTTGTAAGAATATGGCTTGTTTTTCCTTTGAGGTTTTTATGCGTTCAAAATCCTTTGAGGTTTACCTTAACTCGAGTCTCGAGGATGAGACTCCCTTTGAGGTTTTATATATACTCTCAGATTCAGTGCATAAAAACATCATGTAATATAGAAAGATGGGACAGAAGTGCAAGCCTGCATGCAACCTTCCCACTTCTTTAAATGATTTCAAAGGGACCCTCAAACCTGAGTGCAAACCGTCCTCACAAACCAAACTTATGTAATCTCTTCATAGGAGAGACTTTTAAGAAGATAAAATTGCCCACCTCAAACTTGAGATATCTGTGCATAGTATCACTGTAACATACACTAACTCATGGTTGGATGTGAGAAGGTGCATTTTTGCATACACACACACAAGAACACACACATATTATGTGCATACACACGCACGCACGCATGCATGCATAAATAATGTGCTTGTGCAAAATTTTGCATTAATTTTCAGTTATCCATAAATTTAATCTATTGGACAATGTGCCATAACTTAATGACCATGCTTGTTATCTGCATAAAGACTTAAAGATGTGTAGTGGAGAAGATCAAGGTTGGTGTCTATCTGTATGAAAACCATGTAAATACTGTGCATGTCAAGTTTCTCAGGATTAAAAGCTCGCATATACAGATCCACACAATCACTGAGGACATACAACTAATACTACATAAATGTGAGGCCTCCTAACTTGGAAGAGAACTTCATCCGTGTGCTCGCAACTTAGATTGCAGAGGGTGACATAACTGGGCCTCCCATTCCGTTGATGGCAGAGGCACCGATAAGAAAAACACCGCATATTAGATACTAAAGAAGATGAAAAATAATAGGGGGAATCCAGTGTGCCATATGAGGTGTGTCTACATAACGAAATGACTTTGCAGAAGAAAAGAAATGAACTTCAAAAAAGGCATATTCTTTCACCAAGATTACTCACCTTAAAAACAGAACCAAATCCCCCTTGTCCTAATTTATAAGATTGATCAAAATCTCCAGTGGCAGATTTTAATTCTTCATAACTAAACATCTTAGGTTTGATTGTCAGTGCTAGAAATTCTGCATAATTGTTTCAAAGGTTAATGCATATCTAAATTTATATGAATAGATACACATATCAAAACTTAAGCAGACATACATGAATCAGATTTCTTGATCTAAAAGAAAGTTTACCTTCATCCTGTGCCCTTCTAAGGTTCCACCTCCATATGAAAACTCCAATTACAAACATTATCAACAAAAACAGAAAAGCTGCTGAAATCCCTGCAATTAGTGGAACCTTACTCTTTTTTCCTGCTGTAGGTTTTTCTGAAAAACACAAAAAGTTAGTGTTATTCAAGACATAAATAAAAACCTAAACAGAAAATGGACGACTTTGTTTTGCTCCTTCCATGTTAAAATAAGAGAATACAAGAAGAATAATTAAAATACTCTCTTGATATACATGTGTGGATACAACACAGGAATAAATATTCCAATTTCTGATTTTTCCATTTGCCTTACGGTAATGAGTACACATAACTGGCATAGATTGACCAACATGTATTAATGGATGTGCCATATATCCTAACCTAGAGGATGCAGGAGTTTAATAGCCAGGAGAAAATGATTTAACATATTAAGGTAATTCTGTACTGACTACTGACACTTGGTAAGATGAAATGAACATATATTATAGAATATCCCTCCTTTCTAATCTTAATTAACCCTTCTAGTTACAAGTTTCTAGTGTGGCAAGGACCAACACAATTGCCTTCATATCAAGTGTGTTTCATTAAAACAGATTTTCATAATACCTGTATTTAAATCAAGGGCTGAAATTGTTGGTCCATATGACATCCTATTTGGGGCACAACAAGTCCCTTTTCCAGCCCAAAAGAGATGGATTTCAAGGTAATTTTCCGTAACAACAGCTGTGAGGTTCACTCTTACTGCAGTTTTGGGAGACCCTCCAGCCTTCTTGGTAATGTCAAAGTCTTGTTCGACACGTTTTCCCTAGAAAACAGTAAGATTATAATCAAGTAGAAAGCATACAATTTTGGAAATGGTTTATAGTAACAAAATCAAATTTAGAGAAAAGAATATTTTCTAACATGAATACTATTAGACTAGTTGAATTTCAACACCAAAATATAATGTATTGGAAGCTTTAAGATGGGTTAAAGGATTGTGGATGAGGATCCAAAACTTTTGTCAACATTACATGTAACCTCCCTTTTTCTTTGATTAAGAAAGAAAATAAAAAAATCATCACAAGTGTATGATAAGGCATCTCCTACTGAGTTTTTTTCCCTTCTATTGGGAAGCATTTTCGTGTAAATCATTGCATTCATGAATGTGTTGTATTCCATATGGTATAAAAGCTGATGGATGTGAATTGTGGACTTCTTTTTAAACATCCTAAATAAATTGATTGTTAGAAAACTAACATAGCTTTGATACAATGTTAGAAATATGAAATGTGGAAGTGTAATAAGAGATAATAGGATAAACATAAAAACACCAGGATTTTTACGTGGAACCCTGCTCCCTAAGGAGCGTGATGAAACCACGGGAAAATATCAAAGGGTTGATTCGTGCATTGAACTTTCCCATCTGATACAAGAGGTCTAAGGCTTCTTATATAGCCTCCACAGACCCTCTGTTTCCCACCACTGGTAGATGTGGGACTAAACATTGGATGCATATACTCCAACACTCCCCCTCAAGCTAGAGCATGCATTGCTCAACTTGGACAAACAGAATGAAATCTCAAACTCACAATACAAGACGCCACGAACGAAATCAACTCAATGCAAACACAATTGTCGGTTGTTGTTGAGGACGTTGCTTCTCATGTCGTGCAGGTGAGGAGGAAACAACGGGCTGGAGCATGAGTCGAATTGGGTCTCCTTATCAGAGAATGTGTGCTATGTACTATGCTTGTCATTGTCACATAAACTGAAAAGAGTCTCCTCGTCAGAGTACTCTGGTCTGCCACAAGTAGAAGACAGAATCATGTTGACCACTGCTCCATCTCTGAAAGGCAAACTGAAAAAGCTTTGGATATATCCTCATCGGAGTCAACAGTCACTGGAGAATGGAGTCTAAAAAGTCTCCTCGTCGGAAAATTGGATCTCCCCCATACTGGCTCAAAGAATGGGATCTCTACTCTAGAGTCCCTATGAAACTACATGAAAGCCCTAGCCCTCATGGTATGGGAAACGTGATCCCTACTCTGGAGTTCATATGGATCACATGAAAACTTCGAGACAAAAACAAAAGAGGGGGATCGCACAAAAGATGGCAAACATGTGCAAATCAAACCGAAAACTCGGAATCTGATTGTTGAGTCTGAAACTGAAAATCTATAGAGTCTGAAATCTGGCTGGCCTGGAATATGGAGAATATGAAAATGTGGCCTGCAACTCTACACAATACCCCCTTCTACCATACTTGTCGGAAATAATGGCATCGACAAATTTGGAGAAAACAAGAAAATGGGAAAACAAAATAATAACAAAAAAACCAATAAGACGATCTCAATAATATTTTTTTTTCGATTTTTCTTGCTTTTTTTAATCAATTTTTGCCTATACGGATTTTTTTGTACGATCTATTTTTTTCGACTGTTCTTTTTTTATAGTCGTCTCTCCCCTTTTTCCTATGTACAGTTTTTTTGTGTAGGCATCTTTTTCTAAACAAAACCTCTTTTTAAAAAATGAGGCCACTCCATTTTTTCAGCCTCTTTCCTCTTCCCTTTTTCCTTTTTTTTTTAAATTAGTCCAACTTTGGGCTCAAAAACTCGGCTCTCCTTTTTTTCACAGCCCAATCGGGCTTCAGGCCCCTTTTTTCTAACAGAGTCGCCTCCCACATGGTCTCTTATTTAGGGCTCCCACCAGGGAACCCTTTTCTCGACGAACACCACCCCCAGCTTTGCTTTGTTGGTACTATCGCCTGTGCATGCTGGAGAAAAGGCACCGCCCTTGGTGATGAGGTGTCGCTTGGGTGACGGAGAAGAGCGGCTCTGCCATGGATCTTCTCCTGATGATGCGAAGGAGAGGCCTCGCCGCCTGAAGGTATATGTGTTGCATCACCTGGAGGGTGTACGACATTGCTGCCGCTTAGAAGCTGGAGGGTGAAAGCTCGCCACCTACGCAATGGAGGAGATGATCTCCATGAGCTACGCCCGCACGAGGTTCCTGCTGAGGGATCGCATAAGGATGCTCAGCTCCGAGGGGGAGATGCGCCCTTCGCCATCTGTGTCGAATAGGGAGAAGGCCTTCCACCGAGTCTCCACATCCCAGAACGAGTAAATCTCCACGTCGTTGCCTTGAGGCGTAAATGTTCCAAACTGACTCGTCATCGGTTGGAGGTGCGACCCAATTGGAGATCGAAAGACATTGCCCCCCACAGGGGCTTCTTCAGTGCCGTAATGGGAATCCGCCGCCTGGAGGGGATCAATGATGGGGGTAGCGTCGCTGGAACGTGCGAGGCACCGCTTGGAATGCGCGAGGGAAGGAGAAATCACCTTGACCTTTTGAAATCCCTGGGGGGAACAAAACCTCCATTGTTTTTTTATACAATGGCAGTATGAAACACAAGCAACGGGAGAAACACTATCGCAATATTAAGGAATCCTGCAAAAAAAAATATGGCGATGATCTTCAGGGCTAAATAAATCTGGGCAGAATTAGGGTTTCAATAGAAAAACTCTAGAACCAAATTAGGGTTTCGAAAGAAATCCTAGAACCTGATCTTGAATATGAACAAATCACGAACATGATTTTCATCAACTTATCCACGAGAATCAAACCCCCTCTGTTAACATATTAGGAAACTAACATATCTCTGATACTATTTTAAAAATACGAAATGTGGAAGCATAATCAAAGATAATAGAGTAAACATTAAATAACACTAGGATTTTTATGTGGAATCTACTCCCTAAGGAGGGGATGAAACCATGAGGGAAGGCCTCAAAGGAATGATTCGTTCATTGAACTTTCTCATATGATAGAAGATTCGGGGCTTCTTATATAGCCCCTATATATCCTCCAAGTCCTACCACTAGTAGATGTGGGACTAAACACTGGATGTGGTAATTAGGCTCAGGAGTGATCCAATAACCCATCTACCTCATATGACGCATATACTCCAACAGTGATGACAACGGTTCTCAGTAGCGAATCCTTTAACGAAAAATGTTATAGCAAATTATGCAATTATGTATCTGAAATAAAACATATTTAAGTTTGCATAATTGGTAAGTTCTTGTGTACGAATAAGGATACATATTATGGTCACTTTGAATTGCATACAACCGATGTTATAAATAGGCAGATCATGTAAGCAGATGTGAAGTTGTTGATCTAAGAAGTTAAATCGAGGACACAGTCAACATCATATATCCAGAGACGATCTTCAGTCTGAAAAAAATATGGTAATCTTCTCCAAAGACTGATGTCTGACACTCTTGATGCAAGTCCTTTATATAGGAATAGAAATTTGAAAGTTTCAATCTAATCAAGTTAAAAAGTTAACTTGATGAGTTGGAGAAATATTAAGATATCTATCATCGACTATCACAAGATGAGCGCTCAACTTTTAATCGGTGAACAATATACATTTATATATCCAAGTATTACATTTCACAGACCATTTGATGGTTGGATAAGTTTTATATCGACGAGCGGGTATGCATTTAAGGATATATGATGTGTATGATCTTTAAAATGAATTATCCAAATTTATACTTTAGTATCTAATATGCCACTAGTATCATTCCTAGTAAGGATTATGTCATCGATATATACTAGCATAGCAACCGTTACTTTCTCTAATTTCTTGACGAATAGAGAAAACCAACCTTGAACACAATGTCGGATAGTTTTTGAAGCCAGGCTCTGGGGCTTTGTTTGAGACCATGTATAGCTTTGTAGAGTCTACACACCTTCTGATACTTCCCTTTGGTCTCAAAACTCGATGGTTGCAGCATATAGACATCCTTATTCAGATCACCATAACATACATCTTTCACATCAAGTTGGTCAACCAAGAGAGCTGGACTCCAATGGAAATAAGAAGCATCATCTGTTACGCCTGCTCCTGCGCGGATCTAGGATACCCATTTACATAACACTCACAGTATCATCTTCGCTAGAGATCGCATTAGGTTATTGAAATTTAGGGATTTTTTTGCATTTAGTTTTCGAATGGCATTCACCTTCAACTAATAAGTCATATAACTAGAATATGACACTAGTGATATTGCATAAATTTCCAGAACATTTAACATGTAACAAAAGAAACTGCAAAATATACATGTATCCTAATTTTAGCAGAAGAGAAAGGAAATCATTTATAATATCTTGAACAAAAACTATAACATGTATACATGTTGATAGTAACTGCAGAATCTGAGGTTTAACTCTCCCAATACCACGATGCAGGTGTTTTGCTAGCAATCCATGCAATAGGGAGAAAAGAATATCAACGAAATGTCGAGCACATCTAATTAGTTAAAAATAACAGGGAAATTTAGTGGCCCTAAAAGAAAGCAAGTAAATAGGAATTGACAATTAAAATTTAGAGTTACTTGCATTGAAATAGTTTTCCAAGTTGTTTTGTAGAGGTAAATCTCATGACTTACCCATCCTACCTCAATTACCTATATGTAGCATTTCATGTATTGGTTATAGTTAGCATTTTACACTATGAGTATAAGTCAACAAGGAAAGCCTTCGGGTTGGGGTGTCTCCGTAGGAATGCAGTGGAGTAAAATGCATCCTAAATAAGTTCCCAACACGTCCACTAGCTATGTCTAACAACTGTGTTAGTAGCTCGTAGTGTGGTAAGGATAATTTTTATAATATGATCTTTTCTCTTTTCCAGGAACTGTAACCAAACTAAACTGTACTCAACTCAACTGAAATCAAGCTTCATTGTAACCAACTGTAGATGATCTCAAACTAAACTATAATTCATTTCAACTCTAGTCCAACTTATTTATGACTCATTCCAGCTCAATTGTAACTTCTCCAAATTCAACTGTAACTAATTTAGATGTAGCCATAGAGGATCCAGAATGTAGCCATCACCAAGCCTATTGCAGAACGGTAACAAAAACTCAAGCGGTGAGGTAGTCTCCTAAGAGACCCTTTCGTATATACTTTATGTGAATGGATATCCGTAGATTCCAAAGCAACTCTGTAACTTCCTTATTAAAATTATAATAATACCATCTTCCTTGATCTAGTGATCCACTTTGGCTGAAGATGTGTCCATTGTATTTGTCCAGGACATTATAGAAAGGAAATCTTAATAGTATTGCCATATGAATGTCGTAGAGAAGGTATGGGCACATTAATAAAAATGAGAATAATAGTTTTTGATGTATAAGGAGGTAACCTATCTCTTCTTATATAAGAAGTTTCTTGTAGGGTTATAGTGAGGGTACCCCACAAAAGACACATATACCCTAAAGGGTTTCAAATAGAAGAAAATAGTTGGTAAGCTCGCATAAAATTAAACTAAAATCCAGATCTAATAAACAAGCTTCTCATCTCACGTAAAAAAACATGATGAGAACATTGAGGCTACAAGTGGCTATCAATTTTGATCAATAATCAAGCCACTAAACTAAGAGTTAAATGAGGAAAATTTGGAGTTTCTACATTAAAATGAACTTTGATCCAGATCCAAGGAATGACTGATAATCTCATGTTTTCAGAAGTGATAACATATGATCACAAAGACGATCATCTTGATGAATTAATCCTTTAGGTATACACTACTCATTATAGATCATTATTGACAGAATTATTGACAAGACCTGGATCTATAAAGTTAACCATAACAGAGATCGAGAGGGAATGATGAATCAAGTCATAGATGGTGATTTAGTAATTACTAATAATTAAGAGTGTCACCAGTTAGGGCAGCGACCACTTAGTGTACAGGTCTCGAATCCCGATCTTTTCTCGGATTTCTGCGAGTGCACGCAGTTTTACACCTCCTTGGGATCCACAAGTTTTCTTTTAAGACCACTTCCACTGACCCTTGTTCTTTAGGGTACCTAGGCTGGAGGGCCCTCGGTTTTAGTTTTTTCGAGCTTGTTTGCCCGTACCGGTTGGGCTGGTTTTTCTAGAGTGATTTTTCCGGAGAGTCTCTCTCACCCGTCTTACTGGTGTAGTTTTGGAGTAGACATATCCCTCTACTGGACCGCACTTCCACTTAGAGGACGAGACGGGAGGTCTCTTAAGATACTATCTCACTGCTTGAGTTTTGGTTAGCGTTTCGCCAATAGGCTTGGTGATGGCTACATCCGAATCCTCTATGGCTATATCTAAATCAGTTACAGTTGAATTTGGAGATGTAACACTTGAGCTTGGAATGAGTCATAAATAAGTTGGACTAGATTTGAGATGAATTACAGTTGAGATTGAGATCAGCTACAGTTGAATTGGTTATAACGAAGCTTAATTTCAGTTGAGTTGAGTACATTTTAGTTTGGTTACAGTTGAACTAGTTACTGTTCCGCCGGTAGTTTCGAACAAATAGAAAAGATCAGATTATGAAAATTATCCTTATTCTACGAGCTACAATCATGGTTGTTAGACATAGCTAGTGGACGTGTTGGGAACTTAGTTAGGATGGATTTTACTTCACTGTATGCCTACGGGGGCACCCCAACTCTAAGGCTTTCCTTGCTGCCTTAAAGTCATAGTTTGAGGTTTTATCCAGACTAAGACCACAGACTATCCACTGACCTTGAGAAATTCAATAAGAAAAGAATCATATTACAAGACACATTATCTACACTTACTAATATACATGTGCATGATTCATAAACATTAGTAAGAGATCTGGATCACCTCGGTCATAATAAGTATATAATGAATCAAAGAATTAATGAATCCTTGAGACTTGAAAAGGGATAAAGAAGACTAGAAATTATATACGACGGTATGTGATTTGGCAAAGACAAAGATTAAAATAGGAGTTTCATCATCTTCAACACTAAGATCCATCAAACATGAATCGTAAATAAAAAAAGGGGGAAAAAGCTTAAGTGTGAATCTTATAATCAATATTTGAAATGCTAACTATAACCAATGCATGAAATGCTAAATATGGGTAATTGAGGTAGGATGGGTAGGTCATGAGATTCACCTTTACAGAACAACTTGAAAACCTATTTCAATGCAAGTAGCTCTAAATTTTAATTGCCAAGTCCTATTTACTTGCTTTCTTTTGGAGCCACTAAATATCCCTATTATTGTTAATTAATTAGATTTGCTCATTATTTTGTTGATGTTCTTTTATCCCTATTGCATGGATTGCAGGCAAAACACCCGCATTGTGGTATTGGGAGAGTTGAACCTCAGCTTCTATAGTAACTATTAACATGTACGCATGTTATAATTTTTATTCAAGATATTACAAATGTTTTTCTTTCTCTTCTGCTAAAATTGAGATACATGTACATTGTGAAGTTTCTTTTATTACATGTTAGTTTACATAGAAATTAATGCATCATAAATTGGAGATACATATTGCTAGTTTTGTGGCTTGTTGATTAAATGTGAATGTCTTTCGAAAATTTTTTCCCTCATTTTCGATTCTTAATGCGATCTCTAGCGAACATGATACTATGAGTGTTGGCGTCACATCTTCATAGGGAGATGAGCCACTGGTGAAAAGTTGTCAAGATAATCCAGACCATAAGTTTGAATGTATCCCTTAACAACCAATTGAGCCTTATAACATTCTACAAAACCATCAGACAGATGTTTGGTGGTTAATAACCACTAGCTACTAACTACAGTTGCATCCTTTGGAGGATCGACTAGATGCCACGTACCCCTGGACAAAGAAGTCCGCATTTCTTCTTCCATGATAGCATTCCACTTGGGAATCAATAATGCCTGCTAATAGGTAGAAGGAATTGTAATGCCGATAAACAAGTCATAAAAGACTTGTATTTTGAAGCCAACCTGGTTGTTGACACATGGTTGGAGATGTAATGTAGTGTACAGGTACATTTCCCTTTTTAAAGAGCTATAAGCAGATCAAAATGATCTTGAGAATCTTGAGTCTCCTCAACAACCCGCTCTCTTGTATATATATTTTTTCAAAGACAAGCACATCCATGTTCTTATCTTGACATACCTTGGGATCAAGTGCTCCTGTGATAGTAGGGGGTGCCATCCAATGAGTATATGTTAACCAAAATGATTGATTATCAGTTATACCAGTGTCCTGAGACAGAGTACCACTCTGAGGAGATGGCATTGGTAGACTCGCAATTTCTCTGTCATCAGAAGAGGGAACCAAAGGTGGAATAGTATCATATGGACTCAAAGAAGGTTACATCCGCACCCACATGGTAACAATGACATATATGATCATAACGTTGATACCCCTTCTGAGTTTGGAGTAGCCTACAAAGACTGTCATGAGGGGGTTTCATACCTCCTATGCTAACATGCGAGGGGTCCCTGACCTCCTGCGCTACATATCGATGCTCCATAGGGCCGTTAGAGGCTCCAGCCAGCCATGTAGATCGTCGAGCAGCCTTATTCCTACGGCTCGCAGATCTGATTTGGTCCGCAAACAGTGAAATTTTCTGATTTAAGTCATGTTGTGCAGATTTAGGGATCACAATACGTTATAGGGATGGTTGTATGAGTCTACAGATACAACCAAACCTTATTATGATCATGTAGACACCTTCTCAGCGATTTACTTTCTAGTTGTTCCACCTTCCGGCTTCTTGGTACAATGTCAGAAAACAAGGGTGATGTTTTCTCATCTTCCGATGTCTTTAAGGCCTCGGATCCTATCGTGGAGACGGATGGGACCAACTATGAGTTATGGTTCATGCAGTTTCGCACATTAATGCAGTGTCATAACAAGGACCACATTCTGACTTATTCAGAGCTGACGGACAAGACTGGGTCCAATGCTTCATGGAAGCAAGATGATGCATATGCTCGTATCTGGCTCTCTGGGACACTTACAATAGAGATTGCTAATGACATTGTTAATCAGCCAACTGCAAAGGCTATGTGGAACATATTGGCAGACATATATGGGCATGCTAATAATGAGAGAAAGATTCTTCAACCGCAGTTCGACATTTTCTCGACCGAACAAAATGATTGACCGCTCCATGCCCACTTCTCTCATATGAGAGGCATGTTTGAGCGACTACACAACTTCATGCCTATTACCACAGCACAGAACAACATCAGGCATATCGGAATGCCACAATGACAGGAGTCTTCTTGTTATCTCTAGACTCTAAGTATGATGCTGCTCATACTCAACTTCTGACTGGCAAGACAATACCACCAATGGAGGAGGTCTACAAGCGACTGAGTAGGATTACTATTACATCCACTTCTATAGCCCAGACGACTCCTTCTGCTATGACAACTACTCGTGGTCGAGGAGGGTCATCCCAGTTTCGTGGTCCTAGACCTCGGAGTCAAGGGGGAGGCCAACAACGTAGTCCTTGTTCTCATTGCCATCGTCATGCTCATTCTGAGGAGACATGCTTTCAGAAGCATGGATATCCAACATCTGCACGTGTTGTTGAGCAGACTGAGGCTTCTTCTGCGCCTACTCCGGATACTCGTTAAGATGATATTGTCTCCAGACTTCGTGAGATGATGAGCAATCCTACGAATCCAACTCAAGGTTCTACAGATGCAACAGCTACTTCCATAGTGTCATCTAGTTCATCAGGTATTCATTATGTGTTTACCAGTAGTAGCAGTTCAGACTTGACTGATTGGATTCTGGATTTTGGAGCGTCACATCATATGTGTGGAGATCGGACGCAGTTTAGTTCATACAGGTCTATTCCACCGGGCAGATCTGTGATTATTGCCAATGGGGTCTGTCTACCCATTGTTGGTCAGGAGGAGGTTGTTCTAGCCCCTTTTATGCATCTTCATAACGTCTTATATGCTCCAGACTTTTAGATGAATCTTTTGTCCATTAGTCAACTTACAAAAGATTTACATTGCCATGCCATCTTTTTTGATCAGGGAGAGACCCGGTTCTCACTGCTTGCTACTCGGAGAACCGCATGCCATCCATCATTCTTGGAGAGAATGTTCCCTTCTTAATTGTGTTTCCCGAGAAGGAACTATTCTCTCTCACTCCCAGAGTCTTTGGATATGTGGCATTTGTCCACAATTTCACTCCTAGTCGTGACAAGCTCTCGCCTAGAGCTGTCAAATGTATTTTTATGGGTTATTCTCGTACCTAAAAAGGGTATAGATGTTTTGATCATGTAGGCGAAGATATTATGTGAGTGTTGACGCCACTTTATTTGAGTCAATTATATATTTCTCTCCTGTAGGTGACAGGTTGTCTAATGCTACTTTTGAAGAGGATGTTGTTCCTCCACCTCCGTCTCCTCCACCACATGAACCTCATGCTGCACCTCAGCCTTCTCCACCTCCACCACTGCCACCGCCTCCACCACCTCCTCCTCCATCTACCTAGTCCAAGCTCTTACCCCTTGTTTACGCTCGCAGGTCATCTACTCGCCCCTCTGCTCATGCGTTGTCCATATCATCCACCACGCCTCAAGTATGTCATGAAAACATTGTTTCTACTGATGGCACTGGAGTTTTGCATCATACACAGGAAGAGTTGATTTCAGAAGACATAATGGCTGATGATTTAGAGATTTGTATTATCCTAAGGAAGCCTCATCGCCAATGTGCCACGTATCCCCTTGCTGCACATGTTTCTTTGGATTATCTTTTAGAGGAGTACAGGAAGTTTGTAGTGAGACTCCATGCTATTACTATCCCACGTACATATCAGGAGGTGCTACAAGATATTAGGTGGAGACTTGCAATGGAAGAGGAAATGGCAGCTTTGAAGTCATGTGGAACGTGAAGCATTGTATCTGCTCCCCAAGTTACCTCTATTGTAAGCTGCAAATGGATATTTACAGTCAAGCAAAGGGCAGATGGCGGTGTGGATCACTACAGGCAAGACTTGTGGCGCGTGGATTCACCCAAACCTATGGGGTGGATTATCAGGACACTTTTTCTCCTGTGGCCAAACATTTGACACTACGTATTCTTCTTTCCGTTGTTGTTTCACGTGACTGGCCTTTGTACCAACTTGATGTGAAGAATGCCTTTCTATATGGGGATCTTCAGGAGGAAGTTTACATGCAGCAACCACCAGGGTTTGCTACTGAGGGGGAGTCCCAGAAGGTATGCAGGCTCCACATGGCAATTTATGACGTGAAGCAGAGTCCGAGAGCTTGGTACTAGAAGCTATCATAGTTGATAGAGCACCATGGGCTTGTGCGGTCTGCTACAAACCACTCACTTTTTGTTCAGAGGACACAGAGAGGTACTATTGTTGTTCTTGTTTATGTGGATCATATTGTTGTTATAGGAGATGATGAACAAGGCATTCAGACTGCCAAGGAGTTCCTAGATCAACAGTTTGTGACTAAGGACCTTGGCACTCTTTAATACTTCCTTGGGTTGGAGTTCGCCTGGAACCTGCCTGGTCTGGTGATGACCTAGAGGAAGTTTGTGATGGATCTCCTTTTTGAGACAGGTATGACAGGATGCAAGCCTACTACTACTCCTATGGATCTGAGTATGAGATTATATGATGATGACACTGAGGAGGTTGAAAGCAGGAGATATAGAGAACTGGTTGGGAAGCTTTTATATATCACTATCACAAGGTCGGATATAATGTTTGCAGTAAGCAAAGTTAGCCATTTCATAGAGCAACCCAGAAAGGTGCATATGGATGATGTCTATATGATATTGAGATATTTGAAGAACTCACCTGGCTCGGATCTTATATTCAACCGGGATACATCTCTTTTTTTTTATAAAAAGACGATGAGAAATCTCCAAAGTTGAGAGATACCATTAAATTGATTTCATTTAAAGCCGTAAAGTTACATTAGCCAGCAACCCAGAAATTATAAAGGGCTCAGGTCTTACATTAGCTATCATGAAATATAAGAGATGATGGGTCAAAATTAGCTCGACAATGTAGATCCTTCGTAATCTGACTAACGGATAATAAATTCATAGAAAAATCAGTTGCATGCAACACATTCTGCAGATGCATAGAAGGCATTAAGTTTATCTCCCTAGAGATCTTTATATCCATACAAGTGATGTGTATCATCGGAGTCTTATAATCCATTCTTTAACATCAGATCCACTACAACTAATAAGTGCATAGGTATTACCTGAAGTACTGAAAGATGCCAAAATATAAACATCTGAGTGGCCTCTCGAGGTAGATGAAGAAGCAATAGGACTGGTAAGAGGTAAAATATCCCTCAATCATGCTAAAAGATCATCAAACCTCTGATCCAAAGAGGGAGCAACCAGAGACTCAACCTACTTAGCTACTCGGGTCGATGTAGGAAATCCATGCTTGAAGTAGCATGTATCCTCTATTTATCCGAGACAATTACAGTAAGTATGGGGCTGACGAATATGACCTCCTCTACCATGAGGTCCATGTCCTCGAAACTGAGAAGAGCCTCCTCTACCTCGGGAGGCTGCCATCGCCGAGGAAGTCTGACTATATGTAGTAGATGGGGCAGTGATCTTATTGAGTCTGTAGAAAGCTTCCTCCATGGGAGGAATAATAGAATCTGGTAAAATCTGGGAACGAAAAACCTCATAATCAGGATCAACCTCTCCAAGGAATACACCAACCATGGTGGCATTCCTATGTCTTCTGTTGCTCGGGAGTAGACGTGAAGGGTATGAAGCTATGGAGCTTCTCAAACATTCCATGTTAGGATGTATATAAAGAATGAAGGGGTTGTCTGTTCTGCTTGATGGTAAAGATATCATACTAAAGTTACAGAATCTTTGTTTCATTTCTAACCTGAGAATAAGTGGTTGCGAGGTTATCTAACATCACCTTGGAGGTGGGTTGATGTAACACATCATTGGCGATCTCTATCATCAATGTACCATAAAGGCAAACCTCAGCATACACATCATCTACCTCCTACAGGGCGTTGACCCTAGTTTTCTCAACCAGCTCTTCCTCGGTAAGAATATGTTTCTTAGTCGTAGCCTTCATAAGGCTCGTGAACTGCATGTCCCAGAGCTTGTAGTTCGTCCTGTCCATCCTGACAATCGATGTTGGACCTCCAAAATCGCATGTGGCAGGGGTATCGACCTTGCTATTTGACATATTGACGGATGAAGAAAGCCGGGATTTTGTATACCAATAGATTAGTGTCTACATAGATATATGAGCATTTGATTATATGTTTAACCTTATTAAATCAAATCCATCGACAAGAGCGGATCTTGATAAAAGCAGAGAGGATCGTAGGGAGATCTGTCGGTGAGGACGAGGACCTGCGACAACAGTAGTGGTGCCCAAGAAGGAGAGAGGCCGACAACGAGAGGACGACATCACCGGGATAAGGGGCCGATGACAACTGCATGGGAGAGAGAGAGGGAGGTTGTGGCAGCGCGTGGATGATGGGCCAGCGACTGCTGCCTGGGAGAGGGAGGGGGACGACGACAATGTCTAGAAGGGGGAGAGTGTGGTTAGAGTTAGGGTACGAGAGCTTCGGCCTAGAACCGTTGCTCTGATACCATGTTAGGAAAAGAATGAAAAGTTGAGTATTCCTTGATCCATAAGCTCTTTTATATAGAGGAGAGACTCATGGATAAATTACATAAGATAGACATAAGAAAAGAAAATAGAGAAATAGTATAGAAATACAAATATATCTCTACAATAACTACAAAAAATGGGTGACAAAGACTATGCAACACCCCATGAAATGGAGGGTGTGGTTATAGGTCCATGAAAGGAGGATGCCGTAAGAAAGGGAGGTGTCTAGGGACTTGCGATCAATAAAATACTGCATATCGTAGGATGGATAAGGTGGAGATGGGAGGAATATGGTTGAAAAGGACATCTAGTAGAGGAAGGTAAAAGGAGGTGAGGAAGCTGATGATGAATAAAGAGAGAGTAGGAATAACCCAATAAGGAGAATGTTAAGGGAAAAGAATCAAATGCATTATGAGAGGCCTTAGGGTTCTCTTATATAGGAGAGGAACCTATTGGGCAAATTACATAAAGAAGAAAAGAGTAAGAAAATGAGAAAACAATAATAAAGATAACTAATATCTCAACACTAACCCTCAAGCTGGAGCATAAATATCAATCAGACTCAGCTTGGAACAACATCTCTGATAAGGTCCTCTCTCTAGGGTCTTTATAAGTAAATCTGTTGTCCGGTCTCCGGAGCCGACATGCCTAGTGGAGATAATATCTTTCTGTATAATGTCATGAGTATAGTGACAATCCACCTCTATGAGCTTCGTCCTCTCTTGAAAGGTTGGGTTGTTCATAATGAAAAGAGCAGCCTGATTATCACATTGATGTGTATGGGAAGAGGCACCTCTATAGTCAGGTCAGTAACAACATATCTGACCCATATCATCTCTATACTAGCATTTGCCATGACCCTGTATTCCGATTCAGCACCTGATCTAGCAACCACAGTCTGCTTCTTCTCTTCCATGAAATAAGAGAGTTCCCTATGAACACAACAAAGTCTGATGTATACTTTCTATCCTTTGGACACCTAGCATAATCTGCATCTGCATATGTTGTAACTGAGAGAGATGTGCCTCTGCTGAAAAGAAGCCCAGTACTAGGTGAAGTCTTCAGGTATCTCAGAATCATATGAACGGCATACATATGTGCATGTTTGGGATGCTCCATAAACTGACTCGCTTTGCTTACGACAAATGATATGTCGGGCCTGATAATCGTTACATATAGTATCTTTCTAACAAGATCTCTTTACATCCTCTTGTCGACCTCCTTAGGGTCATCATCATAGAGCTTCAGGCTCAAGCCAAGAGTAGTAGTGGCAGGTCTGTAATCTGCCATGCATGTCTCTGAAAGAAGATCTATAACGCAGGTGGTTGGCAGCGGTGGTACTAGCGCTACGAGTTTGGGTGGTGGTCGTGCACCTGCATGGGGGGGGCACAAGGTTCCTGCTCTCACTTTGAGGTGGGAAGTGGCTCGGGAGGAGCGTCGGTGTTGGGGTCTGATATCGCGGCGGCGATGGCGTTTCCTGTAGGAGGTTTGGACGATGTTTCTGCACCGGGCGGCGAGAAGGTGCCTGTGGTTCCTGGAGCCGGGGCTTTGGAGTCAGAGGAAGGCGTGGTCGTGATGCAAGGGGGGGTGATGGAGCAACTGTCGACTGCGACTCGCGAGAATGGGGTGCATGGTTCTCATGGTGCTCCCTCGGGTAACTTCGTCGTGATGTGGGTCTTGCAAAAGCCTGGTGCTGGGTGGGAGAACATTCGTGTTGCTACGTTGGATTTCCTGGGTGAAGGCTTCGCTGAGGACTTCGTCATCCTCGACGCGAGTCGCTGCTGTGTTCGTGGGCTCTCCCCGGTGCAACGGGAGAAACTTCTTCAGTTTCGCGGTATCACCTGCGTGAAATGGCGGAGGCTGCAGGTGGCGGACGGTGCTGCCTCCTCCTCGGAGGTTTGCGTCGCGGAAGTTAGGGGGGTGCCTTTCCTCTCCCGATTGGTGCATGCTCTATCGAAGGTCGTCGGCCGTTGGGGGCAAGTCCTCGCCATCCTTGACGACGGTCTTGCACCTGACGCTGACTGGAACTGCTCACGGATCCTGTTGGAGTGCTCTCCTTCGTTCATTGAGGTAATGACAGGCAAGGTTCTCTTTGAGTCGCTGTCTTTGGGTCGTTGGACCTTCAAGGTGGAGTTCTTCTTCCTGCCGACGGCGACGCCGCCGGTATATCCGCCTTCGTCGGGTGCGCCAGTTGCTTCTCCGACTTCTTCGACGGTGCGCGCAACGGCGAGGCGCGGTGACGGTTGGACTTCTTCTTGCCACGTGTCACCTACCAAGGATATTTTCGAAGCGATGTCATGCAAGGGCAACTGCTCGAGGGTTTTCGATGAGGCCCCTTGGGACATGCGAACATGTGGTGACAACCGCGTTTCGGTGTCTTCCGAACTTCTCGAGGGCGATTCGCATCCCTCTGCTAATTCCTTTCTGTCGGCAGATGCTGCTCGCAGGGATTCTCCCGCGCACGTGCCAAGGCTCCCTTTGATTCCGGTTGGCGGACCCGGTGTTATCGGATCATGGGTCTCTTCGCGGGCTTTATCGGATGGGAAACTTTCGGATCCATTTATGGCTTCGGAGGAACTTCTCTGGGTACCCGATTACTTGTGCCCACAACCCATCAATTCGGTGGCCTTTTCTTGCGAGGCCCATCTGGATGAATTGCAATCTCCTTCTATTATGATGACGCCTGCCTCCTCTTCTCCTTTTCAAGACTCTGCTCATTCTATGGTCATTGCGGGGGACGTTGTGGCCCTCTCCACTGTTTTTCCGGGGACGTCCCCTCCTCGGGACACTGCTGATGATGGGTCTCCTTGGGGGGAGGTGGCGAACCCCTCATATGGTGTTATTGTGCTTGCGGGACAATCCCCTTTCTCTCGCTATGGTAGAAGCTACACTCGAAGGCGGCTATCTCGGCCTGGACTCTCTCTCTCATTTCTTCTTGTCAGACGCTGCGCGAGGCGGTGGCGGAGGTGGCAGGCCTCCTACCGCTCGGGGACCGATCCCTTGGAGGTTTATGATGCTTGATTTCTGGTGCGTTGCGCTTTTTGGGGTCCTATTGCGTTAATGAAGATATTGTCCTGGAACGTACGTGGTCTTGGGGACCCTGATCGTAGGTGAATTCTGGGTCCGCGCCTCGTTGAGTGGGATTGTGACATCGCTTTCATTCAAGAATCTAAGCTGTCGGCGTTGGATGATGACTTATGGTGGTCCTTTGGAGCTGGCTATCTGGATGGTTTTCGTTCTTTAGATGCGTCTGGTGCTAGGGGTGGCGTGATCGTGGCCTGGCGTTCGTCGCGGTTCTCCTTCTCTTCAGTGCGGGAGGGCCGACACTCCCTCTCCGTGGTATTGAATTCCTCTGCTGCTTATGCCTCCGTGGCTTTTACTTGCGTTTACGCCCCAACTTGTCATATCACTCGCCGCGAATTATGGGCTGACTTATGCGAGGACGCTAATGCTTTGGGTGACATTCCATGGCTGCTGGGGGTGCCTTCAATGTCACTCTGCTATCACAGGATCGCCCTCGGGGTCGCGGAGGGCAGGACCCGGGCTCTTCTGAATTTATGGAACTTATTAATGATTTGGCCTTCGAATCGCTTGTCCCAAAGGACATTTCTTACACGTGGAGGAATAATTCTTCAAGGTCGCGGATTGACAGATTTTTGGCAAATAACCACTTGATGGAGACTTTCCCTTTATGCGGGGTGTCCTCTAGACCGCGGTTTTTCTCGGATCACAGCCCCATTATTTGGGAGTCAGGGGATGATATTCATCCTCGTGGCATATTCCGTTACGAGAGTTGTTGGCTTCTTGAGCTGGGCTTCAAGGACCTCGTCCGAAATCATTGGGCTCAGGCAACTTTTCAGGGAAGTGTTGCTCGTCGCTTTGACCTTAAACTATCCTCCCTCAGAAGGTTGTTGGCTGCATTTAAAAAGGAATCTCGTACTGCTCGTAGCGCCACTCGCAGGGTGGCTGACGAGGTGATAATGCGCTTGGATCTCGTTGAGAACGAGAGGGACCTGTATCAGGATGAGTTAGCCGAGCGTGCGGAGGCTGCAGACAAGGTGAAGGTGGAGGACCGGAAGTGTTTGATTGAGTGGCGCCAGCGCTCTCGGATGCGGTGGCTGAAGGAGGGGGACGCCAACACTGCTTTTTTCCACAGGGTCGCTAGTGGTCGTCGGCGTTCTAATTTTATCTCTTCTCTGATGGTTAATGGCGCCCTTGTCCAGGGGGAGCGGGAGTTGGGCGATGCCCTGGGAGCTTACTTTAAGGACGCGTTTGGGCGGCGGCAAACGCGCACGTGGCGCTGGTCGGGGAGTGGGGCTTGCGTGCTACCTAACGACGATGCGATGGCCCTTATTCGGCCTATTTATATGGAGGAGCTCAAAGGGGCAGTTTGGGAGCTCAATTCCGAGGCTGCGCCGGGTCCCGATGGCTTCCCCGTTTCCTTTTATCGGGATTTCTGGGATGTGCTTGCTAATGACGTTATGGATGTTGCCCACGAATTTTGTGATGGCAACCAGGGATTTGATAAAATCAACAGGGCTCTTATTGTTCTCATTCCGAAGTGTTCGTCCGTTAACCGTATTGAGGACTTTAGGCCGATATCCATATCTAATGCCATATACCTTATCATTGCCAAGGTCCTCGCACGGCGTCTGGCTCCGCTTCTCGACTCCCTAATAGCGCCTACTCAAGCCGCTTTTGTGCGTGGTCGGCAAATCAGTGGTTGTTATGCGGTGGCTTCGGAAATTATTGAGGCTTGGAGGAAAAACTGTACAAGGGGGATCCTTTGGAAGATTGACTTCGCGAAGGCATACGATTCCTTGGATTGGCGGTTCCTTTGGTCGGTCCTCAAGCGGAGGGGTTTTCCCTCGCTTTGGATCTCCTGGGTGCGTCGTTGCGTCACCACGGCCTCACTTTCTATCCTTGTCAACGGGCGCCTGGCTGGGGGCTCCTTCCAGCCTCGGCGGGGGGTGCGGCAGGGGTGCCCCCTTGCTCCTCTGCTATTTGTCTTGGCTGCGGATGTCTTGCCTCGCATGATTCATAATGTGGCTGCGATGGGGCTCACTCGCGGGTGCTCTCTTGGCCCCTTTCATGTACCTATCATACAGTTCGCCGATGACACTATCTGTTTTATCGAGGGCGGTGCCTCCAATGTGGCGGGTATGGCTACCACTTTGGAACTATTCAGTGACATTTCGGGACTACTCATCAACCATTCTAAATCTAGGATGGTCCCATTTTGTACTCCGTTGGCGAAGGTCGGGGAGTGCGCGCGGATTCTGGGTTGCCCTCTGGGCGATCTCCCTCTGGATTATCTGGGCCTACCTTTGACGGTGGGTCGTACTCGCATCCGTGATTGGAGGGCAGTGGTGGAGAAGATGGAGGCTCGGTTGGCCGGGTGGCGTGCGGCTCTTCTTTCCCGCGGCGGTCAGTTAGTTCTCCTCAAGGCTGTTTTATCTTCGATCCCAATCTATTTCTTCTCAGTCAGGGGAATGCCAAAGGGGATCCGCCGAAGATTGGAGACGACTATGCGGGGCTTTCTCTGGGGGAAGAAGGGGGAGGGGAGAAGGGGCGTGCACTTGGTGGGCTGGGATGAGGTTACTCAGCCAAAGAAGGAGAGGGGGTTGGCTGTGAGGCGGGTGGAGGTGGTGAATGAGGCCCTTCTGCTCAAATGGATGGCTAGACTATGGGGGCGGGAGGAGAATTTTATGATCAATTTTTTGAGGGAGGCGGTGGGTGTCGACCGGTTCTTTGACTCGCGTGGCCGTGTGCTGGGTCTTTCTTCCTCTTTCGCTTTTGGTGTCGTTAATGCCCTTAATCGAAACCGATCCCTTTTTGGCCTTAAGGTTGGCGATGGTAATTTGATAAGTTTCTGGAGAGACGATTGGACCGGAAGGGGTCCCCTCCAGGAACTTTTTCCCCGCTTATTCGCGCTGGCGTCGGATAAGGATTCCAATGTGGCCTCGTGCTGGGATGGTGCTTCATGATGCCCCACGTTCGTGGCTAACCTCTCTGATAGGCGGCTGGAGGAATTCATTGCTCTGTTGGTTGTTCTCACGGACACCCCCACGCCTTCAGCTGGGCGTGATCATCTGCTGTGGAAGGATGGCTCTTTCTCTACCCGTGTGGCTTACCAGGCTCTTCTTCCTCCCTCCATCGAGGATGACGCTTCACTCTTGCGTGACTGCAGTTTTTTTGGGGGCCTCAAGCTACCGGAACGAATTGGGTTTTTCCTTTGGCTATTTCGGCGTGGCAGACTGTTAACTCGTAGCCGGTGCGCCTCGTTCTTTCCCAATGCCACTTCCATCTGTGGCCTTTGCGACATGGAGACGGAAACTATTGAGCATCTCTTTCTTCATTGTGGCCGTATTCATGACATCTGGGATGACCTGGGCTGGCTTAACGTGTCGTCATTGGTATCCTTCTGTGATAGCTTGGTGAGCTCTCGGGGCAGAGTGTGGGCGGACTTGCTTATTCTGATCGCGCGGCTATGGAGCATTTGGCTTGGGAGAAATGAAGCCCTCTTTGCTCAGCAGAGGTTCTACACCGAGAATATACTTTGTTCGGCCTCGCGCTTCCTTCAGGATTGGTGTGCTGGGTAGGGTCTCCTCATTGTAACGGGGGAATATACTCTCGATACCTCTCGGTTTGTGTTGTTTTTTGATTCCTCTTTGCCCTTCCCTTGTAAGTATTTCTTTAACTCTTCTTTAATGCATCGAGGCGAGCTTCTTCGAGTGCGTCCCCCTTTTTTTAGCGTAAAAAAAAAGATCTATAACGTACTTCCTTTGGGTCATCACAAGACCTCGCTGGTTCCTGGCAAACTCTAGTCCAAGAAAGTAACGTAAACATCCAAGGTCTGCTAACCTAGGAGTCCTTGGCAACATTAATGCCCTGCTCGTCATCCCCTGTAACAATAATGTCATCAACATAAACAAGAATGGATGTAGTACCTTTATGGGTCCTCTGTACGAACAAGGAGTGATTGGTAGTTGATCTCACAAACTCCTACTGCTCTATCACATCCGAGAGCTTCTGGACCATGCTCTTCGAATTTGCTTAAGGCCATAAATAGCCTTGTGTAGCACGCAAACCTTTTGACATTCCCCCTCAGCAGTAAATCCAGGTGGTTGCTGCATGTAGACCTCCTCCTGTACATAAACATAGAGGAAGGCATTCTTCACATCAAGCTGATAAATTGGCCAATCTCTTGTCACACCAACAAAAAATAGAATACGTAGAGTAGAATGTTTGGAAACTGGAGAGAAAGTATCATGATAGTCCACCCCATATGTCTTGGTGAACCCTCGTGCTACAAGTCTCGCCCTATAGCGATCCACGCTGCATCTGTATGGTGTTTCATAGTGAACAACCATTTGCATCCCACAATAGATGCATCAACAAAAGCAGAAACAAGACCCAACGTACCATGTGGTTGTTGCACAACCATCTTCTCCTCCATGGCTAACCTCCATTGACTATCCTTGAGAGCCTTCTGATTTGTCTACAGTATCTGCACGGCTGATAGTGCCAAAGTAAACCTCCTGAAATCCCTGACAACCTGCTCAAAGACATATGGGTTGCAATAGGGTAAGTAGCACACGCTCGTTTCTGCTTTCGCAGAGCAATCAGTATGTCTAGATCATCTGCCTAGTCCAGAGCCTATAGGTTTCCCTCTGGAGAGGGCACTTGCTCATCCTGTCTAGAGTCATCCTGTACAGACAACTCAATAGTGCCATTAGTAGTAACAATATGCTCATTACATACCTGAGTAGTGTTGGATGATGGGCAAGGTCTGTGAACAAGGGGAATAGGGCGAGACCTGCGAGTAAAAATACGTGGAAAAAATTAAACCAAAGGAGCAGGTGGTGGAGGTGGTGGTGGTGGAAGAGCAGTAGTAGATGAAGGTGAAGGACCGACTGTAGGAGGTGGTGACATGTATATCTCACCATCAAAGTCATATGGAGCAAGTCTGTCACCTGTAGGAGAAAAATACATGATAGACTCAAAGAAAGTAATGTCAGCACTAACAAAGTATTTCTGCCTTAGCGGATCAAATCAGTGATACCCCTTTTGGGTACGAGAGTAACCGACAAACATGTACTTGACAGCTCTAGGAGAGAGCTTGTCACACCCTGGAGAGACATCATGAACAAAGGCAACAGATCTGAACACTCAAGGTGTAAGGGAGAAAGGATCCTTCTCGGTAAACGTGATCGAGAAAGGAATCTTCTCTCCTAACACGGACGAGGGAATACGGTTCATCAAATAACAAACAGTAAGGACATCATCACCCCAATAAGCATCAAGAGCACGACTTGTATCAACAAGGTTCTGGTCACATCAAGTAAATGACAGTGCTTGCGCTCAGCAACACCGTTCTGCTATGAAGTATAGGCACATGGGGTCTGGTGAACATTGCCATGAGATCTAAAAAACTCAGAAATCTATAAAGGTGAAGAATTCCAATGCATTATCAAAACAAAGATATTTGACATTGGCAGAAAAATATTCTTTATCTCATTAATAAAATACTAGATAACAGATCCAATCTCGTAATTATTCTTCAATAAAATGACACAGGAAAGTCTAGAAAAATCATCGACAACTACAAGATAAAAACGGTGTCCCTGGTGATCAGGAACACGACTAGGACACCAAATGTCTAAATGAAGGAGCTCAAATAATTAAGAACTGCTCCGACTCTAACGGGATGAAAAAGAGGAACGGTGATGTTTTCCATGCTTGTATACCTCACACTGAAAGAAGGATCTCGTAGAAATCTGAGGGAGGACATAACAACTTATGAAGAGGATGATGTCCAAACCTAAGGTGCCACAGATATAGAGAGACATGTCCAATAGGTATAGTAGAAATACTAGCATAAGGAGGTTGGACAATTCTGTAGAGTCTCTGTTGTTTATGGCCCCATCCAATCACCCCGCTCGTGAGTATATCACGAAACACAAGAGACGAAGGGTCAAAGATGGCACGACAATGGAGATCCTTAGTGATTTGACTAATAGAAAGTAAATTCATCTGAAAGGCAGAAGCATATAAAACACTCTTAAGATGCATGGATGGGGTCAAATGCACCTCCCCCTATCCTGTAACCGGTAAGTGGTTGCCATTAGCAATGACAACCCATCTGCTCGATGATATAGTCCTGTAGGACCTCAATTGCACTCTGTCTCCACACAAGTGGTGAGAAGCACCAAAATCCATAATACATTATGTCATGTCTGTATCCGTACAACCAGTAAAAACATAAGTGATACCTGAGAAGCTCGAAGAGGCTCTGGCTGCTGCTACGGTATCTCTAGTGGTGGTGTCAGCAATAGGAGTCATGATCTCTCAAATATGAGAGACAATATCATCCAAGAGAGGATCGGTCTGTGGAGTTGAAATCTCTGAAGATACAATCTGCTCTGCTACACAACTAGAAATAGGATATTCATGCTTCTGATAGCATGTATCCTCTGCATGTCCAGGTATGCGACAATAGGTGCAAGGATCACGCTGGCGTCCACCGGCTCTTCTGCGAGGGGTGTGATGCCCTCGGATCCGGGTGCCCGTTTACGTCATATTTGCACTATTTTATTCACATGTCATCGCACTAAGTTATGAAAATTAGGGAATTTTTTTCGTATTGTTGTTGCATATGACATTCAATCAAAATTCGCAAAGGACATGTGTTACCAAAATTTTATTTCATTCATTTTTCATAATATATATACATGTACAAGGGAAGCCGACAGTTCATACAAGTGTCCCAAATATATATATATATATATAGAAGAGAAAGAAACATTTACTTCATAACTGACCAAAAAAATTGCAAAAAAAGAAACAGTATCGTCTAGTATAAACACAATATCCAGAAGTCATGTACATGCTATTGTGCTGCAGGCTCCTTGCCAACCAAAACATGTAGGGAAGAAGAGGCGTCAACAAACATTGTTACTTCCCATAATCATATTAAAATAAGCAGTCAATTAATAGGATATAAAAGAAACGGGTAGAAAACAATAACAACCCAAAAGTTACAACTACTTCTTTTGAAAAAGAAGTTGCCATGCTACTGTGATGGATGCTTCGATTTATTCCATTACCTCTCATATGTCACATTATTATATAGTAGTTAATGACATAATGTACTGAGCCTTCTCCCACTATAAGTAGGGTCGGCTACATGGATTCTTGCTCAAATCCATGTTGAAAGATTCGACTATTTTTTACGTTGGCCATTGACTACCTAACGCCACCCCTGCAAGAGTGGGATTTGAACCTTGGTCTTTTGTGTGGTAAACATACTATACTACCACCAGACCATTAAGTGGGTACATAGTAGTTAATGAAATCTGTAATAATTTTCCAAATTGCCTTATAACATTATATACATTCATGTAATAGTTGATGACTCATATGTATATATACATATAACTATTAATATCTTATTATTAAGAAATATTAAATATAGTTTTTTTTATAATGAGGAAGATTTAGTTGTGAATGACTCTTGATTTTATTTAAATTCTTAAGTAAATAGTATGTGGTCTTGGTCGGTATGTGACCTCACACTATGACTCTAAGGCGTGAAAAGTGTCTTAGGGTTGGAGTGCCTCTGTAGGCATGCGGTGTTGTGTAAAGTATCCTAACTAAGTTCCCAACACGTTAACTTAACCTAATTATAATTAACTCGGACCAACACAATTTATACTTAATTTCCTCTCTTAGATAAGATCCATACTGCTTCTCTCTGAGTTCAACTGAAACTCCCCCAAATGTAACCCCAGATGATTTCAGATGTAGCATCGCCAAACCTATTGGCGAAAAAGTAACTAAAATTCAAGCGGTGACGTAGCCTCCTAAGAAGCTCTTCCGTCTCGCCCTCTAATTGGAAGTACGGTCCAATAGAGGGAAAGATCTACTACAAAACTACGCCTCAGAGACAGGTGAGAGAGACTCTCCGGAAAAGTCACTCTATAAACGGGCCCAACCAGTAACGGCAAATGAGCTCGTACGGAAAAACTAAAGCCGAGGATCCCCCGCATGGGTATCCTAAAACAAAGGGTCAGCGAAGATTGTCAAAAGTCAGGATCCCAACGAGGCGTAAAAGCACAGCGAGTTCGCGTAAAAATCGTGAAAAGGACTGGAATCCTAGACCCGTGTACTTGGCGACTGCTGCCCTGACTGGGCTTCCTTTCCTCTGCCCAGTTGAGGGTCATCGCGTCCTCGCACAGTCAGGTGTAAGGGTCACCATGACCGGCCATATATTCGTCATCCATGATTCATATCAACCATGTTTCCCACAGATTTCATAGTGATGTGTGTCACCCTAATTCAAACAACCACTAACTCCAACTTATAAACTTAGAGCTAGCCACTATATCCCCTTATCAATTCAACCCGATGGGCATGTCGGCAATGTAAAAGATTATATTCATATAGCATATTGATAGTACTATTTATAATTATACAACAATATGAAAGTGGTAAATAGAGAGGAAATTTATCGTCGTGTGGTCAGGGATATGGACAAATGATAACTGCAGATATAGCAATTCATAGAAGTATTCTTTTTATAAAAAAATTGATATATGAAGATACAACAGATGGCCCCTTTATATATATATATATATAATTTTACTATACATAATAGGGAACATGTTTCCCTGTAAAGTATTCACCCTCTCTATTATGAGACAAGTATCTAATTATGAGCCTTTATTTCTTATCGACATAGTTCTTATAATGTTCATATATAAATATCATTATTAACTGCCAGAAGCATCTTTCACTACTATTTTGTTATATATATGCATATATATATATATTCATCCTATATATACTAAATGGTTGACAACAATTAAGATACAATTCGTTTTAATAGGGTCACATCAATTCGTGGAACAATTATGCTAAGAACTCATGAAATGTGGTTTAGAATCAATTTTTTGATAGAAGTATTTGAATAAAATTTGACTATTGAAATTATATAAAACAAATATTGATCTATCATAATTACTACATTGAAATTTTAATATGAAATAGGGGGGCCGGCTGGTCTTGGTGAATGCGGTCCTTTCCTCCATTCCAATTTATTTTCTGTCCAACCGGAGGATCGCTAAGGGGATTAGGGCCAAACTTGAGAAGCGGATGAGGGCGTTCTTATGGGGGAAGCAGGGGGAGGGTCGAGGGGGATGCACTTGGTGGGTTGGGAGGATGTTACCTGCGGGAAGGAGCAGGGTGGTCGTGGGGTGAAGTCGCTCAAGGATATGAACGACGCCATGTTGCTTAAGTGGGCGAGCTGGCTATGGAGGCCGGGGGAGGACCTATGATGTGCTGTGTTGCGGAAGATTTATGAAGTGGGGGAGGGGCCTTGCCGTTGCAGGTGTCCCGAGTGGCGTCTCCCACCCCTTTTTGGAGGGGGTCGTGGACGTGTTCTTGAGGAATTCCACGCTCTTCAGGCCGGTCCTTGGTGGGGGAGAGTCTTTCTCCTTCTAGACGGATGACTGGGCAGGGGGGGCGCTTTGCTCTCGCTTCCCGCGGCTGTATGCTTTGGCTGGGGATAAATCGTGCTCGGTGGCGGCTTGCTGGAGTGATGGAAATTGGTGCCCCATCTTTACCGCGAATTTCTTGGATCGGAGGTTGGAGGAGTTCCTCGCTTTGCTCGATGCGGTGCGGGAGGTGGGTCGACCTCCGGGGGGCGTGACCATTGGTGTTGGAGGGAGGCCCCATTCTCGGTGAGGAAGGCGTTTGGGGCTATTGCTCGGCCGGTGCCGTCGCCGTCGGAGATTGCTATCCAGGATTGTGCTTTTATGTGGACGCTCAAGCTGCCAGAGAGGGTTGATTTTTTTCTTGTGGCTGCTCCGGAGACAGAGGCTCATGACGAGGGACCGATGCGCCAGGCTTTTGGGTAACATCTCCTATAGATGCATGCTTTGCAATGAGGTGATTTAATCGGCGGAGCACCTCTTCTTTGGGTGTCCCATGGTGTCGCAGGTGTGGCAGAGGACTGGTTTAGATTGGTGCAACACGAGCGATATCCCATTGTTCTGGATGTCGCTTCAGGCAAATAAGGGGAGGTCGCTGAGGGACTTGCTCCTTCCTATCGCCATTCTAAGGGCCATTTGACGGTGGAGGAATGATCTTGTGTTCTCGGGGCAGAGGTTTTACCGGGAGAATGTGATGTTTTTTTGCTAACCACCTGGTTGTGGATTGGGCGTTGTAGGGGTGGGGGGTCGGACTGGTAAGGGCTTCGGAGCGTGGATGTTGTCTTTCCTGCTTTTGTTTTTCTCTTTCTCTCCTTGAATAAATTATCTGGGGCGTGCACCTTCGAGTGCGTCCCCCTTGTTTCTGGACTTCAAAAAAAAACAATTCCAATTATAAGAGTTCTATAAATAGAGAGGTATAAATCTCACATTTATATTCACATAATACAATATATATTAGAAAGTACAATACTAATTTTAGTCACTATAAATGGTAGCGAAAGATGAACAAGTATAATTTCAGTAATTTATAGAGAAAGATGAACACCCATGCAGTACTTCATCTATTAATATAAACAAATCAATAAGTCATATCCAGACGTATAATGAGATAAGAATCTATTGTTTGCATCTTACCATAGTAATATGAAATTATAATTTCCAGAATTTCACTTACTCACACATCTCCCACATAAATTACTTGCAGAATTTTAATTATAATTTATGTTTTATGGAAGGCAACAAGATGGAGGTCTAAATCTGTGCATATGATCAAGTGCAATATGTATGCATGGCAGCAAGGATGAGATTAAGGATTGTACAATTCGAATTTATAACTCAAAAATCTTACAGCAAACATTAATCAAATATAAATTTTTAAAACTATATGAATGCAGAGAAAGTTTTTTTTTAAATGTACATGTATGGCAGCAAAAGTAGGGGAAAAGGAGTACCTATTTGTATCTGCTATGCATAGAGATTAGCTTACATGCATGGGAGGATCCTCAAAAGGCTTACAACAGGAGATAGGAGCAGCAAAAAGGGTTTTGATTTGCTGGAAAGAAGCAACCAATTGATTGCTTGGAGGTAGCTGATCCTACTGTTCTTCCAGGAGCAAAAATGATTGTTGAATTTGTTCCGACAGCTGCTGTAGCACAGCTGAAGGAAAACGGGGCTGACTCTTTTCTCGGCTGGAGATATGAGTGAAAGAATTGGGATTTTGGTAAGAGTGGAAGAAAGATGACGGTGGGTTTGTTTCATAGGAAAAGGGGCAAAATGTAGAAAAGAAATGGGAAGAGAAGGGCTACCACGTTGGGGTTTCAAGAGCCCAAATGGCCCCCCTTAAAATATCCTTATCAATGACATCAACAGGATGATGTAAGCTTGTTGATGTCATAATATATAAAAATATTTTATATCTTATTATATATTTTTTTATTTATGGTTGGAATCAGTAGAGGTTGTTGCTTGTTACTGTTTTGGAAATAGTTTTTATTTTATTATTTTTTATACTAAAATATCTCTTTATTTGATATATTTAAAGTTAATCGTAATCGCACATCGGACCTCAGATTTCGACGTACAATATCTTGATTTGATCGTCTTTGAACGAGGAACAATATGAGTAAATATTGATATACTTTCGATCATGTTTGGATACCCAAAATTTTTGAGACGCGATTTCAATTTGGGCATAAATTGTGATTTAAAAATATCAAACGACCTCCATTGACGAACGGTCGATTCTGTTGGTCTTGTTTCATCGAATCAGATCTCATGGCAGTCTCAGTTCATTTCACGGTTTCCGAATTTACGTTGCGGTTTTTTCGGCCACGCATTACGATGCGGCCGATTTTTGGTCGATTTCACCCGAACTACCTTTGATTCACGATCGATTGATTGATCTGAGTCATCTAATGCCGACTGACAACTTTATTGAGTTAAACGGACCCTAATTAAGTCGGGTTTGGGCTAATATGAGTTCCGGATTTTACAAATATAAAAACCTTAAAGGGAGTCTCGGCCTCGAGACTCGAGTCAAGGTCATTAGGTGTCTTGTTTGAATTTCATATGGTCATAAAAACCTCAAAAGGTTTTGAACTTATAAAAAACCTCAAAGGGAAAACAAGCCATATTTTTAACATGTATTTACTTACGTATGTCGGATTTGATGATTACCTGAGAAAAGCTACGGGTGTCGTACCCGCAATTCAGCTTTGGTCTCCCACGTCGCTTCTTCGACGCCGTGTAGGTGCCACAACACCTTCACTAATGGAATCTCCTTGTTGCGAAGCTTCTTCACAACACTGTCAAGTATCTGCACTAGTTTCTCCTAATATGTCAAATCTGGCTCCACGTATAAATTCTGGTAGCTAATGACGTGTCGAGGATCGTGCACATACTTTCTCAAGTTGGATATGTGGAAGACATCATTAATATCGGAAAGATGTAGAGGAAGGGCAACTCGGTAAGCCACTTTCCTCACTTTAGGTAAAATCTCGAATGGTATAACATATCGCGACGTCAACTTGCCACGAACGCCAAATCTCTGTATTCCCTTCATGGGAGATACATGGAGAAATACCCAATCTCTCACCTGTAATTTACAGGAATGTCATTAGTATGAGATTAAGATAAATTTGCAATAGAAGAAAGAGAAGAAGATTGGATACCTAAAACTCCAAATCTCTTCTCCGACGGTCTGCATAGCTCTTCTAGCGGCTTTGTGCCGTTAAAAGCCTCCATCTCACAAGATCAATAGCTATCGTGGTCTCTTCCAGGAGATCTACGGAGTAAAGAGCATGATCACCTACCTCACGCTAACTGAGAGGTATGAGGCATCTCCCCAAGTACAGGGTTTCGAATAGTGCCATGCCACTACTGGAATGATAGCTGTTGTTATACGTGAATTCCGCCAATGACGAATAGTCCTTCCAGGACCCTTTCCAGTAAAATGTGCATGCACGTAGCAAATCCTCGAGCGTTTGTATACATGAATATATATAATGTTATAAGGCAATTGAGAAAATTATTACATATATCATTAACTGCTATATAATAATGTGACATATGTAAAGTAATGGGAAAACTCAAAGCATCCATCACAATAGCATGAAAACTTCTTTTTCAAAACAAGTAGTTGTAACTTTTAGGTTATTATATCTTTCTACTTGTTTCTTTTGTATCCTATTAATTGTCTGTTTATTTTAATATGATTATGGGAAGTACCAGCATTCACTAACACCTCTTCTTCCCTACATGTTTTGGCAGGCAAGGAGCTTGTAGCACAGTAGCAGGTAGATAACTTTTGGAGATCATGTTTATACTAGACGGTACAGTTTCTTTTGTTGCAGCTTTTTTGGTCAGTTATGGTGTAAATGTTTCTTTCTCTTCTGTATATATATTTTGGGACACATGTATGAATTGTCGGCTTCTCGTGTACCTGTATATATATTATAAAAATGAATGTAATAAAATTTTGGTGGCACATGTTCTCTGTGAATGTGGATTAAATGTCATATGCAACAACGCGATGACATGTGAATGAAATAGTTTCCCTAATTTTCGTAACTTATTGCGATGGCATGTGAATGAAATAGTATGAATGGGGTGTAAATCGACACCCGGAACCGAGAGCGTCACATTTTGGTATCAGAGCAGTGGTACCCCACTACACACATTTGCAGAATTACAATCTTCATTGCGTTAAGCTCTCGGATAGCTAGAATCTTCCAACTTGTCTTAAGTCTAAGAAGAGAAATATGACATTCAAGTCCAATCACCACTGATGTCATCAATTTCATTAATTTTCATATTATATTCTAAGAAGAGAAAAGGCATATATGATAAATATCTATGAATGATACTTTTTAAACTAAAAATGGTTCTCAAGCAGAGCCATGGCATCCCAACCAAGTCAGGAGACGACTGACCAGCTAGCACGCATACTGATCGCTCTCATCGATCTTTAGCAGCAACAGGCTGCTATGAGAGGTTAGCAGGACTAGATTCTGGCACAACAGACTGAGATTGGAGACCGACAGACTAATATAGAGATGATATTTTGAGAAGCTGTCAGATTTCACATACCATCCATCTCAGGATGGGACCAGACAGGACCACCCTCAGTCAGTCGAAGTACAACAACCTCATTTCGATGATCAACTTGAGGAGATACCAGAGCATGGAGCTTAGGATGCAGACTATGATAGGGAGAAGGATCCTATTGACTTTGCAGATGAGGATGCACACGAGTACTCTGCTATCCACAGGCATCAGTCAGTATTTACTTCTTACCAGTGGGCCAAGTGTCCATGTTTGAGGGCACTGGTACGTCAGATGTTGCTCAGCAGTGGCTCAAGAGAGTGATGAAGGTGCTGAGAATGATTCGCGTGCCACGAGACACGTGATTATCTTTCATGGAGTACTCACTTACAGATTTTGCTGAGAAATAGTGCGATGTTGTAGTTTCTGAGTTGGGCCGCGAGCCTACATGGGACGATTTTGAAACACGATTCAGAGCCTACTTTTTTCTGCGAAGTGAAAGGAGTCCCAGCATCATTTGTTTGTAGAGCTTCATCATGGATGCATGACAGTCAGAGACTACTTCGTTAGATACACTGAGCTGTCTCGACATACACCAGCATCAACCGCATTTCCAGAGGAGAATCTGAAAAAGTTCATCACAGGGCATATTACATGATAATCATGCACTTGCCAGTATTGACTGGTGTTCACGAGATGATCGCAGAATGTCTACTCCTACAGCTTGATGACTTTGACTTGATTTTGGGCATGGATTGATTATCAACTCATCATGCTCTTATTGATTGCTTTAGCAAGACGGTTGTCTTCAGGATTCTAGATTTATCTGAGTTCACTTTTGAGGGAACATTACATGACTCCAAAATGGAGTATTTTAATATTACGAGCTCAACGACTTGTTGATCAGGGTTGTGATTCCTATCTAGCATTTGTTCGAGAGGTAACTAATCATGAGCCGATGGCACATGATATCCATGTATTATCAGATTACCCAGATGTATTTTCTGATGAGCTACTAGGATTACCTCCTGAGAGAGATCGAGTTTGAGATTACCATATTACCAAATAAATAGTCGATCTCGATGACACCATATCGCATAGCACCAGCCGAGTTGAGAGAGCAGAAGGTGCAGTTGCAGGATTTACTTGGCTTGGGATTTGTGAGGTCGAGCACTTCACCTTGGGGTGCTTAGAATCTATATGTCAGGAAGAAGGATGGATCCATGAGATTATGCATTGATTATCGGCAACAGAACAAGAGAATGGTGAAGAACCGTTATCCTTTGCCGCACATCAATGACTTGTTCGACCAACTCCAAGGATCTTCTGTATTTTCGAAGATCGACCTTCGATCAGGCTAGCATCAGCTGAGGATTCGAGAGTCTAATATTCCAAAGCCAGCCTTCATGACTCGCTATGAATACTACGAGTTTGTGGTGATGCCGTTTGGGCTCTCCAATGCACCTGTGGTATACATGGATATGATGAACTAGATCTTCCATCCATATTTGGACAAATTTATGGTGGTATTCATATACTCACGGAATGAATGGGATCATACGAATCATTTACGAATTGTCTTGGATACATTGCGTAAGCATAAGCTATATGCCAAGGTTAGCAAATGTGAGTTCTTCCTAAGTCTCATTTCTGGGGCATGTTATTTCTGGAGCAGGTATCGCAGTTGATCCTGCAAAGATTGAGGCAGTCATGTTGTGCGAGCAACCCAAGATAGTTACTCAGATTTAGAGTTTCCTTGGATTAACGGGATATTACAGACGCTTTGTCAGCGGATTTTCATGCATTGTTCGCCCTTTAACACGATTGACGCAGAAGGGAGTTCCATTCATTTGGGACGATTCATCCGAGCAAGCCTTCAGGACACAGAAGGAGAGATTGACTACAGCACCCATTCTTACTCTTCCTTTAGGAACTCAGGATTATGCAGTCTACACACATGCATCTGGAGAAGGTCTAAGAGAAGTATTGATGCAGAGAGGTCATGTGATTGCTTACGCATCACGACAGTTGAGATCGTATGAGCGAAATTACCCTACTTATGACTTGGAGTTGGCGACAGTTGTCTTCACCTTGAAGATCTGGAGCTACTATCTTTATGGGATAAACTTCGAGATTTTCACTTATCACAAAAGTATGAAGTATAGCTTTGATCAGAAGGAGTTGAACATGAGACAACGGATGTGGCTTGAGCTACTGAAGGATTACGATTGCACGATCTCTTACTATCCCGGTAAGGGAAACGTGGTTGCAGATGCCCTTAGCAGGAGAACTTATGCAGAGGATATACACATGGGATATGCTTACATCTTTGACAGATTGATATCCTCAGGAGAGCGCATCCATTTCTACCACCGTGCCTCCACAATTCAGCAGTTTGTGGGATCGCATCGTCAAAGGTCGGAACAGATCCTTGGATTCGAGATGGATACATGCGAGCCATCAAGGACGAGGTAGATGATTTAGTTGTATAGGAGTCTATTTTATGGAAGGCAGGTCGGTTCGTTGTACCTAACGACGAGCAGTTGCGCAGAGATATTATCGATGAGGCACACAATTCACGATTATCTATTCATCCAGGTGGCACCAAGATGTATCGCGATCTGCGTCGACATGTCTGCAGGGATGGAATGGAGTGCGATGTGGCGTAACATGTTAGCAGATGCATGACCTGTCAGATGGTTAAGGCCGAGCACAAGAGACCACTAGGATTACTACAGTCTCTTCTCATTCCCGAGTGGAAACGGGAGAACATATCTATGGATTTCGTCACCGGTCTACCGAAGACTTTAAGTGTCCATGATTCTATTTGGGTTGTTGTTGACAGGTTAACAAAGTTAGCCCATTTCATACCTGTCAACATGACTTACACTCCATCCAGATTGGCCAGGCTTTATATGCAAAACATCATCAGACTTCATGGTATACCACGCGAGGTTGTGTATGGCAGGGATTCGAGGTTTACTTCTCATTATTGGCATTAGTTCATTTCAACACTACAAACATAGCTAACAATGAGTTCTGATTATCATCCGCAGACAAATGGACAGAGTAAGCGCACCATATAGACATTCGAGGATTGCTACGAGAATGCACTTTGGAGTGGAAAGGGTTCTGCAAGGACCATTTGCTATTGGTGGAATTCACGTATAACAACAACTATCATTCCAGTATTGGTATGGTACCATTCGAAGCCCTATACGGGCGGAGTTGCCTCACACCTCTCAGTTGGCGTGAGGTAGGTGATCATCCTCTCTACTCTGTGGATCTCCTGGAAGAGACCACGAGGGTCGTTGATCTTGTAAGACAGAGCAGATTGTCGAAGAAGAGATTAGCAGTTTTAGGTATTTAATCTTCTTCTCTTACTTCTATTGCAAATTTAACTTAATCTCATACGAATAAAATTTCTGTAAATTATAGGTGGAAGATTGGTTATTTCTCTGTTATCTCATATGAAGGGACTACAGAGATTTGGCATTCATGGCAAGTTGGTGCCGTGATATGTTGGGCCATTCGAGATCGGTTGTGTATTTAGTAACAAGGTAATCTCAAACTCGATCTCTCTCAGGAGGTAATCCTGGTAGCTCATCAAGAAACACATCCGGGTAATCTGATACTAAACGATTAGCATGTGTCATCGGCTCATGATCAGTTACCTCTCGAACAAATGGAAGATAGGAATCACAACCCCGATCAACAAGTCGTTGAGCTCGCAACACTGAAATGTACTCCATTTCGGAGTCATGTAATGTCCCTCAAAAGTGAACTTGTGTAAATCTGGAATCCTGAAGATAACCGTCTTCGTAAAGCAATCAACAAAAGCATAATGAGCTGATAACCAATCCATACCCAAAATCAAGTCAAACTCATCAAGCTGTAGGAGTTGACAATCTGCGATCATCTCGTAAACACCAGTCAACACTGGCAAGTGCCTGACTATCAGTCAAATGATGAATAACTGACCACCTGGCCCACGGATATAATATGGTGAAGATAGAGTTCCTGCAACTCTACTTAAAGAAGCTAGTAGCCTCGAAGCAAGGAAAGATTGTGTCGCTACAGAATTAAATAAAACTTGGAAAAGTCAGCCCAAGACTGAGACCATATCTTTCACCACAGTAGTTGTTGAACGTGCCTGCTCCTCGATCACTGCGTATAGCTGACCCTACCTAGCAGGTGCAGTACTAGATACTGTCACACTCTATGTTTGTCTCTGTTGTTGCCGCCTGAAGTTGAAGTTCCTACCACGAAAACTCCCTGAACGTTGTGCATGAGGCTGCGAGTGTGAAGGTTGTGGCTGACGTCGAGGCTCACCAGATCTCTGGGGACACTGATGTCGGTAATGTCCCCACTCATGGCACATGTAACATCGGACAAGCCGGGTAGATGGAGTGGTCGTGTCTGTGCTCCGAGTCGGTCCTGTTGAGGGTCTATCTGCTCACTACGACCCAGATGGTCGAGCGAAATCTATGCCACGTCCAACTAGTGCTCCTCTTAAAGTAGTCGATGGATATGAGCGAGCAATACCTGAGAATGTAGAACATAAAGGTCGGAAATGCCTAGCAGACCTCTACTGCTGAAATGGTCGACGAATCGGCCCAAAAGATTGTTGTGGTCTATGCGCTGCTCCCGACGAGCTCCCAAATCATCACTCTCGGATATCCTCAAACTTCTCCGCTGCGTCAGTAGCCTCGGAGATGTAAGTGATGTGTAATCCAACTAACTTCTCCTCTACCACTCCCCTCATACCTCTGATGAACTTTTTCAGATTCTCCTCTGAAAATGCGGCTGATGCTGGTGTATGTCGAGACAGCTCAGTATATTTGATGAAGTAGTCTCTGACTTTCAGGCATCCATGACAAAGCTCTGCAAACAAACGATGTTGGGACTCCTTTCACTTCGTAGGGAAAAAGTGGGCTCGGAATCGTGTCTCAAAATCGTCCCATGTAGGCTCGAGACCCAACTCAGAAACTACAGCATCCCACTATCTCTCAACAAAATCTGTAAGTAAGTACTCCATGAAAGATAACCACATATCTCGTGGCACGTGAATCATTCTCAGCACCTTCATCATCTCTTGAGCCATTGCTCAGCAACATCTGATGTACCAGTGCCCTCAAACATGGACACTTGGCCCACTGGTAAGAAGTAAATATTGACTAATGCCTGTGGATAGCAGAGTGCTCGCGTGCATCTTCATCTGCAAAGTCAACAAGATCCTACACCCTATCATAGTCTGCATCCTCAGCTCCATGCTCTAGTATCTCTTCAAGTGGAACATTGGAATGAGGTTGTTGTATTTCGACTGACTGATGTTGGTCCTATTTGGTCCCATTCTGAGATGGTTGGTACGTTAAATCTGACAGCTCCTCAAATCTCATATCTATATCAGTCTATCGGTCTGTGATCTCAGTCTGTTGTGCCAGAATCTGGTCATGTTGGCCTATCATAGTAGCTCGTTGCTGCTAAAGATCGGTGAGAGTGGTCAATTTGCATACTAGCTAGTCTGTCATCTCCTGGACTGGTCAGGATACCATGGCTCTGCATGAGAACCATTATTAGTCATAAAAAGTGTCATTCGTAGATATTTATAATATATTTTTTTCTTTTATTGGGATATAATATATAAATTAATGAAATTGGTGACATATGTGGTGATCGAACTTGAATGTCATATTTCCCTTCTCATACTCATGACAAGTCGGAAGACTGTCTCTATCTAAGAATTTAATGCGATCAAGATTGTAATACTGTGAATGTGTGTAGCGGGGTACCACTGCTCTGATACCAAACTGTGACGTCCTCGGATCTGGGTGCCCGTTTATGCCGCATTTGTACTATTTTATTCACATATCGCGCTAAGTTATGAAAATTAGGGAATTTTTTTCATGTTGCTCTTGCATATGACATTCAATCCACATTCACAAAGGACATGATGTACAAGAGAAGCTGACAATTCATACATGTATCCCAAAATATATATACAGAAGAGAAAGAAGCATTTACATCATAACTGATAAAAAAACTGCAACAAAAGAAACAATACCGTCTAGTATAAACACAATCTCAAGAAGTCATCTACCTGCTATTGTGCTACAGGCTCCTTGCCATGTAGGGAAGAAGAGGCATCAGTGAGCGTTGATACTTCTCATAATCATATTAAAATAAGCCGGTAATTAATAGGATACAACAGAAATAAGTAGAAAGGTATAACATCCTAAATGTTACAACTATTTGTTTTGAAAAAGAAGTTTTCATGCTACTGTGATGGATGTTTCAAGTTTTTCCATTACCTCCCATATGTCACATTATTATTGTTGGGAGAAAACAATGATATATTTATTCCTGGAACCCTAGGCTCTTTTATATAGTGGAGAGGCCTATGGGTAAATTACATAAGTAGACAAAGGAAATAAAAATAATGGAAACAATACATAAGACATGGAAATATCTCAACACTCCCCCTCAAGTTGGAGCGAAGATATCAATCATGCTCAACTTGGACGAACGCTTCTGAAATGGTGCCCTGAGAAATGCCCTGGTGAAAATGTCGGTTGTTTGTTCACCTGAACAAATATGAGAGGTAGAAATCAAACCCTTCTGGATCATATCTCTAGTATAGTGGCAATCCACCTCAGTATATTTGATTCTTTCATGGAATGCTGGATTATTTGCAATAAACAAGGCTGCCTGATTATGACACTATAGCTGCATGGGAAGTGGTACATCGATGTACAAATCTGTCAACACTGCTCTCACCCACATCATTTCTGTGCTTGCTCGAGCCATAGCCCTGCAATCAGATTCAGCACTTGACTTGACCACCACCGTTTGCTTCTTGTTTTTCCAAGAAACAAGAGAACTTCCCACAAACACGGCAAAGCCAGAAGTGGACTTTCTGTCCTTTGGACATCCTGCATAATCTGCATCAGTACACGCAGATATTGAAAGAGTAATAATCATGCACCTGGAGAAGATTTTAAATATCTCAAGATCATGTATATAGCATTTATATGGACCTCCCGAGGCTGCTCCATGAATTGACTCACCCGACTTACTGCAAAGGAGATATCAGGTCTAGTAATAGTAATGTAGAGTAGCTTTCCAACTATTTCTATATATCTTCTTTTGTCAACCTCCTCCGTATCATCATCATACAGCTTCATACTAGGGTCCAATGGAGTATTAGATGGTCGACATCCAACCATACCTGTCTCAACAAGCATGTCTGTAACATATTTCCCTTGGGTCATTATAAGACCCTAAGCATTCCTGGCAAATTCCAGTCCCCAAAAGTACCTTAGAGTACCAAGGTCTTTGGTAACAAAGTGATGACCCAGAAATTCTTTTGCCATCTTGACTCCCTGCACATCATCTCCTGTAACAAGTATGTCATCTACATATAACATAATAACAACCGTACCTCTAGTTGTTTTCTGCACAAAAAGTGAATGGTATGAATTTGACCTCTTGAACCCTTCCTTTTTAATTAGATCTGATAGCTTCTGAAACCACGCCCTCATACTCTGTTTAAGGCCATATATTGCCTTTTGAAGTCTACATACCTGCTGACACTCCCCCTCAGCAGCAAACCTAGGTGGCTGCTGCATGTAGACTTCCTCATATAGATCACCATATAGAAAGGCATTTTTAACATCTAGCAGAAACAAGGGCCAATCACGTACCACAGCCACTGTAGAGTGTCCAGCTACTGGAGAAAAGGTATCCAAGTAATCCACGCCATAAGTTTGTGTGAACCCCCGTGCCACTAATCTAGCCTTGTACCGATCCAGAGTATTGTCTACATGATATTTGACAGTAAAGACCCATTTGCAACTGATAATTGATGCACCAGGAGGTGGAGATACTAAGGTCCAGGTACCACGCGATCGGAGTGCAGCCATCTCTTCCTTCATAGCTAAACGCCAACAATTGTCCCTCAAAGCTTCCTGGTAATTCCGTGGAATGTCCTCAGTAGATAGAGCAATAGTGAGTCGCTGAAAGTCCCCTATGAGTCGATGAAACGAAACTTGAGAAGCAATAGGGTAGGAGGCGCATGACCGCTTCTGCTTACGAAGGGCAACAGGAAATTCCAGATCATTGGCAACCTCCTGTAACATGGAGTTATCCCCCTGTAATGAATGTTGCACAGACATATCTTCAGACCCATCATTAGAAATATGAGTATCCGAACAAACCTGGGGCGCAGTGACAGATGGATGCGTGACATGAGCAGAGACATTCCGATGTGTATAGAATTTAGAAAACAGTGGTACAATGGGAGGAGGTGGTGGAGATGGAGGTGAAGGTGGTGATATAGGTGACAAACTCATAGGTGGAGGAGGCACAAATACTCCCTAATCAGAACCGAACGAAGCTAACCTGTCACCAGAGAGAAATACATCACAGATTCAAAAAGGTGACATCGACACTAATATAGTATTTTGACGCAACGGATCATAACACCGATAGCCCTTTTGAGTCCTTGAGTAACCAACAAACACACATTTGACAGCTCTAGGACAGAGCTTGTCAAGACCTGGAAGCAACTGATGGACAAAGGCCACAGAACCAAATACTCTAGGAGGAAGTGAGAAGAATTCCTTTTCAGGGAAGGCATAGAGGAAGGAATTTTCTCACCCAAGACAGACGAAGGCATGCGATTGATCAAGTAGCATGCAGTAAGAATCGCGTCACCCCAGAAGGAATGTGGGGCACAACTTTGAATAAGAAGAGTTCGAGTGACATCAAGCAAGTGACGATGTTTCCTCTCTGCAACACCATTCTGTTGGGACGTGTAAGCACAAGATGTTTGATGTATAATACTACGGGACGAAAGGAAATGAGACAAGGCACGAGTACAGAATTCCAAAGCATTATCAGTCCGCAAAATTTTAACTGAGATTGAGAAAATATTCTACACTTCATTGATAAAATTTTTGATTACATCCCCAGCTTCAGATTTATTTTTCAAGAGAAAGACCCACAACAGACGAGTGAAATCATCCACAGCAACAAGATAAAACCGGTGTCCCTGGTGATCAGGAACACGACAGAGCCCCCAATGTCAACATAAAATAAATCAAAAGGAGAGCTACTGCTCCGACTCTAATGACTAGGAAAAACAAAGCGATGATGTTTTCCCAACTGACACGCCTCACACTGAAAGGAAGCTCCTGGTGAAATCTGAGGCAACATACGACACAACTTCTGAAGTGGGAGATGACTAAACCGCATGTGCCAGGTATAAGGAGAAACATGGCCTATTGCTGAAGAGGAAATACCAGCAAATGAACCTTGGACAAGACGATACAGACCAACCTGCTCACGGCCACATCCAATCACTTTGCATGTAAGAATGTCCTGAAACACAAGAGATGAAGCGTCAAAAATAGCTCTACAGTGCAAATCTTTTGTAATCTGACTAATGGATAACATATTCATAGAGAAATCAAGTGCATATAACACATCTTTCAGATGTATAGAAGGTGTCAAAGAAATCTCCCCCTGCCCTGCAATTGGGGAATGCGTCCCATCTGCAATCACAACTGTTCTACCAGATGGAGCTTGTCTATAAGATGTAAGCTGAGTCTTGTCGCCGCATAAGTGATGTGTAGCTCTAGAATCCATAATCCAGTTAGAAATTGTAGAATCATGACATGATGTGAGAGCAAAGGTACTACCTGAGGTACTAGCAGAGCCAGACGTACTAGCAGACACTGAGGCAGCAACATCTGAGTGACCTCCAGAAGATGAAGTGGAGGCAGGAGGCATGATATCCCTCAGTCTAGCAACAAGGTCATCCAATCTCTGATCAGAAGAGGGGTTAGTCGGAGACTCAGCCTCCTCTGCAACCCGTGTTGAAGCTGGAAAACCATGCTTAGAATAGCATGTGTCCTTTGTATGACCTGGACGATGACATTACGTACATGGCCGATGAATGCGTCCTCCTCTACCACGAGGTCCACGTCTACGGGAAAAAGAAGAGCCTCCTTGACCTCTAGAGGCTGCCATGGCTGAGGAAGATGGGCCATGCACTGTAAATGGAACTGTAATTCTGCTGAGTCAGCGGAACGCTTCCTCCATTGGAGGAATAGTAGCATCCGCTAAGATCTGAGAGCGAGTCGCAGCATACTCCGGGTCAAGGGCTGCGCGAAAGACGCCGATCATAGTAGCATTCATGCATGTCTTCTATTGCTTCAGAGTCGCAGTAAGAGGCATGAAACTGTGAAGTTTCTCAAACATCCCTTGTAGGATGTATACAAAGAGTGGAGGGGGAGGCCGTACTGCTTCACTGTAAAGATATCATGCTGTAGCTGGAGAATCTTCATCTCGTTCCTCGCTTGAGAATATGTCGCCGCAAGGATATCCCACATCACCATCGCCGTAGGTTGATGTAACACATCATTGGCGATCCCAGTCGTCAATGTACTAGAGAGCCATACTTTGGCATATGCATCGTCTGCCTCCCAAGAGGCATCCACTCCAGTCTTCTCCAACGTTTCTTCTTTGGTAAGAGTATGCTTCTTACCACTCGACTTCATGAGGCTCATGAACTGCATAGCCCAGAGCTCATAATTTGTTATGTTCATTTTATCGATAGGCGCCGGACCTCTAAATGCGCCAGTAGAGGGAAAATCAACCTTGTTCTCTAGCATGATACCGATGGAGAAAGACGAAACCAAATGAGTATTTGTAAAGACAAGTGTCTACACAATCATGAGTGGATCTTGGTTGCGCGTGTAGACTTAAGCCACAACCAAATCCATCAAAGAGATGAAGACCTGCTAGAGAGGGTTGATCCTGCCCCGACGGCGCTAGAGGCGTACGCCTAGGACAACAGAGGACTGCAGGCCCGGGACCGCCGACCTCGGGTTGCAGGCCGGAGGTCCAACGGGCGGCATAGCGGGGCCGGGTGGGGCTGGGCAACGCGACTGGACTTGGTGGGTGCCTTGGCGGCGTCGCTGGGGGGTGCGATGCTGGGGGGCTTAGAGGTAGGGTTAAGGTTAGGGTACGAGAGCTCTGGTCTAGGACCGCCGCTCTGATACCATGTTGGGAGAAAACAATGATATATTTATTCCTGGAACCCTAGGCTCTCTTATATAGTGGAGAGGCCTATGGGTAAATTACATAAGACAGACAAAGGAAAAAAATAATGGAAACAATACATAAGACATGGAAATATCTCAACAATTATATAGTAGTTAATGACATATATAATAATTTTCCCAATTGCCTTATAACATTATATATATTCATCTAAAAGTGATGAGTCATATGTATATATACACATAACTATTAATGTCTTATTATTAAGAAATCTTAAATGTAGATTTTTTTATAATGAGGAAGATTTAGGTTGTAAATGACTCTTTATTTTATTTAAATTCTTAAGTTAATTAGATAGTTTGTCGTCTTGGTTGGTGTGTGACCTTATACTATGACTCTAAGACGTGAAAAGTGTCTTAGGCTTAGGGTGCCTCCATAGGCATGTGGTGTTGTGTAATGTATCCTAACTAAATTCCCAACACGTCCACTTAACCTAATTATAATTACCTCTGACCAACACAATTTATACTTAATTTCCTCTCTTAGATAAGATCCATACTGCTTCTCTCTGAGTTCAAATGAAACTCCCCCAAATGTAACCCAGATGATTTCAGATGTAGCATCGCCAAACCTATTGGCAAAAAAGTGATTAAAACTCAAGTAGTGAGGTAGCCTCCTAAGAAGCTCTTCCATCTTGCCCTTTAATTGAAAGTGCGGTCCAATAAAGGGAAAGATCTACTACAAAACTACGCCTCAGAGACGGGTGAGAGAGACTCTCCGGAAAAGTCACTCTATAAACGAGTCTGACCGATAACGGGTAAACAAGCTCGAACGGAAAAACTAAAGTCAAGGATCCCCCGCATGGGTATCTTAAAACAAAGGGTCAACGGAGATGGTTAAAAGCCGGGATCCGAACGAGGCGTAAAAACAATGCACGACGTAAAAACTGTGACAAGGACTGAAATCCTAGACCCGTGCACTTGGTGTCGCTGCCCTGACTGGGCTTCCTTTCCTCCGCTCAGTTGAGGGTCACCGCGCCCTCGTACGGTCAGGTGTAAGGGTCACCATGACCGGCCATATATTCACCATCCATGATTCATATCAACCATGCATCCCACAGATTTCATAGTGATGTTTGTCACTCATAATTCAAACAACCATTAACTCCAACTTATAAACTTAGAGCTAGCCACTATATCCCCATATCAATTCAACCCCATGGGCATGTCAGCAACGTAAAAGATTATATTCATAAAGCATATTGATAATACTATTTATAATTATACAACAATATGAAAGTGGGAAATAGAGAGGAAATTTATTATCGTGTGGTCAGGGATATGGACAAATGATAACTACAGATATAACAAACTATAGAGGTATTCTTTTTATAAAAAATAGATATCGGAAGATACAACAGATAGCCCCTTTATATATATAATTTTACTATACAAAATATGGAACATGTTTCCCTGTAAAGTATTCACCCTCTCTTTTGTGAGATAAGTATCTAATTATGAGCCTTTATTTCTTATCTATATAGTTCTTATAATGTTCATATATTAGCATCATTATTAACTATCAGAAGCGTCTTTCACTATCATTTTCTTATATATATGCATATATTATATATTCATCCTAGATATACTAAATGGTTCACAACAATTAAAATACAATTCGTGTTAATAGGGCCACATCAATTCGTGGAACAGTTATGCTAAGAACTCATGAAATGTGGTCCAGAATCAATTTCTTGATAGAAGTATTTGAATAAGATTTGATTATTAAAATTGTATAAAACGAATCTTGATCAATCATAATTACTACATTTTACAGATTACAGGAAATTATAATATGAAGTCAACAATTCCAATTATAAGAGTCCTATAATTAGAGAGGTATAAATCTCACATTTATATTCACATAATACAACATATATATATATATTGGAGAATAAGAGAGGAAATGGGAAGAAAAATGATGGCGGGTTTGTTTTATAGGAAAAAGGGGGAAAATGTAGAAAAGAAATGAGGAGAGAAGGGTTGCCACGGTGGGGTTTTAAGAGCATAAATGCCCCCCTTAAAATATCCTTATCCATGACATCAGCAGGCTGATGTAAGCGTGCTGATGTCATAATATATATAAATATTTTATATTTTATTATATGTATTTTTTACGGCTTGAACTAGTAGGGGTTGTTGCAAGTTACTATTTTGAAAATAAATTTTTATTTTATTTTTTATTATTTTTTTAAAACAAAATATCTCTTTATTTGATATACTTAAAGTTAATCATAATCGCGCATCGGACCTCAGATTTCGACGCACAATATCTTTATTTCATCGTCTCTGAACGACGATCAATATGAGTAAATATTAATATACTTACGGTCGAGTTTTGATCCCCAAAATTTTTGAGATACGGTTTCGATTTGGGGTTAAATTTTATGATTTAAAAATATCAAACGAACTCCGATTGATAAACGGTCAATTCCGTTGGTCTTGTTTCGTCGAATCGGATCTCATGACGATCTCAGTTCATTTCGTGATTTTCGAATTTACATTGCGGCTTTTTCGGGCACGCATTATGATGCGACCGATTTTTGGTCGATTTCACTCAAACGACTTTTGATTCACGATTATTTAATCGATTTGAGTCATCTAATGCCGACTGACAACTTTATTAGGTCAAACGGACCCTAATCCGGTCGGGTTTGTGCTTATGGGGATTTCGGATGTTACAAAGGGTGTGCCCTCTGGACTGGATCCCTCCCTCCTGGCCACGAGAAGAAGCCATCACTTAAGAGAGCGAAGACATGTTTGTCGAAGGGATGATGATCGGACTGAGATGGCTATAGGCCTCCTCTATGGGAGGTATGATAGTGCCAATAAGAAGTTGAGTATGTATGGCATCATACTCTATATCAAGTCCAGCCATGAAGACTTCAACCATTGTGGAGTTCCTATACGTCTTCTGTTGCTCAGTAGATGTCGTAATGGGCATGTGGCGATGAAGTTTCTCAAACATGCCACGAAGCGAAGAGTAGTAAACATGTGGCAACCATTCTGCTTGGTATAGTAGATATCAAACTGTAGCTGAAGGATCTTGGCCTCATTCTTTACCTGAGCAAAGGTAAATGCCAAAGTATGCCACATTGCCTTGGTAGTGGGCTGAGTAAGAATATCATTGGCCATTTCTGTAGTGAGTTTCCCACAAAGCCAAACACGCGTATACGCGTCAACTTGCTTCCAAGAAGCAATTACCCCAATCTTATCCATTGGCTCTGGATCTGTCAGGATGTGCTCCTTGTTGTTGCCTGCATGAGAGTGAGAAATTGCATGGACCACGACTCATAGTTGGTCCCATCCATCTTAGCGATGGAAGCGGGGCCCTTGAAGGCTCCGGACGAGAAAATGCCACCCTTGTTCTCTGATATGATGATTAGATGGCTAAATAATGGAACTCAACTAGGGAGTAGACTGATATAAACAAGTCTACATGACCATACGAAGGAATGGTTGTACGTGTAAACTCATACAACCATTCTTACCAATCTTCTTTCCTTGCTAGGGCCGGAAAATATGAATTATAGGTCTGAAATCACGCTTTCCGATCAAAATCAGACCGCAGAATGACTCGCAGATGTGTTTGGAGGCGCATGGAGGGGCTGACAGCGATCTGGGCGATCAAGGTAACGGTCTAGCGCCATAGGCGTCAGCCCTAGGGGCCGGCGCGGAGGCCCTTGGGGCTGGGGCAGAGGTCCTTGGGGTCTGAGGGCGGCGTTGGGTGCCTGAGCAGTAGCCCAGATGCCGCACGACTGTGCTAGGGGGTCGGGGAAGCATCCCGAAGATCGCGCGGTGGTGCTAGGGGGCCGAGGAAGCGGCCCATGCGACGTCGAGGGTGGCTGGGAAACAACCCAGAGGCCGCGCGACAACGCTAGGGGACCGGAGCAGCAACCCAGAGGCCGCGCGACGACGTTAGGGGGTGGGGGCAGGCGGGTAGGGTTAGGGTTAGGGTGGAATACCTGCACTCCGGTCTGGGACCGTCACTCTTATACCATGTTGAGGGAAAAGAATCGAATGCATTATGAGAGTCCCTAGGTTTCTCTTATATAGGAGAGGTACCTATTTGGCAAACTACAGAAAGAAAAAAAGAGAAATAGAAAATGAAAAAACAATATTAAATATAACTAATATCTCAACAGAGAAAGTTTGAAAAGATCATATTTGAACAAGGCATACTTTTTATTATGTTTTAGTGCATATTGTCAACAATTAGAAAATAGGAATGCAGAAGCGGTAATTAGAGAAAATGAATAAACATTGGAATACCGGGATTTTAACGTGGAACCCTACTCCCTAAGGAGCAAGATGAAACCACATGAGAATGCCTCAAAGGGATGATGTATGCATTGCACTTTCTCACTGGATACAAAGGGTCTGGGGCTTCTTATATAGCCTCCTTAGACCCTCCAAGTCCCACCACTGGTAGATGTGGACTAAATTCTGGATGTAGTAAATGGATCCTGGAGAGATCCATTTACCCATCAGTACATATGACGCATATACTCCAACATAAACTAAGCAACAAAGTTATTGGACTTCTAAGAGATACATAAATGGTTTAAAAGTTAATTTATAGATGTTTCCTTTATAATAATGAACTATATGGATGTTATAGTGTAATCTGGCGAAGGGCGCATATGAGGGTATAGAAGTCGTGCAATTGTTTGTCAAACAAGTAAAGAAACTGATATTCTGTATCAAGAAACAGTGTCAAAACAAAAACAACAATAGAATTAAACTACCTGAATATAAATATCAAAAAGACGTATTCCCTTCTTATAGTCCCAATAATCCAGTGTCTCACCGAAGTACAAGGTAACATTGTAGTTCCCATTTGCAAGGCCAAGACCATAATATCTTAATGAAGATGCTGAGAGTCTCATATCTGAAAATAGATCAGGGTTTTGTGTTTTTTCAAACACGGATTGGATACTCTGGATATAAGTAGGCCCTGCCACATCCAAAAACCTTCCAGAACTAACTACAGCCCAGTTAGACCCATTGCTAACGTAAAAAGGTACATCTTCAAGTGACTTGCCATCTTCTTCGTAGTAAAGTCCTTCGGATGTATTAACTGACTTAGAACCACCACTGTTTATCGCAATAGAATCTGCAATGGTGCAATACACTGATTTAAAAATTCATCAATCTGAATTTCTCTAAACTATATCTTTTGATGGGTTTTTTTTAAATGGAGGAAAAGCGAGGCGACAAACTGAAACACCTTTGCAACCGCTAGGACTCCAATAAAAAATCTTTAGTTAAGAAAGATATCTGGAATACTGCACATAGAGTCTACCATGGGTACATTTCCACATAAAATTTTGTTTAGTTTGTTAAGGACATAAAAAATTTCAACTTACAGATTGGTGGACTTATGTGACTTGGAAAGCCCATCTGTAGACATCCCAGTCCGCTTGGACTGTATCATAGAACAAGTTTAAGGATTTGCAGGGATAAAGGAGAGCAACTTCTATTCAAGTCCAAGAAAGTACTTACTGGTTCAATGAGTCATCCTTGAAGTTATTTCCCACCAGGTTTCTGCATCAACAAGAAAATGACGGTACTTCCAAAACTTTTACATGGTCTAGATTCTGGGATATTTTCATCATAACCATTTTTACATGGTCTAACATTTGAACATCTTTACTGGAAAACTTCCAAAAGAAAAGGACAAGCTATTTCTCTCCTTGTATTGAGGTTTAACAAAACGAGGTTCTCTCATGCATATTTGTTAGGAGTAAGAGAGGTAAAGTTGTGTGTGTGTGTGTATCATTTCAATATCCGATTATTGCATGTGACATGTCATGTCTAGTCTACAACACCAATTGAGAGAATGATGTCGGCAAGTGGAACCTATTTCATGCACAACCTGTTTCAATAGAACAAAAGTATAAACAATTTGACCATAACGGATCCCTTCTCCCAACCATTAGAAGCAACATAAATATGTGATTTTCTATGATATGTTTACGGTTTGTTACCATTGTTATTTTTGTTGGAGTATTTGTTATGTGTGCCTATTGAGTTGTAGCAGGGTAAATGGATCCTGGAGAAGATCCATTTACCCCATCCAATGTTTAGTCCCACATCGTCCAGTGGCGGGACTTGGAGGCTCTGGGAAGGCTATATAAGGAGCCCCAGGCCTCTTGTAACAGATGAGAAAAAGCAATGCATAACATGCCCCTTTGAGGGCTTCTCCCGTGGTTTCATCCCGCTCCTCACGGAGTAGGGTTCCATGTAAAATCATGATGTTCCATGTTCTATCTTTCTTGTTTATGCTATGTTTATCAATCGCTTCCGCATTTTTCATATTTTATAACAATTTTCAACAACATTTTCCTTCCAAAAATGCAAAAAATCCAATATAGTAGGAAAAGAGAACTATGGTTATCTAGATTGAATAACACCAATGATGCCGAAACTTAAGAGGAATTTCTTTACACATACAGATTGTAACTGTTATTGAGCCAAGGTGGGAAGCTTCCTGATATATTATTGTAGGAAAGATCCCTGCAAATAATATTGTCAAAAAGAGACTGATTATTTTAGAAATAAGACATCATAGGAGAAAAAAATATTAGATTTAATCAATGTGTCGGATGGCACATTGCACAGATGGCACATTACATAAAGTAAGACGCATTCCTTTTAGATGGCAAAGTTCCAGCTAGACTGTTGTTTTCTAGAGAACTGCATGCAAATGAAAGAACCTGCATTAAATGCAATGGACTAATATGTATGTTTTTATATCGAGTAGCATTTACTGATTTCTTACAGGTATTCCAGATTTGGCATATTGAGGAGCAATTCTGGAACAGGACCTGAAAGGTCGTTGAAACTCAGATCCCTAGCATTTGAACAAGCTAGTAAGTACTTTTGTCAAGATACTAGGGAAATGCACGTCTGTTGTACTTACAGATATCGCAATTTCGAATATTGCCCAAAATCATCTGGAATGGTGCCAGATATATTGTTATTCCTTAAAATCCTGTCAAATGAGATATATACGACACAGGTAAGAAGTGCACAGGTGAATTAAACAGTGATAAATATATGGTCTTACAGAATCTCTAGGGATTTCATATTCTTAATATCCAGCAATCCTGAGCTACCATCCACCTCACCGATTCGTCTGCATAATATTATATGAAAAAACTCTCATAATTAACAATCTTAATGCATTTTTGTTAGTTGTATATAATGTGTCAATATTAAGCAAAGTTGTCCTAATAAATAACTTACAGCTGTGTTAAATTGGTTAGATGGGCAAAACCTGGAGGAATTGGCCCCTGGAATTTGTTCCCTTGTAACCTCCTGTATAAACAATTATTATTCACGAAATGAATGGAAAATATTTTAATTTCGAGTGTGAAATAATAGAATTACTTGTTTATTATGAGATCCATATGGCTCTCTTATATCAACAACCAAGCCTTTTCCCACATTTATCTATTCCGCCACTATAGGAGTTTAATTTGCTGAACGTTCTTTAGTTTATATTATAGGGGTGTTTCTGTAATTGTCTCAGTAACTCTAGCCTCCCTTCTATATAAGTAGATAAGGGAGTGCTATTCTGATGAGAAAGAGAACATTTTATCCTATTTTGTAGCATGGTATCAAGAGACCTAATAGAAGGGCTCCCTCTCGTGGGTCCCCTGACCTAAACTCCTACACAGAATCGCCTCCAACACCCAACCTCCATTGCCAGCGCCCTTCACCAAACCAACTCCCTCTCCACCGCACATCCAGCTCCTCCAACTTCAATGGTCTCCGCATGTCCATCGCCAGCTCCCTCCACCACACCTCCAGCCGCCCCAGATTTGACGATCTCTCTCTCTCCAATGACAACAACCTCTGCTTCCCCAGCTCAGGCGACCACCACATGACCCCCAACGCCATTGTCAACCACCAATGTCATCTCCGCCATTGTCAATGACGTTGCAGAGCCACCATGGCTTGCTCCAGCTTGTTTCACATCGTTCATCTCCATCTAGAGGGTTCCAACCCTCCCTGATGATAAATCGCGTACTACTGATACATCCAAGTTTGGTATTTTCTCTCTATTAAGGGAATATACCGGGATACATTATGAGAGGCCCAAGGATTCCCTTATATAGGAGAAGAATCATTGGGAAAATTACAGAAAGGTGAAACAAAAAATAGAAAATTACAAAAAGGAACATACTAAAAATAGTAACTATCTCAACACTCGCCCTCAAGCTGGAGCGTAGATATCAATAAGACTCAGCTTGGGACAACATCTCTGATAAGGTCCTCTCGCTGGAGCCTTTGTAAGTAAATATGTTGTCTAGTCTCTAGAGTTGACATGCGTAGTAGTGATAATACCCTTCTGTATCATGTCACGAGTGTATCCACCTCTATGTGCCTTGTCCTCTCATGAAAGGCTGGCTTATTTGCAATGAAGAGAGCAGCTTGATTATCGCATTAGAGGTACATGGGAAGAGACACTTCTATAGTCAGGTCACTAAGAACGGATCTGACCCACATCATCTCTAGCAACCACAGTCTGCTTCTTACTCTTCCATGAAACAAGAGAATTCCCTATGAACACAACAAATCTAGACGTAGACTTTCTATCCTTTGGACACCCATCATAATCTGCATTTGCGCATGCTTTCACTGAGAGAGATGCGCCTCTGCTGAAAAGAAGTCCAGTACTAGGTGAAGTCTTCAAGTATCTTAGAATCATATGGACTGCATCCATATGTGCATGTCTGGGCTGCTCCATAATTTGACTCACTTTGCTCACATCGAACGCTATGTTGGGCCTGGTAATAGTTACATATAGTAGCTTGCCAACAAGCTCTCCGTACCTTCGCATAGCAGCCTCCTCAGTATCATCATCATAGAACTTAATGCTTGGGTCAAGCAGAGTAGTGGCAGGTCTTCAATCTGCCATGTCTGTCTCTGAAAGAAGATCTATAACGTACTTTCTCTGGGCCATTACAAGACCTCATTGATTCTTGGTAAACCCTATTCCAAGGAAGTAACGTAAATGTCCAAGGTCCTTGGCCAGAAACTGCTGATCTAGGAAGTCCTTGGCACCCTGAATACCCTGCTCGTCATCCCCTATAATAAAAATACCATCAACATAAACAAGAATGACTGTAATACCTCTCTGGGTCTTCTATATGAACAAGGAGTGATCTGCAGTTGATCTCACAAACCCCTCCTGCTCTATCAAGTCCGAGAGCTTTTGGAACCATGCTCTTGGACTCTGCTTGAGGCCATAGAGAGCCTTGTGTAACCTGCACACCTTCTGACACTCCCCCTTAGCAGCAAACCCAGGTGGCTGCTGCATATAGACCTCCTCTTGTAGGTCACCACAGAGGAATGCATTCTTCACATCAAGCTGGTAAAAAGGCTAATCTCGTGTCACAACAACAGCAAGGAGAATACGGAAAGTAGAATGTTTGGCAACTGGGGAGAAAGTATCGTGATAGTCTACCCCATATGTCTTGGTAAACCCTCGTGCCACAAGTCTCTCCTTATAGTGATCTACATTGTCATCCGCACAGTGTTTCACAGTGAACACCCATTTGCACCCCACGACTAATGTATCAATAGGAACATAAACAAGACTCCACGTACCACTTGACTATAGCGCAACCATCTCCTCCTCCATGGCTAACGCCCACTGACTATCTTTGAGAGCCTCCTGATACATTTATGATATCTGCAGGGCTAATAGTGCCAGCGTAAATCTCCAGAAATCTTCTGACAACCTGCTCAAAGAAATCTGGGCTTCAAGAGGATAAGTAGCACACGCTCATTTCTGCTTTCGCAAAGCAATTGGTACGTCAAGATCATCTGCCAAGTCCTGGGCCTGTATATTTCCCTCTTGAGAGGGTATCTGCTCCTCGTGTTGTACAGTCAATTCAGTAGTGCCATTAGTAGAAATAATATGCTCATTACATGCCTTAGGCGTGCTGGATGATGGACAAGGCTTGTGAGCATGGCGAACAGAAAGAGATCTGCGAGGAACATCACGAGGCAAGAACTGAACCAACAGAGGTGGTGGAGGAGGTGGTAGAGGTGAAGGATCAACTGTAGGAGGTGGTGGCATGTATAATTCATCATCAGAGTCAGATGGAGTGAGTCTATTACCTATAGGAGAAAAATACATGACCGACTCAAAGAAAGTAACGTCAGCACTCACAAAATATTTCTGGCTTAGTGGATCAAAGCATCGATACCCCTTCTAGGTACTAGAGTAGCCGACAAACACACTTGACAAATCTAGGAGAGAGCTTGTCACGCCTTGGAGAGACATCATGAACAAAGGCAACAGATCCAAGCACACGAGGTGTAAGAGAGAAGAGATCATTATCGATAAACGCAATCGAGTAAGGAATCTTCCCTCCTAACACGGACAAGGGCATACGGTTTACTAGATAATAAGCAGTAAGGACAGCATCACCCCAGTAAGCACGAGGAGCATGGCTCGGTATCAACAATGCTCTGGTCACATCAAGTAAGTGACGGTGTTTGCGCTCGACAACAGCGTTTTGCTGGGAAGTGTAGACACATGAGGTCTGGTGAACAATGCCATGGGATCTAAGGAACTCAGAAAGATGTAAGGTACGAAATTCCAAGGTATTATCAGAACAGACATTTGCAGAAAAAATATTCTTTATTTCATTAAAATACTTGATAGCAGATCCAGATTCAAACTTATTCTTTGTTAGAATACTTCGTAGTTTATTCCATAGAGCCCTTGGGTCTCTTATATAGAGAGAGAGCCCTTGGGTAAATTACATGAGAGGTACATAAAGAAACAGAAATAACACATAACATAAACAACGCACACTATCTCTACACTCCCCCTCAAGATGGAGCATGGATATCTATCATGCTCAGCTTGGAAGAACATCTCTGAAAGGGTCCTCTGAGCAACGGCTTTGTGAATATATCTGTTGTCTGGTCCTCGGAGCTGACGTGAGACGTGGAGATGAAGCCCTTCTGGATCATGTCTCTAGTGTAATGACAATCCACCTCTATGTGTTTTGTTCTCTCATGGAAGGCTGGATTGTTGGCAATGAACAACGCAGCTTGATTGTCGCATTGCAGGTTCATGGGCAACGGAACTTCAACATTCAGATCTTCCAGGACTGCTTTCACCCACATCATTTCACTGCTTGCCTGAGCCATGGCCCTGTACTCGGATTCAGCACTGGATCTTGCCACAACAGTCTGCTTTTTGCTTTTCCAGGAGACTAAGGAGCTTCCTATGAAGATGGCAAACCCAGAAGTAGACTTCCGATCCCTTGGACATCCTGCATAATCCGCATCCGCACAAGCTGAAATAGCCAAATCCGTGTCTTTCTTGAACAGCAACCCTGTGCCTGGTGAAGACTTCAGATATCTCAATATCATGTACAATGCATCCATATGTACTTGCCTCGGCTGCTCCACAAATTGACTCACCCGGTTTACTGCAAGTGCAATATCCGGTCGAGTTATAGTGATGTATAATAGCTTGCCTACCATTTCTCTGTACCTTCTCTTGTCCACCTCCTCAGTGTCATCATCGTACAACTTCATACTCGGATCCATCGGTGTACTCGAAGGTCTGCATTCCGTCATTCCTGTTTCAGCCAGCAAATCTGTGACATATTTTCTTTGAGTCATCACCATTCCTTGTGCATTTCGTGCGAATTCTATCCCCAGAAAATACCGTATAGTGCCTAGATCCTTTGTGATAAACTGACTGCCCAGCATAGACTTGGTTATCTCAACCCCTTGTGCATCATCTCCAGTAACCAATATGTCATCAACATATACCATAACAACAATGGTACCTTTAGAAGTCTTCCGGACAAACAGTGAGTGATCCGCATTTGATCTCCTGAACCCTTGTTGTTCAATAAGCTGGGAGAGCTTTTGGAACCATGCACGAGGACTCTGCTTAAGGCCATAAATAGCCTTATGAAGTCTACATACCTTCTGAGTCTCCCCCTCAGCAGTAAACCCTGGTGGCTGCTGCATGTAGACTTCCTCTTGTAGATCACCATACAAAAACGCATTCTTAACATCAAGCTGGAATATAGGCCAGCCACGTACCACAGCAACTGATAGAAGAATGCGAAGGGTAGAATGTCGCGCCACAGGTGAAAACGTGTCCAGATAATCTACCCCATATGTCTGTGTAAACCCTCGTGCAAGAAGCCTTGCTTTGTATCTGTCAAGACGACCATCGGCATGGTATTTGACAGTAAACACCCACTTGCAACTTACCACAGACGCACCTGGAGGAATAGGGACTAGAGACCAAGTCCCTCGGGACTGTAAGGCACGCATCTCCTCTTCCATTGCCAAACGCCAGCATTCAGTCTTCATAGCATCCTGATATGTCCGTGGTATCTCAACTGATGATACCGCAGCGGCAAACTTCTGGAAATCCCCAGTGAGACGATGAAAGGAAACATGAGAAGCTAGGGGATATGAGACACACTGTCGTCGCTGTTTCCTATGAGCAATAGGCCGGTTCAAGTCATCCAAAACAGTGCTGACCGGTTGATCCTCCTCCTGTTGTACAAGCTCCTGCACATGTGCATTATTTAACCCATCACTACTGTCAGAAAATACCTGAGGCGTGCTGGATGGTTGAGATGTGGCTTGAGCAGGGCCCTTGCGTCTCGTGTAGAACTTAGGAAATGGGACAACTGGGGGGTGGTGGTGGTGGTGGTGGCGGGTTTGGTGGTGGTTGTGTTATTGAAGACGCTGGAGTAGAAGACGGACCCAGGCTTGGAGGTGGTGGAACATAGACTTGGGAATCTGATAATGTGGAGGAGACCAATCTGTCACCTGCAGGAGAGAAGTACAGGACAGGTTCGAAGAATGTAACATCTGCACTCACATAGTATTTGTTATGGATAGGATCATAGCAGCGGTACCCCTTCTGTGTCCTAGAGTAGCCCACGAAAACACACTTGATAGCTCTAGGGGATAGCTTATCAAGTCCCGGAGATAACCGGTGAACAAAAGCAACAGTGCCAAAAACCCTAGGAGTCAATGTAAACAAGTCTCTGTCCGGAAAGAGAACAGAGATTGGAGATTTTTCCCCAAGGACAGTTGTAGGCATACGATTGACCAAATAACACGCAGTAAGAATAGCGTCACCCCAAAAGCTTAATGGAGCACAACTCTGAATAAGTAAAGTCCGAGCAATGTCAAGGAAATGTCGATGTTTTCGTTCGGCAATTCCATTTTGTTGAGAAGTGTAAGGACATGTTGTTTGGTGGATAATGCCTTTAGATGAAAGAAAACTAGCAAGAGATCGAGTGCAGAACTCCAATGCATTGTCAGTACGCACATATTTAACAGTAGATGAAAAAACATTCAGAACTTCATTAATTAAGTTTTGAATAACATTGCCCGCTTCAGATTTATTCTTGAGGAGAAATGTCCACGACACTCTGGAGAAATCATCAACTACAACTAGATAGAACATGTGCCCCTGGTGATCAGGGACACGACTTGGACCCCAAATATCTATATGAAATAATTCGAACGGGGAGCTACTGCTCCGACTCTGACGACTGGGGAAGCTAGACCGATGGTGCTTCCCCCAACTGACATGCTTCACATCGAAAAGAAGAACTCGGAGATATCTGAGGCAGGAGGTGACGCATCTTCTGCAGAGGTAGATGACCAAACCGAAGATGCCAGGTGTATGGAGAAACAGAGGCCTGGGTATGCAAAGAGACACCAGCGTAGGAGCTCCGAACGAGACGATAAAGGCCATTGTGCTCAGAACCACAGCCAATCACCCTGCCCGTCAGTATGTCCTGAAAAATAACAGACGATGGGTCAAAAATAGCACGACAGTGCAAATCACGTGTAATCTGACTAATAGATAAAAGGTTCATCGAGAATTCTGGAGCATGTAGCACGTTCTGTAGATGCAAAGAGGGTAGCAAAGCTGTCTCCCCCTGACCGATGATAGGGGACAGAGTCCCATCCGCAATGAGTACAGAGCGACCTGGCTGAACCGCCCTGTATGACTGCAAAATATCTCTCTCACGGCAGAGATGATGGGTAGCTCCAGAGTCGACAATCCATCCTGTGAGATCATGATTATGAAATGGGGCTGAAGGGCTACCTGAGGCACTGGCTGAGGCCGATGTACTGGCTGACGCCGAAGCCGCTATATCTGCAACATCTGCACCCTCTGATGGAGAAGATTGTGGCATGATATCCCGAAGTCGTGCCACCAACTCCTCGAACCTGTGATCTGAAGTAGACGCAGGTGGACCCTGAACATGATCAGCTACTCGTGCAGATGGAGGAAAACCATGCTTGGAGTAGCATGTATCCTCCGAATGACCAGTGCGGCGACAATAGGAGCACGTGGAGCGTATGCGGCCTCCACGACCACGTCCACCACTTCCTCTACCACGAAACAAGGATGAACTACCACGTCCCCTGGAGACTGCCATTGCTGACGGAGTAGCAGTCGCTATATTGGACGGAACGGGTACACGACTGAGCCGCCTGTATACCTCTTCTATTGGTGGAATCGTGGAATCTGCCAGTATCTGAGCACGTGCTGCCTCGTACTCCGGATCTAGGGCAGCAAGTAACACGCCAACCATAGTGGCGTTGCGGAACGTCTTCTGCTGTTCCGGCGTGGCTGTAAGAGGAATGGTGCTGTAGAGTTTCTCGAACATGCCACGAAGCGACGTGTACAAGGAATGAAGGGGCTTCCCGTTCTGCTTCGTGGTAAAGATATCATGCTGTAGCTGGAGCATCTTCGTCTCATTGCGGACCTGAGAGTACGTCATAGCCAAAATATCCCACATCGCCTTAGCGGTGGGCTGGTGAAGGACGTCATTCGCTATCTCCATAGTGAGCGTACCTGAGAGCCATACCTTGGCGTACGCATCATCAGCCTCCCATGAGGCATAAATCCCTGTCTTCTCCGGCGGTTCATCCTCGGTAAGAATATGTTTCTTACCACACGACTTCATGAGGCTGAGGAACTGCATCGCCCACAGCTCGTAGTTCGTCCCATCCATCTTGACAATTGGTGTCGAACCTTTGAAGGCACCTATGGCGGGCATATCTAACTTGTGATCTGACATGATGCCGGAGAAGAACGACTAATGATGACCAAGAATATACTGTCTACCGGAACTTTGTAGAATCCAAGTGCATAGGTAGACGATTATGCACTTGAATCAAACATAAGTCCGAGTCCTAGAAAGAACTCGGCAGCAAGTAGAGGCTGTGGGAGCCTCTACCTTGCCAAAATAACGACCGAGAGGAGTCGGTCAAGGGCTGGACAGCAAGTGCAGGAGGTCGGCGAGATAGAGGATGCCCTACAGGGGCTGTCGGCGGCGTGGAGGACCAGTTTTGGTGATGGAGCGCCCAGCAGGGGCTGTCGGCGGCGGTGGGAGGGGGCCCCGATGGGCGTGAGAGACCCCGGCGGCGGCGATGGAGACCCCGGCGGCGTTGGAGAGAGGGGTTGAGGCCGGCGAAACCCTAGAGGAGAGAGGGGGGGGGAAGGGGGGGGGGCGGCGGCGGTGGAAACCCTAGGTTAGGGTCATGGCTCTGATACCATGTTAGAATACTTCGTAGTTTATTCCATAGAGCCCTTGGGTCTCTTATATAGAGAGAGAGCCCTTGGGTAAATTACATGAGAGGTACATAAAGAAACAGAAATAACACATAACATAAACAACGCACAACTATCTCTACATTCTTCAATAAGAAGACCCGGGAAAGTCTAGAAAAATCATCGACAACTACAAGATAAAAACTGTGTCCTTGGAGATCAGGAACACAACTAGGACCTCAAATATCTAAATGAAGGAGTTCAAATAGCTGAGAACTGCTCCGATTCTGACGGGATGGAAAAGAGGAACGGTGTTGCTTTCCAGGTTGACATGCCTCACACTGAAAGGATGATTTCGTAGAAATCTAAGGGAGAACATGACATAGCTTCTGTAGAAGATAATGTCCAAACCTAAGGTGCCACAGATAAGAGAAACATGTCCAGTAGGTATAACGGAAACATTAGCATGAGGAGGTTGGACCAGTCTATAGAGTCTCTGCTGCTCACTGCCATACCCAATCATCATGCACGTGAGTATGTAGTGAAACATAAGAGATGAAGGGTCAAAGATGGCACAACAATGAAGATCCTTAGGGATTTGACTAATAGAATTAAATTCATTCAAAAAGCAGGAGCATATAAAACATTCTTCAGGTGCATGGACGGTGTCAACTGTACCTCCCCCTGTCCTGTAACTAGTAAGTGATCGCCATTAAAATGACAACCCATCTGTGAGGTGGTATACCTCTGTAGGACTTCAGTTGTGTTCTGTCTCCACATAAGTGGTGAAAAGCATTAGAGTCCACAATCCACTCTATCATGTTTGCATTCGTACTACCAGTAAAGGCATAGGTGATACTTGAGGAGCTTGAAGATGCTCTGGCTGCTGTAGTGGCATTGTGATGGTGTCAGCACTAGGAGTCATGATCTCTCAAATACAAGAGACAATATCATCCATGCGAGGATCGGCCTGGGGAGCTAAAGTCTCTGTAGACACAATCTGCTCTGCTGCTCGACCTGAAACAGGATATCCATGCTTCTGATAGCATGTATCCTCTGCATGTCCAAGCTTGTGGCAGTAGGTGCAGGGACGACGATGGCATCCACCGCCTCTTCCTTGAGGTGTACGTCCTCTGGACTGGATCGCCCCACCTCGACCACGAGAAGCGGCCATCGCTGAGGAGTGCAAAGACGTGGCTGTCGACGGGACGATGAGCCGGCTGGGACGGCTATAGGCCTCCTCTATAAGTGGGAATGGTTGCTCCAGTAAGAAGATGAGTACGTGCAGCAACATATTCTCTATCAAGTCCAACCATGAACACTCCAACCATCGTGGAGTCCCTATACGTCTTCTGTTGCTCAATAGACGTCGTAATGGGCATGTAGCTATGGAGCTTTTCAAACATGCCACGCAGCGAAGAGTAGTAAACATGCAGAGAGTGGTGATTCTGCTTGGTGTTGTAGATATTAAACTGTAGTTGAAGGATCTTGGCCTCATTCTTTGCTTGTGCATATGTGGATGCCAAAGTGTCCCACATTGCCTTGGCAGTGGGCTAAGTTAGAATATAATTTGCTATTTCTGTAGTAAGAGCCCCACAAAGCCAAACTCACGCATACGCATCATCTTGCTTCCAAGAAGCATATGCCCCAGTCTTATCCGTTGGCTCTGGATCTGTCAGGATGTGCTCCTTGTTGTTGCACTGCATGAGGGTGAGAAACTGCATAGACCATAACTCATAATTAGTCCCATCCATCTTAGCGATGTGAGTCGGGCCCTCGAAGGCTCCGTTGAAGATGTCACCCTTGTTGTCTGACATGATGATAAAATAACAAATAATGAAAATCAACTGGGAAGTAGACGAGTCTACAGAATCATATGAAGGATTGGTTATACATGTATATTCATACAACCATCCTTGCTAATCCTCGTTGCTTGACAGAAATCGTGTCTGTGATGGAAATCATATCACATAACTACATGTTGATGGGATCAAGGGCAGGGCACGGGTCCTGGAAGCAGGATTCTGATTGCATGGGCGACAAATACTGACGTGCAGGGGTGCAAGGGCGTGCATGCACGCAGGGGCTGGTAGATATTGGCACGCAACACGGGCGCAGCGACTGGGCGTAAGGTTGCGCAAGGGCAGCGACTGGGCGCTAGGGCACACGGGCACAGGAGACCAGGCGCAACAACGTGGCACGGACGCATGCGACCAAGTGTAGGCGCGGATGCAGGTGACCAGGAGCAAGCACGGACACAAACGACCAGATGCAGGCGACTGGGCACAGGGCTTGAGGTGCGGGGGGGGGAGGGCTAGAGTGCGTGAGAGGCGTGGGCGACACGGGGATCAGGGGCGGTGTGGGAGGGGGCGCATGTGTCGAGTAGGGTTAGGGTTAGGGATGGATATGGTAACTCCGATCTAGGACTGTCGCTCTGATACTATGTTACATGAATATACTGGGATACATTGTGAGAGGCCCAAGGGTTCCCTTATATAGGAGAAGAACCATTGGGAAAATTACAGAAAGATGAAACAAAAAATAGAAAATTACGTAAAGGAACATACTAAAAATAGTAACTATCTCAACGCTCTCCATCGGGAAGTAATTGTTGATTATTTGTGCCACACTTCGAGTATTGCTTGAAAGATGTCATCATGACCTAGATTGTATGGTCTAAGAGTACTTGTGTTGAGTTTTTTTCCCTCCATGTTGCTTTTGTTGTAATTGTGGTGTTGGTCCTCTTCTTGGTGAGAAATTATATTCAAGGTAGTAGATTCATCTACTCACGAAGGGAAGAATCCCTTCTTTGATACCATTACCAAGTTAGATGGTATGAATTATATGTTGTGGTCACAGTCTCTTCTGAATGTGATAGAAGGGCGTGACAAAGAGGAACCAACCGAGAAGATTGGTATGAATGCAACATGGAAGAAGGACAATGTCATGATCAAGGAGTGGATTATGAGTAGCTGCAACTCATGCATTGCCAATGATATTGTTACTACAAGATAGTTAAATGCATGTGGGATAGTCTTCGCAAGACGTACTTAAACGAGAAGAATTATGCCAAGACTCTTCAGATATATGTTGATATATCCCAAATCAAACAAAAAGGTCATCCCCTTGCCTAGTTATATTCAACATGGAACTCAGGGTTCTAGAGGTTGAAATCCTATTGGATGGTTGGACCCTGTATATGAAGCCGCTCGAGCACAGATGATCATTGCTTTTAAGATTCTGTCTATGGAAGAAGTCTTCAATAGGCTTAGCAGGTTGACTATATCCATTTCAATAAACTCGTGTTGAGACCACATCAGCTATGGTTGTACCCTCAGGAGGCTAAGACACTTTCTTTCAAGGTAGGAGATGTAGTCGTGATTTCAAACGTCATGTGTACATTTTATGGGCGCATAGGACACACCAAAGACCGTTGTTGGAAGAAGCATGGAAGACCATTAATGGATCATTAGGCCATAAAACCACATGATGATATCTTGTCAAGAATATCCAGAGCAAACTATGAAGATATGATTTAGCGGTTGAGCCAGCATGGGGATGCTTCGCAATCGTCTTCTTCTGGAGAAAGTCTACCATCAAAATTATAGCTTTCACAGATCCCTCAGGTATACCTACATTATGTTATGCATGTAGGATTTCATTTAGTTTTTCTGATTGGTTAGTAGACTCGCACGCATCATGACACATTAGTGGCAACAAGAATCAGCTCACTGCACTTTGAGAGGTATCACCATGTCGTACTATTGTGGTGAAAGATGGCAAATTATCCCCTATTTCTAAACAGAATGACGTCCAAGTAGCTCCAAACATTCAGCTAAATAATGTGCTTTTGACTCATGAATTTCCTATGAGTCTTTTATTTGTATTCAAAACTATTAAGGAGCTTAACTGTCAGGCCATTTTTATTCAGTGTCTCTTGTCTTTCAAGATATGCTAACAAACCAGGTGATTACTTGTGACCGTAAAGAAGAGGGCGTGTACCACTTGACCCAATCTTCTTTTGTTGGTCATGCTTCTACATCTTTCGACGAGTCGTCTGCCTACACATGAAACTTGCATCTTGATCACTTGTCTCTATCAAAATTACGAAGATTCCTACCTAAAATTCATGTTTCCACCATGTCGTACTATTGTGGTAGAGGATGGCAAATTATCCCCAATCGCTGAACAGGAGGATGTCCAAGTCGCTCCAAACATTTGGCTAAATAATGTTCTGAATCTGAATTCCCTACGAGTTTTTTATTTGTAACCAGAACTACTAAGGATCTTAATTGACAAGCCATTTTTATCCAGTGTCTCTTGCCTTTCAAGATATGCTGACAGACCAAGTGATTGCTTGTGGCCGTGAAGGAGTGTGTATCACTTGACCCAATCTCCTTTTGTTGGTCACGTTTCTACATCTTACGGAGAGTTGTCTGCCTACACATGCCACTTCCGTCTTGGTCACTTGTCTCTACCAAAATTACAAAGACTCCTATCTCAAATTCATGTTTCCACATCACTCCAATTTAAAGCTTGTGAACTTGGAAAGCATCATGGAAGTTCATTTCCAAGTTGGCAAGGTCGTGTTGCAAGTTTGTTTTTGAGTTAGTACACTTTGATGTGTTTTTTTAGAAAAATGAAGGGTGGCTTCCCAACTTGGGACCCACCTCTAAGTAGATGTATATTTATATATCAAAAGGTGAAATGTTAGAAATACATCAAGTTACATTTGCCATGACAAGCAAAGAGTCCTACAATGCTCAACTACATTCTCAGTGTAAAAATTCTTCCCCCCGGAGGGGCTATGCGAAGGGTGACGCGAGGGGTGAGAGCGAAGGCTGAAAGGCGGCGACTGAGAGCGATGCGAGGGCGATTTCCGTTGGGCTTCACATTTGGAGGCGTTCGAATAATGTTTGTGATCATGCGGTTTCGAATGAAGGGGGGTGGGAGACCGTCGCACATCGTAAGAGGGGAAAAAGGTGCTATAGGTGCTGGGTTCCAGGTCATCTGGCACCAAAGTGCTTGAAACCGCCTCGGTGTTTTCGGTGCGGTTGTGTTGGACATCATCGAGTTGATTTCACCTTTGCAGAGGCGAACGCAATGGATTTTCAGGTGGGAACCAAGCACGATGGCATGCGGGGAGGCTCCACTTTACCAGCGACGGGAGGTCATTTGCCTCAATTGTTATGGTTGAGGCCTCGAGCGTGAATGATGTGTCTGCTGGAGGGAGCGAAGTGAATGCAGGCACGACGGGGGTTAACTGGTTGGTGGGGCAGTAGGTTAAGGAATCATGTCGGTGAGATTGGTTTGGGAAGGATTGCTGCTCCAGTTTGGAGAGGAGTTTGTCGGGGATGTCTGCATGATTGGTATCCGTAAATGTTGTGTTCGTGGTCTCTCATTGATATAGGCAGAATGGTTGTTGCACCCAAGGGGAAGAAGTGACATTTGTTGGAGGATGCGAAATTTTTCTGAAGGGGGAGAGAAGATGCTCATCTCTCCGGTGTTGCAGCTCCGAGGTGTCCCGTTCCTATCACGGAGAATTGATGTAATTAGGCATGTGCTCAGGGATTTTGGTTGCTGTAGAAGTTTATTTTATATTTCTGTATCTTTTATCTATTGCTCTTTTCATTTGTCTACCGTATGTAATTTCCCATAGATCTCTCCCTATATAAGAGAATCTAGGGCTCAAGGAATAAACATAACTCTGATTTTTCCCAACATGGTATCAGAGCGACGGTCCTAGACCGGAGCTCTCGTACCGAACCCTAAACCTAGCCCTCTACCATCAAGCCTCTCGCACGTTCCACCTCCCTCCGCGCGTCGCCCTCCGTGCGCTCCTCCCATGCACGCCAACCCTACACGCGTCACCCCCACGCACGCGACCTTCATGTACGCGCCCCCCACACACACAAGTGTCGCCTTCCCATGTGACCCCCTCCTTCTCCGTAATCTAGGCTTCGGCCGTGGTCTGCAGGGTTCGGCCGTAACCTAGGCTTCACCATAGGGTTAGACCGTGTCTTTCTAAGGGGCTCTTCTCTCGCTTCTAGGATCGATAGGTTTGGTTGCATAAAGGTCTACACATACAACTAAACCTAGTCATGTCAGTGTGGACAAAAGCTTATCCTGTCTACAACCCTAGTTTTCTCCAGTCAAAATGTCAGAAAGCAAGATCGAGATCCCCACTACAGGCGCCTTCAGAGGTCATGCGCCTATTGTGAAGATGGATGGATCCAACTATGAGTTATGGGTCATGCAGTTCATGAGCCTAATGAAGTCGATGGGTAAGAAACATATTCTTACCAAGGATGAGCCAGGGGAGAAAACATGGTTGTATGCCTCACGGAAGGCTGATGACGTATATGCTCAGCTCTGGTTCTCTAGTACACTGATTCCAGACATTGGTAATGATGTCTTGCACCAACCTACTACCAAAGCCATGTGAGATATTCTTGCTTCCATGTACTCACTAGCCAAGAATGAGACAAAGATCCTACAGCTCCAGCATGACATCTTCATGATAAAGCAAAATGGTCGACCCCTACATGCTCACTACACTGCATTGAGGGGAATGTTTGAGAGGCTTCATAGTTTCATGCCTTTCACAGCTACTCCGGAACAATTGAAGACATATCGGAATTCCACGATGGTAGGAGTCTTTCCAGCTTATCTTGACTCACAGTATGAGGCGTCTTCTTCTCATATTATGGCAGATGCTACCATTCCTCCCATAGAGGAGGCCTTTCAAAGATTGAGCCGAATCAACATATCAAGCCATGCTACTGTGCCAAATTCTTCTGCTATGGTAGCCTCTCGAGGAAGAGGCAATTCATCTCACTTTCGCGGACGAGGACCACGTGGTAGGGTTGGTGGTAGTCGTGGATCATAGTGCACTTACTGTCATCGGACTGGTCATACAGAAGACACATGCTACTCTAAATGGTTTCCCAGCATCTGCTCGTGTAGCAGAACAGATCCAACATCATGTTACTTCACCGGTGTCGGATCCACGATATGATGATCTAGTGTCTCGCCTGCGTATATCATGCCTCCAACCAGTACTCCTCCACCTATTTTAGAGAGCAGCTTGGACATTGCTGCTACTGCAAAAGCTAGTTCCTTAGGTAGTGCTCATACTTCTGCTTTCTACCAGGGTTCATGTACCGTAGAATGGATTGTAGATTCAGGTGCCGCACATCATTTGTGTGGAGATAGACACCAACTCACATCCTATAAGCAAGTTTCTCCAGGAAGGACAGTCGTCATAGCAAATTGGACTCATTCTCCTATCACATGACAAGGACAACTAGCCTTAATACCTTTTATGCAGTTGCAGAATGTGCTTCATGCTCCTAATTTCTCAATGAATATTGTCAATTAGTCAGATTACTAAGGATATACATTGTCGAGCGATATTTGACCCATCATCTCTTGTGTTTCAGGACATTCTCACGGGCACCGTGATTGGGCATGGCCATGAGCAAGGCGGGATGTATCGGCCGGTCCATACACCTTATGTTGGAGCATCATCTCATTCCACTGGACTTGCCTCTCCTTATCTATGGCATATGCGCTTCGATCATCTTCCGTTTCAGAAACTGCGTCAAGTCCTTCCCTAAATCTCACCCCGCTCGTCGTTCAATTGTGAAGCTTGTCAGTTAGGGAAGCATCATCGGTCCATCTTCCCTAGTCGTCAGAGTCGGAGCAGTAGCTCTCCTTTTGAGTTTTTTCACATTGATATTTAAGGTCCAAGTCGTGTTCCCGATCATCATGGGCACATGTTCTATTTAGTTGTTGTGGATGATTTTAGTCGTTTATCGTGGGTATTCCTATTAAGAAATAAACTTGAAGCGGGTACCACTATTATGAATTTTATTAAAGAAGTGCAGAATGTTTTTTCTGTTTTTATCAAAATTATGTGAACTGATAATGCCCTTGAATTCTGTTCCCGAACATTATCTCAATTTCTTTCATCACATGGCATTCTTCATCAAACATCTTGTGCTTACACCTCCCAACAGAATGGTGTTACGAAAAGAAAACACCGCCACCTTCTTGATGTCACTCTTATGCTTCTTATCCAAAGTTGTGCTCCGCACTCGTTCTGGAGCGATGCGGTTCTTACGGCATGTTATTTAATTAGCCGCATGCCCTCATCTATGTTGGGGGAGAAGATACCTTTCTCCCTTGTCTTTCCCAACAAGGAGTTGTTCTCTTTTACTCCTCGTGTCTTTGGGCCCGTGGCATTCGTTCACCATTTGTCTCCAGGGATTGACAAGCTCTCTCCTAGGGCTGCCAATGTGTTTTTGTCAGGTATTCCAGGAATCAAAGGGGGTATCAGTGCTATGATCCGTTATGTCGAAGATATTATGTCAGTGCAGATGCCACGTTTTTTGAGTCTGTCCTGTTTTTCTCCCCTACAGGTGACTGGTTGGTACCATCAGACACAAATGATGAAATCTATATTCCTCCTCCACCCTTGTATGCACCACAACATGCTCCTACACCTCCACAACCATCCTCATTACCACCACCATCTCCACCACCGCCACCACCTCTACCACCTTCCATAACTTTGGTTCCTCCTCTACCACGCCACTATAATCGATGGCCAGCCCATGCTCATGGTCATGGCCAATCCTCAAGCATGCCCCAGGTTTGTTCTGATAACATTATTTCTAATGATGGGACTGACGGTATTTCTCAGCAGGAGCAGGTGAGGGATGTCACGGATGTTGGTACAACTGATGCAGATCTTGATTTGTCGATTGCATTGAGAAAGCAGAAGAAGTCATGTGCTTCATATCCGATTGCCTCTTATGTTACCTTTGAGCGTCTGACAGGAGATTTCAGGAGGTTTGTAGGTGCTTTATCTGCTGTGAACATTCCACGGACTCACCAGGAGGCATTAGCTGATAGTAGATGGTGTCTGTCTATGGAGGAAGAGATGGCCGCCCTTCAGTCGAGAGGTACTTGGAGCCTTGTTCCAGCTCCTACTGGGGCATCCATTGTGAGTTGCAAGTGGGTTTTCACGGTGAAACATAATGCAGATGGCAATATTGATAGGTACAAGGCTCGATTGGTTGCTCGGGGCTTTACTCAGATGTATGGGGTAGATTATCTCGACACGTTTTCTACTATTGCTCGTCATTCTACCTTACATATTCTTTTATATGTTGTTGTGATTCGAGATTGGCCCCTATTTCAATAAGATGTCAAAAATGCCTTTCTGTATGGTGATCTTCAGGAAGAGGTTTACATGCAGCAGCCACCATGGTTTACTGTTGAGGGGGAGTGTGTATAGGTATGTAGGCTTCATAAGGCGATCTATGGCCTAGAGCAGAGCCCGAGAGCTTAATTCCAGAAGCTCTCAGAATTGTTTGAACGCAAGGGTTCAAAAGGTTAAATGCAGACCATTCTCTCTTTGTACAGAGGACATCCAGAGATATGAGTGTCATTATGGTGTATGTTGATGATATACTTTTACATGAGATGATATACATGAATAAAAAGAAGAAAAGAATTCTTGGGCCGTGAATTCGTTACCAAGGATCTAGGAGTACTTAGATATTTCCTTGGATTGGAGTTTGTTAGAAATGAACAAGGACTCGTGATGACTCAGATGAAATATGTCACTGACTTGCTAGGTGATACATGTATGCTTGGATGTCGACCTGCTTCCATACCCATGGATCCAAGCAAGAAGATGCATGATGACGATACTGAGGAGGTTGACAGAAGAAGATACAAAGAACCGGTAGGGAGGCTTCTTTATGTTACTATTACCAGACCAGATATTACATTTGCAGTAAATAAAGTGAGCCCGTTTATGGAGCAACCTCGTCAGGTACACATGGATGCTATATATATGATACTAAGGTATCTTAAGTCATCTTCAGGTGCAGGATTAATGTTTAGAGAAGAGGGCGCTATTACTATCTCAGCATGTGCAGATGCAGACTATGCAGGGTGCCCACAGGATAGGAAGTCTTCATCAGGCTTTGCTATATTTGTTGGGGAGTCACTTGTCCCATGGAAGAGTAAGAAGCGGACAGTAGTTGCGAGATTCAATGCTGAATCTGTGTATAGAGCCATGGCCCAAGCATGTGTAGAAGTGATGTGGGTTCGCGCAGTTCTGACAGATCTACAAATAGATGTTCCTCTTCCCATGTCACTAAAATGTGACAATCAGGCTGCATTATTCATTGCAAATAGCTTTGCATTTCACGAGAGGACAAAGTACATTAAGGTGGATTGCCATTGTATCTGTGATATGATCCAGAAAGGTTTCATTTCCACAACCCATGTTAGCTCAGAAGACCGACCGACATACATTCTTACCAAAGCTTTACTTCAGGGTTCCTTTTAGAAGTGCTTATCCAAGATGAGCATGATAGATATCTATGCTCCATCTTAAGGGGGAGTGTAGAAGTTTATTTTATGTTTCTGTATCTTTTATCTATTGTTCTTTTCGTTTGTCTACATTATGTAATTTGCCCATAGACCTCTCCATATATAAGAGTGTCTAGGGCTCAAGGAATGAATATAACTCTGATCTTTCCCAACAGTTGCGTTAAGAAGACTTTGTCCGATGGAAGTCATCCGGGTTCAGACCCTCGAATCACAGTCGTGATGATCATTTGAAGATGTAGATTCTAAACCTCACAGGGTGTTGTTGCACTCCGGTGGCGAGGTGTTTCCCATTGAAGTCTGATGCTTTCAACCATCGCCACCGCCATTGAGGGAGGCCGGTGCCGATGCTGTCACTGGAGATCCTATTTCCTTATATTTTGGGGGAGTGGGCGACGCCTTGACTTCCGCGAATTGCATTGATGGCGCGGATATATTCCCTTTTAATTTGGGTCGCTCGGTTATCGCTTGGGGAGCTAAAAAGGCAGTCTGGGTGTAGCATTTAAGGGGTCGTTCGATGCATTGTTTCTAGAAGGATTTTTGGGACAGACTCCCTTCCGATTGTAGCTGACGTGTTCAGATACTACTAGTGCAATCCGTTTATGGTATTCGGACTTTGTTCTATTTTTCACTGGGGTCGGGTCTTCCGCGTCCAAGGGGTATGTAGTTTCGAATGGTGTTCAAACCGGATTCTCGAACCCAGTTGGGGCTCCCAGACCTATTGTCTCATTGGTGTTACCTAATTCCCTTTCATCTCCGGTTAAGCATGCATCCAGTGATTCATCGTGCTTAAAGGTTGGATTAAATGGTGTGGAGATACCTGTGGTAGACTGCTCCCTGTGTGGTCAAGCTGCACCTTCTTTGGGTACAGATGCGAACATTTTCAAAGGCGTGAACAAAAGTTACAGGAGGAGAAAGAAACAGAGGGCTGTAAGCGGAGAAAGAAACAAATGCGAACATTTTCAAAGTAGAGGCTTGTGCATATACTTGATAATGTTGTGAACAAGCTTCACAGCAAAGCGATTCCCTTAGTCAAGGTATTACGCACCGACATGGTATCATAGACCTTATTCAAAAAAAATGGTATCAAAGAGACGACATGGGAGACTGGAGTAGACATGCGGGCACGATACCCGCGACTATTTTCAGGTAATCGTCAAAACAAGTCCACTTAAATATATACATGTTGAAGAACATGGCTTGTTTTTCTTTTGAGTTTTTATGTGTTCAAAACCCTTTGAGGTTTTTATGGCAAGATGAAACTCAGAGAAAATACATAATGACATTAATACGAGTCTCGACGGGACATTCGGATCAGAATAACCCGAATCCGAAAATGAATCCGACCCGATTAATGGTCTGCATGACCTATTAATATTCAATTAATATTAAATAAACCCATATCGATCCATAGATTGCTGATCGAATCTCGTTCGAACGCAGTCGATCAAAAATCGATTACATTGTAATTCATGTCACCAAGAAAAAGTCGTGACGCCATCTGAACCACAAGATAAAATGAGACCATCATCAAATTCGTATCGACAAAACAAAACCAACAAAATCAACCATTCGTCGATCGTAGATTTGACAATTTAAAATCGCAAATTTTAATCACAAAGACCGTATCTCGACAATTTTTGAATCCATCTTAGATTAGAAGTATATAAATATTATATTCATCAGTGTTCAGGAAATCGGCCGAGTATACCGTATACTCAGCCGTATACTCATACTCGGAAGCCTTCGCGCTCCGAGTATGACCAAATCGGCATCTAGGCGGGTCAGACTGCATACTCGGCCGAGTATGCGGTATATGCGGCCGAGTATGCAGCCGATTTTCAAATAAACATTTTGTAAAACCCAAACCTAAATTCAGACACCCGACCTAACGCTCTTTTAATTGATGTTTTTGCTCATTTGACTATATATTACTTTTTATCCCAATAGTTTTGTTCCTTGTACCTTCAATTCTTTATTATTATATTCAAGAGATATAATATTTAGATGATATTAACGTGATATTAAAAATATATTTATATTTTTAATAATAAAAAATACCAAACCGCATAAAACCGCATACTCCCTGCATACTCTCTCGCATACCGCATACTCACTATGCAGTGACTCCTCCGATTGAATACCGCATACCGCCTTCTTGAACATTGATATTCATTTTGAATGTTGTTCAGAGACGGTCGAAACGAGCTATTATAAATCTGAATCGGAGATTCGGGATGGAAATTCAGATGACTTTGATATTTCATATGGGTGGGAGATAATGGTTTAAAAAAATGTTAATTACAAATGTCAACATTTCAACCCCAACACTTGACTCTTCTCTCCCTTCCACTTGGAAAACACCAAAGCCCCTCTTCCCTAATATATAACACCCATACCCTTGCTTTCCCTCATATCTTCCTCCCAAAATCACCAATTTTGTTCTAAATTCCTGCCGAAGGAGACCTAGGCCCATTTTCTTCTCTTGGAGATGTTGTCCAAGATCTTGAAAGTTGTTTCTACTCACCGCCTTTTCCAGTTGGAGCTCTTATTCCAGCAAATCAAAAGCTGCTAGAGCCTCCTGCTCTTGTGATGCTCCAAGTGCAGCTCTTCATTCCGTCTACATTGAATAGTTGTTACATCAGCTACCACTCTTGGTCCATGGAGCCTCCAAGCAACCAAGTGTTGTTGCTCCTTTGGAGTTTGAACCTGTTACTCTCATCACCAACCGGAATCTACTGCATGCATTTTTATCTTCAAATCTTTGAAATCGAAGGTACAATATCCCCCCTCACCTCTTGTCGCTTTCTACACAAGTAAAAAACAAATTTAAACACAACCTTCGTTCACGTCTGCAACAACGGGTTTTCGAGTGCATACATTAGGGGAGAGACATGCAAATGGCTCTCTTATAGAGAGAGGAGAAACCATAGAGGATAAATTACATATAGAAAAGAAATAAATAAGAAAATATAAAACAACTCTCAACATTCCCCCTTAAGTTGGAGCATAGATGTTAATCATGTCCAGCTTGGAACAACACCTTCAGAACGGTCCCGTAATAAGGGACTTGGTGAATATATATACTATTTGTTCCCATAAGACAACATGAGAAGTAGAGGTAAATCCCTTCTGTATCATATCTCATGTGTAGTGGCAATCTACCTAAATGTGTATGGTCCTCTCGTGGAAAGCAAGATTGTTGGCAATGAAAAGAGAAGCTTGGTTGAGGCATGTCAACAGCTAAGTCAGTCACGCCAGATCTTATCCACATCATTTCAGTTCTTCCCTGTGTCATAGCTCTATACTTTGACGTTGCACTAGATCTAGTAACCACACTATGCTCCTTGCTTTTCCATGAGACCAGAGAACTACTTATGAAAACTGCAAAACCAGAGATAGGCTTCCAATTTCCAGGGCATCCTGCATAATCTGCATTTACACAGGCTGCAATGGAAAGAGAAGTCCTTTTGCCAAAGAATAATCATGGATCTGGAGAAAACTTCAGATATATTAGGATCATTTGAACAACATACATATGGGCCTATCATGGATGCTCAATAAATTGGTTGACTTTGCTTACTGCAAAGGAGATATATGGCCTGGTATTAGTCACGCATAAGAGCTTCCCAACAAGATCCATGTACCTCATATTGTCCACCTCATAGGTATCATCATCTTAAAGTTTCATGATGGGGTCTATGGGAGTAGTAGCAGATCTACAGTATGCCATCCCCATCTCTGGGAGAAGATCTGTAACATACTTCCTCTGTATCATAACTAGACCTTGCTGGTTCTTGGAAAACTCAAGCCCAAGGAAGTAGCATAATTTGCCAAGGTCCTTGGCGATAAACTGATGTCCAATGAATGCTTTAGCCTCATTTATGTCATGTTAAGTTATCTCCTATAACAATAAAGTCATAAATATAAATCAGATTGACAACAATACCTCTCAGTATCCGAATATAAAGAGCGAGTGATTTACAATCAAACAGATGAAGCCTTGTTGCTCTATCATGTCCGAGAGCTTCTGTAATCGAGCTCTAGAACTCTGCTTATGGTCGTAAATCACCTTATGATATATGCATATCTTCTAACACCCCCTTAGTAGAAAACTCAGGTGGTTGTTGCATACAAACCTCCTTCTTAGGTCTTCATACAAGAACGTATTCTTGATATCAAGCTGCAAAAGTCACTAGTCACGTATCATTGCAACAGAATGGAGGATCATTAGTGTAGAATGACGAGTCATGGGGGAAAAGATATCCTCATGGTTCATCCTATATATATATATCTGGGAGAACCCTCGTGCCACAAGTCTAACCTTGTAGTGATCAATACTACCATCTGCTCTTTGCTCCACTATAAAGACCCATTTGCAGTCACTACAGAAGCCATTTCAGGGGCACTAACCAACCTCCATGTGTTACGTGACCGGAGTGCTACAATCTCCTCTAATAGCAACATGCTAATTACTGTCTCGCATAGCCTCCTGATATTTGCTTAGGAGTTCGATGAGTTATAGTCCCACCGCAAATCTCGTGAGATACTCTAAAAGACGCCCTAAAGAAACATGGGCTACAAGAGGATATGTAGCATATGTATACCACCACTTCATAAAAGCAATGGGTTGCTCAAGAACCTTTGGATGATTTGTGCCATGTAGGATAGACTCCTAAGTTACATCCTTCTCAATTTATAATGTCTCATATTGTATATGGTAATCACCAGTGTCATCAATAGAAATCAAATGCTCGGTACCTATGGCGTGATGGATGATGGGTAAGGCACACGAGCATATTGTACAGTAGGTGGCCTGCGAATATAATATTTATCCAAAGTTTGAGCCACAGGATGAGGCGGTGGAGGAGCCACAATAGTAGTAGAGGTGGTGGTGGTAGTAGAGGACCCACAGGCAGAGGAACCACGATTAGAGGAGGTGTTGATGGTGGTATAGGAGGAGGTGGAATGTACACCTCCTTATCAGACTCAACGGGGTCATCATGTCACTTGCAGGAGAGAAATACATGACAAACTCAAAGAAAATGATGTCAACACTAACATAGTACTTCCATATGACGATCAAAGCATCGGTACCCTTTGGGTTCGAGAAATAGCCAACAAAAACACATTTGACGACTTTAGGGGAGAGCTTGTCACGACCACGAGCCATATGATGAAAAAAGCCACATAGACAAAGACACAATGTGTTGAGAGAAAAGGTCCATATCGAGAAATGCAATAGAAAAAGGAACCCTTTCTCCTAATGCGAAGGACATCTTACGTTTAGCGGGTAGCAGGCAGTAAGGACATGACCCCTGAAAGAGTGGGGACCACAAATCTGTATAAAAAAAGTCACTGTAGCATCAAGAAGATGATGGTGTTTGTGTTCAACATCATTCTACTAAGAAGTGTAAGCATATGAGGATCAGTTTGTAGAGACCACCTTGCTCATGAACACATCCAAACAACCTGCCTGTGAATATATCTTGAAATAGAAGAGAGGAGGGGACAAATATGGCACACCAATGCATATCATGGGTAATCTTACTAATAGGATAACAAATTCATGGAGAAGTCAGGTGAACATAACATATTCTGCAGACGCATATATGGTGTCAAATGAATCCCTCCAAGTCCTGTAATAGTGGAATATGTCCCATCTGCAATGACAACATATTTGCCTAGATGTATTGACTTGTAGGAAGTGAATTATGCTCTATCTCTGCTGAGATGATGAGATATACATGAGTCCATAATGCACTATAAAAGGCCAGCCATGTGACAACTAGTAAGGGCATAAGCTATACTTAATGTACTGTAGAGACAAATGCAACGATGTTAGAAGGGTCCGAAGGAGCAATAGTGGAGTCGGCAGTAGGAGTCATAATCTCCCTAAGACGGGAGACAAGGTCATTGAACTTTTTGTTAGAGGAAATGGCAGCAGGCTCAACCTGCTCGACAACTTAGGTAAATGCAAGGTAACTATGCTTCTAGGAGCAAGTATCATCGGAGGGGCCGGAACATTGACATTGGGTATTGACACGAGCATCCACATGCTTTGCCACAAAAACCGCATCCTCCAAATGAGTAGGACCTCCTCTATTGCGAGATGCAAGCATCACAGAAGAGATTTGAGTGGTGGTTGTAGGAGGGATGTGATCATGTTGATATCGTTGTGGGCCTCCTCCATGGGAGGTATAGATGCGTATGTGAGTAGCTGACTCATTACAGCAGCGTACTTAGGGTCAAGTACCTCTAAAAATACTCCAACCATTTTTCCAATGTTATATGCGCCTTCTGTGGATCTGAAAAAGCAATCAGGGGCATGAAGCTATAAAGCTTCTCAAACATGCCCCTAAGTGACAAGTAGAAAGTGGAAGAGGATGACTACTTCGTCTGGCTGTGAAAATGACATATTGGAGTTGCAGGATCTTCATCCCATTTCTCGCCTTAGAATAGGTGGCGACGAGGATGCGCCTTGGAAGTGGGATGATGCAAAATATCATCGGTTATCTCTGTTGTGAGAGTACCAGAAAGAAAAATTTTATACATACATACATACATACATGTCATCCTGCTCCCAGAAAGCATTAAGTCTAGTCTTGTCGGCCGGCTTAGGTTGTTTCAAAATGTGCTCCTTTATGTTGCACTGCATGAGGCTCACGAACTACATGGAACATAACTCATAATTGGTCCCATCAATCTTGACGATGGATGTCGAGACTTCGAAGGCACTGGAAGAGGATAAGTCAATATTATTCTCTGATATGCTGACGAAAGGAGCCAGGAGAGGATGCGATTGGAAAAGTAGACTGATCAGAAGGTGTATACACAATTATAAGTGCAGAATCAAGGCACAACCATTCCCGTCAATATTGGGGATGCTCTAAGAGGGATAAGGTGATTTATAGATCTCAAATCCCCTTAAAATGTCAAAATAAGATCATCTCTGTGTCCTAAACCACGATAAGATTTACAAGGTCGCTGAAAACTGTTGGCAACACAAATTGGGGACAAAGGGGCTCTCTAACAGCATAAAGGGCATCGAGTATCTTCGTTGGCATAAATAGGATGCCATAAACTACGACTGGGACACCAAGCACCGTCCTATGTGATGTTGGGCAGTGCCCTAGGGAATGGTGATGCTGCTAGGCAGTGGGGGAGATAACCCTAGGAGATGGTTTGGTAAGTGGGCTGGCTTGGGTTGGGGTAATCCTCATGTGATTAGTAGTTGTTTGGATGGTTAGCAGGGTTGGAATGAGAAGTGTAATGTGACGTCACATAGGTTTGTGTTAGAAATCGAGAATGTGAAAGCATAATATCAGAGATAATGAATAAAACATGAAGAACACTAGGATTTTACATGGAACCCTACTCCGTGAGAAGCGGGATTAAACTACAGGAGAATGCCTCAAAGTGCTTTTGTTTTCCATTCACTTTTCTCATCTGATACAACGGGTGCAGGGCATCTTATGTATCCCCCATGGATTCTCCAAGTCCTATGAATAACTGATGTGGGACTAAACATAAGTGGGTGTGGTAATTAAACACTGGAGGGATCCAATTACCCACCTACACTCAATGGACACATACTCCAACACTCCCCCTCAAGCTGGAGCATGCAAAGCTCAGCTTGGACACAGAAAGAAATCTCAAACTCACAATACAAGGCACTACAGACAATATCAACTCAACGCATACTCTACTACCGATTGTTGACGAGGATGTTGCTTCCCATACCGTGTCGGTGAGGAGGAACAAAAAGTTTGGAGTATGAGTTGAGTTAGGTCTCCTCGTTGGAGAACGTGAGCTATGTACTATACCTGTCAGAGTTACTGGAATGAGTCTCCACCCGTATAACTCTTCCCCGCAACAGCTCCATCTTTCTGAAGGGTCGAACTGGAAAAAGCTGTGGAAACATCCTCGTCGGAGTCCACAGTTGCTGGAGAATGGCGTCTGAAAGTCTCCTAGTCGAAGAACTGGGTCTCTCCCATACTGGCTCAGAGAATGGGATCTCTACTCTGGAGTCCCTATGAAACCACATGAAAACCATAACCCACAATGGCAAAGGATGGGATCTCTACTCTGGAGTCCCTATTGATCACATAAAAACCCTGAGCGGATCAAACCGAAGATAGGGACCTCTTAATTGATGAACTATCAGAGCGGGGTATCCCAATACACACATTTACAGTATTACAATTCCAGTTGCATTAAGTTCTCGGATAGCGACAGTCCTCTGACTTGTGAATCCGAGAGGAAAATATGACATTCAATTTCAATAACCACAGATGTCACCAATTGCATTTAATTTTTCATATTATATCCCAAGAAGAGAAAAGCACATATGAAAATATCCGCTAATGTTAACTACTATGATTAATAATATTGGTTCTCGTGCAGAACCATGATGTCCAGAGTTGACCAGGAGATGGCTGAGCGATTGGAGTGTATTATGACCGCACTCACCAATCTCCAGCAATAACAGACTGCTATAAGAGGTCAGCAGGATCAGATATTAGCTCAGCAGACGGGGATTGCCGCCAGACATACATGGAGATGAGGTTCGAGGAGTTGTCAGATTTCACATACCATCCATCATAGGATGGAACAGGACAAGACCTGCATCAGTTTGTAAAGGTACAACAACCTCACTTTGACGATCCACAGGAGGAGATACCGGCATATGGAGCTGAGGATGGAGATTATGACAGGGAGCATGACTTTGTATACTTTGCAGATGAGGATGTATACGAGTACTCTGCTATCCACAGGCATCAGTCAGTTTTCACATCCTATCAGGGGGCTAATGTTCCCATGTTCGAGGGCACCGGGATGTTGAATCAGGCTGAACAATAGCTGAAGATAGTCATGAAAGTACTTCGGATGGTACACGCACCACGAGACTCGTGGCTGTCTTTCATGGAGTATTCGTTGACAAAGTTCGCAGAGAGATGGTGGGAGGCGACGGTTCCTGAGTTGAAGCGTGAGCCCACATGGGATGATTTTGAGACGAGGTTCAGATCCCCTCGAGGCTACTGATGCAGCGGAGAAGTTTGAGGACATTCGAGAGAGATGTTTTGGGAGCTTGTCTGGAGCGGCACCTACACCACAATGATCATTTGAACCGATACATCGATGGTTCTAGCAGCAAAGGTCAGCTAGGCGGTTTCGGCCTACAGGTTCGACATTTTCAAGCGGTGCTCGCTCATCTCTAGCGACTACCTTAGGAGGAGCACTCACCAGACGTGGCACGAGTTCAGCACGACCATCTGGGTCGCAGAGAGTTGACAGACCTCCAACAGGACCGATTCAGAGCATAGACATGACTACCATGCCTACCCCATATGTGAAATGCTACTTGTGCAATGAGTGGGGACATTATCGATCTCAGTTCCCACATGCTTCTGGAGAGCCTCGATCACAGCCACAACCTTAACAACCACAACCACAAGCACAAAATTCGGGGAGTTTTCGTGCTATAAACTCGAACTTCAGGAGGTCGCCGAGACAGATACAGAGTGTGGCAGGTTTGAGTACCGCACTAGCTAGACAGAGACATCTACACATAGTGATCGGTGAGAAGGCCTAATAAGCATCTACTATGGTGAAAGGCATGGTCTCAGTCTTGGGCCGACCTTTCCATGTTTTATTTGATTCTGGAACTATGCATTCTTTCATTGCTTCGAGATTACTAGCATCATTGGGTAGAGTTTCCGAGGCCCTATATCCTCACTACCACATCCGAGGGCAGGTGACCAATTTGTCATTTCACTGAAAGTCAGAGACATACCAGTACTAGTTGGCGGTCATGAGATGATCGCAGACTGTTTGTTACTACAGCTTGACGAGTTTGATTTAATTTTGGGCATAGATTGGTTATCAGCTCGTCATGCTCTAGCCGATTGCTTTAGGAAGACATTTGTCTTCCATATTCCAGATTTACCTGAGTTCACTTTTAAGGGTACATTACATGACTCCAAAATGGAGTACATTTCAGTGTTGCGAGGTCAGAGACTTGTTGATCAGGGATGTGATTCATATTTAGCATTTGTTCGAGAGACATCCGATCATGAGCCAAGACACATGACATCAAAGTAGTATCAGACTACTCAGATGTGTTTCCTGATGAGCTACCACGATTACCTCCTGAGAGAGTTCGAGATCACATTGTTACATAATACACAACCTATCTTGATGGCGCCATATCGCATGGTCCCAGCTGAGTTGAGACAACTGAAGGTGCAATTACAAGAGTTACTTGACTTGGGATTTGTGAGGTCGAACACTTCGTCTTGGAGTACTCCAGTTCTATTTTTCAGGAAGAAGGACGGGTCAATGAGATTATGCATTGATTACTGGTAACTGAACAAGAGAACAATAAAGAACCATTATCCTTTGTCGTGCATCGATAATTTATTTGATCAGCTTCCGGGATCTTCAGTATTTACGAAGACCGATCTTCGATCCGGCTATTATCAGCTGAGGATTCGAGATTCAGATATTCCGAAGACAGCTTTCAGGATGCATTATGGACATTATGAGTTTGTGGTGATGCGTTTGGGCTCACCAATGCTCCAACAACATTTATGGAGAAGATGAACAGAATATTCCATCTATAATTGGACAAGTTTGTGGTGGTATTCATTGATGATGTGTTGAAATATTCTCAAAATGAATGGGATCATGTGAATGATCTGAAGATTGTCCTGGATACATTGCGAGAGCACAAGTTGTATGCCAAGCTGAGTAAGTGCGAGCTCTACTTATCCCATGTCTCATTTCTTAGGCATGTCATTTCTAAAGCAGCTATCGCGGTTGATCCTACAAAGATTGAGGCAGTCATGTCTTGGAGCAACCCAAGACAGTCACAGAGATTCAGAGCATCCTTGGATTAACAGGTTATTACAGATGCTTTCTTAGCAGATTTCCACGCATTATTCTTCCTCTGACACAGTTGACACAAAAGGGAGTTCCACTCATTTGGGATGATTCATATGAGAAGGCCTTCAAGACACTAAAGGAAAGATTGACAACAATACCCATTCTTGCACTCCAATCAGGCACGCAGGAATATGCATTATACATGGATGCTTTAGGAGAAGGTTTAGGAGGTTTCGATGCAAAGAGGCCATGCAATTGCTTACGTATCATGACAGTTAAGACCGCAAGAGCAAACTTACCCCACACATGACCTGGAGTTAGCGACAGTTGTCCTTGCTTTGAAGATCTGGCGCCATTATCTTTATGAGGTGAATTTCGAGATTTTCACGGATCACAAGAGTCTGAAGTACATCTTTGATAAGAAAGAGCTGAACAAGAGACAACGTAGGCGGCTTGAGCTACTGAAGGATTATGACTACATGATCACTTACCATCCTAGTAAGGGAAACGTGGTGGTTGATGCACTTAGCAAGAAAGCTCATGCAGAGGGTACGATAAATTGGCTATACACGTGGGACATGCTCATAGCTTTGACTGATTGGCATCCTTAGGATAGCTCCACGATTCAGCAGTCTTTGGACCGCATAGTTAATGGATAAAAGACAGATCCTTGGATTCGAGACAGATGCATGCATGCCGTCAAGGATGAGATTGATGATTTTATTATGTCAGAGTCTATTTTGTGGCAAGCTGGTCAGGTCGTTGTGCCTGATGATGAGCAGTTACACAGAGACATTCTTAATGAGGCACACGGTTCATGATTGTCTATTCATCCTAGCAGCACAAAGATGTATTGTGATTTGTGCTGACATTTCTGGTGGGATGGGATGAAGCGTGATGTAGCACATCATGTTAAAAGATGTATGACTTGTTAGATGGTCAAGGAGGAGAACAGGAGAATACCAAGATTATTATAATTTCTCCCCATTCCCGAGTGGAAGTGGGAAAGTATCTCCATGAATTTGTCAAAGGTTTGTCAAAGACACCATGTGGTAATGATTCTATTTAGTTGTTGTTCTTGGCAGGTTGACCAAGTCAACCCATTTCATATTCGTTAGTATGACTTACACTCTATCTAAATTGGTCATGCTATATGTACAGAATATTATCAGGCTACATGATATACCATGAGAGGTAGTGTTTGACAGGGACTCGAGGTTTACATCATACTATTGGCATCAGTTCAATTCAGCATTACAGACAGAGCTGAAGATGAGTTCCGTGTACCATCTGAAGACTGACGGACAAAGCGAGCGCACCATTCAAACGCTTGAGGATTTGCTACGCTCATGCACTTTGGAGTGGAAAGGGTCCTGAAAGGACCATCTGCCATTGGTAGAATTTACGTACAACAACAACTATCATTCCAGTATCGACATGGCACCATTCAAGGCCCTATACGAGCAGAGATGTCCCATACCTCTCAGTTGGCATGAGGTAGGCGATCAATATCTCTACTCCATATATCTCTTGGAGGAGACTGTAAGGGTTGCAGATATTGTGAGACGGAAGCTTATGATTGCACAGGGTCGTCAGTAGAGCTATGTAGACTGTCAGAGAAGAAACTTGGAGTTTCAAGTATCCAATCTTCTTCTCTTAATCCTTTTGCAAATATGACTTATTAAGATTTAACTTAAGATGAACACATTTCTGTAAATTACAAGTGAGAGATTGGGTATTCCTCCAACTGTCTCCCACGAAGGGAATACAAAGGTTTGGTGTTCTTGACAAGTTGATGCCACGATATGTTGGACCTTTCGAGATTCTTGCTAGAGTGTGGGGAAGGTGGCCTACCAAGTAGCCCTTCCTCTACACCTTTCAGCCATACATGACGTCTTCCACATATCTAACCCGAGGAAGTATGTCCACGACCCTTGATATGTCATCAGCTAAGAGAACTAAGACGTGGAGGCAGATTTGACATATGAAGAGAGGCTAGTGCAGATTATTGACAGTGTTATAAAGAAGCTTCACATCAAAGAGATTCCCTTGGTCAAGGTGTTGTGGCACCGAAATAGAGTCGAAGAGGTAACATGAGAGACCGAAACTGATATGCGGGCACGATACCCGCATCTTTTCTTGCGATCATTATAACAAGCCTTTGTAATTATATATATATATAAATATTAAAAGAATATGGCTTGTTTTCTGTTAGAAAATAGAGAATGTGGAAGTGGAATGATAAACAGATCATAGAAAAAGAGATAAAACATGAAGAACACTAAGAGATTTTAACGTGGAACCCTACTCCCTAAAGAACGGGATGAAACCACGGGAGAATGCCTCAGAGGGCGTATGTATTCATTGCACTTTCTCACTGGACTACAGGGATGTGGGGCTCTATATCTAGCACCCACGGAGTCTCCACATCTCCAAACTGCTAGAAGTGGGACTAAACTCTTGGAGGGGGTAAATGGATCCTGGAGGAATCCATTTACCCATCTACATAATAAAATACGCACAACCAAATACTCCAACACTCCCCCTCAAGCTGGAGCATGCAATGCTCAGCTTGGACAAATATAAAGAAACTCAACGCACGTTATATAACACTACAGATAATATCAACTCAACGCGCACAAGTGTCGGCTACTGTCGAGGACATTGCTTCTCAGAACGTACATGTGTGGAGGATGAACGAGCTGAAGTGTAAGTCTGTTGAATCTCCTCGTCGGAGAGCATGTGCTCTGAACTGCGCTTGTCAAAGTCATTGTAACTGAAATGAGTCTCCTCGACACAGTACTCTGGCCCGTCACAACATGTGGACAACTGCTCCATCTCTGAAAAGGGACAAACAGAAAAGGCCATGGAAGTACAATCCTCGTTGGAGTGCACGGTCGTTGGAGAATGAAATCTGAAGAAGTCTCCTCGTCGGAGAACTGGGTCTCTCCCATCTGGCACAGAGAATGGTACTCTACTCTAGAGTCCCTATAATACCACATGAAAATCCTTTCCCACATGACGTAGGGAATGGTCCTCTACTCTGGAGTCCCTATGGCTCACATGAAAACTCTAACCGACAAAACAAGAAAGGATGAGGACCACTACAAAAGATGGTAAACATTTGCGCATTTGAAAGGAGACCGCATACTCGTGCATGTCTGAAACTGTGGACTCGGAATCAATCCTCGAGTCAGAAATATTTGATCACTGTAGAGTTTGAACAATCCGGCTGGTATAGAGAATCTAAATCTAATGAAGACATGTGATTGTACACAATACGCCCCTTTTTCTCCCGTACTGGTGGAATGAAGGCATTAACCAAGTTGGGAGAAGACAAATGAAGATTCAGAGAAAACATGAATCAATAAGCCGATCACAAACTTTTTTTCTGACTTTTCTTGCAAAATTTCCTTAGGCTATTTCCTTCATCATTAATTTTTTTAGTAATCATCATTAATCGTTCATCATTTTTTATAATGATTTTCATTTTCTCTTTTTTTTCTCGATTTTTTTGTTGGTTATTTTTCCTCTTTTTTTACTTTTCTTTCTTTTGTTAAATAGCCTTTTGCACGCCCCTTTTATTGAAATCATCATTTTTTAATTCATTTAGACTGATTGGGCCCGTAAGCCCATTTTTTTATAACACATGGCTTGCTATAATTAGGGTTCCCATTGGGAACCCTTTTCTCACGTTGGACCTTTATGATAATAACCCCCCCTTTTTGTTTAAAATATGCCAACGTAGGAGCCCCCTTTGGGCTAACCCTACATCGGGTTCCCTAATAGGGAACCTCTCACGTGCCGCTCTGGAGAGAACGCGTGGGTGGGAGGGGTCGCCGCCTAGGCGAGGTTGCCTCCTCCTGGAGCTCTTGAAGACGTGCCGCCAGGAGGAATGCCACGAGGAGGAGTGGCTGCTCTCGAGTCACCGCTGGAGGAAGGCCCATTCCGACATCGACAAGTTCACCGCTCGGGGCTTCATTTCTGAGATGGGAGATTGGGGTTCCTGGAGCCGCCCGAAGAAGGTCGCAGCGGCTACGTGCATGGGAGGTGCGCGTCACCTGGGAAAGAGGGAGAGCATGGGAGGTCTCGCCATCGATCTAGAGACGCTCGAGGCTGCGTGGAGGAGGAGAGACTGGGATGAGGGCAAGAGGCGCACGGATGTGCGCCGCCTGGTGCCGTCGCGGTGGGGCTCGCGAGCTGCTACCATAGGATCTGTATGCCGCCTGATGAACACGATGGTGTTGTGTCATCTTCTCGAGTTAGGAGCGTCTTCGCCTTGTCGAGAGTTGATCACCACATGTATCGCGGATCCAACTCTTGGATGCCTGGTGATGCCAAGTGCTTGGAGACGAGCCCTTGTATTCAAGTGCAGGAGCCGCCATCTTCCCTTAGGGCTCCCGACAACCTACTCATGAAGTGAAGAAGAGGACCAGGCACCATTGCCTGGACGTGGCTACAACCTAATCAGATCAGGTTGGAGAAAACATACCGGTAAGGGTTTTGCTGTTGGAACAAGGAGATGTGGTTGGATCGCACATGGATTTTCATACAGCAGCTTGACCTAGGGTTTTTGAAGAAACCTTAAAACCTGAACATGAACTTGAACAATAAATCTTCAAAATAAGTGTAAGAAAATAGGAAGCGGAAGCGAAACCAGAGAATAAAGAAAAATAAATATGAAAAACACAAGATTTAATGTGGAACCCTACTCCGTAAGGAGCGGGATGAAACCACGGGAGAACGCCTCAGAGGGTTGGTGTGTCTATTGCACTTTTCTCCATGGACTACAGGAGTGTGGAGCTCTATATATATAGCACCCACGGAGTCTCCACATCCCACAAGTGGTAGACGTGGTACTAAACTCTGGATGGGGTAAATAGATCCTCTCCAAGATCCATTTACCCATCTCCCATACATATGGCATACAACCAAATACTCCAACACTCCCTCTCAAGCTGGAGCATGCAATACTCAGCTTGGACAAATAGAAAGAAACTTAACTCATGCTACAGGACACTACAGACAATATCAAATCAACGCGCACAACTGCCGCCTGCTGTCGAGGATGTTGCTTCTCATGCCGTGCAGGTGAGGAGGATGAACGGGCTGGAGTGTGAGTCTGCTGAATCTCCTCGTCGGAGAGCATGTGCTCTGAACCTGTCAAAGTCACTACAACTGGAAATGAGTCTCCTCGTCAGAGTACTCTGGCCCGCCACAATAATGTGGACAACTGCTCCATCTCTGAAAAGGGCTGAACTGAAAAGGTCGTGGAAGTGCAATCCTTGGCGGAGTCCACAGTCGCTGGAGAATGGAGTCTAAAAGAAGTCTCCTCGTCGGAGAACTGTGTCTCTCCCATCTGGCACAGAGAATGGTACACTACTCTGGAGTACCTATGATACCACATGAAAACCCTTGCCAACATGACACAGGGAATGGTCCTACACTCTGGAGTCGTTGTGGCTCACATGAAAACTCTGACCGAAACAATATGAAAAGATGGGGACCACGACAAAAGATGGCATACATGTGCTAATCTGAAAGAAGACCGCATACTCGTGCGTGTCTGAAACTAGAGACTCGGAAACATCTGACGTCGAGTCTGAACAACTGTAGAGTCTAAATCTGAACGGCCTGCAATCTGGAGTCTGGAAAATCTGACAAACTGGCCTGTGACTCTACACAATATTCCCCATTTCTCCCATACTGGTCGGAAAACACGGACGTCGACCAAGTTGGGAGAAGACAAAGAACTTGAGGGAAATAAAACACGATTCATGCAATTCTTTTTTTTTGAAATCATTTTTTAAGTCGTTCAATCTCGTTCTCTTTTTTACGACTTTCTTTGCAATATTTTTTCAGCTAATTTTTTTGTAATAACCGTTGCATTTTTTTTGAAATATTTTTTTCTAACATGCGTACGGCTTTTTTTATTTGTATACGCCTTTTTTTCTTAAACAAACAACCCACTTGGGCTCTTTAAATAAATAACTATATATATTTTTTAAATACCCCTCTCAGTCCATACTCCGTTGGGACTAAATAAGCAGATTTTTTATATAAAAGCTGACGGGGCCATCATTTAGGATTCTCAAGGAACCCTTCTTTCAAACTCGCCAACGCCCCCCCCCCCCCCCCCCCGCATTTTGGGGTTCTTCTCACTGCCGCCAGTACTGGGAGGAGTCGAGGAGGCACTGGGGGATCGATCTTGGTACGAGGGGCTCAATGGAGCTTAGATGAAGCCCTAGCTCAGCACGAACGCCGAAGACGATCGGAGATGCCTCGCGCGATGGGTTCCGCCAGGCGTGAGTTACGGAGGAGGCCTGGAACCGGGGCCGCCTGGCGAGCGAGAAGGTTTGGAACTGGGGTGCCATGATGGGGGCTAGGGTTTCACCACCTGGATCGCCTGGAGGCGCGCTGCATCGGCTTGGAGAGGCGCCTGCGCCGTTGCGCGCAAGGAGGAGGTGTCGCCGAAGCCTGGGGCCGCAAGGGGGAGCTCCGCCGCCTGTGGGGATATTCGCTGCTGACAGGACTATTGTTAGGAGGTCTCGTTCGAACTGCGACTAGAGTCGCATCAAGAGCAGATGGTGCTTGGAGGAAATCGCCGCCCATTGGAAGGGGGTTCACGATGGGGCTCCTACGCTGGAGCTCCGCCTGCAGGAGAAGACCTCAGAGATGGGTGCTACCACCTGAAAGCCTCTTGCTGCTCGTGCGCAGGAGGACACACCATCTGCGTGTCTGTGATGCAGTCAATCATATCACAGATCATGAATCGATCGGCACTTAGTATTGGAGAATACTCTGAATCAAATCGCCGAAAATGTGTAACCAATGATAACGAATAATTAGGTTTTCAATAAATCCTAAGAACTGAAACTCGGATCTCGAACATAAATAAAACTTGAAATCCTCGAGAATCGACCCGCTATACTACCATGTTAGAAAATAAGAAGCGGAAGCGGAATCAGAGAAAAAGGAAAAATAAATATGAAGAACACAAGATTTAACGTGGAACCCTACTCCGTGAGGAGCGGGATGAAACCACGAGAGAACGTCTCAGAGGGATGGTGTGTCTATTGCACTTTTCTCCATGGACTACAGGGGTGTGGGGCTCTATATATAGCACCCCCGGAGTCTCCACATCCCACAGGTGGTAGATGTAGTACTAAACTCTGGATGGGGTAAATAGATCCTCTCCAAGATCCATTTACCCATCTCTCATACATATGACACACATCCAAATACTCTAACAATAAGAACAACTGATAATCGAATCTCGACCAAATAAATAATAAACATAAACTCTCAAGAATCTTACCCGCTCTAATACCATGTTAGAAAATAGAGAATGTGGAAGCGGAATGGTAAACAAAGCATAGATAAAAAGATAAAGCATGAAGAACACAAAGAGATTTTAACGTGGAACTCCACTCCCTGAGGAGCGGGATGAAACCACGGGAGAATGCTTCATACAACGTATATGTTCATTGCACTTTCTCATTGGACTACATGGGTGTGGGGCTATATATATAGCGCCCATGGAGTCTCCACATCTCTAAACCAGTAAATGTGGGACTAAATTCTTGGAGGGGGTAAATGGATCCTGGAGGTATCCATTTACCCATCTACATAATAAGAGGAGCACAACCAAATACTCCAACATTTTCCTTTTGAGGTTTTTATGGGTTCAAAATCCTTTGAGATTTTTATTGTCAGATGAAAATTCAAACAAGACACATAGTGACCTTACTTGAGTCTCGAACACGAGACTCCCTTTGAAGTTTTTATATGTGTAACATCTGAATCTGAATAAACCTGAACCCGACCCGATTAGGTTCCATTATAATTCAATAAAGTTATCAATCAACATTAAATAATCTAAAGCGATCAATTGATCGCAAATCAAAAGTCGCTCAGGCAAAACGATCGTAAGTCGATCGCATCATAATACATGCCACAGAAAAGCCTCGACGTCAATTGGAAACCGCAAAACAAACCGAGACCACATAAAAATATGATTCTATGAAATAAAACCAACAGAATTAACCGTTCATCAATCGAAGATCAATTAATATTTTAAAATTGCAAAATTTAACTATACACAAAAACCGTATCTCAAAAATTTTGGGTATTCGTATTCGATTTAAAGTATATGAATATTATACTCATATTGATCGTCGTTTTGAGACGGTCAAAATGAGCTATCAATCATAGAAATCAGAGATTCAAGGCATGAATAAGGAAGGTTTTTGTATCTCAAATTAAAGAAGTAAAAAAAAATAAAAATAATTATGACATCAACAAGCTGACATCAACTTGTTGATATCATGGATGATGTCATTTAAAGTGGCATATGGTATAGGAAGCTTCGTCCCCTTTTCCTCTTTCTTCTCCCTATCTATTATTCCCAAATTCCAAGCATAAGAGCTCATTTATCCCTCTTTATTTCTTTTCTAGAAACTCCACCGAGAGAAAGGGATCCTCCAGACACTCCCCCTTCCCTTTTCCTCTTTTTTTGTCGATCCAACAAGCATCAAGTTGCTGCCAGCAGCTGGAGGGTTGCTGCTAGAAATTCCTGAGCAGCTCCTCCTTAAATGGAACCCTCAGCTGCTACCTGTTGATGTAACCGAGGTTTTTGCAGCAAATTTGTAACATCCGAATTTCAAACAAAACCGAACCTGACCCGATTAGGATCCATTTAACTCAATAAAGTTGTCCGTCGGCATTTGATAACTCAAAACGATCAATTGATCGTGAATCAAAGTTCGTTCGGGCGAAATCGACCAAAAATCGATCGCACCGTAATGTGTGTCCCGAAAAAGCCGCAACGCAAATTCGAAACCCGCAAAATGAACCGAGACTGTTATAAAATCTGATTCGACAAAACAAGACCAACGGAATCAATCGTTCGTCAATTGGAGGTCATTTGATATTTTTAATTCACAAATTTTAACCTCAAACCGAAACCGTATCTCGAAAATTTCGGACATCCAAACCCGATCGGAAGTATATCAATATTATACTCATTTCGATCGTCGTTGAAAGACAATCAAATCGAGATATTTCGCATTGAAATCCGACATTCGATGTTCGAATACGGTCAACATTAGTATCTCAAATAAAGAGAGTTTTTGTTTAAAAAAATAAAAAATTTCGAAAACTGCTGGAAAATCCAGCAGCCTCCACTTGCCTCTCCAATTTCTTCCACTTGGCTTTCTTTCCTCTCCACTTGGAAAACCAAGCCATTCACCCCTCCTTATTTATATCAACATAAAACTACATCCCATTCTCTTAATCTCCAGCCGTGAGCACCTTTCTCTCTATAATTGCTGCTGCTGTGAGCTACTGTTTCCCTTCTCTTTTGCTATTGTTGAGAGCTTCAACCTTCTTCCCTTGGGCTGCTGCTACAACCCTCCTCTCCTATCGTTGTGCTTCTTCAAGAACAACATTTGTTGGAGCTGCTACCCCCATTTGCAACCAAAGAAGCTACTGCTTCTTGCTCCTGGAAATCAGCCACTGCATACAATTCTTCTCCTACAATCTGAAGATTTTGAATAGGTACATTCCCCTTTCCTCTTTGTTGCCACTCATGTATTCTTTCCATTCTTGAGATAGTTTAGTTTTCTAGGATTTTTACTAATCCAGAGTTCAGACTTGATCATTTTCTAATGTCTATGCCGATGGTAGAAATATAAATAGTAGCCACTGTAATGTCTATAATCATACATATCCGTTTTAAATTTCATTGGTGTTAATTTGAGATTTTCATAAAAAATCCTGGATTTAATGAAAGATCAGATGATTTAATGCAATAATATTTTGGTGTTAGACTTCATCCACCTGATTGTCAGTAGGATAGACCCCTACTTACCAATCTAATATGTTGGTGCCTGAATTGAAGAGTATTCACATTTCATCTTTTTGTTCTATGTATTGACCTGAAGGAGGGAAAGATTACAGAAAAATTCATCCACCCTCCTGCGATGTCATATGTTAGTGTTCCATGATGGATAATGAATTCCGACGGAATTGAGGAGACACTTGGCTACAGCAGTGACATGTATCGCCCTCTTTTTGCGGTAACTACGAGAGAGATGTTTAGTCTACTACATTATCTTCGCTCCTTTTAGCAAGAGAATTCTGGAGGCTTTAGGCAACCTTTGAGTGAGTAGAGGAGATGAGAATGATTAGATTTGTATGAGAAAATTAACACACACTTGTTTTTTTCAGCTCCTGTATATTTTTATGGACGGTGATAGTTGCAAATAGAGTTTGGAATTCCAGAATTTCTCCTTACTATCATCTGCATCATGCATACAAACAATTTCTACATTAAGTAATATAATTTTAGTTGAATTCTATAACAGTAACATCTGCTTATGTAAATTATAAATATAAAATTTTGAAGATGGGTTCCTGTTTATGAATCATCCTATATATATATGTATATATATATATATACATATGAGTGTTTTTGACATTTAGTACCTGCATCATGATGTAATAAGTATCTCACTTTACTGCTTCACAATTCGTACAAATTGTGTAGACATTTTCATTTGTGGATTGGAATTCAGGAAAAGTTTATAACTCTCAATGAACCTACTTTCAACATCAAAACTTTTGTCCTTTCTTGAAAATTTAATTGGAACTTACATCTCTCTACAATAACAACATATTAAGCAACAAACCTAGAATTGTTCTCACCAAGAATTTACTAGCTTTTGGACAACTAAGTGGTCTTGTCTAAGAGATGGGGTTTTCACAATGTATCTGTGTTATAATATTTTCACTAATCATTAAACCAGTTTATTGAATGGTGAGGGGCAGGGTTCAAAATATATAAATATATAAATTCAGACTATATAATGGAAGAATAAATGCAGGCTGGCTAAAGTGGAGAGGAGCCTCCGCTGTTCTTTGTGATAAGAAAATTCCTTTAAAAATTAAAGGAAAGTTTTACAAAGCAGCCGTGAGACCTGCTATACTTTATGGTTCTGAATGTTGGCCTGTGAACCATAGACATGTGCAGAGAATGGTTGTAGCAGAAATGAAAATGCTAAGATGAATGTGTGGACATACACGTAAAGATCGGATTCGGAATGATGCAATCAGAAAGAAAGTTGGTGTAGCTCTGATCGAGGATAAGATGCGAGAAAATCGCTTAAGATGATTTGGTCATTTGCAAAGAAGGTCAACTGATGCACCGGTTAGGAGATGCGAGTGTTGGGATGTTGAGCCGGCTAAGAGAGGGCGAGGACGGCCCAAGAAGTGTTGGAAAGAGACTATAGGAAGGGATCTTAGTTTTATGGATATAAGTCCGAGATTGACCCAAGATAAATATGAAAGGAGGCGAAGAATCCATGTAGCTGACCCTACTTAATTGTGGGAAAAGGCTTTGTTGTTGTTGTTGTTGTATGACTATATAATGGAACTAATCCCACAAATAAGGATGATGTTACGCATGCAATCTCTTGACCAATTAAAATTTTATAAACAAATAGGGCTACTCTTTACTAGATCGATACATTCAACCACAGAAAGTCCAAGAATACGATGAATAATTAAGGACGGGAAGATAATGGTAACTCAGTGATGAATTATAATTATAGAGTCGGTCATGGTGATCTTTACACCTAATCGTGCGAGGGCGCGGTGACCCTCACCTGGGCGGGAGATAGGAAGCCCAGTTAAGGCAGCGGCCGTCAAGTACGCGGGTCTAGGATCCCAGTCCTTTATACGGTCTTTACGCGAGCTCGTAGTGTTTTTACGCCTTGTTGGTATTCCGATTTTTGACCAGTTCCGCTGAGCCTCTGTTTTAGGATACCCATGCGGGGGATCCGCGGTTTTAGTTTTTCGTACGAGCTTGTTTGCCCGTACTAGTCGAGCCGTTTTCTAGAGCAACTTTTCCGGAGAGTCTCTCTCACCCGTCTTAGTGGCGTAGTTTTGGAGTAGATCTATCCCTCTATTGGACCGCACTTCCGACTAGAGGGCGAGATAGAAGAGCCCTTTTGTTGGCTACCTCACCGCTTGAGTTTTACTTTCGCCAACAGGCTTGGCGATTCTACATCCAGATCATCCATATCTACATCTAAATCATTTAGAGTTACATATGAGAGAGTTACAGTTAAGGTTTGGAGGAAATTACAATTAAGGTTGAGTTGTTTAGAAGTGACTATAATCTGATTCGAAATCCTTAGAAACTAGTGGACGTGTTGGGAACTTAGTTAGGATGCATTATATAACACCGCATGCATGCGGAGGCACCCCAACCCTAAGGCATTCCCCGCGTCTTAGAGTCATAGTGTGAGGTTGTACACTAATCAAGACCACATACTATCCACTAGAATTAAGAAATTAAATAAAATTAAGAAATCTTTCCAAATCTCATCTTTTCCATCATCAAAAATCACAAACATGATCTCTGAATAATATATGCATACTTATGATCAATCAATTACAATATAATTATGTGATATATGGAAAGTGTTAGGATAATGGCTGATCTTGGGAGGTGATTACAAGTAACTTGAAAACCTGTTTATATTCGCAAGTAGAAATAAATTTGAGTTGTTCCTGCCTTTCTACTTGCTTGCTTTTGAACATATTAAATGCATGTTTATTTTTATAAGTTTTTGGGAAGTACCACCGCCCGCTGACGCCTCTTCTTTCCTAACATATTTTGGCAGGCAAAAAGCCTGCTGATCAGTAGCTATTGATGATTCCAGGAGATAAGGTATATCCCAGACGGTATGTTGTTTTTTGTTTCAGTTTTTCTTTTCTCTTCTATATATATATTGGGACGCATGTATGAATGAAATGTTGACTTCTGATGTACATGTATTGTTATGAAAATGAATGAAATAAAATTTTGGTGGCATGTTCTGTTGAATCGATGAATGTGGAATGTGAATGTCATACGCAAAAGAAAAGCAGCGTGAAAAATTTTTCCCGTAAATTCATACATTCAATGCGACATTAATGAATATAATATTACAAATACGGCGTAAACGGACACTCGGATCCGAGGGAGTTCACAAAATTGAATGCATTTTAGGCAACCATTAGCTGTTGTGAAGCCCCAAGAAGAGCCTAAAATTATGTTGCATGCTGCTCTTAGTCACAGTGAAACAATTAGTGCAATTTCCCAGTTGTAGCAGCTGCTACATCTAATTTTTAGAGCTGGAGCTGCTCTTACATACAACAATAAAGCCTTTTCCCACAATTAAGTAGGGTGGGCTACATGGATTCTTCGCCTCCATTCATATCTATCTTGAATCAATCTCGGGCTTATATCCAAAAAATTGAGATCCCTTCGTATAGTCTCATTCCAACATTTCTTGGGTTGTCCTCGCCCTCTCTTAGCCAGCTCAACATCACATCACTCGCATCTCCCAACTGGTACATCAAATGATCTTCTTTGCATATGATCAAACCATCTAAAGCGGTTTTCTCGTATCTTATCCTCGATCGGAGCTACACCAAATTTCTTTCTGATTGCATCATTCCGAATCCGATTTTTATGTGTGTCCACACATCCACCTTAGCATTTTCATTTATGCTACAACCATTCTCTACACATGTCTATGATTCACAAGCCAACACTCAAATCCATAAAGCATAGCACATCTCACGGCTGCGTTGTAAATCTTTCCTTTAATTTTTAAAGGAATTTTCTTATGATAGAGAACAGCAGAGGCTCCTCTCCACTTTTGCCAGCCTACATTTATTCTATTAGTAACATCTCCATCCATTTCTCTATCATGTTGCAAAATAGATCCTAGATATCTAAGAGAATCTCTCTTCCGAATGTTATGGTCACCAATCTTCACCTTGATTCCTTCATCATTTCTTCCATCAAAGGTGCACTCCATATATTCTGTCTTAGCCCTACTTATACGAAATCCTTTAATATCCAAAGCATGTCTCCATACCTCAAGCTTCTCATTTACTCCATCTGTAGTCTCGTCAATCAACACAAAGCAAATAACATACACCAAGGTAACTCATCCTGAATGTGACTTGTCAACTCGTCCATAATCAACATAAAAAGAACTGGACTCAAAGTTGAACCTTGATGTAAACCAATGTTGATGTCAAAATAGTTAGTCTTCCCAGATGGGGTCCTTACACAAGATAAATCCCTATCATACATATCCTTCATGAGATTCATGTATACAAAAACTCTCCATAATCTCTCGTGGGACAAAATCATAAGACTTCTCCAAATCAATATTGATCATATGGAGGTTCTTCCTTTTAACTCTATAAATATCCATTGTTCTCCTCAACAAATGGATGGCTTCAATAGCTGTGTGACCTGACATGAATCCGAATTGGTTTTCTTTTACTTTGGAAACGTGTCTCAACCTTCTTTCGATCACACGTTCCCAAATTTTAATAGTGTGACTCATCAACTTGATACCTTTGTAATTTGAACAATTTTGAATGTCTCCTTTATTCTTATAAAGAGGTACCACGATACTCCTTATCCAATCTTCAAGCATTTTCTTGCTTCGCCAAAGAATAGACTCGTAAGCCAAGTTAAACCACATTCACCTAAAACTCTCCATACTTCTACATGGATGTCATCCAGTCCTCCATCTTTTCCATGTCTCATAACCTTCAAAGCCTCTCTACTTCCTTTCTTTGTATTCATCTATAGCTTGCACTATTTAAGTAACTTTCACTACTAGCTAGATCACCCAAAGTGATCTCTCTATTTCCTCCCCAATGAAAAGTTTATGGAAGTATTGCCCCCATCTAGTTCCTAAATCCTTCTGAGTAACAAGCACATGACCTTCCTCGTTCTTAACGCATCTCACTTGAGAAAGGTCTTTGGTCTTTCTTTCTTTTGCTTTGGCCAATCTAAATATATCCTTCTGGCCCTCCTTAGAATCGAGATTTTTATACAAAACCTCATAAGCTTTTGACTTAGTTTCGCTTACAGCCTTCTTTACTTCCTTTTTCGCTATTTTGTAGTTTGTGACAGTTTCCTTTGTTCTATCCTTAGACAGAGCTTTAAAGCATGCTCTTTTAATTTTTTAGCTTCTCTTGCACCCCTTCACTCCATCACCAAGCCTCCTTTTGAGCTAGAGCTCCTCCCTTTGACTCACCTAGCATCTCTTTGGCTACCTTTCGGATACAAGATGCTACTACGTCCCACATCTCATTTGCACTTCTGCTACAGTCTCAAGATAAGTCTTCTAGAACCTTCTCCCTGAAGCTCGACTGCTTCAGTAGGAGATACCACCATCTACTTCTAGTGATCTTAGGAACCCTTCTTTTCTTTAACCACCCTTTTATTTGCTCATCCAAGGCTAACAAGCGGTGTTGGATTGTCAAACTCTCTCTTGGGATTACTTTGCAGTCTTTACAACACAATCGATCTCTTCTCCTCAACGTAAAGTAATCTATCTGTGTTCTAGTTGGGCCATTCTTATAAGTAAGTAAATGCTCATCCCTCTCCTTAAAGAGAGTGTTTGCTATGAAAAGATCATATGCCATTACAAAATCCAGAATGATTTTTCCCTCTCCATTTCTATCACTAAAACCATGTCCTCCATGAACACTAGAGTATCCTGAAGCATCTTTTCCCACATGTCCATTAAGATCTCCACCTATGCAAATCATCCCAACTACACAATCCTTCAAATCCCTATGCATAAACTGATTTGCATCTAAATGTCCACATGTCCATAAAAAACTTGTTTAGTCCTTTCATCTAAACCAATTTGTGGTGCATAAACTGAGATGATATTCAGAATTTCTTTTTCAAGCTCCAATTTTAGTAAAATAATTCGATCCTCGAATCTTTGCACCTCAACTACACAATCCTTCAAATCCCTATGCATAACCAAACCAACATCATTTTTGTCCTTATCTTTACATGAATATCAATTTTTAAAGCATGTCTTCTCGATTTCCCTTGCTTTCTCTCCAATCCGTTTAGTCTTTTGAAGATCGTATACAAATCTTCCTTCTTTCTATCGTATCCACTATCTCCGTCAATTTTCCAGTTAAAGTGCTAATATTCCAACTACCAATCCGCATCTTTCTTTACAATCTCTTTTAGACTAACTTCTTTACTTGCATGTGTTTATTATGCGAGAACCCTTGCAAATTTTGGACTGCATCTGGGCGGTCATGCAACAGAACTAGCTTATTTACCCGCATTCATTCATCATGCGAGAACCCTTGTAAATTTTGAACTAAATCCAGACTATGATGTAGCAACCCTTGCCAATTTTTCATTGCATTCAGGCGATGTAATGCTTCGCAAGTGGGGAACGCCCCAACAAAATCTATATGTTTGCTCAAATCCATGTTGAAAAGATCCGACTATAATGAGGCAACTTCCTAAATAGTTAAAAAATACTATTTAGGAAGTTTACTCCGATTGTTTTACATTGGTTGTCGGCTACCTAAGGCAACTCTCCTCATTTACCCGGGCTTGGAACCAGTCATGGCTGAGATTGGAGCTGCTCTTACATGTCAAGAAAAATCTCCAGGATTGAAATTTTAAGGTACAAATCCAATCCCCACTCCCTCCTTTGCTGCCATGCATTGCAAATTTCACCTCTCTTTGTCATCATTTGCGTAAGATGCACACAATCAAATTCCAAATCCAAGATTCGAAAATAAGCTTCTTATTTTAGGTTTAAAAATCAAAATTAAGGAGTTCTTGAATGAAGTTTATTACTCCAAAATTTGAAAGATTCAAATTCTTTTTTATTGAATTGTAAATTTTGTTAGTGGCCATTTTCTGTGAATTGGAAGATTTAATTTGTTAGTTGATTTGTAAATTAATTATTTACTCATTGTATCTGCTCTTCTATGGATTTCCATGGATATTACATGCACTTGAAATGCAAATGAAAATCTAATGGTTGACGTCTGGTTAAATCATATTTAAGATATATAACACCTTTGAAACGGGATCCCCATGGATACTATACACTTGAAATGCAAATGAAAATATAATGGTTGATGTCTGTTCAAATCATATTTAAGACTCCAGAATTTGTTAGATTTGGTTAAATATAATTAACTTGATCTTGATGAAACTCGAATTTGCTAATATTGCAGACATTTAATTTTACTTAGGATATCTACTTGCAAGTGCCAACCAGGAATATCAACCGGGGAATATTCAATATCCATCCTTACTCTATGGATGCTTATATCAAACAGTGAGTAAAGGGATTCTTTTGGGGTCTTGTATATAAATTTGGAAAAAAAGAATGGCATACTAAATAATTGATGTGAAGGCAAATCATATAATTTGATCTTACAGGGATCAAAATCTTCTTTAAGAATATTTTTGTCAAAATTGATTGTACAACGTGTATACCCATATTTTATAGAAGGATATAGCATCATTGTACATCCATAATAAGGTAAATTGTACTAATAACAATGATCAAACTAGGATATAATGCTAGTTTATAATGTAATTTGTGAAGGCACAGAACCATCCTACTCAAAAAGAAGATCCTATGGGGTCCAACCTTTTCCTATTTCTTATAGAAGGGTGCTGGTTGTATTTATTACAACATAAGACCCACAATCATAAAATTGTTGAGTGGTGAGGGGTTGACACATGGTAATTTGATTTTATGAACATCTTGCGTCAAGCAGATTTCTCAGAGAATACGTGATCTAAATTTGAAAAGCTTATGTACCTTGCTTTTGGATGTGCTAATTAATATTCGAGAGATTTAATGATCATTGCAAAACTCCTAAAGTGGTTTTCAGATGTTGGATCGAGCAACTTCATTTTGTACGATTTTAAAAGGAATATCAAGAGATTTGAAGGAAAGATGATGGTGACTTGGTGATGAATTATAAATTAGAATATCGGTCACTGTGACTCTTACACCTGACTGTACGAGGGTGCGATGACCATCAACTGGGTGAAAGATAGGGAGCCAGTTCGGACAGCGGCCGCCAAGTGCGTGGGTCTAGGATCCCGGTCTTTTTCACAATTTTTACGTGAGCTCGTAGTGTTTTTACGCCTCCCTGGGATCCTGACTTTTGACCAGTTCCGTTGACCCTCTGTTTTAGGATACCTAGGTTGGGGTCCATCGATTTTAGTTTTTCTTACGAGCTTGTTAGCTCATATCGGTCGGGCCAATTTCTAGAGTGACTTTTCCGGAAAGTCTTACCCGTCACAATGGCGTAGTTTTGGAGAAGGCATATCCCTTAAATGGACCGCACATCCACTTAGAGGGCGAGACGGAATGGTCTCTTAGGAGACTTCCTCACCACTTGAGTTTTGGTTACTTTTCTACCAATGCACTTGCCAATGGCTACATCGGAATCAGTACAGTTGAATCTGAAGATGGTATAATTGAGCATTGAAATAAATTACAATTATGTTGGACTAGTGTTGAGATCAATCCCAGTTGAGTTTGATTAATAGTTGAGTTTGGTACTAAATCATCATTTATTATAAATCCTCAATCATCGACAATTCATCGGATCTCAGAATTACTACTATTTGTAATAAGATAAGCTGGTGGACATGTTGGGAACTTAATTAGGATGCATTATACTTCACTGCATGCCTATGGAGGCACCCCAACCCTAAGGTATTGTTCACACCTCACAGTCATAATGTGATGTCAACCTCAGACCAAGACCACAAACTATCCACTAGACTTGAGAAATGATAGAGAATTAAAGACCAGATCAAAGATTCATCATCATCAATATCAAGATCCATCAACCTTATCTTTAAAGTGATAAAAGGCAATAACCTATATATTTGGATCGTTAACTAATATATATATATATATGGAAAAGTTTAGGGTGATGAGTGATCATGAGCATACATGCAGAGCAGTTTGGAAACCATTTTCTATGCAGGTAGTTTGTTAAATTGTAAATACGATCGCCTTTTTACTTGCTTTCTTTTAGACATATTAAATTATTATTATTATTATTTAATATGTTGGAATGTACACAACATCCGTTGATGTCCTTCTATTCCTTGCATGCTTGGCATGTAAATCGTCTGCGTCTCAATAGCCATTAATGATACCGAGCATCCATTGTTATACCAGACAGTACAGTTATTACAATTTTTAGTTCGATTTATGTAATAATGACATTCATTTTCTTTTGTACTTTTCAGGATACATGTATACATTGTCAGCTTCTTTTATTACATGTTACATATATATAAAAAATTAATGAAATGCATATTGGTGGCACCTCTTGTTGTTGGCTTTGTGGTTGTTTATGTCGATTCTGAATATCATTCCAAAATCCAAAATGCAAATAATTTCTCCTCATATTTCGTTTTCTAATGCGATCTTTAGTAAATGTAATATTGCGAATGACGTGTAAACGTGTACTCTTATCTGAGGACATCACATGAACGTACACTAGTGTGCCTTGAACTGAAGACTCTAAAGCAATCTGAATGTAGATTTTGAACTTGAACTGTAAAGTTTGAATTCAAGCCAGATATCCGGGCTAGAGAATCTGAATATGAGCATTTGAATATTAGTCATAGAATGCTACACAATACTCCCACTTTCTCTTATACTAGTCGGAATAGAAGACATCAGTCAAGTTGGGAGAAGACCTGAATATGGAGAAAAATCAATGAATCACATAAGCCAGCTTCAATATTATTTTTTTCGGCTTTTCGTTCTTCTTCTTTTCCCTTTTCTATAACCAACTCCTTTTTTCTCGCATACGATTTTTTTGTACATACCTTTTTCAAAAGAAATCCCCCTTTTTATAAAACAACAACCCACTGTTGGGCCCCTTTTTTTCTTTTTTTTTGTTGTTGGGCTCTCTCCCTATTTCTTTCCCTTTTTTTTACATTTCAGTCCAATAAGACCTTTACAAAATTTTGAATGAAAATAAAAAATCAAGAAGATGCTTCTATTTAGGTCTCCCTTGTTGGGAACTCCTCTAGAGAACACACGCCACCCCTGATGAAGCCATCGCCGCCAAAATATGGGAGGAGGAGGTGTGTCGCTTGGAGGAGGGGGAAGGGTTTGTGCATTGCAGTTAGATCATCGCCTCCTAGGGGGGTGAAGAGAGGCAGATCACCACTGCCTGGCAGCCTGGAGGCCCTGATGCGATGGGAATCCTCCTGGAGCCATGCCTACGATAGGGCTCCGCCTAGTCTCATGGATGTGCATGGAAACACACTGACTTGGAGCCCGAACGACAGGAGGCGGGGACGTTTCACCATCCGAGGAGGGATCTGCAGAGTAGACCCAGGTCGTTGGATTCTAAGTGTAGAGTGTTACTTCTTCTAATCTAGATCTGGGGCTTGGAGTATACCCGATCATCTTCTTCTTTGGTTTAGGGTTCCACGAACCCTAACTTTTCCTAGAACCTGATGATTTTTAAAAGAATTATGCAGATGTGTTGTTGCTTGAAGGGAGATGGTGGCCGACTTGTTGAGAAGTCATGATTTCATGACAACCCCTAAAACTAGGACAAACAAAATGAGGAACCAATCCACGCATGATCTCGATCTATTGTGCAACTAGTTGACAAGAACAAATTATAGAGATGCGTTCTTGGCCTCGAATCCTAAAACTCGTGCAGAATTAGGGTTCCAAAAATCTTAGAACTTTATTGCATCTCTAACTTGGAATAGTTGAACAAAATAATCTTCAAGAATCAAATAAGAATTGAAACTCGAAGAATCGACTCACAAAGTCGATTGCTCTGATGCCATGTTAGAAATCGAGAATGCGGAAGGTAATATCGGTGATAAAGAATAAAAGATGAAGAACGTTAGGATTTTACGTGGAACCCTACTTTGTAAGGAGCGGGATGAAACCACGGGAGAATGCCTCAAATGGTTTGTGTTTTCTATTCACTTTACTCATCTGATACAATGGGTGTGGGGCTTCTTATATAGCCTCCACTGACTCTACAAGTCCCACAAATAACCGATGTGGGACTAAACATAAGTGGGTGTAGTAATTGGACCTTGGAGAGATCCAATTACCCATCTACACACAATAGGCGCATAATTTAATAGTTTGTGATGAAATTCCAACCCAAGAATGCTGGAGGGAAATCAGGTTACCCCGGTAATCAAACGAGCCTAAGGGTTGGCGTTGCTACCAGAGAAGGGATAAGCAGGTGTCGTCGAGACCATCAATGTGCTGGTTGGTAGGGGTAGGACGCGTACGCAAGGTTCCAGTGTAGGACCATCACTATGATGCCTTCGTTCTAAAACATGTGGAAATAATAGAATGACTTATCTATTATGAGGGTCATAGGGCTCTCTTCTCTTAAATAGAGAGGAGAAACCTTGGACGGTAAATTACATAATAGAAATGAAAATATAAAATAACTCTCAACGGTTGTAAGTTGTATTTGATTCCAATCCAATGTAGATAAGTGGATTTAATACATATTCTGTGATGGGAATGAAATTTGTACAAAACAGTTAAGATTGTTAAACTGAATATGAAAGCATTTCATACAAATCTTTCATCCCGAAGCATCTCTCAATAAAAGATGGCACTCCTCCAGTGAAGTCATTATCTGATATCCACCTGTAAAATTATAGCTATGATTAGATTACATGACATAGCTAACCATATCTGATCTTTGTATATAGAAACCATGTCAAGAATTACAATGTTTGAAGCTTATCTAGTTTCCCAAAATATGAAGGAATCAAACCATTAGCATTAATGCTATTTATGCGCCTGTAAGATGCAAAAAGATTGCCCCATTAAAGAATCAATCAAACTTATTTCTGAATAGAAGTGCTAGAACCATTTGTCTTCATGGATATTACAGTTGTTGAAGATTGGTCAAGTTCCCGAGTTCCTCTGGTAGTGAACCACTAAACTTATTTATGCCAATATCCCTGAAGTAATATGAAATCAAACATAAATTAATTAAAGCATAAATAAGAAAATCTCACCCCATTGCACTGGCATAAGCTATTGGAATATTAATTGGCAATCCAAGATAATGGACAATATGGTAATTCTTCACTACTGGGGGTGAGGAATATCAAGTACAGTCGTGCTGTCACAAAACCATTCAGCAAAATGCAAGAAGGCCTTTACAGATAAACAAGTTTTTGAAGCCGTCCTAGCTCCTTTGGGATAGTTCCATTGAGAATGTTGCTGCCTAGATCCCTGAATTCAAAAACAAATAAAAGTATCAAAGTAACATGGGGAACATATATAACATGGTAAAAAGAGCTCCAGGCATGGAAAATTCTCACTATCTGGGTCGTGGGAAACTGCCTTACCACTAAGGGTATATTGTTTGCAACCTTATATTAAGTACCCTATTGCTCTGCCAAGGCTCCCGTATAGAGATTAATTGGATTATATTTACATAAATAGTTGTTGAGATAGAGTAAGATAAATGATTGGATCCTATCATCAATAACTTTGTGCAAGACTATAATAAACTGTACCAGGGAGAATTGTACTAAGCTCAAACTTACAAAGTCTGCAATTCAGTCATGTTTCCAATAAATGCTGGCAAAGAACCGGAGAAGTAATTTCCATGGAAGTTCCTAGAAAATTTTTATATGGGCAAAATAACAGACATCAAAAAAGAGACCTTATACTGAAGTTATGAGTTAGCATGATATGCCTATGTATCATAACATTTTAAATTGAAAGTAGAATTTACGATGATGGCACTATTTGGAAAAAGTTGCAGCTTTTTTTCAACTACTCAAATTACAATATATATGAGAAAACCATCCTCCTGCAACCATGATGAGGTTCCGAAGATTTCCTTTTAAGGGAATATAAAAAAATTGTAAATATTTGTCTGGATATGTGCATAGTAGGAGGCAACTAATTTTACTTATGTATTAAGGATGTACCAGGTGCCACCTAGAGTGTGAATCGGAAACAATATCAAGCTAAAGTCATGAAAAAAAATCTAAATGAGGGGGTTTTCCTGTTTAAAAGATGCCAATTGTGACACCCCCAAGTCCTGGATACATGAAAAGCATGCGAGATCGGTTATCATATGCTCATGTGGTTCGGTGGCCACAGGACGAAGTATGGAAGACTTCGTCTTAGCATACGGACAGCTAAGGATAGGGTTTACCGTATGAAAGTTGGAAGATCGTGGGTTCCCCTTGGCACAACACAAGACAATGCTTGACAGAACAGAGTTGTGACATCCTACGTAGGAGATCAGGGCCCACTGATGATGTGGTAAGATGATATGATGTGTTGACATGGCACACGACATGGCATGCTGACGGAGCAGGTGATATGATGTCAGTTGCAGAAGACGAAAGAACTATACAGAAGATGAAAAGCCAAGACATGTGAAGAGTTACCTCGGAAGACGAAGGGTCTACGTAGAAGACGAAGAGTCTTGTATTCATTGTGCATGTAATAATGATGTTCTTCTGTATACCACAAGATTGTGTATATAAGGAGGGGTATAGCAACAACAAACCTCCTGAAATCACTAGTCAAGTGATCGAAGGAGTCCTGGGAAGCAATAGTATATGAGGTACATTTACGCTTCTGCTTCTGAAGTGCGATAGGAACATTAAGGTCATTAGGAATTCCTACAATCTCCTTGTAGAGATATGTTTATGTTTATGTATTGTTTTCTCAGTTTTATTTTATTTCCATCTATCTTATGTAATTTATTCATAGGTCTCTCATCTATATAAGAGAGCCCTAGAGTTCATGGAATATATGATTCTCATTATTTTCCCAACATGGTATCAGAGCGGTGGTACTAGATCGGAGCTCTTGTACCCTAACCCTAGCCGCCACCTTTCAGTCCCCTCTTCATGACCGATGTCGACATCATCGAGTACCCTCTCTCTCGGCACCACTGCCGTCAGATCTTCTCTCTCTTCAGCACCACTATTGTTGGCCCCTTGTATAGAAGCCACTGTTGCCGGCACTCCTAGCTACCGCATGTGGACTATGTCGTCCTGCGCTTCGTCCGCAGCCGTCACATGTGGCATCCGCAAGCATCCTCTGTGGATTCTGTCATTGCTCGCCCTGTGTTGATGATGGGATTTGTTGCATAAAGCAGATATACATGCCACAAGAATTTTCAGAGGTCCAACGCTAATTGTCATGATGAATGGGATAAATTATGAGCTATGGATCATGCAGTTCATGAGCCTCATGAAGTCTACGGTTAAGAACCATATTCTTATCGAGGAATAGCCGATTGAGAAAACAAGGGTTAATGCCTCATGGGAGGTAGATGATGCTTTGCTGAGATTTGGCTATCTGGTACATTGACGATAGAGATTGCTAATTATGTGTCACATCAACCCACCACTAAGGCTATGTGGGATATCTTCGTAGTAACTTATTCCCAAGCAAGGAATGAGACAAAGATCATACAGCTACAACACAACATATTTACTATCAAGCAAAATGGACCGTCCCTTCATTCTCTATACACATCCCTACATGAAATATTTAAGAAGTTCCATATTTTCATGCCCCTCTCGTCTACTCCTGAGCAACAGAAGGCATACAGGAATGCCACCATGGTTGGTGTATTCGTAGAAGCGCTAGACCCAGAGTATTAGGTGGCCCGCTCACAGATACTGATGGATGCTACTATCCCTACCATGGAGGAAGCTTTTCGCAGACACATGATCATTGTCTCCTCTCCTGCTTCCAGTCAGAAATCTTCTTCGATGGTAGCCTCCCACAGTATGTGTTGGAGAAAATAAGAGCACTTGTTTATTTCTGAGAACCCTAGGCTCACTTATATAGTAGAGAGTCCTATGAGTAAATTACATAACGTAGATGACATGAAAAGAAAATAAGAAAGAGGTACACATATAAATATGAAAACATAAATATCTTCACACTCCCCCTCAAGCTGGAGCATAGATATCGATCATGCTCAGCTTGGATGGACACTTCTGGAATGATCCCCTGGACAATGGCTTCGCGAAGATGTCTGCAGTTTGCTCTCCAGAGCTAACATGGGAAGTAGAGATCAGTCCCATCTGAATCATGTCTCTGGTGTAATGACAATCCACCTCGATATGTTTTATTCTCTCATGGAATGCTGGATTGTTTGCAATAAATAGGGCAGCCTGGTTATCACAGTGTAACTCCATGGGTAGAGGAATCTCAACATGTAGATTATATAGCACTGCTCGAACTGACATCATTTCTGTACTGGCTTAAGCCATAGCCCTGTACTCATACTCGGCACTAGATCTTGCTACAACGGTTTGTTTCTTGCTTTTCCAAGAAACAAGAGAATTGCCAACAAATATTGCAAACCCTGAAGTGGATTTCCTGTCCTTGGGACAACCTGCATAATCTGCATCAGCATATGCATATACAGAGAGTGTATCTCCTTTCCTGAAGAGTAAACCTGAGCCTGGAGTTGATTTCAAATATCTCAATATCATATGTAATGCATCCATATGTATCTGTCGAGACTGCTCCATGAATTGACTCACTCGACTCACTGCAAATGCAATATCAGGTCTGGTGATTGTAACATAAATGAGCTTTCCAACCATCTCTCTGTATCTTCTCTTATCAACTTCATCGGTATCATCATCATATAGCTTCATACTCGGATCCATAGGAGTCGTGGATGGTCGACATCCTGTCATTCCTGTTTCTGCAAGCATATCTGTAACATACTTCCTTTGGGTCATCACAAGACCCTGTGCATTTCTAGCAAATTCCAACCCCAAGAAATACCTTAGGGTTCCCAGATCCTTCGTCGCAAATTGACTGTCGAGAAAATCTTTAGTCATCTTGATTCCCTGCTCATCATCTCCTGTAACAATAATATCATCAACATACACCATAATAGCCACAGTACCTCTAGGCGTCTTTTGCACAAATAATGAATGGTCTGCATTGGACCTCTTGAAGCCCTGTCATTCAATCAGTTCAGAAATCTTTTGAAACCACGCTCTAGGGCTCTGTTTAAGGCCATATATCGCCTTATGGAGTCTACAAACATGTGCACACTCCCCCTCAGCAGCAAATCCTGAAGGTTGCTGCATATAGACCTCCTCGTGTAGATCTCCATATAAAAATGTGTTCTTCACATCAAGCTGAAATAGCGGCCAATCCCGTGCTACCGCAATTGAAAGCAGGACACGTAAGGTGGAACGTCGAGCAACTGGCGAGAACGTGTCCATGTAATCAACTCCATATGTCTGAGTAAAACCACGTGCTACAAGCCTCGCCTTGTACCGTTCCAGGCTTCCATCGGCATCGTATTTAACAGTAAATACCCACTTGCAGCTAACAATAGACGCGCCAGGTGGTGGAGAAACAAGCGTCCACGTACCACGGGACTGCAAAGCGGCCATTTCCTCTTCCATAGCAAGACGCCATTTGCTATCTTGGAGTGCCTCCTGTAATTGCGTGGAATACTGACGGCAGATAGGGCTAACACAAATCTCTGAAAGTCTCCCGTCAGACGATGAAATGAGACATGAGAAGCAAGTGGATAGGAAGCACAAGTACGCTTCTGCTTCCTAATAGCGATAGGCACGTCCAAGTCTCCATGATCATCATCCTGTCGTGGTTCTAGTATCAATGGATCCTCAGACTCATCATTAGTAATCAAGTTATCAGAACCAACCTGAGGGATGCTGGATGACTGGCCATGACCTTGAGCAGAGGAGAACCGACGAGTATAGTACTTTGGTAATGGTGGCACAACGGTCACTGGAGGTGGTAAGGGTGGAGGTGATGGTGGAGATGGCATAGAGGGTAGCTGACTCATAGGAGGAGGTGGCATGTAGGAGACCTCAGTATCAGAATTGGGAGTAGTAATTTGGTCACCTGTAGGAAAGAAAAACATGAAAGATTCAAAGAATGTGACATCAGCGCTAACGAAATATTTTCGACACAGCGGATCAAAGCACCGATAGCCCTTCTGTGTTACGGAGTACCCAACAAACACACATTTGATAGCCCTGGGAGAAAGCTTATCAAGACCTGGTACCAACTGATGGACAAAACAGACACAACCAAAGACACGCGGTGGAAGAGAGAAGAACTCCTTCTCAGGAAAGGCGAGAGAGAGAGAGAGGAGTTTTCACATTCAAGACAGATGAGGGCATGCGATTTATTAAGTAGCAAGCTGTGAGAATTGCATCACCCCAGAACGAGTTTGGAGCATGACTCTGAATAAGTAAGGTTCTAGTGATATCCAACAGATGACGGTGTTTCCGATCTGCAACACCATTCTGCTGTGAAGTGTAAGCACATGAAGTTTGATAATTTATACCATGAGATGAAAAGAACAAGGACAAAGTTCTAGTACAGAACTCCAAGGCATTGTCAGACCACACAATTTTCACAGTAGAAGAGAAAACATTCTGAACTTCATTGATAAACATTTGAATCACATTTCCTGCTTCAGATTTATTTTTCAACAGAAACACCCAAGACAAACGGGAAAAATCATCTACTATACCAGATAGAACATGTGTCCCTGGTGGTCAGGAACACGACTTGGACCCCAAATATCAATATGGACTAACTCAAACAGGGAGCTACTGCTCCGACTCTGACGACTCGGGAAAGTAGACCGATGATGCTTTCCCAACTGACATGCTTCACATTGAAAAGACAACTTCGGAGAAATCTAGGGCAGAACACGATAGAGCTTCTGGAGAGGGAGATGACCAAACCGGAGATGCCAGGTATATGGAGAGTCTGGTCCTGCAGGATGGAGAGATGCACCAATATAGGGAGTATTAACCAGACGGTAGAGACCATTCTGCTCACGGCCACAACCAATCACCTTGCCCGAGGTTATGTCCTGAAAAACAAGAGATGATGAGTCAAAAATAGCTCGACAGTTCAAATCCTTTGTAATCTGGCTAATAGACAGTAAATTCATAGAGAAATTAGGAGCGTATAACACATTCCGTAGGCTCATGAAAGGTGTCAACTGAACCTCCCCCTGTCCAGTGCTTGGGGAATGTGTCCCATTGGCTATCACTACAGTTCGTCCTGAGGAGACCGGTCTATATATATTGAGCTGTTCTCTATCACCACAAAGATGATGGGTCGCTCCAGAATCCATAATCCAGTTGGAAATCATAGATCCATCACAAGAGGAGAGAGCAAAGGGACTACCTGAGGTGCTGGCAGTGGCAGATGAACTAGCAGAGGCAGAGACTGCCACATCTGACTGACCTCCAGGTGTTGTATCAGGAGGCATGATATTCCTCAGTCTTACAACAAGATCGTCAAAACGATGATCCAACGAGGAAGGTGCAGGAGACTCCACTTGTTCTGCTACCCGAGCCGATGCAGGAAAGCCATGCTTAGAGTAGCATGTATCCTCAGAGTGACCAGAGCGACGGCAATAACTGCATGGTTGCCGAATATGACCCCCACGACCCCGGGGTCCACGGCCACGGAAGTTAGAGGATCCAACTCTTCCTCTAGAGGCTGCCATAGCTGAAGGTGTCTGATTGGTAGTTGAGCTTGGAACAGTAATGCGACTCAACCGGCGAAAAGCTTCCTCCATAGGAGGAATGGTAGCATCAGCAAGAATCTGAGACCATGCAGCATCATACTCTGGATCAAGATCAGCCAGGAATACTCCTACCATCGTAGCATTCCTGTACGTCTTCTGCTGCTCAGGAGTGGCCGTCAACGACATGAAGCTATGGAGCTTCTCAAACATCCCTCGTAGGGATGTATACAAAGAGTGAAGCAGTCGCCCATTCTGCTTGACTGTGAAAATATCATGTTGCAGCTGAAGTATCTTGGTCTCGTTCCGCGCCTGTGAATATGTCGCCGCTAGGATATCCCACATAGCCTTAGCCGTGGGCTGATGTAGTACATCGTTGGCGATTTCTATCGTCAACGTCCCAGATAGCCATACTTTGGCATATGCATCATCTGCCTCCCACGAGGCATTCACCCCAGTCTTCTTGATCGGGTCCTCTTCGGTAAGAATATGTTTCTTACCATTCGACTTCATCAGGCTCATGAACTGCATCGCCCAGAGCTCATAGTTTGTCCCGTCCATCTTCACAATAGGCGCTGGATCTCTGAATGCGCCAATGGCGGGTACATCAACCTTGTTTTCTGACATATTGCCGACAGAAGACTGCTACAGGTGTGAGAAATCAAAGTTTGTGTATGTCTACACAACATCTATGGGTTCGGGTGCACATGTAGACTCATGCACACCAACCAATCAACCAACGGAGGAAGCCGAGGCGGTATCCAAGCACAGGGCAGCACGCGATGCGTGCTATGCACGCAAGTCGAGCGCGCGGTGCCCGCAGAACAGGCACGCGGTGCGCGCTAGGGCATGCAGGTCGAGCGCGCGTTGCGCGCAGAACAAGCACACGGTGCGCGCTAGGGCAGACGCGTTATGCGCGCGAGGACCTGTGCGTTGTGCGCGTGAGGCTTGTGGCGTTGACCTTGTGGCGGTGCCGGAGAGGAGGGGTGGCACTGGAGCGGGTTGAAGGTGGGGGTAGAGTTTCTTGGGAATCGAGAGCTCCGGTCTAGGACCGCCGCTCTGATACCATGTTGGAGAAAATAAGAGCACTTATTTATTTCTGAGAACCCTAGGCTCTCTTATATAGTAGAGAGTCCTATGGGTAAATTACATTACGTAGATAACAGGAAAAGAAAATAACAAAGAGGTACACATATAAATATGAAAACATAAATATCTTCACAGTATGGGAGGCTCTTCTCAGTTTCGTGATCGTGGAACTCGTGGTAGAGGAGGCCATACTCGTCAGTCATGCACTTACTGTCACCGCCTAGGGCATACAGAGAACACATGCTACTCCAAGCGTGGTTTTCCCGCATTAGCTCATGTAGCGAAGCAAGCAGACCCCCCTATTGTTGCTTCTTCAAATCAAAGGTACGATGACCTCGTTCGATTGAGGGATATTATGCCTCTGGTGAGTTCCCTAGATTCCTCACCTACTCCAGGAGGCCACTCAAATGTTGCTACTTCTACCTCTTTCAGTACCTCTGCTATTGCCAGTACCTCATGTAGCAACTATGCTCTTACTAGTTGTCATGGATCTGATATACATAATGGATTATGGACTCTGGGGCTAGACACCACATGTGTCAACTGTGGAGACATGGATCAATTTGTGGCTTACCGACAGGTTCCTCCTAGCAAAAACATTGTCATAGCCGATGGTACTCATTGCCCGATTACAGGATAGGGGGAGATCAATTTGACACCTTCGATGTGTCTGCAGAATGTATTGCATACACCTGACTTTATGGATTTATTATCTATCAATCATATTACGAAGAACTTACATTGTCATGCTATTTTTGTCTCGTTGCCTCTTGTATTTTAGGACATTCTTACGGGCAAGGTGATTGATTGTGGCTGTAAGCAGGGAGGTCTAGACCAACTGGTCTGAACTCCATATGATGGCCTATCCTCTCATTCTACAGGATCAATCTCTCTTTTCATGTGGCACATGTGCTTTAGTCACCTTCCCCTTCAGAAGATGTGTCATGTTCTCCCTCGGATCTCACCTCGCTCATCCTTCTAACGCGAGGCATGCCATTTGGGGAAGCACCATCAATCTGTTTTTCCTATTGTCAGAGTTGGAGCAGTAGCTCCCCTTTTGAGTTATTTCATGTTGATATTTAGGGTTTAAGTCGTGTTCCCGATCACCAGAGACACATGTTTTACCTTGTTACTATGGATGATTTTTCTCATCTGTCATGGGTCTTTTTATTAAAAATAAGTTTGAGGCTGGGGATGTGATTAAGACATTTAGCAATGAATTACATAATATTTTTCCGTTTTGTCAAATTTGTGAGAACTATTAATTCTTTGGAATTATGTACTTGTGCACTATCCTAATTCTTTTCATCTTGTGGTATTGTTCATTAAAAAACATTTGCATATACATCTCAGCAAAATGGTATTATAGAGAGAAAGCATCGTCATTTACTTGATGTTACACGAAATCCCTATGTAATACATCTGTTTTTATATGGATACTACAGTGGTGTCAATCTTGAATATGCGACACCGTGTACTGTTTTTTATCCAGGTACTATAGGGAAAATGCATCTTGAATGTGTGATACCAGTATCGCACATCCGAAATGCGATATCCTCTAAAAACCCCTGTTAAACCCCAGCATCGTCTCGCACTTCCTCTTTTGTCTCCATGCACATGCGAAATCCCTAAGTCATCCGCCCCCTTCGACCTCATGCTTCACCGCCACCTCCACGGTTCTCCTCCTCCGCCTCCTCCTCCTACACCATCGCCTCTCCTCACGTGTCCTCCATTATATCTCCAAAGCTTTGGTAAAGTCCTTGAGTTTTTTGTTATTAGTTTTATGATATATAATACACGTATTTCTCTTAATTTCATGATTGTATAATATTGAATCATGTGTTGCCTCACGTATTAGGTCGGAATGGAGTCGATATATTGTACATTCCATATGAAGGGTGCGATTATTAGTTCTTCGACGTCCAGTGTGCGTGGTTTTGGGTTAATGCCGATTATGACCTTCGATTAGTTGTTGAACCTAGTCTACCGTAACTTCAACCTAGACGTGAACAATAAAAAAATCAACTATTACATCACATCCTTCACGGCGCAGGCGAAGAGCCTACGTTTTTGTCTATCATCGATGATGATGACGATGATGTACAAGGAGTTTTTGTGTATGCTCGGACCATTGGGAAATCAATGCCTACTGATATGATTATTGAAAGTCTATCGGTAGGCGAAGGCCCGAATGTTGTTGATGCGGACAATCGCCTTGCTTCCATACCCTTCGTTGTCCATAGCACTGATGTGCCCATACCGCAACCATCTACAGATCACGAATGGTACATGAGTGACGTCCTGCTGAGAGAGGTTAATCATGCCTTGGATGACTTCATCTCTTGGGGAACCGATGATGAGCTGGAAAAGGACAATGATCATGATGTTGAAATAATATCGTAAATGAGGAGATGCGAGCCGATGAACAAACTTCCCAACTAATTGTTCCCTGTTTACCATTTTCAAGGTGAGAGGATCTGAAACCCATGAGGATGACATTCAAAAGAAGTCTAGACTTGACGGTGTTGTTGATGAAATACGCAAGGGGAAAACCTTTAAATGTAAAGATGATTTGATGTATGCTGTAAAGAAACAACGCATCAACCTACACTACAACTTCATAGTTAAAGAATCCACCAGTTTGATCTGGTCTTTTTTAACCTACCGATCGAAAGGATGTGTTTGGTATTTACGTGGTCATTACAGGAAATCCGATGGTTTGTAGGTGATCTCTAAGATCATTAGCCCACACACTTGTATAAACCCTACAGTTAATCAGGATCATCCTCAATTGGACTACAAATTCATGTCCAGACCACTTTAATCCCTTGTGAGGGATGACCCTAATGTTAGGGTGTTGAGTTGTGGAGCTCATATCTATGAGATGTACAATTACTAAGTAACGAAAAAAAGGGCATGAGATGCTCGGAGCAAAGCAATTGGAATAATATTTGGTGATTGGAAGGAGTCTTATGTCGAGATGCATTATCTTTTGCATGGAATGAAGACTGTCATTCTAGGGACTGAAATAGATATCTAACATAGCAAACATCTCGATCCTCGGAAATCACATTGTCATAGATTTCAACGATGTTTTTGGGCATTTGACCCTTGCATTGAAACATTCAAATATTGTAGACCATTGATTAGTATTAATGGGACTCATTTGTATGGCAAGTAAAAACAGAAATTGTTGATTGCTTGCGGAATTGATGGGGATAAACATATCGTTACCCTAACATTCAGAATTGTTGATGAGGAATCTGGTCCTTCGTGGAAGCGGTTCCTTTCGTTGCTACGTATCAGAATAATTGGTGTACGTGCAGGGCCAATATGTATCATTTCTGACTGTAATTCCAGTATAAAATCCGTAATGAATGACGTTGATGTGGATTTATTAGAACTTTTTACATGCAGGCATTTTTGTTCAAGGCATGTCGCAAGCAACTTCAACAATGTTTTAGGAATGGCTCTATGAAAGCATAGGTACAGGCAGCCACGCTTCAAATGACTAGTAGGAAGTGTGTATATTTCATGAGAAAATTGCAGTAGCAGAACAAAGAAACAGGCAGATGGTTTCAACTCACGATTGTCGCAGATAGCAATGGACTTTAGCAGCTGATGGTGGTTATAAATTTGGTCAGATGACTATAAATCTTAGTGAAAGCTAAAATGCAATTCTTAAGGATGCCCGATGTTTGTTGATTTCTGTATTGATCGAGAAGACACTTTATAATTGTTTCTTATACTTCAACCAGCGTGCAGACAAGGCTAGCACTGCCCTCGCGGTAAGGTGGAAAGTCATGCATTATACAGCATCAGAGTTGTACTGTTGGAGTGAAGCTACGAATGGACACACAGTAACCCAAATACAAAGACAACCGACATATTATTTGAGGTATTGAGTGGTGTTCGACGTACACAGTATGTGACTCGAGGTCATAAACGGTACACAGTGAACTTGGGCCAACAAACATGTACATGTAATAAGTGGCAAAATTATCGTATCTCATGTTTCCACGTTATCGTTGTCATTTCTAAACTTCGAGCAGATGTTGATACTTATGTTGGTGAATGGTACACATGGCAACAACAATTAAAAGTTTACGATGGGTGGTTTTTTCCATTTGGTGACTGGGAAACGTGGGCCCCATTGGAGTACCCGGAATTGTGTCCCGATAAAAAGTGTAAGCGTAGCAAAGGTCGCTCACGGTCAACTAGGACTCATAATGAAATGGATGTTAAGGATGTCATTCGACAGAATACATGTTCTTTTTGTGGTATACTTGCATATACAAAACGTGGTTGTCCTAATAAAAATAGAAGGGATTCTCAAGCATCGACATCTAATGCATAACCAACAAAAAGGAATAAAAATAAAAGTGGTACATGTGGAGGTGAAGGACATAACAAACATAAATGTCCTGCTTTGAGTAAGTTTGCCTTCTTTTTAGACGCAACATCTTGAAAATTAATTTTTATTGCTTGAGAATATTTAGATATAGCGCATATCAAACATGCAATATACTAAGAAGACCCTGGAATTGAGTTGTCTGAAACTCCCTTTAATATCGCATTTCGGATGTGTGATAATGGTTTCGCACATTCAAGATGTGTGTCCCCTTTAGTACTTGAATAAAAAACACTACACAGTGTTGCATATTCAAGATGCGACACCACTGTAGTATCTAGATAAAAAAAGATGTAGTACCTGAGGATTTATGTAATCCTGAGGTACTACTTAGGAATTTCCTTCTGGTTCTGGGGTGATGCAGTTCTTAAGGTGCTTTATCCCATGAATCGCATGCCCTCGTCTGTTATGGGTGAGAGAAATCCTTTCTCCCTAGCATTTCCAGAGGAGGAGTTGTTCTTGCTTACTCCTCGTGCTTTTGGCTCTATTGTATTCGTCCATCAATTGTCTCCAGGTCTTGACAAGCTCTCTCCTAGAGCTGCCAAATGTGTTTTTGTTGGGTACTCCAGGACACATAATGGATATAGATGCTATGACCCATTGCGCGGGAAATACTATATTAACACTGATGTCACATTTTTTAAGTCGGTAAAGTCTTTTTCTCCTACAGGTGATAGGTTGACTTCATCATATTTAGATGATAAGGTTGACATGTCACCTCCTCCTACGAGCCCATCACCACCTCCACCTGTGCATGTTGTTCGACACCTACCTCCACCTCCACCTCCCTAATTATCGCAATCTCCCATAATCCTAGCTCCATTATTGCCACGATAATGTACACGTCGGCCTACTTCTGCTCATGGTCCTCGCCAGTCATCCAACACACCCAGGTTTGTTCCGAATACATTGTTTCTAACGATGGATCAGGAGATGTGTCTGCATAGGATTCTTTGCAGGAGACTGGAATACATACTGAGGAGACTCCCAATGACATGGATGTACCTACTGTGCTTCGAAAGTAGAAATGTACATGTCCTCATATCCTCTTGCATGCCAAGTTTCCTTTGATCTCTTGACTGGGGAATTCAGGAGATTTGCAGTTGCTCTATTTGCCGTGGAAATCCCACGTAATTACCAAGAGGCCTTGAGAGAGTCGGTGGCGTTTGGCCATGGAAGAGGAGATGGGTGCTCTACAGTCACGTGTACCTAGAGCTTGGTTTCCGCTTTCAATTGAGCGTCTATTGTCAGTTGCAAATGGGTGTTTACCGTTAAATACAATGCAGATGGGAGTCTTGATCGTTACAAGGCCAGATCAGTTTCACATGGCTTTACTCAAACATATGAAGTGGATTATCTGGATACATTCTCCCATGTTGCTTGCTACTCCACTCTACGAGTTCTTTCAATTGTTGTAGTACGTGATTGTCCTTTATTTCATCTTGATGTTTTTTTAAGAGTGAAATGGGTGAGAACCTGGAAATTGGGACTCACCACTAAGTATATTAACTATAAAATAAAAAGATACAAAGTATTACAAATTCCACATAGTACACAAAGCTCTGCTATGCTCTAGTATAATTTCTGTACAACAAGATTGTCCCCAAAAATAACGTCATTCCTTGCACACCAAATTGCCCACAAAATAGTAAAAGGACGTGCATTATCCTCGTATCCGAACCCACATACCAATATGAATCTCCTCCAAAAATTCATGCCATCATGCCCATCAATCCACGAGATTTTGACCATATTCCAGTCTGAACAGAGGTCGAGCAAGTAAAGAATAAGTGGTATGTATCCTTTGTCATCGAACCACACCTAACGCAGACCTCAATATCCAACCCCAGCAATTGACCCCGGTGAACCTGTGTGAGAATCCGATCATGTCGAAGCATTCAAAGCAAAAAATTTTATACAATTTGAGACCCTACTTCTCCAAATCCTCTCAAAATCTGTCACCATGTCTGCCTCCACCTCCTCCCCATCCTCCACCAAAAAACGGTAAGCCTTCACGAAAATCTACCATCACCCCACGTAAAATGGTCCTTTCCTCCCATGAGACACTCTATCTCCGCCAGATGCGCCTGTAACGTAAGGAACTCCACCCTCTGCTCCAACGAATCAGACACAAAAGTAGGGGCACATGTCCATACACCCACATCTGTTGCACCGTCGCCCTCATGTTAGTAGCTAGCCACCATAAGTGCAGGAACAACTCACCCAGAATCTCGTCGCTCGTCCAATTGTCCATCCAAAACCAGAACTATGTGTCATTCCCAAGAACGAGCCGTAACTTCTTGGCAATATCCAACATCACCTCAGTAATCCCCGTCCAAAGAGAGGAAGCCAAGAGACATGGTGTTGTCGTCAAAGACATGGATACTCCATATAACCTCTTCATCAATCTACACACCATGTCCTCCAAGTCACCTCAGATCCGTACCACCCATTTTGCCATAAATGCTTTGTTCATCTCAGTCATTCGCACAATGTATGCCCATCCCAGCCATAATGATGAATAAAAGTGGAGACAACGAACTCCCTTTCCTTATCCCCCTCTGCAGTTGAAAGAAACCCCCTTCCGGTCTACCACTGACAAGGACCACGTGAGAAGATATCGTAATACACCGCTCGATCCACCCAAGAAACAAATCTTCTCCAACGAAGCCCATACAAATTATCAGTAAACGAAATCATACGCCTTTGAGAAATCCACCTTCCACAATAATCAATTGGATTTGCTCCTCTTCCAATTCGTCGCAATCTCTGAAGTAACCGCCAGCCCATCAACATATTTCTCCCAAGAACAAAAGCTATCTGCTCATAAGAAATGATCCTACCAAGGACCTCCCTCAGGCGGTTCGCCAAGATCTTCTAAATGATAAGGTAAATGGCATTAGACAAGGCGATCAGCCTGTAATCCTCAACTTTGAAGGGTGAGCCCTTCTTAGGGAGCAAGAAAATGAGCACCCTATTCAGCTTCTCATAACCGTAGTTGCCAACCCGAAATTCATCGAGAACTTCCATCACATCTTGCTTCAGCATCTCCCAAAACTTCTGTTAGAATGAGATCAGGAAATCGTCTGGGCCCGGAGCCCCATCCACGTTCAGCTGAAAACATGCCCATCTGGCCTCCTCCTCCAAGACCCCTGTCCAACATAATTGTGTCGACCGTTGAGATCCGAGAAACCCCTCTACCCCGCCATCCCCATCCAACCCTGGTGGTCCTTCTACTGAATACCTGAAAGTGCGATCGTAACGCCGCCCCAACCACATATTCACCCTCCATCACTGCTCCACCAACCGAAATCGAGTGTATATAGTTCCTTCACCTTCTGCCACTGGCCATCGCATGGAAAAATCTTGTGCTGGTGTCGCCCTCCCTGACCCATCTCGGCCCGAACCTCTGCCTGCAAGCAACCTCCTTTCTATCCTCTAGCAGCAACCCTTCAATACAACCACTTCTTACCACCACTTTTTCTGTCGTAAGCTCCCTTAGGTCCTCTTATTCATCCAATCTCTGAACCTCCTCTTGCGCCCTTAAACGTCTAGCCTTGCAATGCATGCGGTTTGCTTTGTTAAATTACATTAGAAAAGATCTCAACGCCGACAACTTGCTCCCAAAACGGCAAGTCGTCGACCCACTCTGGCAGCAACCAACCCAAAAAAGCGAGACCACCTCTCAGAAACCATCCTCCAACATCCATGCCTTCTCAAACCTAAAGAAAGAGCGAGGGTGTGCCTCCTCCCCTAAGAACCACAAAAGAGGTGTGTGTGATCAAACTGAGATCTGATCAGCCAACGGAAAGGCCTCCCGAGCCTCATTAGACAAAAGGAATCTATCAAGCCGAGATCTGGAATGAGAGTCGCGCCATGTGTACACATAGCCCGCCGCATCAAGAATCTGCAGGCCCAAGCCAATAATCGCCTCAAGCAGCTCCAATGACCTTTCTCCACCACCCTAAACCCCAGGACAATTCTCCGATCGCAGCGTCACATTAAAATCACCAGCAATGAGCCACGTCACAATCTGAAATCTCACCCTACTCATCCACAGCTCGTCCACCAGCCTGTCCATCCCAACCCCATTACAAGGACCATAAACATTTGTCACCAACAGGTACATGCCATCAGACATGCGCATCAGCGAAAGCGACAAAGAGAAGACCCCCCGCACTCCCTCCCCCACCAAATCAAACTTCGCACCATCCCATCCGATCTCCATACCGTCAGCTGCTCCCACAGAGTCCATCGCCCGATATTCCCCCAACCTGTACCCCCCAATCTCCTTCCATACCTCATCCATTCCATTAGAAATTTTAGTTTCCTGCAGAAGTGCCACAACCACCCCTTGCTGAAGCAACAACTTCCGAACTTACATTCTTTTATCCGCCTGCCCCAAACCCCTAACGTTCCAAGTCACCATCTTTATTGAGATATGACGGGGAACCCGTTCAGCCTCATTAGCCCAAGACATTCTGCTACCTCCGCTTCCAACCCCATCCCAGCCCGTAGGTGAGAATCCCCCGCCTCCTCGCCCCATTCGACCCGCCCAATCCAACCACGCCACTTCTTGCTCCTCTAGAAACTTAGTCAGGTGCACAAACCCCCTACCCCTGATATCACCAACGGCTCCCCCGACATCCCCCGGCTCCTCCCTGCCGAGGCTGAATCACCGGCCTCCCTCCCATCGGTGCCCTCCTCCTCTACAGAAACATGGCCTCGGCGAGAGGACCCCTCCGCTCGGCGATACACCTCAACACAACAACTCCACCGCCTCTCCTTGAGCCGGTGACGGAGAAAAGTGCAGCCAAATCTCTACTTCTCCGCTATCGGGTGCCATCTGACTTTACTTGCAGTGGACCATCCTCCTCGCGTACAACAAGAATCAGCCCAGAATCGTGCCACACCTGACATGACCGTCCAAATCTTCCAGCACCAAACGAGTAGGCCACAGTTGCACCTCCCGGAAGCCGATCTGCCCAGGAGCACTCACCAGATGCCAACATGGGATTTAAATAGGAAGGAGACATACCACCACCGCTACCTTCATCCACTAAAGGGGCCAGAGATCTACCAGAAGCTCCACACAATCCCTCCAAACCTGTCGGGCCTCGAAAATCGGGTCTGGAGGAAGCATCAAAGGTTTTAAAGATCCGAGCACCCGCCAAGATCCCATTATCGCTCTGCCGCCCTACTCGGGCCTCGGAACTTGGGTCCACAACCCATGTGTTCGAAGTGTGGATCCAAGTACCAGCCCCACCCATTTGAATCGCACCCGAGGATAGGACTCGGACCACCGCCCGAGTCCGCGCAAGCATTCATTCCAATCCATGAATCTGCTCACCGTATTAGCATATGTGACTCATATTCTGTTGGTGGAAAAGAGAGAATTGTTATTCCATAGAACCCTAGGCTCTCTTATATAGGAGAATATCCTATGGGTAAATTACATAAGAGTCCAAAGAATAAGTACGAAATAAGAAAAGATACATAAACTCATAACATAAGTCTCTACACTCCCCCTCAAGATGGAGCATAGATGTCTATCATGCTCAGCTTGGAAGAACACCTCTGAAAGGTCCTCTGAGCAGTGGTTTGGTAAAAATGTCAGCAGTCTGATCCTCTGAGCTAATGTGAGACGTAGATATCAAGTCTCTCTGGATCATGTCTCTAGTGTAATGACAGTTAACTTCGATATGCTTTGTTCTCTCATGGAATGCTAGATTATTGGCAATAAACAATGCTGCCTGATTGTCACATAGAAGCTGCATGGGTAACGGTACAACAATATGTAGATCTTCTAGCACAGCTCGAACCCACATCATCTCTGTGCTTGCTTGCGCCATGACCCTATATTCAGACTCAGCGTTGGACCTTGCCACAACAGTTTGTTTCTTGCTTTTCCACGAGACCAAAGAGATTCCAACAAAAACGACAAATCCTGATGTAGACTTTCGATCCTTAGGACACTCTGCATAGTCTGCATCTGCACACGCTGAAATGGATAAATCCGTGCCCTTTCGAAATAGCAACCCTGAGCCTGGAGAAGACTTTAGATACCTCAGTATCATGTATATGGCATCCATATGAATTTGTCTTGGCTGCTCCATAAACTGACTCGCCCGATTTACTACAAAAGTAATATCGGGTCGAGTTATGGTGATATAAAGAAACTTACCCACCATCTCTCTATATGTTCTCTTGTCGACTTCTTCAGTATCATTTTCATATAGTTTCATGCTCGGGTCCATGGGAGTACTTGATGGTCTACATCCAGCCATGCATGTTTCAATCAGAAAATCTATAATGTATTTCCTTTGGGTCATCACCAGACCCTGTGCATTCCTGGCAAATTCCAACCCTAGAAAGTATCTTAGGGTGCCAAGGTCCTTCGTGATAAACTGACTACCCAAGAATGCTTTTGCCCTCTCTACTCCTTGAACATCATCTCCTGTAACCAGAATATCATCAACATAGACCATGATGACAACCATACCTGTAGAGGTCTTCTGAATGAACAACGAGTGATCCGCATTTAATCTTTTGAATCCCTGTCGTTCAATAAGGTGGGAAAGCTTCTGGAACCATGCTCGTGGTCTCTGCTTAAGGCCATAAATCGCCTTATGAAGTCTACACACCATCTGACTCTCCCCCTCAGCAGTGAACCATGGTGGTTGCTGCATGTAGACTTCCTCATGTAGATCTCCATACAAGAAGGCATTCTTGACATCAAGTTGAGATATAGACCAGTCACGTACCACAACAACCGATAGGAGAATGCGAAGAGTAGAGTGACGAGCCGCTGGAGAAAAAGTATCCATATATCTACGCCATAGGTCTGTGAAACCTCTCCCAACAAGTCGTGCTTTGTACCGATCTAGACTGCCATCTGAATGGTATTTAACTGTGAATACACATTTGCAGCTAACAATGGATACACCAGGTAGAGCATTCACCAAGCTCCATGTACCATGAGACTGTAAAGAACGCATCTCTTCTTCCATGGCCAATCGCCAGCATTCAATCTTCATAGCTTCCTGATAGGTCCGTGGTATATCCACGGTAGACAAAGGTGTAGCAAACTGCTGAAAGTCCCATGTGAGGCGGTGAAAGGACACCTGGGAAGCAAAGGGTTAGGACACACAAGTCCATTTATGCTTCCGAATAGCAATAGGAACATCAAGATCATCATCTGTTGTACTAGATGGTGCAACCTCCTCCTGCAATGAAGAATCCTGCACATGTACAGTATCTAACCCATCAGTAGTAATGTCATCCGAACATACCTGAGGCGTGTTGGATGCCTGGCGTGTAGTCTGAGCAGGACCTGACCGACATATATAATATTTAGGTAAAGGTGGGATAGGTGGTTGTGGAGGTGGTGGTAGTGGTAGTGGTGCAGCAACACGAGTAGGAGTAGACTCAGACTAGGAGGAGGAGGAACATAGATATCACCATCGGAAGTAAACGAGACCAACCTGTCTCCTGCAGGGGAGAAGTACATGACGGGCTCAAAAAATGTAACATCAGCACTGACAAAATATTTCTTGTTTATGGGGTCATAGCACCGATAACCCTTCTGAGTCCGAGAGTAACCTACGAAAACACACTTGACAGCTCTAGGAGAGAGTTTGTCAAGTCCAGGAGATAGGTGATGAACAAATGCCATACTACCAAAGACACGAGGAGTAAGTGAGAATAATTCCTTATCAGGAAAAATAACGGACAGAGGAATTTTCTCATCGAGAACAGACGATGGCATGCGATTGACAAGATAGCATGTTGTAAGAACAACATCCCCCCAAAAGGTGATAGGCGCATAACTCTGCATCAGTAGAGTTCGAGTGATATCAAGAAGATGTCGATGCTTTCTCTCTGCCACTCCATTTTGTTGAGAAGTGTATGCACAGGTTGTTTGGTGGATAATGCCCTTAGACAAAAGAAACTGAGAGAGAGAACGAGTGCAGAATTCCAATGCATTATTTGTACGAACATATTTGACAGTAGAAGAAAAGACATTGTTCACTTCATTAATCAAATTTTTAATAACATCCCCTGTTTTAGATTTATTCTTCAAAAGAAAGACCCAAGAAACACGAGAAAAATCATCAACCACAACTAGATAAAACCTGTATCCCTGATGATCAGGTACACGACTCGGACCCCAAATATCAATATGAAACAACTCAAACGGGGAGCTACTGCTCCAACTTTGACGACTAGGAAAGCTAGACCGGTGATGCTTTCCCAATTGACATGCTTCACAACGAAATGACGAACTCGGAGAGATCTGAGGCAAGAGATGGCACATTTTCTGGAGCGGGAGATGGCCAAAGCGGAGATGCCAGGTGTATGGAGAAACTGATCCGGCAGAATATGAAGAGACGCCAGCATAGGAATTCCGGATGAGACGATAGAGACCATTTTGCTCAGAGCCACAACCAATCACCCTGCCCGTGAGTATGTCCTGAAAAATGAGAGAGGATGGGTCAAATATAGCACAACAGTGTAAATCCTTCGTAATCTGACTAATGGATAATAAATTCATGGAGAACTCAAGAGCATGAAGAACATTCTGTAAATGCATAGAAGGTGATAAGGCGATCTCCCCCTATCCAATGATGGGGGAATGAGTCCCATCTGCTGTCAACACTGAGCGGCCAAATGGGATGTCCCTGTATGACTCAAGTCTCTCTTTGTTACGACAGAGATGATGTGTGGTGCCAGAATCTATAATCCAATCAAAAAGATCATGACAAGATGTAAAGGCAGTGGCACTACCTGAGGTACTGGCAGGGGCAGACGAACTAGCAGAGGTTGTGGCAGCAATATCTGAAGAGCCACCGGGAGAATCAGTAGACGATTGAGGCATAATATCTCGTAGACGCACCACAAGTTCTTCGAACCGATTATCTGGAGTGGATGTTGACTGAGACGTGACATGCTCGGCTACACGCGTTGATGCTGAGAACCCATGCTTTGAGTAGCATGTCTCCTCTGAGTGACCTGTGCGATGACAAAATGAACATGGCTGGCGAAAGCGACCTCCTCATCCACGAGGTCCACGTCCACAAGTACCTCTCCCACGCGATACTGAACACCTCTCCCACGCGATACTGCCATTGCCAATGGGGGTAGAGTAGATGAGCTGGAGGAAACAGATATGCGAATAAGCCTCCGGTAAACATCCTCCATAGGAGGAATAACAACATCGGCCAATATCTGAGAGCGGGCTGCTTCATATTCAGGATCTAACGCTGCAAGTAGTATGCCCACCATGGTAGCATTCCGAAAGGTCTTCTGCTGCTCTGGAGTCGTCGTGAGTGGTATGGTGCTATAGAGTTTCTCAAACATCCCTCTCAAGGACGTGTACAACGAGTGAAGTGGCCGTCCATTCTGCTTCATCGTGAATATATCACGCTGAAGCTGTAACATCTTGGTCTCGTTCCGTACTTGGGAGTATGTAGCGGCCAGAATATCCCACATTGCCTTGGCAGTGGGATGATGGAGGACATCATTGACAATCTCCATCGATTGTGTGCATGACAGCCAAACTTTGGCATAAGCGTCATCAGCCTCCCACGAGGCATAGATCCCAGTTTTCTCTTCCGGCTCATCCTCGGTAAGAATATGCTTCTTACCATTTGACTTCATGAGACTCATGAACTGCATCGCCCAGAGCTCATAGTTTGTCCCATCCATCTTGATAATTAGCGCAGGACCTTTGAAGGCGCCTATGGAGGGCATGTCGACTTTACTTTCTAACATTTGGCCGGAGATGAAAACTAGGGTTTGTAGACAGAAGACGATGTCTACATCAACCGGATAGGATTTGAGTGCATATGTATACTTTATGCACTCAAACCCATGTCAATATATCGGCCGACGAGTGGTTAAGTGGTCAGCATGGGGCTTTTGCGGCTGGACGGGGACCTGGAGGAGGGATGGGGCCTTGGCAGAGGGATGGTGGGCCCGGCAGAGGCCTGGGGTAGAGAAGGGAGGGCCTGGCGGAGAGCTGGTAGGCCGGCGGTGGACTGGATGGCCCGACGGAGGGCTGGGAGACCCCGCAGAGGGCTGGGGAGGGCCCGGCGGTGGGCTGAAGGGTCCCGGCGGTGGGCTGGAGGACAGGGAGACCCGGTAGAGGGGGGCGGCACCACCGAGAGTAACGAGAGAAAGAGAGAGAGGGTGGGCGGCGTGTGGGTTGATAGGGTAGGGTAGGGTTAGGGTTTTGGCTCTGATACCATGTTGGTAGAAAAGAGAGAATTGTTATTCCAAAGAACCCTAGGCTCTCTTATATAGGAGAATAGGCTATGGGTAAATTACATAGGAGTCCAAAGAATAAGTACGAAATAAGAAAAGATACATAAACTCGTAACATAAGTCTCTACAGATTCCAAGGCCACCTACCTCCACCTCGAACCTTGTACCCCCGCTTGAACCGCACACCTCCCCAAGAGTTTCCTCATTTGGACCATGTTTTGAAAATTGTGAAAAGAGATGCATCCCCTTCCTATAAATAGCCTATCTAAGAATCCTCGTGCTCGCCCAGTCCATCCGCCTCCAGAGGCATCTCTTTGGCAACCCCAGCCACCAGAAACTCTTCACAGACCTCCACGAAGAACTCACATCTACGGAACGCTACCGAGTAAATTATCGGTGGTGCACATCTGACCTCTCAACCCTCTTTCACGACCCATGATGGTTTCCTACGTCGCACGCCATCGGACTGGATCGTCTGGATCTTCATAACCAGCGTCAGTAGCTGCCGGATCTCCGCCTCTCCTCGACCCACGATTGGGAGCTCACGCATCGTGACCAATCGAGTGTGCCGCCTCATGTCGCACCACCCGTCCCGCAGCAATGGCCTCCTCCAGTAAACCCGACTAGCAAATCTTTGCGTCAACTCCATCAAGCTTCGGGCCTCCTTTGTTGAAATTTTACGCATGGAAACCACATCTCCCCCCAGCTTGAACACGTCAACTCTAAAACTCACACCCACCGCCAAGCCAATGTCCTCCATAGCATCAACGAGACAATACTCCTTACTCCGGCAAACCCTAATGAGCAAACCCCTTTCACTACCCTCCGACGTCTCCCTCGCCTTATTGGATAACCTCCTTGCATCCTTCGATAGACATGAGAAGCTTTTATGTCCATTCCTTCTACACGAAAAGCATCGCACAAGATCCCTACAAACCATCGCATGATGGCCCCCTTCCCTACACTGCAAGCATTTGCAGGGTCCTGTGATGATCCAAAGAAAGTATGTTACAGACATGATAGTTGTGACATGCATGATGGGGTGTCAACCTGCTCCTACTCCTATGGATCCCAACATTTTTTTGAATGGAAAACGGGTGGCATCCCAAGTCGGGATTACCACAAAAATGTGTGTGTGTGTGTGTGCGTGTGTGTATAGCGTATAGGTTACACATATTACATAGAGTTACCTATTCCATGATATGCATAGAGTTACCTATGGATCCGAGCATGAGGCTATATGATGATTATACAGAGGAGGTGGACAGGAAAAGATACAGAGAATTGGTGGGAAAGCTTCTCTATGTCACTATCACTAGGCCAAACATCACCTTTGCAGTTAGTCAGGTCAGTCAGATCATGGAGCAACCCCGACAGATACATATGGATGAAGTTTATATGAACTTAAGGTACCTAAAGTCATATCCAGGTGTACGATTTCTATACATGAAGGAGATTCTCATACTATCTCAGTATGTTCAGATGCAGACTATTTAGGATGTCTTAAGGACAAGAAGTCTACCTCAGGCTTCGTTGTATTTTTTGGCAATTATTTAGTATCCTGAAAGAGTAAGAAGCAAAATGTGATTGCCAAGTCAAGTGTTGAATCAGAATATAGGGCTATGGCACAAGGGAGCACATAGACGATATGGGTCCGAGCAGTGCTAGCGGACTTATATATAGATATTCTTCCTACGCAGTTGCAATGTGATAACCAGACTGCCTTATTCATTGCAAATAATCCAGCTTTTCATGAGAGAACTAAACATATCGAAGTAGATTGCCACTATACACGGGACATGATCTAGAAAAGATTTATCTCTACTTTACATGTCAGTTCAGGACATCAAAGTGCAAATATTTTCACCAAGGCTTTTCTTAGAGGACCTTTTCAGAAGTGTACATCCAAGCTGAACATGATTGACATATATGCTCCATCTTGAAAGGGATGTAGAGATATGTTTATGTATTGTTTTCTTAGTTTATTTTATTTTCGTCTATCTTATGTAATTCACCCATAGGTCTCTCCTCTATATAAGAATGCCCTAGGGTGCATGGAATATATTATTCTCTTTTATTTTTCCAACACTCATATACATTAGCTTCCTGCAAGGGTTCTTGCTCATGCACATCTCCAGACCCATCGTTAGAAACATCGTATTCAGTATAAACCTGAGGCGTGTTGGATGACGGGCGATGAACATGAGCAGGAGCAAGCCGACGTCTATAGTATTGAGACAATGGTGGGACTGTGACAATGGGAGGTAGTGGTACTGGAGAAGGCGATGGAGGTGGTGACAGCAATGGCAGTGGTGTTGGCGATGGAGGTGGTGAAGGCAATTGTGGAATTATAGGTGGAGGTGGCATGTAGACCTCATTATCTGAATCTGAAGAAGTCAAGCTATCACCCGTAGGAGAAAAATACATCATTGACTCAAAGAATGTGACATCTGCACTAATATAATACTACTTATGTAATGGATCATAACATTTATGTCCCTTCTGAGTCCTGGAATACCCAACAAAGACACATTTAACAGCTCTAGGAGAGATCTTGTCAACACCTAGAGACAACTTAAGGACAAAGGCAACATAACCAAAGACACAATGAGCGAGTGAGAGCAACTCCACTGGAAATGCCAGTAAGAAGGCAATTTTCTCACCCAGAACAGGCGAGGGCATGCGATTCACAAGATAGCAAGTAGTAAGAACCGCATCACCCCAGAACGAATGTGGGGCACGACTCTGACTAAGAAGAATGCGGGTAACATCATGTAAATGGTGATGATTTCTTTCTGCAATGCCATTCTGCTGAGAAGTGTATGCAAAGGATGTTTGATGAATAATACCACGAGATGAAAACAATTGTGTGTGTGCACGAGTACAAAATTCCAATGCATTGTCAGTTCTCATAATTTTGACAGAAGAAGAAAAAGCATTCCCTACTTCATTGATATAAATAGATAGAAATATCTCAACACTACGCATTACATGACAACCTTTTGTTGACTTCTTCATTTTCTTTGTGAACATTGACATGAAACATTGAATATTGCCAATTTTTTCTCTTAGAGTTCATGATATTTTCAAAAGTGTACCACTCCTTCCTTCTTCTCACTTTACCTCTCTTCGAACTTCCTCAAGCCCCCTATAAAGGAGGCCGAGATCAAGTACCCCGATTTGTGACGAGAGCTTTGTCGAGAAGATGGAGATGCAACCTGACACATTGGGAAAGGTTGGAGAAGAGGCAAATAACATCTTTGTCTACTCACGTCGAAGACATTGAGCTTCATCATATCACCTACATTGAAAGATCATCGCCGCATAGCAAAAGAACCTATCACAGCATCATGGATCGGAGAGTGAGGATCAGCAAATGTCTCTTAGGAAGAAGCTTCCCTAGTCACCATCCATCATCTTCATCGGTGATAGGGTAAATAGACCTTTCTCATCCCTCATGCTTAGCAGATCTCCACCGCATAAATTTGCAGGGCTTCAGTCGTCGTGTACCCTGTTGCTAGCCACTACATTGACTTTCTACAGCCACTCATCACACCCTTTCTCCTAAGGAAAGGAACATTGACTTCTTAGGATTGAAGGGGAAGTTGGGTTTAAAGGCTGACAAGTTCATGGAGGTTATGGAGAGGTTCGATGGGTGGTTCTCATCGGAATGGACAGATGTGGTTCCTGGATGAGAATGAAGACCATGGTGGTGGATACGCGCGGATGTGCCTTGGAAGGGAAGTGGGTATGATCCAAGGAAGGGCATTGTGTGTAGAGAAAGAGGTACCTATACCGTCTCAGAGTCATGTATAGCGATGCTTGAGTCTTCAGGAAGACCATCGAGAAGAGCATTGTCTAGAAGGTATCATCCATATTACAAGACGACGATTATGATCTTGCAGAATTGTACACAGTGTTTGTGACTTTGTTTTTAAGTGAATGAATGATGGATTCGTGGTGGAACTTTGTACTAATGCTTCTCTAATTTTACTAGACTTTGCTACAGTGCAGAAAAATTTATGGGATTTGAATAAGAGTAAACAATCTAATGAACCAGATAAATTCAAATAATAGGGTTCTTGTATGTTAAATGTGATTGTTGGCCTTGTTACTTGCCTTAACTCGTTATGGTGTTCTTTCCAAGGTGCAGGAGGGGGAGGTCATAGGAGGAGTATAAAGGGATCGAAGGAGGTGGCGGCATTCGATGGAGGTCATGGAGGGGGAGGTGTTGCGGTCATGTGAGGAGGAGGAAGGAAGAGAGGGAAGGTCAGGGGAGGTGGTGGTGGCGACAAGGGTGAGTACAATTCACTCCTGGAAGTCACACAACGCGCAGAAAGTTGCAAAAGAAAAAAGAAATGTAAATGCCAGCATAATACCACCCCTGAATTCCGAAGGAATTAAGGAGAAAATCCCTCTTTCTTCAACAAGATATATAAAAAAAATTGATTCCATAGCAAGAGTATGTCAATCAAGCTTATTGATACTGTGATGCTTGGCAAAGTCAGAAAGTTAGCCTACTTAAACGAAAATCATAAATGTAATTATAACATACATTTCTGTGAGTTAAGCTATTAACTAGTTGCTTGTAACTTGTAAGCCGCACATGTAAAATTTTCAGTTTATCTCTACATGGGAAAGGAGAGAGTAGATACAATATCCTGAGATGCAACAAACCGCTCAGGTTGTAAGGAATTTGCCCCTCGATTTCTAAATCTGTAGCATTCCTGGATATCACACAAAGCACAGAAATGTAAAAAATGCCTTAATTCATAGGAAAGAAAATATGAATTTTCTATATACGCATACAAATGAACAACATGGCAAATGTTGTCATTTTGGATCTTGCAATCATGGCAAATGTTGTCATTTTGGATCTTGCAATCACAAGCTATGTACAATCCGTTTGCTGTACTGTTGCATAAATCTTCATTACGGTTCCACTTTCTGTTGAAAAATGGAGATGAAGTTTCCCAATCGTCGAAGATTTGATTCAGAACCTTAGCTGTCCATTACACAATCAAGTCATCAGCAAAGAGTTCAAGAATGAACTACACGAAAATCAAACTATTAGATGAGAAAACCCATAAATGCATCAGCAAGCGCCCGCGCACCTGCACGCGCACACGCACGCACACACACATACACCTATCTTAGCTGATGCAGATACATGCAAGAATTGAGTTTCTCTGATGCAAACAGTTTCTGGCTCATTATGGCTCAAAATCTTATTCGCAATTCAAGAATGCAAAGAAATATCATTAGGGTAATTCCAGAATAGGGTTTTTATTGGGTTCTCTTTACCTCATTAAACATATATAGTCATAAGTTTGTAAGTATATAATTACTCGGTAAGCAGTTGCATATGAGCACAACAGTACACATATCATCCAAGAGTTGTCCAGTAGCCATTACAGGATGATGTGTAATGAAAGGAAATCTAAGCTACTTGTACCATAATAACCTTTGATATATTCGTACATGCTGCACTAATCAAACATGATTCACCATATACATTGAAAAGCCTCTTATTCGTACATGCTGCACCATAATTGTATACATTCTTTCATCATATTTGGTATAATGGTTATGATCTCAATACATTTAGTATATTTTTATCATATGTAATCCATGCAATACTTGTATATTTAAGCTAATATATAGAGTATTTCAAATATTATTCCTATGCGATCGATATCCATTTTATACTGATATCTATTTTTTTCGGATATGGTATCATATTTTTCATCCGTCAAAATCTATATAGACATTCACATTTGTATTTAAAAACAGCTAAGGATGTGGGAATGCTTTAGAAACTATATATGTTTTAATAACAAATCAATATTCATTTTATATTGATACCCATTGTTGCATCAATACTGGTGATCCATATAGAAATGCTTAGCTATCGTAATTTTATTAGCAACGATTAGTTCAAATTCTAAAAAAATAGCGATGGATAAGTACTCTATATGATCCCTCACTAATGATATAACAATAAATATGTTATTCATCGCTAGTTCTAACATCGAAATTGTTATTTAACAAATACTCTTCGTCGTTATATACTTAAAAAATGGACTAAATATGACAGATTTGAAATAATATGTATAGACTCATTTTGTTGTAGAAAATCTTCTCGTTATTAAAGAAATATGCTTGACTATTATCATTTACATATTGTAAAATGTGTATTTTATATCTTTTTAAATACTTTTATTTAAAAATAAATAAACTCGGTATAAAGGTGGAATTATTAGGAGCGATGCCGTTTTACTTATTTAAAAATCTTAATTTTAATGGTATAACTTAATATCATATTAATGAAAGTGTATTATTTGAAGAATTGTGTAAGGATTTTTTGTCAATATAATATTGTTTGGATATTTATGTGAAATTGTAAGTTTACAACAACATCTTGGTGAAATAAACTTGTAAACACATTTTAATAATTACAATGAGAAATAATAAGAATGATGAATTATATATATAGTCGCAATAATTTAGCCCCCCGCCCTCCCAAGTAGAATTTTCTAGCTTCGTCCCTGCTCCGAGATATTGCAATATTGGTTATGCTCCTTCCTTTTTGGGAATATTAGTTGTGCCTTGGACTTCTTGCCATTCTATTACTTGTACCCCTCGGGTTAGCTGTCTATCTCAAAAGCAAACGGATGTTACTTTACGGATACAAGCGGAAATAAATTAGAGAAGGTGGATTGAGATGCCTTTTTTTGACCTTCCTTACCCTCTCCCTCCTCCCTCCCTCCCTCCCCTCCTCCTCCTCCCCCCCCACCCCCATCCCCCCCCCCCCCCCGGCCAACATCCTCTTCTCCATCCTCTCCTCCGCCCCAAATCCAATGATGAATCAAGATGCCCATCCGCGTCCATTTCTTCCCGTGATCTCATCGGCAAAAATTTAACCTGAAAGATACCAATCACATCATCTGCATGACCCAACTAAGAGCAATTAAAAACCCACGTCAACGTTTAATGCACCCAACAAAGTGGTCATGGTGGTTGTGGTTGGAGGAGGCGGCAAGGCGGAGGATGAGGATGATCCCTCACGGGTTATGAGGTCCTCGACATATGGGAACTCAGAGACGACGCACGGTATCACGATTGTACCCTTCTAATCGAATATGTGCGCCTCCTTGGCCTCCTTCAGGAGGTCCAGAAGAAGGGTTGTTGAGGTGGTCAAGGGGGGCGACGAACCTCCTCTGTTCGACAACACCTCCACGCAACCCTCCCCTCCACTTCATCCCCATGCCTCCATCCCCCCTCCCTCGTCCCGTCCTCTCCTCCACCCCCAGCATGCCTCCTCCTCCGCCCCGTCCTTCCTCTGCCCCAACCTCCTCCCTCCTCAGCCATGTCCTCTCCTCCGCCCCTCATCCTCCTCCCAGGCCGACGACCTCCTCCACCCCTCCTCCCTCCTCCTCCCAGGCTGATGACCTCCTCTGTCCCAGCCTCCCTCCTCCGTCCTACCCTCTCCTCCTCCCCCAGCCTGCCCTCTCTTCTACCTCATCCTTCCTCCGCTCAGCCTCCCTCCTACCTAAATGACAGAGAAGTGGAGAGGAGGAGGAGAGGAAGAGTTAGAGGGTAAGGAGAAGGGAGGAATGGGTTGAAACATGGAACATTCAGCATTTGTTTATTTAAAATAAATTTTTGATTAATTAATTCATGAAAGTTCATTAAAAAATGCAATAAAATTCACCATTTGATTCACAATGAGTGATATATCAGTGAAAATGCAAAAAATAATGATTTTATAGATGCATGAACGTGTAATTAAGAGAGAGAAATTATGAAGAGAAAGCAAGAATAACACATAGAAGAAGAAGATAAAGAAGAAGTAAGGACAATTATACCCCTCTTAACTGCACGGTGGTTTAAAAAATCATGGTTAAGTCAACTCATTGACGATTGAACTAACAGAGGGGCACGTGATAGAACGGCAAGAAGTCAGGGGCTCAACTGATATTCCCAAAAAGGGAGGGGCACAACTGATATTGGAATATCTAGGAGGGGCACAACTGATAAAAACTCGATTATATTTGCTTACTTAAAGGAAATTCCCTTCTAAAAAGGGGGTTCTATACAACTCATGCTTTTGTAATTCATTGTCTGTTGTTATTAGTTAGTTATTAATTTTTTTATTATTTTAAGTATTTTATGATGTAATTTATCTATATCTATTATAAAAAGATGAGATATGTTCTTTAAATATGGGAAAGATTTATATATGTTTCATATATATCATTTATTAGAAAAATATGAGAATATCATTTTCATTTCACATCAATCTTTATTACAGTTTGTTCTTTATGTGAATATTAGAAAATCTAACATAATTGAATCAATCCACATGTTGGTCATTGGCAAAAAAAAACTATTTCTGTCCAAAATTGCATACCATTTTTATTAGATATTTTTCTTCAATTTAATTTTTATGTAAGGTTTTTATTTACATCATTTATATTAAATATGTTAGCTTGCATATCAAAAAACATAAAAAATATTTATAGTAGAGAGATGAGAATGGAAAAGGGAACATAATTTTAAAATGCAAATGCGTAACTTATATTACTTTTATTTTTCGATGATTTGATGTACATCATACATAATGTCAATTTATTCATTACAGTATACATGCGTACAAATATTACTATTTTCTTAGTATGATTATATTTATTTCTATAAAGTTTTATTTTTTACATCAATAAAATTTAGATTAATATTTATCAATATTTATTTTGTACATATATTTAAGTATAAGAACAAAATCAATACATTCATGTTACTGTTTTTTTAAATATAAGAAAAAACAGATAACTGGTATGCTTATAGGTTATTCCCTCCACGTATTCACCTATTATATATAAGTTTTTAAAATATATTTTAAAATTTATTTTAATGGACTGAATTGATATTTGAATTAATAATTTGTTAAAATATTTATGATAAAAATATCCATTGATTATATTTTTATATATTCCACATTAGTTCTATTTAAGTTCCTATTTGTATTGTAATCATTCAATCTCTAACGGATTCTCAAAATATATTTTAGAAATCCATAGGCATTTAAAATAGATGAAAAATACAACAACAAAACCTTTTCCCAAGAAGAGTTGGCTCGGATATGTAAAGTGGCATTATGTTACAACTGGATTTGGATTGTAGTAACCAATCCTGAGCAATCCGTTCATCTTACTTCGATTTATCCTTACGTCTTTTTTTTTTTTTGCATACTTCAGCAATAATTATAACTGTGTTACCAAGAAGGCCTTATACACCGATGCAACAAGATACTTGATTCTGTTGCGTTAACACAGCCTGAGTGGATTTAAAAACAACCTGCTCTAGAAAATGTTAAAACAACGGAAGTCTTGGGAACAAGGACATGAAAAATCCATCAAAGCCAACCAAAGGAAGTCGAAATCTGTGCAAACCTTCAGCTTCGTCCGTCTTATTTTGAGCTGCGGTTTGGGATCGGGCTCTACTTGCGAGGAAGAGAAGGGAAACCAAAAGGTTTGCTAAGAAGAAGGAGATGGATCTTTGCGGTGAAGGCATGATGGTGGCAGATGGCCTCTGCTGGTGGCGGCGGACAACAACCAGGCGAAGGTGCTGCCGAAGAGTTTGTCACCCTCTCAAATTTAAGTGTCGACAACTAGAGAGAGAAAGATATAGAAACGAAGAGAGAGAAAGGGTCAACAGATGACCAAAGCACCCCCCGCCCCGCGGTCTTTCTATATGTCTTCAAAACCATTGTTTTCCATTATGGAACTCGGACCCTTCAACTACCAATCTGGCATTATTGAAATTCAACGGATATATATTTATGGGATTTTATTACACCATGACCCCTTAAACATTGTCCCGTTACGCCACCGTTTTTATATTCTTGGTAATTACACCGCAGTCCTTATAACTTAACCGTGACTTGCGTAACCATAATAACTCTTCTTTGACGCGGAAATACATGTTGAATAAAGTGAGATAATTGGTAACCGCAAAGACACAGGAGCTATGGTGTAATTGGACAAGATTGTAAATTTCATCATCTGAATATTCTAATATTTATAGATCTCCTAAAAAAATCAAACAAATAAGTGAATATCCTAATATTTATAGATTTTCTTTTCTTCGGAGTTTTCTTAAGGCAGAGGAAACTCTGAATTTCTAAAGTATTGCTTGGTGCATTCAACGTCAATTTTGTAGAGAATTCCATAATATTTAAGGCCATTTGGGCACAAGTATAACTAGGCTTAGGAGCCATTGTGTGGGGCATCAAATAAATGAATCAAAAGCAAGGAAGTAAGCAAAACGAAGTGAAAGATAAAGCGAAGAAAGCCATCAACCAAGTGAACAAGGGAGAAAATTAAGAGTTTTATGTTTGTGTCGAGTGAGTGCCGAACTTTTTAGATGCTCGAGTGGTTATTGTATTAAGTCATGTATTTATATTGTGTTTGGAGTAGCAATATACAATACATCATCTTTAGTTGAGTCAAGTGTTCGACACAAGTCTTCCTAAGGACTTAGCTCTCTGAAAGAAAGTTGTTCCATCATCTTCCCCATATTTCTTCCCCCTGTCATTTGTACAGTTCCCCTCCTCTCATATGTATAAAAGTCTTTATACAAGGCTTTACATTATTCTCTCGAAAAAAATCAAGTTTTAGAGTTCCTCCCCTGATGTTGTTCTTCATTGTGATTCATACCATCTTATGGAAAACCACTCCTTTAAGTAGGGCTATCAGAAATTTCTCAGGTTTGACATTCGCTCAGATTCGGCTCGCTAAAAATTCGATTCAGATTCGATTCGAAAATAGACGAACTGAACCTGAACAAGAGTTTGGGCTCGATTAAATAAACGAACCGAACCTCAAAAATATAGGTTCGCTCAGGTTCGGTTCGTTAAAAGTTCGATTATATACACACATACATATATAAAAGTATATATACATACATATTATATATATACAAGGAAAAATACATTCTATATTAACATATGGCTATTTACTTATTTTTTCAAACCCATCCAATTATTCACTCCCTAAGTCCATATTCCATATTCTTGAAACCACACAAAACCCTCCCCTGCAGCTGCAGTTTTTCCCTTTGAACAGAAACACATGTGCAACATTTATTCTTAAACGAACTTTTAACGAACCAAAACGCCCTTTATGAACCTTACCCGAGCCAAGCCGAACCTTATTACAATTTTCATTTTATCGAGCTGAACCGAGCCCGAACCTGAAAGTATGCTAAACGAGCCGAACCGAGCCTAGGTTGGTTCGCTTAGGTTCGACTCGTTTACACCCCTACCTTTAAGCGACTGAGTGCAATTAAATTATTGTCCTCTTGGAAAGGCTCATTCTTCTATGCTAGTCTTCCTTTGCAAGCCAACTTGTTAGTTGTTTGTTTTTGTTGGCAAGATACTAGCATAGTCAGTGATGCAGGTTCGTGCAATTCCTACATCAACTTGTCGGACTCATCTTATTCACCTTGCACGCATTATGGATACCCAATTGGTCGTGAGACTCCCACCAACCTCACTAAAACCTTTATCCCTCTCAACTTCCGTTCATTGGCTCCACCTATTTCAAGAAGAGAGCAGGAGTAGAATAGAGTATATATTCAAATAGGACCTGCCAATGTGGTACCTTGACAAGTCATTGGTGGATGGTTGAATGCGGGCCGCTGACTGGTTGTCAGTAGTAGATAAGATGGAGTAGAAGTTGGTAGGGTGGAAGTTTGTTTGCTTTTCAGGGACGGTAGATTAGTGTTGTTATGTTTGGTTCTATCGGCAAATCTTCTTCCTATCGGCTAGTGTTGGGTTTAGGAAAAGGCTTGAATCAATCATGAGACGCTTCTTCTGGTCATCGTATGGGTAGTCATATGGCTTTCCTTTGGTGGAATGGTTGGAATGAGGGGCGGTGTAGTGCCCAAAGGATGATGGGCCTTCTTCTCTCACTTCCTGCATGGTTTCCTCCCATGCACGTTGTCATCTCCCCACCTCCAACGGAGAGCGGATCCTCTGCCGTAAGTGGATTGCAGCATAGTCTGCTGCAATCCACGGATGACCGACACGTGGCGTCGATCTGATCCAACGGTCCGCCCCCAGCCCCTCCTCTCTCCCGAATTCCTACCCTCATCCCCGACCATCGCCGCCCCGACTCTCTCGCCCACCATCGCCGCCTCCCCGACTCTCTCTCGCCCACCCCTCGCCGCCTCGTCCCCCTCGCCCGAGACCCCCCTCGCCGCCCACCCACCGCCTCTCGTCCTCTCTCGACCATCCACTATCCTCTCCCATTGCTGTTCTCACTGCCCAACAATGGATCCCTCCGGCGGCATCTTAACGTACGTCGTCAAGAAGGTCGGAGATGGACAGAGAGCAAGAGCATACCAAAACATGCACATATATACAAAAACACGCACATATATACCAAAGGACCATTTATCCAATTCGAGCCTCTTCCACACCAAAACGAGCACAAATACACCAAAGAGAACACTTCCATACAACAGAGATCACAATCATACCAAAACTTGCTCATATATACAAAAACACGTACATAAATACCAAAGGACTATTTATCCAATTCGAGCCTCTTCCATACCAAAACGAGCACAAATACACCAAGGGGAACACTTCCATACAACAGAGATCATGATCATACCAAAACTTGCACATATATACAAAAACACGTACATATATACCAAAGGACCATTTATCCAATTCGAGCCTCTTCCATACCAAAACGGGTACAAATATACCAAAGGGAACACTTCCATACAACAGAGAGCAAAAGCATACCAAAACTTGCACATATATATAAAAACACGCACATATATACCAAAGGATCATTTATCCTACTAGAGCCTCTTCCATACCAAAACGAGCACATATATACCAAAGGAGTCACTTCCATACAATAGAGAGAAAGAGCATACCAAAACTTGCACATATATACAAAAACACGCATGTATATACCAAAGGACCATTTATCCTAGTAGAGCCTCTTCCATACCAAAACGAGCACATATATACCAAAGGTGACACTTCCATATAACAGAGAGCAAGAGCATACCAAAACTTGCACATATATACAAAAACACACACATATATACCAAAGGACCATTTATCCTAGTAGAGCCTCCTCCATACCAAAACGAGCACATATATACCAAAGGAGACACTTCCATACAACAGGGAGCAAGAGCATACCAAAACTTGCACATATAAACAAAAACACGCACATATATACCAAAGGACCATTTATCCAATTCGAGCCTCTTTCATACCAAAATGAGCATACATATACAAAAATACGCTTCTTCCTATGAAGTGCGTTTACATATATCTTTGAGTTCATACAAAAATACGCTTCTTCCTATGAAGTGCGTTTACATAACCTAGACGAAGATGGGTGGTGTTTTCCTCAATATTATCGGCAGTATATGAGAGGCGTCACATTAGAGCCTCGGGACTCTTCTCATGAGCACTCCTCCAAACATCTAGGAATTGAATCTTCTTAGCCTCCTTAACTGCCAACTCAAGAATCAAGTCATGGACACGACATTTTCTTTCATACTTCAAGTGCGAATATCCTTCAACAACTTGAATCAAGCAACAACCCAGGTAGTATATTCAAAGATTGAAGATGATTGAAGTAGCTTATAAACCTTCTTGGCAATAGTGGTTTTACCATGGCCGCCCATCCCCACGATGGACACAACCAATTTCCTGCTTCCCTCACGAACAAGCAGTTTGGTCACTGCCTCCACATGGTGCTTCAAACCCACGTCCGCTCAACGGTGTCGGCTCCTTGTGTTCAAAAACTTGATGTCATAGGTTTCCTTCCTCCTCTTGAAATCGGCAACATCCTCCTTCAGTTATGCAATTTGCGTACCGAAGTCGTGGCACCATTCAGAAAGAAAGTCGGGGAGGAAGGATTCCGGTGTAGCATCACCAACGTGGAGAGACAAGGTGTCGACGATGTCCTCGGCATGGAAAGCCATCTCCCTTACTTCCTTGATCCATGTTTCCACTATGGCTTCCTTCGGTTGGACGTTGGCAGCATCCTCAAGGAAGGCCAGCATTGCCCCGAGCTCGTTTTGCACCCACTCAAGATCTCGTTGAGTGTTACCGAGGAGAGCGGCCTCGTTGAGGATGGTGTCTCCGACCTTCTTGACGACGTACATTAAGATGCCGCCGGAGGGATCCATTGTTGGGCAGTGAGAACAACAATGGGAGAGGATAGTGGATGGTCGAGAGAGGACGAGAGGCGGTGGGTGGGCGGCGAGGGGGGTCTCGGGCGAGGGGGACGAGGTGGCGAGGGGTGGGCGAGAGAGAGTCGGGGAGGCGCCGATGGTGGGCGAGAGAGAGTCGGGGCGACGACGGTCGGGGACGAGGGTAGGAATTCGGGAGAGAGGAGGGGCTGGGGGCGGACCGTTGGATCAGATCGGCACCACGTGTCAGTCATCCGTGGATTGCAGCAGACTCTGATGCAATCCACTTACGGCAGAGGATCTGCTCCCCGCGTCTACAACCTCCACTAGTCTCGCATGCACCTGCCTTCATCGCGCGCCTCTGCCCCGCGTCGTGTGTCGACCGGGGAGGGTGCCCTCCACCACAGACTCCTCCATCCAGTGTAGCAGACCCTCGCATCCGCCCCCTCACGATTCGTGCTCCTCTACCACTACTGCGGAAACTTGCCTCCACACCCTCTTCACCAGCCGCGGTTGTGCACTTCACACCCATGCGCACGGCCGTACCTCCGCGGCCCGCCAACGCTGACTGCGAACCTTCTCCATCACCAGAGTAACTTCGACACGCGTGCGAGCCGCCACGCAACCCTATGCGCCTTCTTCCAGTGTTCGCCAACTACTGCCATATATCCCTCCTCGCGTGCAAGACACATGAGGTTTGGAAAAATTATCAGACATACCCTTGGGGTCTTGGAATCAACGAAAAGCCCCTACTATTGGAGGTCACGTGCTCAACACCCGCTTCTTGGAATTTTTATAACGACCTCCCTTAGAGTCCTGGTAATTGCATATTAGTCAGTCGCATTTTTATTTGTTTTAATTATGTATTACATATAGACCCCTGTGTTTGCACATTAATTCAAACATACATTTAGCATCATTTTATCATTCTAAAAATTGCTCACTAAAAACATTTTATGCTCTATCAATGTGAATGTTGATTATATTTTTTGTGAGCCATGGATTCTTTAATATAATTATTTTTTTAGAAAATAACATATTTTACCTAATGCATATTCTAGAATTAATATTAAATCATCTGTCATCTAAATATTCCCAAAAATTCACAGTAGTAGATTTGAGGATTTTCTACATTTGCCCAATTTTCATGTCATTTGCTTACATAATGAGGTTTAAATAAATTCATTGGTGATTTGCATTATTAATTTGTAATAGGTCATAGATCAATTATTTTTAGGATCTAATAACTTTCTTGAATTCCTCTCACATAGACTCATCTAGGATACTTTTATTCGAAATAAATTAATTTTGCATTTATTAAAATTGATTTTCTCAAAATCATCCTGCATTAATATTTAATTTATAATTTACTCATATTGCATTCAAAAACTCCAAAAAATTTATACTAGCTTAATTTCATCACATTACATATTCTGACCGAGTTTCATAATTTTGGACAATGTTTGATTGAAAATTTCATTTTTTTTCTCTAAACTTAGCCAATTTTGCATGTCCATTATTTATCGCATTTAAACTTAAAAAATGACTCTTTGAAGACCTAACATCTAGATCGACTAAAAACCAACCTAAAGAGACAGTGACCTCCCTGAGTTCGACCTTAGGCTTGCCCAAGTAAAAAAATTTGATCGCTCGCTTTAATTGGAAAAAAATAATTAAATTACGGTTTTTGATATCCGAATTTTCCTACCTACAACGAAATTCGAACATTAATTCAACACTAGTAAAAGGGTAATTTTGGGATTGTCACCTAGTATACACATCATGGCATGCATTAAGCTTCCTACAGCTGATGCATAGGGGCATCCAGTTATGGCTTTCTTTTCCTCAACAATTCGAGGAGCCATCCCTTTGGACAGGTGGATACCATGCTTAAAGGGAGGAAACCTTTTTTGAAACTATTCATACGGAAACATTCAAGAATTTTCTTAATGTACCCATGTTGTAATAATCCCAATATCCTCTTTTCTCAGTTTCTGACCAACTTCAGACCCAAGATGTAAGAGGCTTCTCCATGATCTTTCATCTCAAAGGTATGGGACAACCAAATTTTAACACTGGTCATCATCCCTGTATCATGCTCAATGATAAGGATGTCATCTACGTAAAGCACGATGGACACAATGGTGTTCCCACTAAGCTTCTTGTACACACAAAGTTCATCAGGATTCTGCACAAAATCATAACTCTTTATGGTTTCGTCAAATCTGATGTTCTAGCTATAAGAAGCTTGTTTGAGCCCATAGATGGATTTCTTTAGCTTTCATATTTTATCTTCCTCGGTTATGAAGCCTTGGGGCTGCTCCCTATATATATATATATCCTCCTTGAGGTATCTATTAAGGAAAGTTGTCTTGATGTTCATCTGACAAATGATGTAGTCAAGAGATGCAGCTATAGCTAGCAGTGTCCTGATGGACTTATGCATAGCCACATGAGAGAACGTCTCATCATAGTCAATGCCCTCTCTCTGTGTGTAGACTTTGGCTACGAGCTGTGCCTTGAAAGTCTCTACTTTCCCATCAAGTCCCTTCTTTATCTTGAAGATCCATTTAAATCTAATGGGTTTTATCCCTTTAGATGGATCCTCTAGGGACCATGCACCATTCTTATGCATGGAGTCAATCTCTGACTTCATTGACACAACCATCTATCCATGTCATGTTCCGCGAGTGCTTCATTAAATTAAGTGGGATTATTGTCAGTTTCATCTGACACATGTAATCCATACCTTTCATATGGTGCAACCACCCTCGATCTCCTTCGAAGAGGTATGAGTGTTTCATTTTCATTTATCTCTTCAGTTTCTAGTTCAGGAAGCTCAGAATCATTAGGGGACTCAATGAGTTCCTCTACTTTATTTTTGTATCGACCTATAAGGAAGTCATACTTCAGAAATCTCACATCTCTAGAGATGAAAACATTCAGGGTCTCAGTGACATAAAGCTGAAATCCAATACCATCCTTAACATACCCAATGAATTAGCACTTTTGAGTGTGAGATTCTAGCTTACTTGCACCCAAGTTCTTCACATGGACCAAGCAATCCCAAACCCTCAAGTGATTAATACTTGGTTTGGTTCCATACCAGAACTCATGAGGAGTCTTAGGTATAGACTTGCTAGGAATCTTGTTCAGGATATATATATATATATATATATATTGCAATCTCTATTACATAACCCCAGAAATTAAGTAGTAAATGTGCTTTGCTCAACATTGAACAGATTATATCCATAATGGTCATGTTGCGTCTTTCAGAAATAGTAGAGGGTTCCAAGAGGGGTGATATTGGAGACAACTCCATTCTCTTTAAGATATTCCTTGAATTCATCTGAGAGGTACTCTCCACCTCGGTCAGATCAAATCTGTTTGATCTTCTTATTAGTTTGGTTCTCAACCAAAGTCTTGAACTCTTTTAACTTTTCAAAGGTTTTAGATTTATGACGTAGTACGAAGATAAACTCATATCGCGAGTGATCATCAATAAATGTCAAATAATATCGATATCCATTTCGAGTCACGATACTGAAGGGACCACATACAATAGTATGTTTTAGGTCAAGAATACATTCGCATCTTGTAATCTTGTTACGAAAAGGCATTCTAGTCATTTACCTCGAATACAATGTTCACATGTAGGAAAATATTGAACCTATAGAAAATCTAAGGGTCCATTCTTTATCAATTTATTGATCCTATCAATAGATAAATAACCCAGCCTTTGATGCCAAATCATGTTTGAATGATTTCCATTATCCCTGTATCTTTTAGGATTTTTATTAATGGTATTAACATTCATGACATATTCATCAATGCACAATTCATAAAGTCCACCAGAAGTCAAAACAGCATCCACAATATATTTATCATAATGACCCATGACTAGTTTGTTACATAAAAGGAATAAATATCAACTTCTAACATGCTTAGATACATATATTAAATTCCTTCTGACTTCAAGTACATAAAAACATTCTTTAAGTACTAGGACTCTCCAAATAGACAATGATAGTCAACAGATCTCGACAGCGACTGCTGCAACACTTGCATTAGATCCCATCTGGATGATTATCTCCCCTTTACCTAGACTCTTAGTTTCCTAAAATAGATGCAACAAATTGCATACATGAATAGAAGTATCAAAATCTATAACCCAACTTCCTTCTTATCCAATGAGAAAACTAGTTTCAATGATGAAAGTAGATTTCATATCTACTGTGGCTTTACGTTTGTCGACAGAGTTCAGGTAATCTAGACAATTGCGCTTCCAGTGCCCTGGCTTCTTGCAGTGATGAGAGATATCGGTTTTCTTTGATTCTATCAAAGCGGATGCATTGGAAGATGGGCCAACTCCTTGACTCTTCTTCTTTCTCTTCTTGGTCGGGCCCTTCCGAGAATCATGCTTCCGACCGTACTTTCCTTTGACTTGTGCAACCATTGCACTACCGGAGGGACCATCCTTCTTCATTACATCTTCTGCATACTTTAATGCAGCTGATAACCTATCGTTAGTATAATCAACTTTCCTTATTTGGTACGTGACCACAAAGTTGTTGAAAGACTTAGGGAGTGACAACAGAATGAAGTCAGCCTGTATATTTGCATCCATGGTAGCTCTTAAGGTTTCTAGCTCAGAAAGGTACCCAAACATTTTGAGTACATGTTCTCTGATAGAGGTCCCCTCCTGCATCTTGCACTGAATAAGTTCATTCATATATTATAACGTTGTATGTTGTTTACATCACCAAACATTTCTTTCATATTCATCATCATTCCATGGCAAGAGTCCATTTCCACATGTTGCTTCTGAAGCACATTGGACAATGACCCAGAATGTAATATCTTGCCAGATTATGATCTCCATCATATATTTTCATTAAAATTAATTTCTTCCATAGTCTTCAGGTTTGTAATTGTCCTTTCAAAGCTGATGATGCACCCAAGGCAACTCGGGTTAAGGAAAATCTAAGGTCGTTGTGACCCGAATCGCAAGGCACAATCAACAAGAAAAATCAGACCACCAAGACAAATCATCAAACATGAAACTCAAGGCAAGAGATATTGTTATTTATTTAACCTGGTATAGCCACCAGGGTCGAACACAAGGAGCACGGAATGAATCCTACGAAATAGTCAGGTAATCCAAGAAATAAAGGTATTTTTGGTGTTTTTTAATTTTTTTTAATATTTTTATGATTTTCTATTAAGAAAAGAGATAAAGAAATGGCAAAAAGGCACATCAACCAATTATTTAAAGGCCTAAAATTGCTCAAAAATTCAAAACAAAAATATTTTTATGTTTTAAAATATTCAGATGTTTTTGGGTATTTTATGGGGTATTTCAGATTTTTATATAATTTTCTAAAAATGAAAGAAGACCAAAACATGAAGCAATGTACAACCTGGATATAAAGGCAAATTAAAATTAATTTAAATGCCTATAAAATCCTAGTAGCAATTTTATGTGAAAGCATAAAATAAAATCTACCTATAGAAGTTGAAAACACATTTTTTTAGTTTTTTATAGAATTTTTAATGATTTTTATATGGTTTTTAGCCTTTTGTAATTTTTAGGTATTTTATAAAGTTTAATGAAGCCAAAATGCTACTAAATGAAAGCGAGGCAAAACGAACACATAAGAATTTTTGTGGATCTTATAAGAGGATTTTTGTATTTTTTATGGGTTTTCTAAATTGGATAGGGATAATTTTTAGGGTTTTTGATATTTAGAAAATACCAAATAAAATCAAAATGCATTTCAAAAATTACCAAAAATATTACAAAGTAATAGGAGCTACATGTAATTTTCTTGGAATTTTTGGAGTAGTTTTGATATTTATTTAATTAAAAACAACAACCACAGGCTATAGGGACCTAAGTGCAATTACTTTGAGTTACAGGAACAAATGATAACAAGCACAAAAAAAGTCCAGGAGCGTCTGTGTAAAATTTCTAATTAATTCCAGCACATGTGTCAATTCAACATTCACAGGGATATAAGTGCAGTTTCAGAAAAACATTCATTCAAACAGTAACATACGAAATGTCCAGGACTAATCTTGCAAAAATACCACTGCTCACGTGACAACGCACGTGCCTCAAGACAGGGAGAACTAAATAGCAAATATCAGAAACTTTAGGGACTGGAATGTAAAAAGGTTCAACTATAACTTTTATTTTACAGACCAAAACATAAAGTAAAATAAATGCAGGGAAAAAGAGCAATATACCCTCGGTGCACGTAAGTCGCGCGTGGGAAGCCACGTGTCGGTCATTGGTGTGGCGAGATCGTCCGGCTCTGCAGGTGTCAGATTTCAGATCTGACGGTGTCAGATGGTCGGGGATGTGGTGTGTACAGGGCTGTTAGATTTGACATCTAACGGCCTGACATGTCGACTAGATGGACGATCGCGATGGAATCTGGAGGGCTAGGGTCAATCCCACGACGCAGAACCCGTCTGGAAGAACAACACCTGGATGAACTTCGCCGGAGCCAAGGACGAGATCCTCAGCCATGATGGAAGACCAGAAGGCACCGGAGTGATCGTAGGACGAGTTCGGTTAGCTGAATGGCTTGGATGGGAGCTCTAGCGACTGGATAGGCGTGACAGCTACGAGCACCTGGAGCTACTCCAACGAGCTCTGGAGAGGATGGCCAGGAGGCTCTCAGCGCGTGAACAGACCTGCAATGAGTATCTCTAACTAGGAGCTATGCCCCGGTCTAGGTTATTGAGACTAAAATCCAAAGAAGCGACAGGGGGGTAGGAGTTGGTTTCCGATGAAGGCGATAGGGGAAATCTCGAACCTAATCTTAACTAGATGGCCGATGATCTGGGTGTTCAAGTCACAGAGGAAGATGGAGGGTGAGCGTACGAGGATATCAGAGTGGTTGGGTGTGGTTGAAGGAGCTCCGACCAGTTGGTCGGAGCTGGCGGAGCTACGATGAAGAATGCAGAAAGATTCGATCAACGGGAAAGCTAGGACGGATAAATGGGTTACCTGAAGGTCCGGATGTGTTCCTGAACTCCAGGCGAAGGTGGTCATCGGGGTGATGGCCTCGACCTCGATGCAGCGGTCGGGGGAGGCTGCTCGCGACGGAGGACTGACCACGAAGGGGGAGCATCGGCGCCACTACACCAATCCGATCGCCAGAGGGCGCTTCAGACGGCTGTCACTACGTTGAAGGTGTCTAAGGTTTTAAATGGGGGCGAGGCACGAGCTACCGAACTGGGGGAGCGAATGAAGAGATTTTATAGTGCTCCCAGGTGGTTGGAGAAATCGGGTAGAAATGCGCAAATCGAGGAAGATCCGCGCTTTCTTAAGGATCCATGAGGGTCACGGATCCACGGGGAAGGTGCGGGCGAAGAATCGGGCATGGGCACGCGTGATCCACCCAGGATAATTGGGAGAAGAATCCGGCGGAGTAGTCGGGTCGGGTCAAGCCGTGGAAGAGCGGGTTGACCCGAGTCAACCATTCGCCATGGACCAATCAGAGGCGGGTTGGAATAAGGACAAAACCCGCTACAAGACAAAATAGTAAGGAAAATACAAGATAAATAAATTAAAAATAATAAATGAATTTAAATTAAAAAAATGAATAAAATGAAATTTGTTTATTATTTGTCAAGGAATTTTCTATGATTTTAATTTATTTTTTTGAAAAATAAATTAGTCTACATACAATATAGTGTATTATATACAAGTATAATATACCTATCTATTTTGTACAATTATTTTTATTTTAGTATTTTTACAAAATACTCCAATTTTATATTTTATTTATATACAACATTATTTTTTGAGTACAAAATATTTTTTTATTTTTATTATTTATTTACAAGTATAAAACAAATAAAGAAGGAAAGATATATACCTCTATTATGTACAAGAAACAGAGAATTTTATTTTCTTTTTCTTTTTATTTTTCTGATTTTTATTTTATTTTTAGAAATATATTCAAGGAGGTAAAAATATAATTTTATTTTTATTTTGGCAAAAATAATTATTTACTTACACATATGATATGTACAACATAGAGTAGGCCCTATCTCTCTCTACTTATTTATTTGGTGATCAGGCCAATGCTAGTCCCTCTTTTGGGGTTTGGGCCACTCTGTATTTATTCTAAATACCTCCTTCCTATTTCTTTTTCTTTTCCTTTGTTATTTTTGCACAAATACATGCTAATTATGTAATATTAACACATGCATGCATAATGCTAATTATTGTATTTACTACTATTTACATGATGCTTTGCCAAGATAATTAGCTAAAATAAAATAATAAAGATTGATGAATGGGGATTCATCAAAAGCACATAAGAGATGTGCTCACCGAATAGGACAAGATCCAAATTTCGGATCCAATCCAAATAACTTGCTCTGTAAAATGATTGACCTCTAGGAGCCTGCTAAGTGGATTCATGGTCTTCATTTTCTAAAACTAAGAATGCTCTATATTAGAATATATAAATAATAATATATCCAATTGTATTTCTTTAATTAAGGAATTTTTAATCAAATTAATCTTGCTTTTTCAACTTTAAAAGCTCATTCCCTTAATCCTATGCATACGGTCTTACTTTTTCAAGAAGCAAAGAGCCCGATCCAGTGCCCTTATATGCAGGAGTTGTCACTTCGGGCATGCGTCTCCTACATACAATCCATGGTGACGGAATCCTTTGCCTTGACAGGAGACCCTAGATGTCACCTATATGATGCTCCACCTCATATTCAAATTCTAATTAATTATCAGAATCACATTTATATAATTAATTCTTCCAAGAGAAATACACATTTATTCATAATAGAGTATTTTAATTTAGATATGATTAATTAAATTATGTTAAATCAATTATCAATCCAATTCAATCAACCAGCAAACTCGATTGTTACTTGAAAGGATGGTATTATCTCAAAAGTATGTATTATTTCGATTTTTAATAATTAGAGAAATACATCATGATCTCTCAAGAATTATCCCTTCCCTACCCGTTGTCATGGTCAGTACCGACGGGAGGGGGACAGACCGCTCACAGAGCAACCTACTACCCTAATGCACCCCGACAAGACACCATATCCGCCTCGGGCCAGGATAATGCCAAATTGATCACTTTGTATTTGGGATGTTAATTGGTTTTTCAACCGAAGTTATACCATAAATCAATAATCAAAACCATTTTTATTATAAGGAATTTTGATAAACAAATTCCCAATCCTATTCAAGTAACTTTGGTTGTTGGAAAGTAGATCATGTAACAAATTTGTGATTAAGATCATATCTAATCAATTATAGGTTAATGCAATGTCATTCAAGAAATAATTATCAGCAAATACTTCTCAAATATTTATCCATAATTATTCCATGAAATTAACCATTAATTTCACTAATTTATTAAATGACAATCACAAGGTTCTTGGTTAGGAATGTATTTTCCAACAATGACCCTCTCTCATTAAAATTATCATATCTCGATCAATTTAAATTTAAACCATGCAAAATAAGTTTTCAAAGTTTCTAATTGTATTTATAACAGAAGTCAAGTAATTAGCATGCATTTTCAGGCATTTCAAAATAGTAACTAACTCTTTAATTATGTAAAGATCTTCCATCCCTGAAACAATGGATATATGTTCATTAAAAAGATCATATCTAGAGTAATCAGATTCCAAATAATGCAAACTGAAATCCCACAGTTTCCTTATTTAATGAAAACATTATCCACATAATAATTTTGTGTTTAAAAATTTTAAACATAAACGAAAATAATACCAAAACAGGGCTGCAAAAATGGAATACGATAAAATTTTCACAAACCCTAATGAGCCCAAGTCTTCCCAAGTTTATGGATTGTATCCAAAACCTCTGACCTAAGGCTCTGATACTACTTGAAAGATATGGAGTAATCCTTAAGCGCATCACGGAAGCATGGGGACCACATCATATATGATCGAGAGTGACTAGTCGCACTAGTTCTCAGTGTAGCAGAATTAAAAAAAATCATTGATGAAACCACATGATCTAAGAACACTTCTTGGATCATTTCATATAATCACATTATATATAAAGGAATACCTCTTATAACGTGGTTGTGATCGAGCCTCAAAGGGAAGAGCCCTCCTGTCTCAAGTCTGATCCGTCGGAGAAGATGCTTGCGATCGTGGAGATGAGTCGCGTGCTTCTCATAGTCCAAGTCGATGATCCAAGCAATGGATATCATGATCTCGTCTCACAAGATCAAACACCTTCTTCACGAGTAAGATGCACCAAAGAAGACGGAGACCCAAAAGTCATTGAAGTGGCAGCACAACAACGATGCGACGATGAAGGGAACCTTCTCTCTATGAGAAGAGTGGACGGCCACTCAAGGAGAGGGAGAAGGGTTGACATGAGAATGAGAAAGAGAGAGAGAGATGTTATCGAAGTTATCATCTGAAGAGCAAGGGGTGCCTCTTCTTATACAGGGTTTTGGGAGTCCATGGATCTCAATCCATGGGCAACACAAAATCATTGTATGAGATTGATTTGTGTTGATTTCAATATCCATGATTTTGTTGTCAAAAATACAATAATAATTAAGTTAAATTAAATTAATATATATTGATAAATTAATATAACTAACTTCAAAATTAAATCATTTAATATTGGATATAATTGAGGAAGAGATTGCCTCATTCCTAAAGGGGGACGACCACCATGTCCCTTTAGAACAATGGGGTTGTCCACCCTCTTGATTTAGAATGAGTCAATCTTATTCAAAATCATGATATTACATTATCTCATGAAATTTCCAAGATTATCTCACAAAAATAATTCATAATTATCTTGTGAAGATTGCAATCATGCCATTGGAATTATGTGAATCACATTCACAATCTAAAACAAAATGTAATTATTTTTTCAATTAATCATCTAATGTGAATCCAATTCACATCAATAACTAATCAACAAATATAAATCACAATTATATTCTCTCTAATATATTATAAATCACATTTATAGTATATATGAATAATTAGATGGTGTTATCTATATTATTCATATTTATAATAATTAAATCACATTTAATTATATTGGATTATCATTCTCATGCATTCAAATAATATGAATCAAATTCATATTATTCAAGATAATTAAATCACATTTAATTATTCATTTATCAATGCTTAGATATAATTCAACAATGGAATTATTCTGGACTCTTTCAAGAATAATGCGCTTTCTCCGCAGATACTTGGAGATAAGGACATGACGATTGTGCATTCCACGTATAGTGACTTGGATATTGAGATCTCATCTCAAATTCAGATCTCATGGACCTCTATAGATGCTTGATTTAATCAATACCGCAAATCTAATCTTCTCATTGCATCTGAATCTCATTCATATCAATGTCCAACACTTGGACCAAGATCAGATTACTTCTCTACTGAGAGGAGTTACTAAAGTCCTGACATGTTTCATCACTCACTCGTAATGGAGGCGTCATGATCATATAAACGTTTATGATCACATCACTCTCATGTATTCCTAACACATATACATCCTTCATACTGAAAGACCTATGATAAACCCAAAGATATAGATCAATTTTGCTGTCTTCTTTAGAGTTTCATAACCAAGTTTCTCATTCTTGGTCATTAGGAGTTGGTATTGATTATATACATTCCAAAAGAATATATCATACCTTCAAATTCTTGACATACTTCTAAAGCACGACGACCATGCATGGAATTTGATCGGTCCTAATATCTCATGAGTAAACTCATGTCTTCCGGTTCACAAGTGAACATGTATGATCTCTTTTGAGAGATCGTATTACTCATATGCACAAAAACTCGCCAATGTATAGACCTTGGTTAGGTCATCAACCTATTGATCTGCCAACTATACACACTCAGACATATAACAATACATCTGTCTCTGATAAAAGTATGTGTGCTTATATCGTGATAGTATACAATATAGGACTTTGGTTATCTCAATCTCGTTAAGTCAACTCTTTGACCTAACTAATCTGACACCTCCGGATCTCTATTCTCATGCAGAAGACCTACATCAAGAGATCGATCAGATATCAACCTAATGAGAAAGGATTGACATCTCCTACTCATGCTGGAGATCATCTCTTAACAATCATTAAACGATGCTTAATGAGTCCTCAATATAACTCCTTAGATATTCATCCAAGCACCAACATCTATGATTCAATTATCAAATCAAGAATTGTATGATTACTAAGATGGCCATGGTACATAACCCTAATTGTACAAAGGGACCTTATAGTGCATTCATTCATTTAATTTCAGAAAGGGGGTGAAAGAATCAATAACTTTTATTGATAAATCAAATATTACAATAGCATTTATTATAAGTATAGTTCGCAACGGGCTCACATGGCTAACAAGGATAAAGTTAAAAAGTGACATGATGTGCATATTAGATGCAAGAACTTTATCCTTGGACAAAAGTTATGGTTGTTTAATGCGAAGTTAACAATTTTCCATGGGAAACTTAACTAAAAGTGGATATGTCCTTTCATTGTTAAGAAAGTACATGAGAATGATAGTGTAGAGATTTCAGAGCTTTAAAAGAATGCACCTTCCTTTCTGGTTAACTAGCAGTTACTTAACCATTTTGTATAGTCCAAGGAAAGGTTAACTCTTATTGAGATGATCGACTTTATGCCTATTGATTTAGTTGCAGACTACTTAGACAAGGCATGATCATCACGACAGATTCATATCAGAAGATTCATATTCATTCTGCTTCTATTCTTGTAAATTCCCTTTGCCTCTTATTCTATTTCCTACCTATACTTAGCCTAAGTACAGTGGGGGTTTTTCCACACCTTCTCTTCTCTTCGGGTCTCTCCTTTGTATTCATCTCTATCTCTTAGTTTTTTTTCAAAACCTAAGTATAGGGCGAACCTTCTTTGTAAACTCATTATGACTCATTCTTTCTCATTCTTACACTATTTCTTGTTGATTATTTTATGCTTAGTTGAGCTATGACTCCATATCACATTGTACTATGAGGACATAATAAAAGATAAGTACAAGGGGTCTACCGTATATTATATATATACACACACTTTAGCCATATCTAATATTTTTCACATATTTTTCAAACTATTGGGACTATGGATAGCATATTACATTTTTAAACTGAGTTTTGTATACAATATTTTGAAATGATTTTTTGAAAAATCAAATAAGCAAAAAAAAATCCAAGCCTTAAACTAATTATTATGTTGTAAATAATTTACACTACTTATTATATATTAATATAATCCTAATATGGTGTATTATTTTATGTATTTATTTCTTAAGAAAAATAAAATAAAAATTAGAATAAAATTGTATATAAATAAATTAACATAAAACAAAATAAGAATACGAAAAAATAAGCAAAATAAAAGTAAAAAACAATTGTTTTACATTGTTATAATAAGTATTTAATTTTTATCTATGTACCTTTGATTTCTATGAGATCTACAATTTTTCATGTTTATGATTTTTTTCTAATTTCTATTCTAACTAATTCTTTTAGAATAATCTTTGAATTTCTGAATTATCTTAATTCCTCGAACGACCACATTTCCTATCTCTTGTGGCACCACCTACATCCATTGCTGACCATCAGATGTATTCTCCTTTTTCATCTCATATGTATAGTGGCGCTTAAAATCTGGTCGTTTGATTATCCTGATCAAGTCAATCCAAGCCTTAAACTAGTGCCTTGTTTATGAGAGTCTAATCCTAATCCAACAAGGGAGGAGTTGCCTTCAACCTCCATCCGTTGAGCCATCAAGAGACGTGACTCTTCGTTTCTCTCTAACTTCTCGCTATTTTCATAACTACTACTAGCAAATTCTTTCTCAACCATCATCGTTAGGCGCTACATCGATCAACCCTGATCTTTGCATGAACGAAAACTTCCCCTCATTCCTTCTCACTTCACTAAAAAATGGTGATTGAAACCACCATTTTCAACCGCGGATCATAAACTACCTTCACCTCAAAACCCCTTCACCAGCTAACTTCCAAATCATCTGCCACTCCGTGTGATCCTTCCTAGACTCGTCCACATTCCAGTGATAGTGGAACTATGGGTCTAAAGAGCAACGACCGAGGTGTATCACCGATGAGATCCTCAGCCAAAGTACATCGTGCTTCAGTCATTTGCTTGGTTGATCGAGCTTCATTTCTTAGATAGAGATCTGGAGCAAAGATCGGAGTTTGAGGAACTCCAATTCAGGCTCATCTTCTCCGTATACCTCTGATCTTCATTACTTTATGTAAATAGATATATTTATTTTTTGTATAATTCTTCTATTTTCATTACTGATTAGAATGGTCCAAGATCAAAATCATATTTATTAGATTCATCACAATGCATCTTTAATACAAGTGGAAGATCTCATCCTAAGTGACTCTCATTCTACCGCAACCCCCACCTATACCCTCTTCCTCCGTGAATTCCAGAGGAAACCCAATAGGGCTCCACCTTCTTCAGACTACCCAACCCTTCATTTCTACCTCATGCTTGCACTCACGCACTCGATAAAGCTTCGGTTATACTTGCTAACATCTGCAGATCAAAAGACCTTCAATGATCGAAAAAAATAATGGAGTTCAAATATGAATTATAATCCTGAATGCTTCTCCAATTTCGTCGACTGTTGGTTACTCGCACATCATCACCGACATAGTACCATCTTCGCGGGCCTTCCAAGAGCACTCATTGATCTTCAAAACACCTCCTAGATCCTAGCAGAGGAAGAAGGGGCTTGTTGGAGTTCTGCTCCTTCACAACTTTGTAAGAAGGAGGAGAACCAACAATGTACAATTATCATTGATTAGAACAAATTAGGCGCGATCTGACTGCCTACAGAAAGCCACATCGATCTATCGAGCATGCAGCCTTAGACACCGCCAGACCCCCCACCGAAGCATCATATCATGCCACGTGGCCCGAGCCACCCCTTTGATCCGAACCTAGACGCACATGCTTCCTTGCATGTGATTTTGGAGTAATTGTAGATGTATTCCTGCTGGTCATCTCAATTGCAAACATAACCCCAGTAGGGGGTATTTGATAAAATCCAAGGCCCATTTTTATTAATTATGTATTAGTCCATTTAGGGACCTGTTTGTAAGACTTGTGCTTTGTTTTTAAGTTTTTATTACATTTATACCCTTGGATCAATTACAGAATATCTTTTCATATATAAATCCAAATGATGTGATTTTTGTCTCTTTTGAAAGTTCTTTTTATTGATATTATTGCTAATTTTGATTTAAAAAATCACACTTAAATTATTCCTCTTTCTAAGAGATTAATTTGTTCTTTAATTAAAATTGAAAGAAAAACTTTTGCAAGCTATTAAATCTGATTTTCTGTTGATTCTTAATGTCTTATTGTTAGCTATTTTAATCATTATCATTAGGATAATTTAAGTGATTTAATTGCTTGCTAAATAGTTAAGATTCATAATGACATTAAAGGCGCATATCTTGTTGATTTGCATTTGGAACTTTAAATCACCATTCAACATGTTTCATCCCTTAATTAATATTGAATAAATTCATGGTTATTTTGTGATTAATTTAAGATTATCTATTGAGTGTCATATTGTCATTTGTGCATTATCATTTTCATGTTATTTAAGTGCATAAAAATGTGTTACAATCTTTATCTTGTTGTGATGTGTTCATCTGCTCAATGTAATCATCCTAGAAATTGCTACATTAAGTATTTGACATATAAAATTAATTACTTAATTGATCGTGTCCTTGTGTTCGACCTTGGACTTCCCAAGATATAAATTAAATTCAAACTCCTCGTAGAGATCATTCATTCAATTCGGTATGACATGCTAAGTGCCTATGCTACAACAGATACGTATTACTACATGCATTTTAGCGGTTCATCATATGCGAACCCTAATCAGGTCAGGTTTGACTTATTCGAATTCGAAAGTCACAATATATTTGAAAATCCAAAAGACTCTTCTTATGTCTCTTTATATATCTCTAACATATTATTATATATTATTATCTATTTGTTAATATATTCTTTTAATTAAAAAATATTTGCAAATTTAAAATCAATAAAAAATATCAATATTTAAAAATTAAAATAAAAGTCATGAAAATTTGAAAACCCACAATGGATTGTGAAACCAACCGTTTTTGCTTGATTCCTTGAGTTTGGTTTCATTTTTGTAGTTTATCCATGTTTGCTCCTGTGGACGACACTCTACCAGCTTGCCTTATACACATTTCATGTAGAGTTAAATAAATTTCATAACTCACACACTTGCATGATCCCCTTATACATACACACATGTGGGTTTTGATTGAATGTTTGATCATGTTGATTTGGTTGATTGATATTCAAGTACTGAGAGAGGCATTGATACAACGATCGTTGGGTCTGACTTGTCTAATACCACTTGCCTTCCAAGATCCGGTGTTAGGAATTCACACATCGATCATTATCAGTTCTGCATCAACACCATCTTACATGTGGGGGAAGCTTTGAATATGGCTTGTCATATTTTAAAAAGAGTTTCCCTAAGGCATAAAGATAAGAGTACATTTGAACTTTGGATAAATATGAAACCAAGCCTGTGAATACAACAATTGTCATGAATTATTCAATAGTAATAACTTATAGGGTTTGTACTTAATAAATCTATTTGAGTGTTTCCTAAATATAAACTTGGCATAGAAATAACTGTTCTAAACAATGTATACGCAAACATTTGCTTGACATGGATCATACTACGAAGATTTACTTGTCTATTATTTTTCTTTTAGCAAAATAATTATTAGAAATTATATATTTAGTTCTATATACCAACTACGCAAAACATAAAGAAGCCACTTTCAATATATTTATATGGATATATCTACTTCTCTTTCTCTTTTTGTGCTTCTACTTAAGCTATTCACTATCTAGATTGCTTGGAGGGTTCTAAGGTATTTTACTAGCATGATGAGTATTAAGATAACAATGACTTTTTAGATAAGTGGACCTTTTCATGTAAAGCTATTTGTATTGGATTAATAATTAACATCTTATTTGATCAAATTTTACTAATTAGATATATAACAATATACACGTCCATTGTTCATTAAGAAGTGCCAATCAGGCTTTTTTCCAGCTTGGATGGATATCTCATATTCTCTTTAATCCCTAGTTATTCACTTTCATTAGTAACCATCAACTCTTCGTCTTTTCGTATTTCATAAATTCCGAGTATTCTCCTAACGTAATTAAGAAATCATGCGCATATTAGTTTATATATATATATATATATCTTAGTAATACTAATGTTTAATTCACGGTGGAAACACTCAACGTTGTTCTGGTTATATTAAAATATACTATATATCAATAAATGATAGAAACTAAGTTGCCAAAATATCTTGTAACCTACGGATCCTTTGCTGATTAGAGGTATAGAATGGTTACTTGAGTGCGGGAATTATAATTTACTAAGATAATTGCTCTATAGAGAAAGATTCATAGTAACATTCTCTATCCCGATCTAAACTTACTCATGAAATTTAAATATATATATAATAGACGAACATACCTATGATCTTCTTGCTCTCCATCCTCTAGTTCTTTCGAAGGAGATGACAACTGATGGTTGCGGGTTTATCTATGGAATTCTCTCCTTCCCTCTGCTACTTTAAAATGGTGAGACTGAGAATCCCATCTTATTTAACCAAACATATGCATATCCACTTTATTTTCTAACTCAACACGTTGAGAACACTCGTCGTGCACTTATTTTCTTTTGCATGCAATAACAATGAGAAATGATGGATAAGGATGCCTTTAACTCCTCTACATATACCCCCATCTTACTATATCCAATTAAAGTTGCCTTAACTCCAAACACATATCATTTAACTTATACGTATATTATCTATATATTTTCCCACTTCCACGTGGCTTCCATCACATGATATCAACCATATATGCTTATTCTTATAGTTCATATGATAACATTATTAATTTCCTTAAATAAGAAATTCTAATCATTTCCAAGTTGATGAGAACGTATGTATAATGTTTATATTTTTAATATTGTCATGTCTGGCATAACTCTTGACATGTCATCTACTCACCCAAGTTCATAGACCTCGACATTAATTTACCGAGAAAGTACTAATTTATATAAATATGGAGATTGCTTACCTTCCTATTCGCCTTTTATGTATGCTTCTATCATTATTCGTAACACAAGATCAACATAAAATCATGAAGTAATACAAATGTGGGTATTACAGATATTCACCGTTTCAAGTTATCATAAAAGCAGAAGATCGGCATAAGAGAAAAAGAAATCGAGTATACCATAACCTGACCCGCCTCCTCCATTTTGAAGGGTGCAGTACGCTTCCTTTTTAGGCTATTTATTACATAAACAGTAGAAATAAACGCTTAGTTGCATTGCACTTGGAAATTTGCAACTGTCATTACAAGAGTTAAAACAGTCTAATCCTTCATTATTCTTTTAAGATCGCATAACGTCTTTCTATTATATCTATCCTTATATCAATTCGTCTTGTCCCTCTACAATCTGATACTTTGGGTCAGTGATGCCAGAATTAGCATCATCCTCATTAACATCGTCCTTGGAAATAAGGAATTCAGAATACTTATATTTGAATTCCTTTTCGATAAATTCCTTTTCGATACTTATATTTGAATTCATCGTAATGTCTCCAACTTTGATGCCATCACTCCTTTGGGACCAAACGAGGAAAAGACAAGATGGTGGGTTTATTTCTACGGTCCGACGAAAGTGAAGGAAATAAAATAAATGGAAATTCTTTTTAAATTCAATTTTCATCAACTTAAACAAAAATGTAATGGAAAATAAATTTTGTATTTTTACTTTTACGGAAATAAAAGGAATACAAAACGCGTTGACGAAGAATCAAAGAAAACAACTTTCAGGAAACAAAAATCAAATTATTCTTGTTATTTTCCATCATTTTCTCAAATAGTGGTAAAGTTGGAAAAGAAGAGAAAAGTTCTCGATTTCATTTTATCTTCAGTAGTGTTGTATTATATATATCAATCAAAGAGCTTTCAGTTGCTGTTTTTTAAATCATATTACGAACCTATCTCAAGAAATTGAAACTTAGAATAGTATTTTACAAGCATTTGTAGAGAAACACATTTCATTAGTTTTTCCATGCTTATTATTATGCATTGCTTTGAACAGGATACAACTTGTTTGAAATGAAATGAATGAACAAACAACTTATACAAATAAATATTTTTCTGAGGTTCCAAATATTTCATGGGTGTTCCTTATCCTGCTAATTGCCAACTATAGGTCACTGAGTTTAAGGGAGAAATGTTCTCATCCTATCCCATGAAAAGTCAATTAAAGTATCATGAATCGAAAGAATCACTAACATTATAGTGCTAAGAGACTCTATTGGCACGATAACAATATTTTTCAATATTTTAGATCCATTATCATCTTCAAGACTTTGATAAAAAAAGTACCCAACGGGATAAACAAGTTGATATTTAAAAGGACGTATATTTATGAGAGAAAAGTTTTATTCTTAGGTAACTTGCTTAAGGTATATCCACGTCACCTAAATTTTCGGCAAAGATTCATTACAAAGAAATTACTATAGGGAAATAAGTAATTTAAATATATGTTATTGTTTCTTCCGATGTTAAATGCATAATTAACAACAAATATTATTTATTGCAAATTAGTTGGTGTCCTTATGATCAACAACTAAAGTTGTATTCATTGTTAAAGGTTCATATAACAAAGACTTGTCCATTGGCTTATTCATCATAATTTATATTAATAAATGTTAAATTTAAAAATAGTAAGAATAAAAAATTCAAGGAATAATCATTGTTATGTGATTACTCGATAGGAATTTAACATTGAATATAATATTTATTGTGAACGTAAAGAATCAATCACCACATAATATTCATTATTATATATAACTATAGAAAATATGGTAATGAATTTTAGATTATTCATTGCCTTAGATTAAAATTGTTGTGGTGATTAATGTAAAGATGTAAATGATACCACTCTCATAAGAATGACATGGCTGAGACAAATGATCGTTTTTGGTACAAACCTCGATTTAAAACCTTATCGATAATTTACTAAAAATATAGTTGCATGTAAAATTGAATAATTCCTCCAAATTTCTAAAAACAGAGCAATAACTCAAGATTATACAAGTGTGTGTGACATTTTCAATGAGCACATGATCGAGTAGACTTCTGACAAGGGCATGATCTCAACCATTCATCAATATCAATAAGACTGACATATCTTCATAATAAGTATATTATTTCCTCTTTTAAATAGCTTCGTGAATCAATTGTAAATTTCATTGATGATAATAATCTTACAAATAAAGATCGCATGATTCTTCTTATGGAACACTTTTTTCATGTATTAGTCCCGTCTTGCAATACAAAATTACAAATCTATGTGTAATTTTTACCACTTATAATTTAGTCAATAAGGACATTACACTACAACTATATAGAATTAAAACTCCATATGTAACTTTCACAACTTTTAATTTACGGGGAAATTTGTAAATAAAACTCATAACAAGTAGAGTATTCAGCTACTTATAAGTTTTCTATACACAATAATGATAGAAACCTACAACTCCATGTGCAACCTTGATGAATCCCCATTCATCACTCTTTATTCCTTTATTTTAGCTAGAAACCTTAGCCAAATATCATGTAAATTTGTGTAAATATCATAAATTGTCAAAATGCATGCATCTTGTAATTATGCATAATTAGCATGTTTTTGTTTGAAAATAAAGAAATAAAGAAACACAAGAAAAAGAGGGAAATATTTAGAATAAATATTAAGTGACCTAATCCCAAGGGAGGGCTCAGCATGGGCCTGACCGCAAGAGGAACCAAGTAGAGAGAGATAAGGTCAATCATACTTGTACATCACCCTATGAATATAAATAATTTTATTTACCTCAAAATAAAAATATGAAGGTGTTTCTTATATTGTGTACATATTTATAAAAATAAAATAAAAATCAGAAAAATAAAAATAAAAAGAAAAAGAATAAAATTCATTTCCCACCTTGTATATCTACCATGTACATATGTATATAAATCTATTTATTTAAATAACGTACATATGTCATAAAAATAAAATAAAAATACCCTTTTATCCCAAATTTTATGTTGTAAATAAATAAAATATAAATTTGGAATAATTGTGCAAATATAAACAATTTAAAATAAAAATAAAAAATACATATGTGTATATACCTATATATAATAATAATATAATGTAAATACGTTATTTATTTTTCAAATAAATAAATAAATATCACTAAAAAATAATTTGAAAAATAAGAAACATTTTCCATGTTCAGACTTTTTTGAAATAAAATCATTTACTAATTTTAAATAATTTTACAAAGAAATAAAAAATGGAATAATGTGATTGGTCCACGGGGGATTGTTGACCGACGGTCAACTGTCCCCCCAGGACTACTCGCGCGCGGATCCTGTGCCCCGACCCGATTTCTCAGAATTTTCGCACTTTGATCTGACCATCATCGATCGAAACCACAAGCTCCATTTACAGATCCTTCATCCAAGACCCTCGCCCGGGGTTGATTCTAGGGATCTGAGCTTCACCGTGCCCTGCCCGACCCCATCTTCTCGGACCTGCACCACTATTTAACCTCTTCTCCGGTCGACATTTCACGCTATCTTTGGCCTCCGCCTTCCATCCCAGGATCTCCATTACCCTCCTTAGAGTGACAACTATACGAGGGAAGTGTCGCAGCGAGGAGAGAGCGGCCCCAGCCACTGATCCGGTGACTTGCGCCGCCGTGCTCTGCCACCGAGCGATCCCAGCCTCTGGCCCCAATGAGCCATCGAGGCAATGACCCCAGGAGCTTCCTTAGCTCCAGCCCAGTCGATTGCATCCATCAGGTAGTCCCGATTCACCTTAGTTTTGCCTAATTTTCGATTTCGCCCAAATCGCGTCGCCAGCCATCGCCGGCTGATTCACCTCGATCTGACCATCCATTGATTGATCTAACCCCCGATTCACCTTCACGAGACTCATCTCCATCTGCTACGCATCTCCGATCATCCTGTCTCGTCTCGGAGTAGGACCTCAGGTCTCCTCCACCGTCGCTTCGCCGGAGACCACGCTCCGCCCCCTTCCGATCACCATTTCACCCATAACCGGGTCGAGGCAATTCACCCTCGACCCAGGATTTGTTTGGTGATGTTTTGCATGTCAAAGAACCCTAGCTGGGGGTCCAACTGGTTCGGGCACCGAAGCTCCAAACTCCCTCGTCGCCGGAGCATCTCCGACGTCTCCGGCCTCATCTAAGCACGCAATTAGCTGCGGAAGACGTTGAGCATCATTTCCCCTCTCAGAGCAGCACCGGAGGAGGTCTTCAGCACACGTATTGGGCCGGCGAAGCTCGCCGGTGAGCTGTTCTTCGAGGATCTCCAGCCACCGTTGGATCGAGCTCCCGCCCCAGTTTTGATCGTGGCCGTCAGTTCGCGAGAGATCTACACCGCCCGATCCATCTGGGATTCCATCTGGAGCGTTCATCGGCGAAGGGGTAGCCACACATATCAACCGTCAGATCTACACGTGGCACCCCCTCGTCCGTCAGATCTTAATAAAGGGATAATTTCCCTAAGGCCCCTGTCTTTTTATTATTGCTAGTTAGTCCTGTAAATATTTGTCACCGTTGTTTTTACTTCGGAACAATTGCAGTTAGGACCCTAGGTTTATTCTATTTGCATTATAGTCCTTGTTTATGTGAGCCACGTGTATCGACACGTGAGGACTTGGGATATTTGCATGTTTCGTCTTGTACTTCCTGCGTGTTATTGATTGCATATTTTTAAATAGGAATTACACTTATGCCCATCTGTGTCTGAATCACGTGCTGCGCGCATGTAGTTTTGGGCTTTTTGCAAGTTTGGCCCTTGAGCTTTTTATACGTGTTATTATTTGGTCCTATAAGTATGTTTCTTTGCACTTAGGTCCTTGCTTGCTATGTGCCTTATTTTTATTGAATAAAATATCAATTGTACTCCAAATTAGGTGAAATTTGGACATGTGGCTCCTGCCACTGTATAAAAAGTCCCCTAAATTTTTGGCACATTTTCGATGCTTTTTACTATTTTTAAAAAATAAAAAATACACATTTTTGTTACTGTCTAAATTAAAAATCAAAGAAAATTATAAAAATTTGTCTAAAAATTCTAAAAAAATTAGTGATTGTTTGTTTTAATGTTTAAGCCTCTATCCATTTTTTGCTCATTTGGATTTATAAAACCCATAAAAATTGAAAACCCCTAAAAAACTTATAAAAATCATTAAAAATTCTACAAAAATCTAAAAATGCAAACTCTTTTTTTGTAGCTTAGTTTTTGTATATATTTTTCATAAAAGTTGTCTTCAGACTTTTATAGACCAATTATATATTTTTAATTGGTCTTTCAAGTTTGGCTGCACATTGAGCAATGTTTTTCCCCTTTCTCAATTTTTAGAAAAATTAAATAAAAATTGAAAAATTCTGAAAAATTCACCAAAAACACTTAAAAACATAAAAATACAAAAACAATTTTATTTGAATTTTCTGAGTATTTTTGGATGTTTAAATATATTGTTGTTGTTTCTTTCTCTTACGTTTTCTTACAAAATTAAAAACACAAAAAATTTAAAAATAATTAAAAATCCACCAAAAATATTTTCTTCTTTATATTTTCGATTTTGACTACTCTGTAGGTCGTAAGGCCATCCCGTGCTCCTTGAGTCCGACCCTGGTCGCTATACCATGTTAATAAAATTAGCGAGGACCGCTTTTGCTTTCATTGTTTGGTCTCCCTATTTGGTGGTTCTTATTTTTCTTGATTGACCGAGTCTTCTCGATCTGGGTCGTAACGACCCGAGAGCGATTTCTACCTCACTCGAATCCGGGGAGACGGCTTAGTAGTCGTTTTCGATTTTTCACTGTTTTCATTTCCACGACCTTTTGTAGATATTTGTAGATATATTTTCTCTGCTTTATATATATATATATATATTTCTGGACCGACACACTTTTGTTTCTACTTCTTGTGAGGGCCCGAGGATCGAGGCGGCTTTTCCGGAAGCCGACGCAACCGTGGGATTCGGAGGCGGCTTCTTTCTATACGAAGCCACAGGAGAGCGCGAGGAGGAGCGCCGAAGTGCGGGAGCTGCAGAATAGCCACGAAATAACCATAGGATAGCTGTAGATTAGCGTAGCTTTATTTTCTGCAGAATTATTAATTTGTAACAATACATGACTCAGACTTGGACACTTGGGTGAGATCGGGGTCTGTTTCGCCGAGCACCGGTGTGCTCGGGGGACCTCACCGTGATTTTCGCTGGTTTTGGATTTCCGACCGTTTATTTACTACTTATATGATTTACGTGGTTTTAGCCCTAGCTTAGGATTTTCTGTGACTGTGACGCAATTGATTAGGATCCCAGTACCTAATTATCTGCCTGTTCCTATAGATCGTTAACTGGACCTAATTAATTAAATCACAAGAAAAAGTCGGATAATTTAAGCTCTAGTCCACGTGCCTTGAGGAGTCACATACAACACGTGCAGGATCTGTTGTGGCAGACACTGAGTGGCTCCCAAGATAGAACTCCGGACTTAGGCTCGAGTACCTAGATACTGTGCTTACTTGTAGAAATTGCTCTGCTAGGGATGGATTGTCGTGCATCATATAAGTAGTTTATATTCTGTCTTTTATTTTATGCGCGGATCACTTTGCATGTAGACTGCTGGAGTCAGGTACGCATTTCTTACTATGCATGCATCATTGATTTTCGTGCATCGGCTTTTTCGTCTTCTCCCCCCTGGTTTTTGGACTTAAAATAATCATGAGAACCGAAAAATTCGTTAGGCATTGTTTGCTCTGAAAAATACCTAAAGACAAAAATTATAAAATTGAGACTGCTAAACAAACTTGACCCTAAAAGACACCTCACCTAAAAATTTGACTTGGGGAGAGCAACCCCCCTCATTATCTGGTTTGGAGGCGCGAGAGAGTGACCCGCACACTAGGCTAGAGCCACATCCGAGCCCCGATCAGACTACCGACCTTTTATACGGGACAATCTGGTAGGCGGATTGGATTCCTATCAGGTCACGTAACCGCTCTGATATCCTGACATGATCACCTAAATAAAATTGATAAGATAATTGACCGAGCTCTTACGGTCATCAGCTCAGCGTGGAGTAGGAGAACCCGGGGTTTGTTTGCTCATCTTGTTTGTTTTCCAGATCTCATCCGCCCGACTCGCCAGATCAAGATGATGGCAGGAGGTCCCTTAGGCAGCCTCTGGCTGCACCGTTTTAGCACTCCAGCCCGTTCATCTAGGTTGGTTCGTGAGAGCCGAGACCCGCTCTCCAAACCTGAGTTCGACTCCGCCCTGTTCCTCCTTGATCACCCTTCTTCTATTCCTGAGTTACCAGTGCCAGATGCGAGACAACAGACAAATGATATTTTGGCACCTGAGTTTGGGTCTTTTGCCTTTGCAGAGACCATGGCCAACAGTGAGGAGCGCACCGAGGGTCAGAGGCCTGAGATGACCACCTACGTTTTGGACCAGGGTGCGATCAACACCACCATGTTAGCCTCCCTTGAGATGATGCAACGACAGATACGAGATCAGGGGGCTTTCATGGTGGAGATAAGGAGAAAGATGGAGAGGTCCGAGAACAGAGAGAGCAGCCGAGAGCCGATGGACGGAGGGGTCCAGACCAGCCGGCAGCAGCAGCAGCAGCAGAGCCGAGACCGATGCGGGAGTTGCACAACCTCGGATCGACACTGACGCACCGGTGGGTGGTTCTTCCAGCTATCGTAGGGGACTTCAAGTTCCCCCCGAACACACTTCAGCTTCTACCCCCTTCCACGGGCTCGCCACTAAGGAGACCCATCTACATCTCCAGGAGTTTGAGATGATCTGCAGCACCGTTCACGATCGGCAGGTGGACGAGGACACCATCAGGATGGTTGCCTTTCCTTCCTCCCTGGCTGACAGAGCAGCCAATTGGCTGAAGCACTTAGGGAGATTCGTATATACCTAGGAGCAGCTCCGCACCGAGTGCTTGAACAAGTACTATCCACTCGGGCAGACTAATGCAGCGAGGGCCCTGATCAGCAACTTCTCCATACTCCCCAACGAGCAATTCCATGAGGCATGAGAGAGGTTCCGTGAGCTTACCGACAGATGCCCGTACCACGACATCACGAAGTTGAACCTAGTTCAGAGCTTCTTCTGTGGGTTGACACCAGAGCTGCAGGGCCTGGTGAATACTTCTTGTGGCGGTTCCTACTTCGCCAAGGATGAGGATCAAGTCTAGGCCATCTACGAGGAGATGGCCGAGAACTACACTGTGATGTCCCTGACCCGACTCTACACTCAGGGATGCCCCCAGCCACAGACCGTGCAGTTTCAGAGGATAGCACGGGTAGATGCCGGTCCTTTCACTTCGTCAGTGGCAGCCGCACAGGCCGAGTCCACAGCCACAGACATGGGCATCATCAGCGAGAAGCTGGACCGGATAGATCTGATAGAGAAGAAGCAGTGCCAGGGCATATCTCAGATGGATCATATGGCACAGATGCTGAGTGACCTGAAGACACAGCTCATGTGTCTCCAGGAGGCACAGACGGCTTCTCAGCCCCGTCTTCAGGCACAAGGAGATCCGAGCAGCAGTGGTAGCTCGTCCCAGCGCTCCAGTCAGCCTAGACAGGTTCACCTTGTATAGGCGGAGCCGTACCAGTAGCTACAGCCGTACTACCAGTAGCTACCACCATCGCAAGACACTAAGATGGTGGTCCACTAGCCGGATCAGCCCCTAGCAGTACTCCCGCCATCCCCTACGAGCTGGAGCCGTTGATGGATGTCAATGGGATTTGGTACGACCGACCCCAGCTCGATATCCGACGAGACCATCTCGAATTCCATTGGTCAGCCAGAGGTGCCAGTTCCCAGCAGCAGCCTCCAGTTCAGGGTGGCCAGTACGACCATCAACGAGAGCACCAGCAGCCCCAGCCCCTAGTACACCAGCAGCAGCAGCAATCTTCCCAGTATGGTCCTCATCCCTATCAGCAGGGACAGTCTTGGAGGCGAGAGTAGCCTCAGCAGTATCATCCACAACAGTACCCCTCTCACCTGCACCAGCAGCAACAACCTCACTACCAGCGAGGCCACCCGTCAGGTTCTCATGGGCCAGCCTATGAGAACCCCGCCTTAGACGACCTAGCCCACCTCATGACAGAGCAACATGATACTTTTAGACGGAAGATAGATGAGTTCCGCAAGAAGATGCGGGAGATTGTGAGAAGGAAGGCCTCCATCCCTGCCCAGATTGAGCCGAATCCGAACAACCTAAAGAGGAAGTCTGAGCAGGTAGAGTTCACAGAGATTACCACTCCTAGTGATTCATTTGGTGATTTATCTGCATACATGTTTGATGTTGATTTTGTTACACTTAGGAGCGGTAGGATGCCAGCAGGCGGCGCCTCGTCTGAGCGACGACTCCACGCCACTTCCAGGGCGCCAGGCGAGGAGGAGCTCGGTACTGAGGCCGCGAGAGATGATGACGATGGTAGTGATGCCACCAGGGATGTTGATCCCGTCGACGATACTGAGGTCATCGTTTCACCAGTTGGAGGAGGTGGTACTGACGCCACCACAGTTGCTGAGCCAGAGCGTGGTACTGATGCCGCGAGTCGACATGCTAAGGGTGGTACTGAGGCCACCATTTCTACTTCTGCTAGTCCTGTTGTCTTTTCGTCTGTACATGTATCTCAGGACGTTTCTGGAAATAAAGGAAAGGGTTTGTTATTTTCGGATCCACATGTGTTGATTGATGATGTTTGTGTGGATTCTGCTGTTCATGAGCATTCCAGGCCCTCTCCTAGTCCTTCATCTGAGAAGGACCCTATGATCCCCTTTCCACGAGCACTTCACATGGCAAAGGGGAAGAAAACAGAAAATCAATAAAAGAACCATCAGATAGAGTTCAGCTAGCAGATGATAGATAGATTCCATATTCAGCTGACTCTTCAGGAGGCCTTGGAGCACATCCCTCTACTCCAGAGATCACTTAGAGACAGGACCACAGTTAGGAGGAATAGGAGGAACCATCAGCCAGAGATCCATGTGCTTACTCGAGCCACTTGTTTCGCGATACAGAACCGTCTGCCAGCCAAGAGGCCAGATGTAGGAGCCCCGTATATCAGATGCCACATTCATGAGCATAGGTTCGACCGCACTCTATTAGACAACGGTTCTTCGATCAACCTACTTCCAGCAGCCCTTCTCGATCGCTTCGATTGGGCACTCTCCGACAGAGCAGGACGGTCCTTCAGTTTGCTGAGCGATCTGTCAAGAGGCCGAAGGGGTTGCTGAAGGACGTTGTCGTCACGATTCAGGGCCTGAAATTCCCTCTGGACTTCGTTATGTTGGACATGGAGATCCCTGAGTCTGTGACCGATACCCCCATCATTTTAGGATGCCCATTCTTGGCCACAGCCAAGGCAGTGTCCGACCATGATAACGGGAAGGTGTACTTTCGCGTCGAGGGCGAGAGAATGGTCGAGGAGACTAGAGCCAGAGATTCAGCTTTCTCAGACCAGACTTCCGATTCAGAGCTGATGACAGAGGCAGAGTGAGACATCCACCAGGACTGCGATTTTGTGATTACAGATGACGAGGCAGTTCGAGCAGATCCAGTCGCACATGCCATACTCTCACCTTCAGAGTTCGCTGATGCAGAGATGCCAGCAGAGGAGAGCTTGGAGAGCGCAATCCTGGTCCAGGATACTTTTCAGGCAACAGATTCGGTTTCCGACCGCGAGACAGATTTTTGTGAGTATGATACAGATCCCTCGGAGTCAGATATTGATTGGGTAGAGTTCGATGATTTGATACTATGTCTGACTTCCACTGAGCCTACAGCTAGGGAGGAGGTTGATTCCATGCAGAGCAGAGACAGTCCAGCCGAGAAGCCTTCTCCAGATTCAGATTGTGAGCGAGATTTCTCATTCTCCCATGCAGATTTGGCAGCATTCACTCATACCTTTCAGAGGCCAGATCCGCCAGCACCTACTTGTTCAGAGTTGAAGCCACTACCGTCGTCGCTGAAGTATAGGTCCCTTGCGGGTGAGCATGAGATGTACCCAGTCATTATCTCCGCTGATCTGAATGGAGAGAAGGAATCCCGTCTGATGGGGGTTCCTGAAAAGAACCGCAGGGCGATAGGATGGAGTATAGCCGATATCCATGGGATAAGTCCGGCTCTGTGCTCCCACCATATCTATCTTGAGGAGTAGGAAAAGCCGTTACGTGAGTTCCAGTGGCGGTTGAACAAGAGTCTTTGAGAGGTTGTCATGAAGGAGATCTCGAAATGGTGGAGCGACGATTTTATCTACCCCATCTCCGACTCCAAGTGGGTCAGTCCATTGCATGTGGTGCCCAAGAAGACGGGCATCACTACAGTTGTCAGTGAGTCTGGAGAGGAGATCGCTACCCGAGTACCCACTTCTTGGCGGGTCTGTGTGGACTACAGACGATTGAACCAGGCCACCAAGAAGGATCATTTCCCCTTGCCCTTTATTGATCAGATTATTGAGAGGCTGGCAGGGAAGAGCCATTAGTGCTTCTTGGATGGGTACTCCGGTCATAATCAGGTGGCCATCGCGCCCGAGGACCAGGACAAGACCACCTTCACCTGTCCCTTCGGGACATATGCTTTCAGACGCATGCCATTTGGATTGTGCAACGCTCCGGCGATATTCCAGAGATGCATGCTGTCCATCTTTTCAGACATGGTGGGGGAGTGCTTGGAGGTCTTCATGGATGATTTCTCAGTCTACGGCGACGGATTCGATTCTTGTCTTGACTGCCTAGACTGAGTCCTTCATCGATGCATTGAGGTTCACCTTGTGTTGTCTTGGGAGAAGAGTCACTTCATGGTGACTCAGGGGACGGTGCTTGGCCATATCATCTCCAACAGGGGCATGGAGGTTGATCCGGCCAAGGTGGATGTCATTAGAAAACTCTATCCACCGTCCAACTTGCGGTAGTTACAGTCTTTTCTGGGGCACTTCAGTTTCTACAAGCGCTTCATCGTGATTTCAACAGGATTGCTCGATCGTTGACTGATCTGCTGATGAAAGACATCGAGTTCCTTGTTGATGATAAGTGTCTATCGTCCTTTGAGACTCTCAAGAGTTGTGTTGTAGAGGCTCCGGTTTTCCAGCCACCTGATTGGTCTCTCCCATTCGAGATCATGACGGACGCCTCCAATTTTGCCGTGGGGGCCGTGCTGGGACAGAGGAGGGATGGAATCCCATTTGCCATTCACTACGCTAGCCGTACATTGGATGTCGTGCAGCGGAACTATACGGTCACTGAGAAGGAGATGCTAGCCGTAGTTTTCTCCCTAGATAAGTTCAGATCTTACATCATTGGATCTAGAGTGACCATCTATACTGATCATACCGCCATCAGGTACCTCATGGCAAAGAAGGATGCCAAATCCAGATTGACCAGATGGATCCTTCTACTCCAGGAGTTTGATATAGAGATTAAGGATAAGCCTGGAGTCAAGAATGTAGTGGCGGATCATCTGTCCCGATTGGAGTATCTTGAGGATTCTGAGCAGATTGAGCCTATTTGTGAAACCTTCCCAGATGAGGCGATCCTTGCTATCACCTCGCTCCCATGGTATGTCGATATTGTGAACTATCTTGTCACCAAGAAAGTTCCACAAGATTGGCCCAGACAGAAACTTGAGACTTTCCTTGCGAAGGCCAAGTTTTACCATTGGGAGGATCCCATCCTTTACCATGAGGGAGGGGATAGTATCTGGCGTCGGTGTATTCCTCAGGAGGAGCACCACAGTGTCCTTACTTACTGCCACAAGATTGAGGCAGGAGGACATCACTCAAGGAGGAGAACGGCATAGAAAGTGCTTTAATCCGGCCTATGGTGGCCTACTCTCTTCAAGGACTCTGACGAGTTCGTGAAGAGGTGTACTGACTGTGAAAGGATGGGCACTTGTGGACAGCGTGATATGATGCCGATGCAGCCCATACACTTCTGTGAGGTTTTTGACGCATGGGGCATCGATTTCATGGATCCAATCCCTAGGAGTTAGGGATTCGATACATTCTGTTAGCTGTGGATTATGTGAGTCGTTGGGTTGAGGCCATCCTCGCCCGAACCGCAGATGCTAGGATTGTATGCAGATTTTGAGGAATAATATCATTTCACGGTTCGGGGTACCTCGAGTGTTGATATCTGACGGGGGGTCTCATTTCGTCAACGACAAGGTAAAGGCCCTTGCTAGCGAGTTCATCATAGACCATCGAGTAGCCACTCCATACCACCCTCAGACGAATGGTCTTGCTGACGTGTCGAACAGGGAGATCAAGACTATATTGCAGAAAGTCGTCCACCCTGACCGAAAGGATTGGTCACAGCTTTTGGACTCGGTCTTGTAGGCATATCGGACGTCTTTCAAGACTCCTTTGGGTACATCTCCCTTTCACCTCGTTTATGGCAAGCCGTGCCATTTGCCTGTTGAGCTGAGAGATAGGTCACTTTGGTCTGTTACAGATATACTTTTGGATCCAGAGAGTGTAGGAGATCAGAGGAGGGTAGAGTTAGCGGCCCTGAAGGAGCTTCATGATACCGCCTTTTCAAACAACCTACATTATAAGGAGAGAGTGAAGGAGTGGTATGATTCTCATATCAGCCACAATCAGTTTGAGACAGGACAGAGAGTATGGCTATTTGATGCTAGGCTTCGTCTATTTCCAGGGAATCTACAGAGCAAATGGAAGGGACCCTATTTGGTTAGAAAGGTACATGACAATGGGAGTATTGATATATCTGAATTGTCTTCTGATGCTACCTTTCGAGTGAACGGCCAACGGCTCAAGCCATATCTAGATCATGAGCCGCGGGTCGTTGATGTTGCCCCTATTCACTTTGCGTGAGATGTGGTCTCTTGACTCACATCTATTACATCTCACGCCTGATTATCACTGTTCTTCCGACTTGTATAGATCCAGTTGTCCATATCACTCTATTCTTTAGTCCCACACCCTTTTTCTCATCTTTTGATTATGCTATACTTAGGGTGTACTTTACCCTAAGTATAGGGGGTGTAGGACTCTCGGGTATCCTATTGATTCTTTTTACCCCTGTTTTGCTGCCTATACTTAGGGATATTTCACCCTAAGTATGGGGGGGGGGGTAGACCCTGTACATCCTTCCATTCAGATTTCCCTTCATATACAACTTACTATACTTAGGATTACTTGATCCTAAGTATAGGGGGAACACCAAGTTCTCTTCATTCTATTCTTTGATTCGTCTTTGTACATACCATTCCTTTTCACTTCCCTATACTAAGCACGAGTTATGTCTTCTTCATCGCTCTTGATCACTCTGAGGACATCGTTCGAGCTAAGTATAGGGGGGTGTCGTATATATTTCATATATACTCTAGCCATAACTCGTACTTTTTGTGAGTGTGTTAATAAATAAAATGACTAAAAATCCATAAAAATTTAAAAATTTTCCCTTGTACATAAAATTCTTCTTGCACATACCTATTTATTTATAAAAATTATTTTTGTACAAATGATTGTAAAATCTTCTTGTGTAAATAGTGTGTAAATATTTTTCATATCAAAATTTAAGTATATAGTACAAATTTTTTGTAAAATGTTTGGAAAACAAAAAGTTTGCAAAAACCTTGAAAATTTTTGTAATTTTTTGTAAATATTTTGCAAAACTTTGCATTCATGCATACATCCATGTCTTCAAACATTTTTCAAAAATTTTGCACAATTGTAAATATTTGTAAAATTGCATCTTTATAAAGTTTTTCCAAATCATAGTTGACATTTAAACTGGCCTGGAATTAAATTGATAAATGGAGCTTGGTTAAGACCTTAATCCACCTAATAATAAGAGGAACCTTACAGGGCTTAGGATTGAAACTTTTCAGGTCCATTGGGACTTAATTCTTTGAGTACACTAGGCTATGAGCATATGTCATCTTGATGAGCCTAAGTAGAGCACTTAACAACACACGCATGACTCTCAGAGACAATGGCTTTACTTGCACCAGCACTCTACACATAGCTCTCCACGGATGAGGTGGTGAGGAGGCAGTTTCCTTTGGCTTGGGGTAGCATATGAGGGTAGTACTTCTAGGAAGAACCTCTCTTCTTCTTATAGTGAAGGAAGTGCATCTCAATTTGGTCTGGTGGTTATGAAGTCTAAAGACAGAAGCTGTGGGTTGCAATAAAGCTTCAAAAGAGGGATAGTCTACTGGCTCAAGAGGAAAACTACTTGTGTGTATATGCTGCACCATGTCGATATGTTCTACAGATGCACACAAGAAAAATGTGCAAAAAGAAAAGAACTCCAAAAAAAGTGGTGGGTCGGATTGAAAATTTAATAATCCCACCGGAGTGTACATAGTCAAATAAAGCAAAAGCTTATGTTATACATGGCCATCTCATGAAGCTTGCAGCGGGAGACTCAGCTACACTGGTTAGAGCTCCCAAGGATACATGGCTACACTGTCCATGGTCCATTCTCTTCTTCCCTCTCTTCTTGAGCCAGTTGCACTTGAACTTAAAAGGGAATACCCCGCTTCACGAGGAAAGAGTTGCTAGACCGAGGCATTAGAGTTACCGGGTTGAGGAAGGTTGTTTCTTTATTACTTCTGAGATGGGGAGCTACATATCACTTACACAGTACAAGGAAAGATTCATGGTCATTAGAGCTTGTGTATGTAGACTTGTTCTGATCTGGTTTATTGAGGAGTCTTGACCATAGATTGGTGGAACTTAGAGGCTGTTAAGTTTTAAGCTTAAGTTCAAATAAGGTTCCGACAAATTAATAATCCAAAAATCTGACTAAGCTCCATATTTCAATTTAATGAAGGAAAGTTTAATAATCAACCTTGATTTCTCCTCTTTTTCTTTCTCTTTTGCACTTCTTTTTCAAATAAGTGTTTGCTAAGGGACTAGCAAAAGTAAAGTATAGGGGGGGTGATGAATCCCCATTCATCACTCTTTATTCCTTTATTTTATCTAGAAACCGTAGCCAAATATCATGTAAATTTGTGTAAATATCATAAATTGTCAAAATGCATGCATCTTGTAATTATGCATAATTAGCATGTTTTTGTGTGAAAATAAAGGAATAAAGAAACACAAGAAAAAGAGGGAAATATTTAGAATAAATATTGAGTGACCTAATCCCAAGGGAGGGCTCAGCATGGGCCTGACTGCAAGAGGAACCAAGAAGAGAGAGATAAGGTCAATCATACTTGTACATCACCCAATGAATATAAAAAATTTTATTTTCCTCAAAATAAAAATATAACAGTGTTTCTTATATTGTGTACATATTTATAAAAATAAAATAAAAATCAGAAAATAAAAATAAAAATAAAAAGAATAAAATTCATTTCCCACCTTGTATATCTACCATGTACATATGTATATAAATCTATTTATTTAACTAATGTAAATACATCATAAAAATAAAATAAAAATACCCTCTTATCTCAAATTTTATGTTGTAAATAAATAAAATATAAATTTGGAATAATTTTGCAAAAATAAACAATTAAAAATAAAAATAAAAAATACATATGTGTATATACCTATATATAATAATAATATACTGTAAATACGTTATTTATTTTTAAAAAAATAATTTGAAAAATAAGAAACATTTTTCATGTTCGGACTTTTTTGAAATAAAATCATTTACTAATTTTAAATGATTTTACAAAGAAATAAAAAATGGAAGAATGCGATTGGTCCACGGGGGATTGTTGACCCCCGGTCAACTGTCCCCCCAGGACCACTCGCCCGCGGATCCTGCGCCCCGACCGATTTCTCAGAATTTTTATGCTTTGATCCGACCATCATAGATCGAAACCCCGGGCTCCATTTACAGATACTTCATCCGAGACCCTCGCCCTGGGTTGATTCTAGGGATCCGAGCTTCACCATGCCCTGCCCGACCCCATCTTCTCGGATGTGCACCGCTATTTAACCTCTTCTCCGACCGTCATTTCATGCTATCTTTGGCCTCCGCCTTCCATCCCAAGACCTCCATTACCCTCCTTAGAGTGACAGCTATCCGAGGGAAGTGTCGCAGCGAGGAGAGAGCGGCCCCAGTCACTGATCCGGCGACTTGCGCCGCCGTGCTCTGCTACCGAGCGAGTCCAGCCTCTGGCCCCGACGAGCAATCAAGGCGACGACCCCAGGAGCTTCCTTAGCTCCAGCCCAGTCGATTGCATCCATCAGGTAGTCCCGATTCACCTTCGTTTCGCCTAATTTTCGATTTCGCCCAAATCGCGCCGTCGGCCGTCGCCGACTGATTCACCTCGATTGGATCATCCATTGATTGATCTGACCCCTGATTTACCTTCACGAGACTCCTCTCCATATTCTACGCATCTTCGATCATCCTGTCTCGCCTCGGAGAAGGACCTCAAGTCTCCTCCGCCGTCTCTTCATCGGAGACCACGCTCCGCCCCCCTTCCGATCTCCATTTCACCCATAACCGGGTCGAGGCAATTTGCCCTCGACCCAGGATTTGTTTGGTGCCGTTTTGCAGGTCAAAGAACCCCAGCTGGGGGTCCAACTCGTTCGGGCACCGAAGCTCCAAGCTTCCTCGTCGCCGGAGCGTCTTTGACGTCTCCGACCCCATCTGAGTATGCCATTAGCTGTGGAAGATGTTGAGCATCATTTCCCCTCTCAAAGCAGCACTGGAGGAGGTCTTCAGCATGCGTATTGGGCCGGCGAAGCTCGTCGACGAGCTGTTCTTCGAGGATCTCCAGCCATCGTTGGATCGAGCTCCTGCCCCAGTTTTGATCATGTCCGTCAGTTCGCGAGAGATCTACACCGCCCGTTCCATCTGGGATTCCATCTGGAGCGTTCATCGGTGAAGGGGTAGCCACACATATCAGTCGTCAGATCTACACGTGGAACCCCCTCGTCCGTCAGATCTTAATAAAGGGGTAATTTCCCTTAGGCCCCTATCTTTTTATTATTGCTAGTTAGTCCTGTAAATATTTGTCACCGTTGTTTTTACTTTGGAACAATTGCAGTTAGGACCCTAGGTTTATTCTATTTACATTATAGTCCTTGTTTATGTGAGCCACGTGCATCGACACGTGAGGACTTGGGATATTTGCGTGTTTCGTCTTGTACTTCCTGCGTGTTATTGATTGCATATTTTTAAATAGGAATTACACTTATGCCCCTCTATGTCTGAATCACGTGCTGCACGCATGTAGTTTTAGGCTTTTGCAAGTTTGGCTCTTGAGCTTTTTATACGTGTTATTATTTGGTCCTGGAAGTATGTTTCTTTGCACTTAGGTCCTTGCTTGCTGTGTGCCTTGTTTTTATTGAATAAAATATCAATTGAGCTCCAAATTAGGTGAAATTTTGACACTTGGGCTCCTGCCAATGTGTAAAAAATTCCTAAATTTTTGGAATATTTTCGAGGCTTTTTACTATTTTTAAAAAATAAAAAATACGCATTTTTGTTACTGTCTGAATTAAAAATCAAAGAAAAATATAAAAATTTGTCTAAAAATTCTAAAAAAATAGTGTTTGTTTGTTTTACTATGTTTAAGCTTCTGCCCATTTTTTTGCTCATTTGGATTTATAAAACCCATAAAAATTGAAAATCCCTAAAAATCTTATAAAATCATTAAAAATTATATAAAAATCAAAAAAATGCAAACTCTTTTTCTGTACCTTAGTTTTTGTATATATTTTTCATAAAAGTTGTCTTCAGACTTTTATAGACCAATTATATATTTTAATTGGTCTTTCAAGTTTGGCTGCACATTGAGCACTGTTTTTCCCCTTTCTCGATTTTTAAAAAATTAAATAAAAATTGAAAAATATGAAAAATTCATCAAAAACACTTAAAAACAGAAAAAAATACAAAAACAATTTTATTTGAATTTTCTGAGTATTTTTGGGTGTTTAAATAAATTATTATTGTTGCATTTTCTTACGTTTTCTTACAAAATTAAAAACACAAAAAAATTAAAAGCAATTAAAAATCCACCAAAAATATTTTCTTCTTTATTTTTTCGATTTTGACTACTCCGTAGGCCGTAAGGCCATCCCGTGCTCCTTGAGTCCGACTCTGGTCGCTATACCAGGTTAATAAAATTAGCGAGGACCACTTTTACTTTCATTATTTGATCTCCCGATTTGGTGGTTCTTATTTTTCTTGATTGATCGAGTCTTCTCGATCCAGGTCGCAATGACCCGAGAGTGATTTCTACCTCACCCGGATCTTGAGAGTTTCGATTTTTCGGTCATCAAACCTCTATAACTTTTAATTTGCAGAATTACAATTTTGTAAATGTCTAGGATTAATCTTGCAAAAATACCACTGCTCATGTGACAACACATGTGCCTCAAGACAGGGAGAACTAAATAGCAAATATCAGAAACTTTAGGGATTGGAATGTAAAAAGGTTCAACTATAACTTTTATTTTATAGACCAAAACATAAAGTGAAATAAATGCAGTGGAAAAAGAGCAATATACCCTCGGTGCACGTGAATCGCACGTGGGAGGCCACGTATCGGTCGTTGGTGTGGCAACATCGTCCGGCTCTGCGGGTGTCAGATTTCAGATCTGACGGTGTCAGATGGTCGGGGACGTGGTGTGTACAAGGCTGTTAGATTTGACATCTAACGGCCTGACATGTCGGCTGGATGGACGATCGCGATGGGATCTGGAGGGCTAGGGTCAATCCCATGACGCTGGAAGAACAACACCTGGATAAACTTCGCCGGAGCCAAGGACGAGATCCTCAGCCACAATGGAAGACCAGAAGGCACCGAAGTGATCGTAGGACAAGTCCGCGTTAGCTGAATGGCTCGGATGGGAACTCTCGCGACTGGATAGGCGTGACAGCTACGAGCATCTGGAGCTACTCCAACGAGCTCTGGAGAGGATGTCCAGGAGGCTCTCAGCGCACGAACGGACCTGCAATGAGTAGCTCTAACTCGGAGCTATGCCCCGGTCGAGGTTATTGAGAATAAAATCCAAAGAAGCGACAGGGGAGCAGGAGTTGGTTTCCGGTGAAGGCGATAGGGGAAACCTCGAACCTAATCTTGACTAGATGGCCAATGATCAGGGTGATAAAGTCACGGAGGAAGATGGAGGGTGAGAATACGAGGATATCAGAGCGGTTGGGTGTGGTTGAAGGAGCTCCGACCGGTTGGTCGGAGCTGGCGGAGCGACGGTGAAGAACGTAGAAAGATTCGATCAACGGGAAAGCTAGGACAGATAAAGGGATTACGTGAAGGTCCAGATGTGTTCCTGAACTCCAGGCGAAGGTGGTCATCGGGGTGATGGCCTCGACCTCGATGCAGCGGTCGGGAGAGGCTGCTCGTGGCGGAGGACCGACCACAAAGGGGGAGCGTCGGCGTCACTACACCAATCCGATCGCCAGAGGGCGCTTCAGACGGCTGTCACTACGTTGAAGGTGTCTAAGGTTTTAAATGGGAGCGAGGCACGAGCTACTGACCTAGGGGAGCGAATGAAGAGATTTTATAGTGCTCCCAGGTGGTAGGAGAAATCGGGTAGAAATGCGCAAATCGAGGAAGATCCGTGCCTTCCTAGGGATCCGTGAGGGTCACGGATCCACGGGGAAGGTGCGGGCGAAGAATCGGGCATGGGAACGCGTGATCCACCCATGATAATTGGGAGAAGAAACCGGCAGAGCAGTCGGGTCGGGTCAAGCCCTGGAAGAGCGGGTTGACCCGAGTCAACCATTCGCCGTGGACCAATCAGAGGCGGGTTGGAATAAGGACATAACCCGCTACAAGACAAATTAGCAAGGAAAATACAAGATAAATAAATTAAAAATAATAAATGAATTTAAATTAAAAATGAATAAAACAAAAATTGTTTATTATTTTTGAAGGAATTTTCTATGATTTTAATTTATTTTTTTGAAAAATAAATTAGTCTACAAACAATATAGTGTATTATATACAGGTATAATATACCTATCTATTTTGTACAATTATTTTTATTTTAGTATTTTTACAAAAATACTCCAATTTTATATTTTATTTATTTACAACATTATTTTTGGAGTACAAAATATTTTTTATTTTTATTATTTATTTACAAGTATAAAATAAATAAAGAAGGAAAGATATATACCTGTATTATGTACAAGAAACTGAGAATTTTATTTTCTTTTTCTTTTTATTTTTCTGATTTTTATTTTATTTTTAGAAATATATTCAAGGAGGTAAAAATATAATTTTATTTTTATTTTGGCAAAAATAATTATTTATTTACACATATGATATGTACAACATAGAGTAGGCCCTATCTCTCTCTACTTATTTATTTGGTGATCAGGCCAATGCTAGTCCCTCTTTTGGGGTTTGGGCCACTCTGTATTAATTCTAAATACCTCCTTCCTTTTTCGTTTTCTTTTCCTTTATTATTTTTGCAAAAATACATGCTAATTATGTAATATTAACACATGCATGCATAATGCTAAGTTATTGTATTTACTACTATTTACATGATGCTTTGCCAAGCTAATTAGCTAAAATAAAATAATAAAGATTGATGAATGGGGATTCATCAAAAGCACATAAGAGATGTGCTCAACGAATAGGACAAGACCCAAATTCCGGATCCAATCCAAATAATTTGCTCTGTAAAATGATTGACCTCTAGGAGCCTGCTAAGTGGATTCATGGTCTTCATTTTCTGAAACTAAGAATGCTCTATATTAGAATATATAAATAATAATATATCCAATTGTATTTCTTTAATTAAGGAATTTTTAATCAAATTAATCTTGCTTTTTCAACTTTAAAAGTTCATTCCCTTAATCACTATGCATACGGTCTTACTCTTTCAAGAAGCAAAGAGCCCGATCCAGATGCCCTTATATGTAGGAGTTGTCACTTCGGGCAGGCGTCTCCTACATACAATCCATGGTGATGGAACCCTTTGCCTTGACAGGAGACCCTAGATGTCACCTATATGATGCTCCACCTCATATTCAAATTCTAATTAATTATCAGAATCACATTTATATAATTAATTCTTCCAAGAGAAAAACACATTTATTCATAATAGAGTATTTTAATTTGGATATGATTAATTTAATTATGTTAAATCAATTATCAATCCAATTCAATCAACCAACAAACTCGATTGTTACTTGAAAGGATGGTATTATCTCAAAAGTATGTATTATTTTGAATTTTAATAATTGGAGAAATACATCATGATCTCTCAAGAATTATCCTTTCCCTACCCGCTGTCATGGTCAGTACCGACGGGAGGGGGACAGACTGCTCACAGAGCAACCTACTACCCTAATGCTCCCCGACAAGACACCATACCCGCCTCGGGCAAGGATAATGCCAAATTGATCACTTTGTATTTGATATGTTAATTGGTTTTTCAACCAAAGTTATACCATAAATCAATAATCAAAACTATTTTGATTAGAAGGAATTTTGATAAACAAATTCCCAATCCTATTCAAGCAACTTTAGTTGTTGGAAAGTAGACCATATAACAAATTTGTGATCTAGATCATATCTAATCAATTATAGGTTAATGCAATGTCATTCAAGAAATAATTATCAGCAAATACTTCTCAAATATTTATCCATAATTATTCCATGAAATTAACCATTAATTTTACTAATTTATTAAATGACAATCACAAGGTTCTTGGTTAGGAATGTGCTTTCCAACAATGACCCTCACTCATTAAAATTATCATATCTTGATCAATTTAAATCTAAACCATGCAAAATAAGTTTTCGAAGTTTGCTAATTGTATTTATAATAGAACTCAAGTAATTAGAATGCATTTTCAGGCATTTCAAAATAGTAACTAACTCTTTAATTATGTAAAGATCTTCCATCCCCGAAATAATGGATATATGTTCATTAAAAAGATCATATCTAGAGTAATCAGATTCCAAATAATGCAAACTAAAATCCCACAGTTTCCTTATTTAATGGAAAACATTATTCACATAATAATTTTGTGTTTAAAAATTTTAAATAGAAATGAAAATTATCACAAAACATGTCTGCAAAAATGAAATACGATAAAATTTTCACAAACCCTAATGAGCCCAAGTCTTCCCAAGTTTATGGATTGTATCTAAAACCTCTAACCTAAGGCTTTGATACTACTTGAAAGATATGGAGTAATCCTTAAGCGCATCATGGAAGCATGGGGACCACATCATATATGATCGAGACTGACTAGTCGCACCAGCTTCTCAGTGTAGCAGAATTAAAAAAATCATTGATAAACCACATGATCTAAGAACACTTCTTGGATCATTTCATATAACCACATTATAGATAAAGTAATACCTCTTATAACGTGGTTGTGATCGAGCCTCAAATGGAACAGCCCTCCTGTCTCAAGTCTGATCCGTCGGAGAAGATGCTTGCGATCGTGGAGATGAGTCACGTGCTTCTCGTAGTCCAAGTTGATGATCCAAGAAATGGATCTCATGATCTCATGTCACAAGATCAAACACCTTCTTCACGAGCAAGATGCACCAAATAAGACGGAGACCCAAGAGCCATCGAAGTGGCAGCACAACAACGATGCGACGATGAAGGGAACCTTCTCTCTATGAGAAGAGTGGACGACCACTCAAGGAGAGGGAGAAGGGTTGACATGAAAATGAGAGAGAGAGAGAGAGAGAGAGAGATTTTGTCGAAGTTATCATCTGAAGAGCAAGTGGTGCCTTTTCTTATACAGGGTTTTAGGAGTCCATGGATGTCAATCCATGGACAACACAAAATCAATGTATGAGATTGATTTGTGTTGATTTCAATAGCCATGATTTTGTTGTCAAAAATACAATAATAATTAAGTTAAATTAAATTAATATATATTGATAAATCAATATAACTAATTTCAAAATTAAATCATTTAATATTGGATATAATTGAGGAAGAGATTCCCTCATTCCTAAAGGGGGACGACCACCAAGTCCCTTTAGAACAATGTGGTTATCCACCCTTTTGACTTAGAATGAGTCAATCTCATTCAAATTCATTAGATTACATTATCTCATGAAATTTCCAAGATTATCTCATAAAAATAATTCATAATTATCTTGTGAAGATTGCAATCATGCCATTGGAATTATGTGAAACACATTCACAATCCAAAATAAAATGTAATTATTTTTTCAATTAATCATCTAATGTGAATCCAATTCACATCAATAACTAATCAACAAATATAAATCACAATTATACTCTCTCTAATATATTATAAATCATATTTATAGTATATATGAATAATTAGATGGTGTTATCCATATTACTCATATTTATAATAATTAAATCACATTTAATTATATTGGATTATCATTCTCATGCATTCAAATAATATGAATCAAATTCATATTATTCAGGATAATTAAATCACATTTAATTATTCATTTTCAATACTTAGATATAATTCAACAATGGAATTATTCTTGACTCTTTTATGAATAATGCGCTTTCTCCGCATATACTTGGAGATAAGGACATGGCGATTGTGCCTTCCATGTATAGTGACTTGGATATTGAGATCTCATCTCAAATTCAGATCTCACGGACCTCTATAGATGCTTGATTTAATCAAGACCGCAAATCTAATCTTCTCATTGCATCTGAATCTCATTCATATCAATGTCCAACACTTGGACCAAGATCAGATTACTTCTCTATTGAGAGGAGTTGCTAAAGTCTAGACATGTTTCATCACTCACTCGTAATGGAGGCGTCATGATCATATAAACATTTATGATCACATCACTCTCATGTATTCCTAACACATATACATCCTTCATACTGGAAGACCTAAGATAAACCCAAAGATATAGATCAATTTTTCTGTGTTCTTTAGAGTTTCATAACCAAGTTTCTCATTCTTGGTCATTAGGAGTTGGTATTGATCATATACATTCCAAAAGAATATATCATACCTTCAGATTCTTGTCATACTTCTAAAGCACGGTGACCATGCATGGAATTTGATCGGTCATAATATCTCATGAGTGAGCTCATGTCTTCCAGTTCACAAGTGAACATGTATGATCCCTTTTGAGAGATTGTATTACTCATATGCACAACAACTCGCCAATGTATAGACCTTGGTTAGGTCATCAACCTATTGGTCTGCCAACTGTATGCACTCAGACATATAGCAATACATCTGTCTCCGATAAAAGTATGTGTGCTTATATTGTGATAGTATACAATATAGGACTTTGGTTATCTCGATCTCGTTAAGTCAACTATTTGACCTAACTAATCTGACACCTCCGAATCTCTATTCTCATGCAGAAGACCTGCATCAAGAGATCGATCAGATATCAACCTAATGAAAAAGGATTGACATCTCCTACTCATGCTGGAGATCATCTCTTAACAATCATTAGACGATGCTTAATGAGTCCTCAATATAACTCCTTAGATATTCATCCAAGCACCAACATCTATGATTCAATTATCGAATCAAGAACTGTATGGTTATTAAGATGGACATGGTACATAACCCTAATTGTACAGAGGGACCTTATAGTGCATTCATTCATTTAATTTCAGAAAGGGGGTGAAAGAATCAATAACTTTTAATCAAATATTACAATAACATTTATTATAAGTATAGTTCACAACGGTCTCACATGGCTAACAAGGATAAAGTTAAAAAGTGATATGATGTGCATATTAGATGCAAGAACTTTATCCTTGGACAAAAGTTATGGTTGTTTAATGCGAAGTTAAAAATTTTCCATGGGAAACTTAACTAAAAGTGAACATGTCCTTTCATTGTTAAGAAAGTACATGAGAATGATAGTGTAGAGATTTCAGAGCTTTAAAAGAATGCACCTTCCTTTCTGGTTAACTAGCAGTTACTTAACCATTTTGTATAGTCCAAGGAAAGGTTAACTCTTACTGAGATGATCGACTTCATGCCTATTGATTTAGTTGCAGACTACTTAGACAAGGCATGATCATCACAACAGATTCATATCAGAAGATTCATATTCATTCTGCTTCTATTCTTGTAAATTCCCTTTGCCTCTTATTATATTTCCTACCTATACTTAGCCTAAGTATAGTGGGGGGTTTTCCACACCTTCTCTTCTCTTTGGGTCTCTCCTTTGTATTCATCTCTATCTCTTAGTTTTTTTTCAAAACCTAAGTATAGTAACCTTCTTTGTAAACTCATTGTGACTCATTCTTTCTCATTCTTACACTATCTTATTCACTACTCAGTTCTTGTTGATTATTTTATGCTTAGTTGAGCTATGACTTTATATCACATTGTACTATGAGGACATAACAAAAGATAAGTACAAGGGGTCTACCGTGTATATTATATATATACTTTAGCCATATCTCATATTTTTCACATATTTTTCAAACTATTGGGATTATGGGTAGCATATTACATTTTTAAACTGAGTTTTGTATACAATATTTTGAAAAGATTTTTTGAAAAATCAAATAAGCAAAAGAAAAATCCAATCCTTAAACTAATTATTGTGTTACAAATAATTTACACTACTTATTATATATTAATATAATCCAAATATGGTATATTATTTTATTATTTATTTCTTAAGAAAAATAAAATAAAAATTAGAATAAAATTGTATATAAATAAATTAACATAAAACAAAATAAGCAAAAGAAAAGTAAAAAACAATTGTTTTACATTGTTATAATAAGTATTTAATTTTTATCTATGTACCTTTGATTTCTATGAGATCTACAAACTTTCATGTTTATGATTTTTTCTAATTTCTATTCTAACTAATTCTTTTAGAATAATATTTGAATTTCTGAATTATCTTAATTCCTCAAACGACCACGTTTCCTGTCTCATGGCACCACCTACATCCATTGCTGACCATCAGATGTATTCTCCTTTTTCATCTCATATGTATAATGGCGCTTAAAATGTGGTCGTTTGATTATCCTGATCAAGTCAATCCAAGCCTTAAACTAGTGCCTTGTTTATGAGAGTCAAATCCTAATCCAACAAGGGAGGAGTTGCCTTCAACCTCCATCCGTTGAGCCATCAAGAGACGTGACTCTTCGTTTCTCTCCAACTTCTCGCTATTTTCATAACTACTACTAGCAAATTCTTTCTCAACCATCATCGTTAGGTGCTACATCGATCAACCCTGATCTTTGCATGAACGAAAACTTCCCCTCATTCCTTCTCACTTCACTAAAAAATGGTGGTTAAAACCACCATTTTCAACCGCAGATCATAAACCACCTTCACCTCAAAACCCCTTCACCAGCGAACTTCCAAATCATCTGCCACTCCGTGTAATCCTTCCTAGACTCGTCCACATTCCAGTGATAGTGGAACTGTGGGTCTAAAGAGCAACGACCGAGGTGTATCACCGATGAGATCCTCAGCCAAAGTATGTCGTGCTTCAGTCATTTGCTTGGTTGATCGAGCTTCATTTCTTAGCTAGAGATATGGAGCAAAGATCGAAGTTTGAGGAACTCCAATTCAGGCTCATCTTCTCCGTGTACCTCTGATCTTCATAACTTTATATAAATAGATATATTTCTTTTTTGTATAATTCTTCTATTTTCATTACTAATTAGAACGATCCAAGATCAAAATCATATTTATTAGATTCATCACAATGGATCTTTAATACACGTGGAAGATCTCAACCTAAGTGACTCTCGTTCTATCACAACCCCCACCTATACCCTCTTCCTCCGTGAATTCCAGAGGAAACCCAATAGGGCTCCACCTTCTTCAGACTACCTAGCCCTTCATTTCTGCCTCACGCTTGCACTCACACACTCGATAAAGCTTTGGTTATACTTTCCAACGTCTGCAGATCAAAAGACCTTCAATGATCGAAAAAAATAATGGAGTTCCAATATGAATTATAATCCTGAATGCTTCTCCAATTTCGTCGACTGTTGGTTGCTCGCACATCATCACCGACATAGTACCATCTTCGCGGGCCTTCCAAGAGCACTCATTGATCTTCAGAACACCTCCTAGATCCTGGCAGAGGAACAAGGGGCTTGTTGGAGCTCTGCTCCTTCACAACTTTGTAAGAAGGAGGAGGAGAACCAACAACGTACAATTATCATTGATTAGAACAAATTAGGCGCGATCTGACAGCCTACAAAAAGCCACGTAGATCTATCGAGCCTGCAGACTTAGACACCGCCAGACCCCCCACCGAAGCATCATATCATGCCACGTGGCCCGAGCCACCCCTTTGATCCGTACCTAGACGCACATGCTTCCTTGCATGTGATTTTGGAGTAATTGTAGACGTATTCCTGTTGGTCATCTCAATTGCAAACATAACCCCAGTAGGGGGTATTTGATAAAATCCAAGGCCCGTTTTTATTAATTATGTATTAGTCCATTTAGGGACCTGTTTGTAAGACTTGTGCTTTGTTTTTAAGTTTTTATTACATTTATACCCTTGGATCAATTACGGAATATCTTTTCATATATAAATCCAAATGATGTGATTTTGGTCTCTTTTGAAAGTTCTTTTTATTGATATTATTGCTAATTTTGATTTAAAAAATCACATTTAAATTATTCCTCTTTCTAAGAGATTAATTTGTTCTTTAATTAAAATTGAAAAAAAAACTTTTGCAAGCAATTAAATCTGATTTGCTGTTGATTCTTAATGTCTTATTATTAGTTATTTTAATCATTATCATTAGGATAATTTAAGTGATTTAATTGCTTGCTAAATAGTTAATATTCATAATGACATTAAAGGCGCATATCTTGTTGAGTTGCATTTGGAACTTTAAATCACCATTCAACATGTTTCATCCCTTAATTAATATTGAATAAATTCATGGTTATTTTGTGATTAATTTAAGATTATCTATTGAGTGTCATATTGTCATTTGTTCATTATCATTTTCATGTAATTTAAGTGCATAAAAATGTGTTACAATCTTTATCTTGTTGTGATGTGTTCATCTGTTCAATCTAATTATCCTAGAAATTGCTACATTAAGTATTTGACATATAAAATTAATTACTTAATTGCTCGTGTCCTTGTGTTCTACCTTGGACTTCCCAAGATATAAATTAAATTCAAAATCCTCGTAGAGATCATTCATTCAATTCGGTATGACATGCTAAGTGCCTATGCTACAACAGATAAGTATTACTACATGCATTTTAGCGGTTCATCATATGCGAACCCTAATCAGGTCAGGTTTGACTTATTTGAATCCGAACGTCACAATATATTTGAAAATCCAAAAGACTCTTCTTATATCTTTTTATATATCTCTAACATATTATTATATATTATTAATCATTTGTTAATATATTCTTTTAATTAAAAAAATATTTGTAAATTTAAAATCAATAAAAAATATAAATAATTAAAATTAAAATAAAAGTCATGAAAATTTGAAAACCCACAAAAGACATAAAAACCTAATTGGATTGTGAAACCAGCCATTTTTTCTTGATTCCTTGAGTTTGGTTTCATTTTTGTAGTTTATCCATGTTTGCTCCTGTGGACGACACTCTACCAGCTTGCCTTATACACATTTCATGTAGAGTTAAATAAATTTCATAACTCACACACTTGCATGATCCCCTTATACATACACACATGTGGGTTTTGATTGAATGTTTGATCATGTTGATTTGGTTGATTGATATCCAAGTACTGAGAGAGGCATTGATACAACGATCGTTGGGTCTGACTTGTCTAATACCACTTGCCTTCCAAGATCCGGTGTTAGGAATTCACACATCGATCATTATCAGTTCTGCATCAACACCATCTTACATGTGGGGGAAGCTTTGAATATGGCTTGTCATATTTTAAAAAGAGTTTCCCTAAGGCATAAAGATAAGAGTACATTTGAACTTTGGATAAATATGAAACCAAGCCTGTGAATACAACAATTGTCATGAATTATTCAATAGTAATAACTTATAGGGTTTGTAATTAATAAATCTATTTGAGTGTTTCCTAAATATAAACTTGGCATAGAAATAGCTGTTCTAAACAATGTATACGCAAACATTTGCTTGACATGGATCATACTACGAAGATTTACTTGTCTATTATTTTTCTTTAACAAAATAATTATTTGAAATTATATATTTAGTTCTATATACCAACTACGCAAAACATAAAGAAGCCACTTTCAGTATATTTATATGGATATATCTACTTCTCTTTCTCTTTTTGTGCTTCTACTTAAGCTATTCACTATCTAGATTGCTTGGAGGGTTCTAAGGTATTTTACTAGCATGATGAATATTAAGATAACAACGACTTTTTAGATAAGTGGACCTTTTCATGTAAAGCTATTTGTATTGGATTAATAATTAACATCTTATTTGATCAAATTTTATTAACTAGATATATAACAATATACACGTCCATGGTTCATTAAGAAGTGCCAATCAGACTTTTTTTCCAGCTTGAATGGATATCTCATATTCTCTTTAATCCCTAGTTATTCACTTTCGTTAGTAACCATCAACTCTTCGTCTTCTGTATTTCATAAATTCCAAGTATTCTCCTAACGTAATTAAGAAAGAATGCGCATATTAATTTATATATATATATATATATATATATATATATATATTAGTAATACTAATGTTTAATTCACGGTGAAAACACTCAACATTGTTCTGGTTATATAAAAATATACTATATATCAACAAATGATAGAAAGTAAGTTGCCAAAATATCTTGTAACCTACGGATCCTTTGCTGATTAGAGGTATAGAATGGTTACTTGAGTGCGGGAATTATAATTTACTAAGATAATTGCTCTATAGAGAAAGGTTCATAGTAAAATTCTCTATCCCGATCTAAACTTTTTCATGAAATTTAAAGATATATAATAGACGAACATACCTATGATCTTCTTGCTCTCCATCATCTAGTTCTTTCGAAGGAGATGACAACTGATGGTTGCGGGTTTATCTATGGAATTGTCTCCTTCCATATGCTAATTTAAAATAGTGAGACTAAGAATCCCATCTTATTTAACCAAACATACACATATCCACTTTATTTTCTAACTCAACACGTTGAGAACACTCGCCGTGCACTAATTTCTTTTGCATGCAATAACTGTGAGAAATGATGGATAAGGATGCCTTTAACTCCTCTACATATACCCCCATCTTATTATATCCAATTAAAGTCGCCTTAACACCAAACACATATCTTTTAACTTATATGTATATTATCTATATATTTTTCCCACTTCCACGTGGCTTCCATCACATGATATCAACCATATATGCTTATTCTTATAGTTCATATGATAACATTATTAATTTTCTTAAATAAGGAATTATAATCATTTCCAAGTTGATGAGAACGCATGTATAATGTTTATATTTTTAATATTGTCATGTATGACATAACTCTTAGACATGTCATCTACTCTCCCAAGTTCATAGACCTCGACATTAATTTACCGAGAAAGTACTAATTTATATAAATATGGTGATTGCTTACCTTTCTATTCGCCTTTTATGTATGCTTCTATCATTATTCGTAACACAAGATCAACATAAAATCATGAAGTAATACAAATGTACGTATTACAGATATTCACCGTTTCAAGTTATCATAGAAGCAGAAGATCAGCATAAGAGAAAAAGAAATCGAGTATACCATAACCTGACCCGCCTCCTCCATTTTGAAGGGTGCAGTACGCTTCCTTTTTAGGCTATTTATTACATAAACAGTAGAAATAAACGCTTAGTTGCATTGCTCTTGGAAATTTGCAACTGTCATTACAAGAGTTAAAACAGTCTAATCCTTCATTATTCTTTTAAGATCGCATAACCTCTTTCTATTATATCCAATCCTTATATCAATTCATCTTGACCCTCTACAATCTGTTACTTTGGGTCAGTGATGCCAGAATTAGCATCATCCTCATTAACATCGTCCTTGGAAATAAGGAATTCAGAATACTAGATATAAAACACACCAATTTAGATAATCAACAAAAAGATCAATTTAATCTAATATATGCATGGACGGATGTAGAGGGGGCATGGAGGGGCACATGCCCCCTAGATTTTAAGATGCCATCTTTGTATTATTTATATAATATTATAATTATAATGTTATTTTGGTTTTCTTGTACTAAATGTATTTATAAACATAAAAATTGTAACTCCCTCCCTTAATTTGTATTTGCTTTATTATCTCTCTCTACAATTCTCTCCCACACCTCATCTGTTGAAATATCTTTCCATGCATATTTTCTTCTTCTACTCTGTCTTTCATTGTAGAATATCTCTCACCCAATCAGTCATGATTTAAAAAATCAGATTTGATTGGTTCATCAGACTGGTTGGATTGGATACCAAAGTCGATCTCATCAGTTCGATCAGTTACGTGGAAGCATAATTAGAAATTTTAGAAACTAGTTTGAATATTGATCATGTTCAATTGAAGTGGACTAGTTTGTCTCAAAATAAACTGGTACAAAGAATTTGTATATTATTAATTATCAACAATGATTCAACATGAATTTCCGTAGTGCTTTATGTAAGATTTGCATGATTTAGAATATAGGTTCCACCAATATGATGGTAAATTAAGCTCGATCCAATTTTTTGAGATTAATATAAATGTTGATGTCATGAATACTTAACCGGTTTAACCCAACAATCGAACTCGATTAAAGATCAAACCAATGACTAAATGGTTTACCCTCTGACCTGGATTTTAAAAATTGCATTCTCATCATTTCTCCATGCATTTCTCTTTCTCCCTCTCCCGCTCATATTTATCATTCTCTTTGATTCGTTGAGAAAAATGAGTCTTAACACAAAAGGTACTTTAATTTATGATTTTTTAATATTATCTCAATTTTGAATTATGCTCCATTTAGATGTTTGTGTAGAATTATTTTCCATAACTCTTTTAGATTATTTTTATATGAAAAAGTTTCAAAATCTTATTGCAATATATGGTTTGCCCAAATTTATAATGGATACGTATGTATCCAATGTTCAATCTTACAATTTTATAGATTTGTAACAAAGTTGAGATATTTCTTAAAAATGGAAGCAAAAATCCCTAACACGTGTCACGCTCATAAAAGGTTAAAAAACTTAATCAAATGAACATTTTTATCTTGCATTATAATTTCTACACATTTTACTTAGTAATGTTACAATCAACATATACATAAATGTTTTATTTTATGCCCCCTAACAAAAAGTTTCTGGCTCCGTCCCTGAATATATGTGTACTTCCTTGGAGAATCTACCTTCCATCTAAGACATCGTATAGACCATATAGCATCTTTATCAGAGATATATATCACGACGTTCAAGCCACAATAACATTTCGACTCAATTGATGGCTTCTCAGATAATTTAGATGATAAAGAATAATTCATATTGTGATACCTAAGAGAGTCATTTCAAACCAATCAAATAAATAGTTTTATCTCTTAATAATAAAAAATTGGTTTATGGCATCTTGTACTCTAGAAGACTATGGCAAGTACTTAGAAGTGGAATGTGAACGATGGAATATTTTGTATTAGAATTTAGGTGGAAAAGATGCTATATGCAGCAACATCATTGTAGTAGAATTAGGGATAAACGAATACAATATATTCGTATCCGTTCGTATTCGCATTCCTGAAATACAGGATGTAGATGTTATTTTCTCGTATATGACAAATACGAATGCGAATACAATTGTAATTATTCAACATTCGTCAAATACGGATACGAATATGAATATAATGTCCTCAATTTTGACGAATACAAATGTGAATACGAATGTTCAAAATTTCGAGGATACGAATATGAATATTCATTTTTTGAAGGATATAAACGAATGTTTAAATTTTAGATGATACCAATACTTACATGGTACACAAAAAATTAAGTTCGGTAAGCTTTCTTTTATTATTTAGTTATATCTTTACATTTTCTTGTATTATTTAGTTATTTTTATGCACACATTCATTATTAAAGTATTTAATATACTTTTTATATATTGGAAATTGGTATGGACCTAAAATGCCTATATCTTGGGTTACTTTTCTTGAAAAATTTCTAACAATAGGAATCTACTAAATCTACATGAAAAGATATAAGTGAATTAGTTGCACCATGAATGTACTTTTCAATACATGAGGTGAAGATATTCACAAACTCATGCAACACACGGGTTCACCACTAGTTAGTGTAATAATATATGGGAGGCAAGATATATCCAAATCATCAAGGATGAAAGTGAATTTGCATGCAAAAAAATAATGAGCATCGTCAGGTGATTCCCTTCAAGATTTGTATATAAGGGAGGCGGATATATCCAAATTAGCAAGGATGAAAGCAGAATTTGCATGCAAAAAAATGAAAGGGCGTTAGCATGATGCCCTTTAAGATATGTATAGATATATAAATATGTTGTTTGGTGTCCCACTGGCTTCTCCTTTCCCCAAGACCAAAGAAAATAATAATAAAGACATTAGCTTCTTCTTCTCCCTGAGATCAAAGAAAATAATAATAAAGGAAGATACTTATCTCACTACTAATCCAAACGAACCTAGAAACAATTGTAAAGAGAATAACTATTTCCCAGATGACATTACGTAGGACCTCCCAACTTGCTATTATAAATTCCTGTTCGGTACTTATATTTGAATTCATCGTAATGTCTCCAACTTTGATGCCATCACTCCTTTGGGAACAAACGAGGAAAAGACAAGATGGTGGGTTTATTTCTACGGTTCAACGAAAGTGAAGGAAATAAAATAAATGGAAATTCTTTTTATATTCAATTTTCATCAACTTAAACAAAAATGTAATGAAAAATAAATTTTGTATTTTTACTTTTACGGAAATAAAAGGAATACAAAACGCACTGACGAAGAATCAAAGAAAACAACTTTGAGGAAACAAAAATCAAATTATTCTTGTTATTTTCCATCATTTTCTCAAATAGTGGTAAAGTTGGAAAAGAAGAGAAAAGTTTTCGATTTCATTTTATCTTCAGTAGTGTTGTATTATGATATATCAATCAAAGAGCTTTCAGTTGCTATTTTTTAAATCATATTACGAACCTATCTCAAGAAATTGAAACTTAGATAAGTATTTTACCAGCATTTGTAGAAAAACACATTTCATTAGTTTTTCCATGCTTATTATTATGCATTGCTTTGAACAGAATACAACTTGTTTAAAATGAAATGAATGAACAAACAACTTATACAAATAAATATTTTTCTGAGGTTCCAAATATTTCATGGGTGTTCCTTATCCTGCTAATTTCCAACTATAGGTCACTGAGATTAAGGGAGAAATGTTCTCATCCTATCCCATGAAAAGTCAATTAAAGTATCATGAATCGAAAGAATCACTAACATTATAGTGCTAAGAGACTCTATTGGCACGATAACAATATTTTTCAATATTTTAGATCCATTATCATCTTCAAGACTTTGATAAAAAAAAAGTGCCACACGGGATAAACAAGTTGGTATTTAAAAGGGCGTATATTTATGAGAGGAAAGTTTTATTCTTAGGTAACTTGCTTAAGGTATATCCACGTCACCTAAATTTTCAGCAAAGATTCATTACAAAGAAATTACTATAGGGAAATAAGTAATTTAAATATATGTTATTGTTTCTTCCGATGTTAGATGCATAATTAACAACAAATATTATTTATTGTAAATTAGTTGGTGTCCTTATGATCAACAACTAAGGTTGTATTCATTGTTAAAGGTTCATATAACAAAGACTTGTCCATTGGTTTATTCATCATAATTTATATTAATAAATATTAAATTTAAAAATAATAAGAATAAAAAATTCAAGGAATAATCATTGTTATGCGATTACTCGATAGGAATTTAACAATGAATATAATATTTATTGTGAACGTAAAGAATCAATCAACTCATAATATTCATTATTATATATAACTATAGAAAATATGGTAATGAATTTAGATTATTCATTGCCTTAGATTAAAATTGTTGTGGTGATTACTGTAAAGATCTAAATGATACCACTCTCATAAGCATGCCATGGCTGAGACAAATGATCGTTTTTGGTACAAACCTCGATTTAAAACCTTATCGGTAGTTTACTAAAAATATAGTTGCGTGTAAAATTGAATAATTCCTCCAAATATCTAAAAACGGAGCAATAACTCAAGATTATACAAATGTGTGTGACATTTTCAATGAGCACATGATCGAGTAGACTTCTGACAAGGGCATTGTCTCAACCATTCATCAAGATCAATAAGACTGGCATATCTTCATAATAAGTATATTATTTCCTCTTTTAAATAGTGTCGTGAAGCAATTGTAAATTTCATTGATGATAATAATCTTACAAATAAAGATGGCATGATTCTTCTTATGGAACACTTTTTTTCATGTATTAGTCCCGTCTTGCAGTACAAACTTACAAATCTATGTGTAATTTTTACCACTTATAATTTAGTCAATAAGGACATTACATTACAACTATACAGAATTAAAACTTCATATGTAACTTTCACAACTTTTAATTTATGGGGAAATTTGTAAATAAAACTCATAACAAGTAGAGTATTCAGCTACTTATATGTTTTCTATACACAATAATGATAGAAACCTACAACTCAATGTGCAACCTCTATAACTTTTAATATGCACAATTACAATTTTGTAAATGAAACTTACAATATGTATTTATTAGCTTATAAATTCACAGTAAATGTAAACGGTAGGACTTTGTAAATGAACATTAACATTGTAATTTATATATCGATGTTCTTCAATATCAAATTGAGGAATCTTTTTAATGGGGATAAATTAGAATTGAGTCAGGAAAACCAAAATATACAAAAAAGGTACAAAATTGGCATAAACAGGTCTTGAATTCATATTTTACTTATTACACATGATGATTTGGGAAACTTGCAATGAATATGCATCAATTAAAGGATTGATTTTGATCACAAAAACTCAATTGAATGGATTGTATATGATGCACCTTAAGAAGCCAATGAGCTTTATTCTCATGGGAAATAACTATATGTAGGTTCCTAATGTATGTGTTGGTGTGTGTGTACTTGTGCATATGCATGTATGTGCCTCCCATGAGATCCAACCTTGTGCAATGATCACCACCCTCGCGCGGTAGCTAGTACGTAATGTCACATGCTTAAGTTCCCAAACCAATCTCAAGAAATACTTGCTCCGAATACTTGTTGGGATCAAGCCTAAACGATTAAATGAGAATGGGTCCAATCAAACACCACACAAATAAATGATTAAAGAAGAAAAATACGCACAATTGCACATGATAGGGCATTTCTAGTGGTTCGACAATGTGTGTACTCCACTAGGTCATACCACTCTGTCTATTCTTTCTTGAATGATTTGAAGTAAAATATGTGGTAGCCTCAAAGCCTTATTTATGCTATCATAAAAAAATATCAATGGTATTCAACGATCTCCACCATTAACTTTCAATCAATTAAGATGCAAGATGAGGATCGATCATTTCAATTATCCTCCACATTAGCTCCCAATCAATGAAATTGCAAGAGAAAAATCAAGCATCTCTATCCAACTCATCAACTCAGCTAATCAGAATGCAAGAGGAATATCATGCATCTCAACCAATCCAGTGATAGGTGAGGGATCACCCAAATTAACAATCTCCCCTGTCGGATCTCAATAAATTAATCTTCAAATTATAAGTCCAACATTGACAACCATTCAAAATACTTAAGTCCGAGTTGTCAAGTTATAATCCCCATCACTTATAAACACTCTCATATTTCGCGAGTACTAGATGCCAGACTATGTTGGAGTAGTGAAACTACTCTGATGATATTTTATGTTTTGAGCATAGGTCTTTAGGTCGTTGTCGAGGAAAACAAACAATAATAATATCAAATGAAATCCATCTGAGAGTGGAAAGGAGTACCTAAGATGTAAACCTACAACTACAAAGAGATATGAGAAAAATGTTGCCCGAAGTGTGCAATTGCCACTACTACTAGGAATAAGTATAACCAATATAACAAGGAGGATGTTCTGAGTATAGATGGAGGAGGTTTGTAGCACCTCACGCATAGTCCTACATCTAAAATTTGCAAAGTTTACAAGAGGATTATAAAAGTGTGGGATTATTACTTGACGACTTTGCTTAAACATCTTGAATGGTTGTATATAGGTCTAGCTAGACATGAATCTAATAAGTTGTATATAGGGTTGTATATAGATCTTCCACAAAAATCGAAATCCACACCATTGCAATTGTAGATTTAAGATAGGCAAGAAGAATATGTATATTTTTAGTAAGTCAAGATTCAAGAAATTAAAAGGCGTACTTCCCTCTTTAAACGATTTACAATTGAATTGAATTATGTTTAATGTCATGCTATGAATTTTCACGAGAAATAATTTCCCCAACCTAAGAAAATGGGCGTAGCTATGCTGATTAAGAACTCTTTGGTTCAGTATATGGTCTATGCTGCAACTTTTGATGGTCATGTCAGTCAGGAATTGGTAAAAGAAGTTTGCTTATGTAGCTACCTGTCATGATAATATATAATATTTTAGCAATAAAACAACTACATTAGAGCTCTAATTAGACACGAAACTATAATTGTCATCTTGGTAGGCTAAATAGAATAGAAAGACATACTTTTTTGTTATTGGTAGAGATTTTTTACTTAAAATAGTTTACATGTCTAGTTATCCCTTTCTCTTATCCCTCTATTATCTCTCCTTATCTCTTTCTCTTATCCCTCCGTCGAACGGCCCTTTAAAATGCAGAAGGAATAATTGACATTACTTAAAAAAAGCGGCTTTAGTTATTGGTATATAGTTTTCTAGTGACTATTCATTATCATGCAACTCTATCTACTATTTCTTTAAAGAACAACTTCTATAATGCAACTATGAATCCGTGCAGAATATTCGATGCTGATTATTGAAACCAGGACAAATTCAACAAAGCGTATGGAATCTATAGACCCAATTCTGATGAATTAAATAAAGGAATCTCTTGTACCTTTAACTTAATTACCTGCTCTTACTCTTAGGAAAAGTTGAAGAAAAAACTATTTAAATAGATAAATATAATCTGGCCTTAAAAGGCCAAATAATTCCTTCTGTACATGGACGAAAGAATATAAGAAGCGATTGGAAGTCGAAAAAGAGATCCCAAGATGAAAGGTTAAAATGTATATCCAAATGTTGATATGCATTAACTCCTGACCATCCCTATATTGAAAAACCACGTATGCACATTCTCCTAGCGTACCATAATCCAACAAGATAGGGGTCTCGTTGCCCGATCAGCAAGCTCGATGAGTGATTTTATTTTATATTCGGGTATATAGATCCGTTTGTTTTATGGGATCCATCTTTACGGGAGTAGTATATAAACTCCCTTAAGATTAGGCCTCTCCATAACCTCTATATTTCCTTCCTCTCCACACAGTGAAAATCAATTGCCGCCGTCCAAGGACGTATCACAAATACAAGTGTTTGCATCTTGCTTACTTGATCTTGTTTGTTTGTGTGTCGTCGTCGTGCTTGATAATGCCTAACGATACCCAATGCACTGATACTAGTTCATATATCGAAACTGTAGTGACAACCCTCAAATGACTCCATTATAAATCTTTTTATTTGGTATCAATAAGATCTTCAAACCTTCTGACCTCCAAACCTTCATATATATATATATATATATATATATATATATTTCAAATGAGACATGGTCCTTCCATCCATATGGAAGGCCAACGATCCTGTGCGTCCATAATTGATCAGATGGTTGTTATTAAAGGCATGTTATTTTTATTATTTAATTAATCAAAAACCCATTTTGGTCATTATGCATTATCTAAATATAGTATGCAGCATCCCAAAATATCTCCTCATTAATCTCTATCCCACTCTTTCCAAAAATCTCATACGTATACCTAAAATATATCATTAACCTCTTTCCTAATCTCACAAACACGGCGGCGGCGCATGAGAGGAGGTGACGACGGTGGGAGGAAGAGGATCACGTCGAGCTTTGCACGTCTCTCCGTCGTCTTCGTCGTGGGAGGAAGAGGATCACGTCGGGCTACGCGTGTCTCTCCGCCATCGTCCGTCTTCGTCGTGCGCACATCGGAGATCTTGTCTCCATCGTCATCACAGGTATCGTCAACCTCCTCGCCGCCTCCATCTTCATCTTCACCGCCGACTATGAAGATGACGATCGAATAATCCTTGAAGTAATTTTTAGCATCTGCACTGCCTGCATCCCCACGAAGCCATGGTTCATCATCGCCCTCCGAGATCTCCTCCATCGACCCGTCAGACACCCCCGTCTCCTCCGCGTAATGGCCTCTTCCACCGCCTCATTGGATATAAAAGATCGTATTGATCGAGACGTTCAAAGGAGCGAGATGTTTGCGAATTCGTGCTGGGGGGATTTGGGGATATAGAGTTGCAAGAGAGAAACTATAACGCACTGTTTCTTTTTATTTCATTTAAACCATCAACACATGATATTTATATGGTGCATGGTTAAAAGAATCCATGATCTATTTACCCAAGCATAATGCATCAAAACAGGAAGACGGTAGGATTAGCTGGGTTCTCTGAAACATAGATAATTATTTTCTTTCAGTATTTTACTTGTTTGTTGCCCTCAAATTTGTATGTCACGGTCCTTGGTTTTGAGTTCATGCAATTTTTAGCACTAACGTGCAGGACGTGTACTTTGATGATGAGTTGGCTAAGGTTGTTATCTCATCACTACATTTAGCATCATGCGTGGCCTCGTCGGCAAGTAAGAAGTTGATGGCGCATGTAATTCCCAGGGAATGATGTTGCGGCTCTTCGGGAAGACCTTCAAGCAAACGACGACGGCAACACGTAGATCAGATGACGATAAGTGTACACGGTGCTACAACCAGTCCTGGATGAAGAATGATTCGCAGTTTGATACAATATTGATGTGTACTATACAATATTAGCCTGTATTATACAATTTTGATATGTATTATACAAATTTGTGATGTATTTTTACAAATCAAATGGTTGCGAATGAAAATTATATTTTTTTATAGATCTTGTATATGTTAATGTGCAATACACTTTTGGATGTGCATTATACATTTTAGATGTGTTTTATACAAATTTGATTTGTATATTTGCATCATTTAAGCGTGAATTACTACGACAATTTTTATAAAAAAAACTATACAAATTTTATTATACAAAGAACCATACAATCATTACAAAGAACCACACATTAATTACTAATATGAATTGTATTTTACAAAGAACCATGCAAAATTTACAAATGACGGACGACTTTTTCAATGAACATTGGATTCTACAAAAAACATGCAGTCATTACAAAAGGAGCCTTAAATTCTACAAAAAAATGCGTGAGGATACAAAAATACACCCTAGAAAATATCGTCGAGCAAAAAATTGGATTTTTTTTAAATATGGTATTACGAAAAATACCAAAAATAAAAGTAGCTAAATTTAGTATTTCGGAATATTAATTAGAGTGCATAATTAATGCAAAAGTTGGTGACCAAAATGCCCTTTTGAGCATCAAAATTGAAGGTGCAGTTGGATTTGAATCCGATGGCCCAGATCGTTGGCCTTCCTTAGAGATGGAAGGACCATGTCTCATTTGAAAGGCCCCCTATATATATATATATATATATATATATATATATCGATTTTAAGTCCAAAATTATTATCAAGATACCAATGTGATCCCGAGTTTGTCCTTAACCCTAGTTCTCAACATGAATGGAGGAAAATGCCCTTGAAGACTAACTCGGTGCGTTAGACTGAAGATGTTGTCGATGTGCAGTTATTTCTCTAACGATTAAAGAACGACCACCAGTTAATCGTTGATACATCATTCCATCCTAAAATAAAGCTTGAAAAGAAGGGAATGCAAAGAAGGGATTTTTACAACATAACTCCTGTATTTTTGTTCACCTTACACCACGACCATGTAATTTTCGAATTCACATATCAACTACTTTAATCTAACTCTAACTCTGGTTCACATTCATGCACCTATCTCATCAATGATGCCAATAGATACAGATATATTTCCATCAGATTCTTGGCCATATCAAATTCATGTAGGTTTTGACATCATATATGTTTTAAAATGGATCCATACTCGCATATTATTTTGATATCCACATATATCAGTATTTATAAAGGGGAAATGGGGTTGTCCCCTTGAGGAGCTAACTTGACTCCCATACCCCATTTTCTAATTTCATTTTTATTAAAAAATGAGTAATGATTTTTCATTATTATATCCCTTTATTATGTCAATCAAGTTTTGTCCGAAACAGAGACTCCCACGGCTTCCACCCAAACAATCTTTTTTTAATGATCGTATAATTGTTAAAATCAACCCCATCTTGATGGAGGCCGTAGAAGTCCATGTTTCGCACGAAACTTAAACGGCATAATATAGAGGTATAGTTGTGAAAATCTACGAAAGCATTTAAAAAAATAAAAAAGAAAAAATAGGTCGGGAGAGCCAAGTTAGATCCCTCCAAAGGACAACCGCTTTTAACCCATTTATAATTATGTTGTAGTGTACACATATTATTTTTTATTTGTTTGCAATTATATGTCACAACATTTTTTTGTCGGATTTCACTATATTTGATATAATTGCTATGAAATAAATATTTTTTATAATCCGTATCATAGGCAGGCTATCAGAATGCATAGCATATTTAAGTTAATCTATAAAATTTATATATTATTGCGGTTTTACGTCCATGTCCATTTTATATATGCAACCACCTTTGTCGGTATGATAACTCATTTTTTTATATTTGCCAACATATATGTCTGTATATGTATTCGTATTTAATTAAACAAGTAAGGATGTAACTGCCATATATCCATATTCGATCATTTGTATCCTTACCTATAATCAATATTGTGTATCGTTGACTTCAAGGACTAAAAAGAAATAAAATTGAAAAAGAAGATATCATTAGAAAACAAATATGTTTGTGTTTTTCTCCATAGAAAATGGCTTAAATATTTACTAAGATGATTTTGTAAACATAATTTTCAGGGGCTTTTGTGTAATAGTGCAAGTTTGGTACTTATTTTAGAATAATGAAATGTTCTTTGCGCTTGTCTAATTTTCTACCAAGATGACTTTACATGGCACGCTTACGTGACACCTCCGAATATAATAATGTATATATCTTTATTATGATTTTGATTTTGACATGGAAAATATTCTATCTGAATCTGAAATTTCAATTCAGTCAATGTTACAGCTAATAACGGAAGAAATTTTCTGACTTCGTCAAGTTAGATAAAGAATCTTTTTAAAAAAAACAGAAGTTATTAAAAAAGCTTCATACGCCCTTTGCAGTTTATGAGGGGCTGCTGTATGAGTAGTAACAAGATCGCTTCAAATTTGTAATTGCAATTGAGGTTTTCACTTCGTATAAATAAAAGTTAGGTTATTGGAGAATCGGTGCAAAAGCACGAGAATTTCACTTTAAAAGCTAAAGTGGTTGTTGATATCTACAACCTTACATGATTTAACTATTAAAATTTTGCAAATATAATCAACTCACATGGAAGTTGACGTATGCAAATTGGAAGAAATATATGCAAGGATGTATCTTCAACTCCTGATCGTCTAAATGAATTTTAAGAAATTATCAGTTATCTTTCTAACGTGGGAATAAAAATTGAAGATGAAGTTCTAAGCCTCCTACTACGCTCTACTCTTCCAGATAGTTGGGAAACATTTCAAATCTCTTTTATAAACTCCACACCTAATGAAGTTGTTTCCTTGGAGGCCTTTAAGGCTGGAGTTTTAAACGAATAGATGAGAAGAGAATCTCAAGGCTCCGCATCACAGTCGGAAGTTTTGGTCACAGAAAATAAGGAGAGAACTAAATTCAGGAATGCTAAAGGAATATATCAAAGCGGAAGCAAGTCGAGATCAAATACAAAGATTTGGAATGTCATCATTGCAGGAAAGAAGGCCACATCAAGAAATACTATTATCAACTCAAAAAGAGAAAAGAAAGGGAAAACAAGAGAAAAATGATAAGGATGAAAAATGTTGTTATTGCTGATGAGCGTGATTTTCTCATAGTGTCCCAGATGGATATAGTAAATGTTTCTAGATATAATATATGTTGGCTCATCGATAGCGGTTCAGCTCTTTGTGTAACCTCCAACAGGGAGTTTTTCACATTTTATTCTTCTGATGATTTTGGCACTCTTAGAATGGATCCTTGTCTATAGCTGTTCGTAAGGGTAAAGTCATTCTGCAGAATGCTACCGAAGTTCCTTTGAAGTTAGAAGATGTGAGGCATGCTCTTGATATGCATCTGAACCTGGTATCCACGGGAAAACTTGATGACTTGGGTTATTTCAGTACATTTGACGGTGGACAATGGAAACTTGCCAAGGGTGCTTCCCTTGTAGCTCAAGGGAAGAAGTGCATCAATAATCTATATGTTGTGCAGGCATAAATTACCAAGTTTATAGTAAATGCAATGCACGATGACCATTCAATTGAGCTATGGCATAGGAGGCTCAACCATATGAGCGAGAAGGGATTATACACCCTGATTAGGAGGAATTTTCCTTCAAGCATAAAGAAAGAAAAGATGGAGCGATGCACGCATTGCTTAGTTAGAAAGCAACCAAGAGTTACATTTAAAAGTAACTCAACCTCCAGGAAGGCACAAGTACTAGAGTTGATTCACACAGGTTTATGTGGTCCTCTGAAGGTTAGCTCTCTTGGTGATGTACTTTATTGTATCACCTTTATCGATGATTTTTCAGGAAGCTATGGGTCTATACCATAAAGATGAAGGATCAGGTTCTTAGTGTGTTCAAGGACTTTCATGCACTTGTAGAGAGGCAAGCATGAAAGAAGTTGAGGTGTATACAGAACGATCGATAATGGTGGATAGTATGTGGTACCATTTCACATGTATTGTCTATCTCATGGAACTAGGCATCAGAAGACTCCACCAAAAACTCCTCAGTTGAATGGTGTTGCTGAGAGGATGAACATAACTCTCATGGAGAGAGTCAGGTGCCTATACTTTCTTAGGCAAAGCTACCCAATTCCTTTTGTGGTGAAGCCTTGAGCATTGTTGTTCATGTAATCAATTGATATCCTCGATAGAGTCTGGTATGGAAGAGATGTTTCCTTTGAGCACTTAAACGTGCTTGGTTGCAGAGCCTTCATGCACATTAGTCGAAACACCCTCTAGTGAGGGTCTAATGTATTCTCACAAGGCAAGAACACATACAGTTGTTGTGGTGATCGCTCACGAGAGGCGAAATTGAGAAACAATTAACCCACAATAGAACAATAATGCAATGCAATGTGAATGTGGAATTGAAATCTAAACAAAAGATGTGTATATGTGTAAGTATGTAGAGTGTCGATTTCAGAGAGAAAACTTGTCTTTTTATTATATTTTTGTGGGTTTTTATTTTCTTATTTTTATGCATTTTTAATGTTATATATTTTTAAATTTTATAATTTCTATATTTTCTGATTTTTAGCTTCTTTTCTTTTTTAAAAGATAACATATCTATATATGTAATAATATGTACAATATAGGTATTATATATAATATATATAGTAAGTATAGACAAGATCAAAAAATATCATAAGTACAATCCTTTTTATTTTTTGATATTTTAAAATATATTTTAGGTATTTTTAAAATACTAATGTTCTTAAAAATAATATAAGTATATATAACTATATATATGGAATACAAGCTTTTATATTTATTAATATAGCTATAAATACTCAAAACTGATAAAAAAATATTTTTATATTTCATCTATTTTTGGAATTTTCTCACAATTTTTGCTATTTTTTGTATTTTTAATTGATAAAAATGTCAAATCAGTAACTAATAGTACTAGGTCGATTTTTTTGGAATTAAAAATAGATAAATATCTCCAAAACATCCAAAAGCATTTTTCATATATAATATATAATATAATCAAAGCTAAAAATAGAAATAAATATTTTTTAGGTTACAAATAAGTTTTAATGATTTTTATAAGGATTTTGGAGCTTTTTAATTTGTAGTATTTTTCTTTTTTATTGTTAGTGATTTTTGGTTTGCGCTTGTAAAATACAGTAACAAATAATATCTAATTTATTGTGAAATTTTTAGAAATGATTTTAGATATTTTTTGTATTTGTAAATGCAAATAGATAATAAACACTATGCTCTTTACTTTTAATAAAATAGAAAAATAGAGTAAAATATATTAATAAAAAAGCATATGGTAGAATAAAATTTATGGCATCTAACCTAATTTTTCTAGAATTTCTAGAGCGTAAATGATATTTTGTAAAAATAAAAATCAACAAAAATAAAATACACCTTAATGCAATTTACTGAAAGTATTTCTTTATTTCTGAACCCATAAAGAAGTCTAAGGTTATACATGCAAAAAGCTTAGATATATTTAATTAAATATGCCAAATATGGTATTTTTGTAATTATAAAAAGTGTAAGGCTTGCAATTTTTCTGAAAAGTATTACACTAGATAACAAAATTTATGGACTGATTTGAAATACAAAAATCTGGAGGGCTTAGTTGCAAAATGTCCAAATCCCTCAAGCATATAGCCATGTGAAGTGACGTGGACTGTACCTAATGAAAAATATAAAGAGTTGACAAGAAAAATCAATAAATGTTTTCTTGATTTTTGTGGGGATCGAACTGCTAAGGAGCAATGGGAATATACCACAAGAATTGACAAGAAAAATCAATCAATGCTTTTGTGTTTTTAAATGGATTGTTGATTTTTGTGGGTTTTTAAATTATTTGTTTTTTAGATTTTTAAATTACGATTTTTATTTTATTTTTAATTTTTACATATTATATTAGCCTTTGTTAGTCATCCTCTCGATTTTTATATTTCCTTATTTCTAATTTTCTTTTTGATATATGTAATATGTAAATATAAGGATGTATAAATACTATATATAATATGATAGATAACTAGGATATACAAATATAAAATATAGATAAAAATTAAAAAACACCATAAGTATAGTCTTTTTTTTAAGAGTTTTTAAACATATATATGATATTTTTAATTAATTATAACATTATTTATAATATAAGTATACATACCTATATATAATATAGGCTAACAAATATATAGCTATAAATACTCAAAACGGGTTAAATAAAACATTTTTTTATTTTTTTAATGTTTTTCTCTATTTTTGGAATTTCTCTTATAACTTTTGCTATTTTTTGAATTTTTAATTGAATAAAAATGGCAAAATAATAAGTAATAATAATAGGATGGATTGTTTTGGAATTTAAAAATAGGTAAATACCTCAAATTTTTCAAAAATATTTTTAATATATAATATCAATAAGATACAAAAATGGAATATGAAAATTTTGGATTTTTCAATAATTTTTAATATTTTTATAAGGTTATTAGAGTTTTTTAATTTTTGGTGTTTTTCTTTTGATCTTTCAGTGGTTTTTGGTTTTTAGTTGTAAAATACAATAATAAAGATATTGTCTTTTTCAGTAAATTTTCACAACAATTTTTATAATTTTTGTATTTTTCAACGTAAATAAGTAATAAATACAATGTTTTTAATTTTTTAAATATAGGAAAATAATTTTAATTACATCACAAAAAATATATGTGATTTTAATAAGAGTTCATGCACTTAAAATAATTTTCCTACATTTTTTCGATGTAAAATGATATTTGTTTATAATCAAATACTAGAAATGAAAATTAATATGCCGATAGGAACATAAACATAATTTTAAAAACATAATTTGCATTATTAGAACATATATCCAAAGTTTAAGGGTATATATGCTAATCATAGAGATGTTTAATAATAACGTACTGGCAGGGGTATAAATGTAGTTTCTAGAAACCTTCATGGATTATTTGTAATTTTACCATAAAATTTTACACCTAATTAAAATTTTCACGTACTAAATAATAACAAAACTGTAAGGGGTCCTTTGCAAAATATCTAAGCACCTCACGCATATAGGCACGTGAGGTGATGCAGACATGACCTAGAAACAAATAAAATAAGTAGGGGATTGTTCTTCAAATAATACAAAAAGTTTTAAACTACAAATAAAATTTCATGGACTGAAATGAAAATACAAAATGCTAAGGGGGTCGGATGGTTGATGTGATTCTACTTGACATGTGTCAGCTCCTCGGTGCTTGGTGACGGTTCACGGATGAGCGATTGGATTAGATCCCCGCTGGAGATCGGACGGTGGAAGCGCAACACGATCTGATGGTTGGTGTTCAATCTGGAGTGAAGGGAGCATCGTATGGTTGTTGATCTTCTTAAAGAACATGGAAGAACATCTCCAAAGGAGAGCTTCGATATACGGCTTCTTCCTCCTTCAGGCTCCTCAGGTGCTGCTTTAAGGCTCAAATCGTCCCTCGCGGTAGTCCACAGCTACTGATGGCTTCAAAAGGCTCCAAATAACACATATGGGGTCCCGAAAGATCAGAATGTCCAAGGCATCTAGGGAACAAGGTCCAGCTTCAAAATTGCCTTCTCAAAGGCCTTTGACCTTCTCGTCTTTCACAGGAAGCTCAAGAAAAAAAGACAGGTCTAGGGGGACTGTTTGGGAGGAAATGGAATGAGATGGGGTCTAGGCAGTGCTCTCCGATGAGAAGTGATGAATCCCCATTCATCACTCTTTATTCCTTTATTTTAGCTAGGAATCTTGGCAAAATACCATGTAATTAGTTGTAAATATAATAGAATATCAAAATGCATGCTTCATATAAATAGCCATAATTAGCATGTTTTTGCACAAAAATAAAGGAATAAAGAAATAATAAAAAAAGGGAAATATTTAGAATAAATATTGAGTGACCTGAACCCAAGGGAGGGCTCAACATGGGCCTGACCGCAAAAATAAAACAAGTAGAGAGAGATAGGGTAACTCGGCCTTGTACATAAACCCCCTCTTAGTGTATATATTTTATTTTCATCAAAAAAATATTTATCTGTCCCTCATAAAGTGTATATATTTATAAAAATAAAAGTAAAATAAGAAAAATGAAAATAAAACAAAAATAAATTCTCTCTCTTCCTCTTGTATATACCATGTATATATGTACCTGTATATATTTATTTTACCCTTGTAAATACATCATAAAAATTAAATAAAAATTATTTTAAATCCCATATTATATGTTGTAAATAAATAAAATATAAAATAGGGATAATTGTACAAAAATAAACAAATAAAAATAAAAATAAAAAATACATATGTACATATACCTTAATATAATACAATACTATGTATATACATTAATTTATTTTTCAAAAAAATAAATAAAAATCATTAAAAAATACTTTGAAAAATAATAAACCATTTTCATGTTGAAACTTTTTCGAAATAAATCATTTACTATTTTAAAATGAATTTACAAATAATTAATAAAAGGAATAATCCTATTGGCCCACGGGGGATTGTTGACCCGGTCAACTCTCCCCTTAGGACCACTTCTAGGAGGATCTTCGCGCCGACCCGACTTCTCCGAATTATTGCGCCCTGATCCGATCATTATCTTCTCAAACCCCGAGCCCCGATTATCCACGATACATCCCTGATCCACGCCCGACCATCTTTTTAGGGTCCGAGCTTTGGATTACGCGCCCGACTCCCTTCTTGCCGGACCCCTGCCACTATAAAGCTTCGCCTCCTTCAGTCATTTCACGCACCTTTGGCTTTCGTCTTCGACTCCCAGGACCTCCATCTTCATCCTTGAGTAACAACGAGTGGTTGAGTGTGTTGCAGCGAGGATTTGGAGGCTTTTGCCTTAGGTCCAGCGACCATCATCGTCGAGCTCCACCGCCGGCGTAGCCCGAGCCTCTGGAGGCGATGCTCCATCGAGGCGAAGATCGTCAGAGATCCGGCATCTCCTCCACAGTCGACTCCGATCATCAAGTACTTCCCTTAGGTTCCATATTGTCATTTAGATTCGATTCTTCCATTGTCGCTCCGCCAGCTCCGCCCCTGTGGCCGGAGTCCCGTCACTTCACCTCATCCGTATCGATAGATCCCTCGACCCATCGTCACCTTCCTTCCACAATCTGATCACCTCGATCTTGGCTATCCGAGCCAAGATTAGGTCTGGTTCCTTCCGCCGCCTCCACTGAAACCCCCCTTCGCCTATCCATGCCGCTTACCTTTACTGTTGGTTCAATAACCCATGCCGGGAGACTTCCTCCGAGCACGAGCTCTCTTCTACAGGTGAATAAGCACGAGATACCTCCCTCAGTTGCATCGTCCACACCTCGCCGAAGCCGCCCAGGTCCCTCCTCCTTCACCGGAGGATCTGATCGTTGGAAGCTTCATCGGTCACCACCACTAGACGCGGAGCGATGAGGCGCGTCAAATCCCCCTTGCTGATCATCCATCAGACGCGCACTGCCACTCCAGCTCGCCGGCGAAGTTCATCCAGGAGGTGTTCTTCCAGACACCTTATCCACCGTCGGATTGCACCTCACCTCCAGTTATCATCCGAGCCGTCCGTGCGCTGCTCTTGTCAGGACGTTAGAAACCAGATCTAACGGCCACGTGCACCCCACGTTCGACACCTAGTCAGCACCGTTGGATCTTCCAGGAGGCGTCATCACAGCCGTACGCCATCCGCCATTCACCGCCCGACGCCTGGCCCTCGCGTACCCCGCACGCACTTTGGCTGGGTAACTTGCGCCCGACCCCCTACATTTTATTTTAGTTTTTATTTAGTCTGTTAAATAAACTTGTACACTTGGATAATTTACCTATCTGGACCTGTAATTTCTTATATTTGCATTTTCGTCCCTACTTTGTGGAGACACGTGCTTCGACAGGTGATTTTGTGGGCTTTTTGCATATTCAGGGCTGGGTTGTTATGACCGTTATGGAATGAATGATATGTTTTGAGAATTACATATATACCCCTGTGCGTACAGTATTTGAACATGTGTGGAAATTAATGTAAATTTTACACTGATGCCCTTATAGTTGTTGCATGTGTTTCTTTTTAGCCCTTCGAACTTGTTTGTATTACATATAGGTCCCTGTGTGCTATATCTTATAATGGTTGAATAAAATATCAAATCAACTCAAAATTTGGTGAAATTTGGAAACGTGGCTCCTGCCACTGTGTAAAAATTTTGCTATTTTTTTGGGACATTTTTGAGTTGTTTTTTATTTTTAAAAATTCAAAAATTTTTTGTCACACTTTGAATTATAAAATCAACTAAAAATATAAAACTCATCTAAAAATACAAAAAAATTAGGTACTGTTTATTTTGTTGTTTACTTGCTTCAATCCAATTTTGGCTTGATTTGGATTTATAAAACACCTAAAAATTACAAAACCCTAAAAACATTATAAAAATCATTAAAAACTCTATAAAATTCAAAAAAATGGAATTTTTGTTCCTGTAGCTTAGTTTTCATCTTTAGATTTCATAAAAATCATCTCCAGATTTTATTAGGCTAATTACATAATTTTAAATAGCCTTTCAAATCTGGATGCACATTTATTCTGATTTTCAGCCTTTTTCCTATTTTTATAAAATGAAGTAAAAATCACAAAATTCTGAGAAAATTACCAAAATCATTTAAAAAAAATATAAGACCCAAAAATATTTTTATGAAAATTTTTGGAGTTGTTTTGTGGTGTTTAATAATTCATTGATTGTGCCTTTTTCTTGCTTTTTCCCTTGTTTCTTTATAATTTAAAATACAAAAAAATTAAAAATACATAAAATCCACCAAAAATATATTTTCTTATTTTATTCATTTTCTGACTACTTTGTAGGGCACTTAGCCAATCCATGCTCCTTGAGTTCGACCCTGGTCGCTATACCAGGTTTAATAAATAGCAAGACAACTATTCAGCTTTTTTATTGATTATTCTTATTTGGTGGTCTCTTTTTCTTGTTGAGTCCGATCTGCGAGATCCGAGTCGCAACGACCCTTGATTGATTTTTCCCTTACCCGGGTTTTGTGGGTTTTTCGGCTCATCAGAATGGCGTCGTTGTTGGGGAGCACGACTTAGTAGTCGTTTTTTATTTTTCGCGGTTTTCTTTTTCGCAGTTTTTTAGTTGATATTTGTAGATATTTTTGTCTGATTTTGTTTGCATATTTTTATAATAATCTGGTCTGACATATTTTTGTCTCTTCTTCTTGAGAGGGCCCGAGGACCGAGGCGGCTTTTTCGGAAGCCGGAGCAACCGCGGGAGTCGGAGGCGGCTCTTTTCTGCATAGAGCCGCAGGAGAGCGCAAGGAGCCGAGCAGGAGTGCGGGAGCTGCGGAATAGCCGTACAGATAGCCGTAGCTTAGTGTAGAGTAACTTAGTTTACTTTTCAGCAGACTTTTATTTGTAATAATACAGGGACAGACACTTGGACTTTATCGGTGACTACCGGGATCTGTTTCGCCGAGCGTCGGTGTGCTCGGGGGACCTCACTGCGTTTTTCGTCGGCTTTCAGTTTTTCTCGCATTTTATTATGACTGCTTTCTGATTTACGCGATTTTGGCCTTAGCTTAGGAATTTCTTCTGATTGTGACGTAATTGATTAGGATCCAAACCCTAATTATCTGCCTACACCTATTAGATCGTAATTGGACCTAATTAATTAACTCACAATAAAAAGTCGAGTTACTTAGACTCTAGTCCACGTGCCTTGAGGAGTCACATACATCGCATGCAAGATTCGTTGTGGCGGACACCGAGTGGCTCCCAAGATAGGACTCCGAACTTAGGTTTGAGTACCTGGCTACTGTTCTTATTAGGTAGAAATTACTCTGCTTAAGGCCTGTTTCTCGTGCATCATATAGGTAGTTTATTTCCAGTTTTTACTTTTATGCGCGGATCACTCTGCATGTAGACTGCTGGAGTCAGGTACACATCTCTTACTTTGCATGCATCATTGATTTCATCACATATCGACTTTTTCGTCTTCTCCCCCTTGTTTTCGGACTTAAATGACCAGGAGAATCGAAAAATTCATTAGGCATTGCTTGTATTGAGAAATGCCTAAAAAGAAAAACTATAAAATTGGGACTGCTAAACACACTTGACCCTAAAAGAACCTCACCTAAAAATTTGTCTTGGGAAGAGAAACCCCTCATTGTCTGGTTTGGATGAGCGAGAGAGCGACCCGCACACTAGGCTAGAGCCATATTCGATCTCCGATCAGACTACCAACCTTCTATACAGGAGAGTTTGTTGGGAGGATTGGATTCCCATCAGCTCGCGTAACCGCTCTGATAGACTGACTTGATCACCTAAATAAAATTGACAAGATAATTGACCGAACCTTTACGGTCTTCAGCTCCGCATTGTGTAGGTGAATCGGGGGTTTGTTTGCTCATCTTATGTGTTTCCAGATCTCATCCGCCTGACTCGCCGGATCAAGATGATGGGAAGGAGGTCTCTTAGACAGCCTCTGGCTACACCGCTTTTTAGCACTCCGGCCCGTTCATCTAGGTTGGTTTGTGAGAGCCGAGACCCGCTCTCCGAACCCGAGTTCGATTCCGCCATGTTCCCCCTTTACCACCCTTCTACCAGTCCAGAGATACCAGTGCCATATGAGAGACAACAGACAGATGATTTATTGGCACCCGAGTTTGGTCTTTTGCCTTTGCATAGACCATGACTAGCAGTGAGGAGCGCACCGAGAGTCAGCGACCAGAGACAACGACATACGTATTGGACCAGGGTGCGATCAACAACACCGTGTTGGCTTCCCTTGAGACGATGCAGCGCTAGATATGAGATCAGGGAACCTTCATGGTGGAGATGAGGAGAGAGATGGAGAGGCTGAGGACAACGCGAGAGCAGCCGAGAGCTGCGGGAGAGAGGGACCCAAATCAGCCAGAGGACCCAGTCCAACCAGCAGCAGCAACCAATTAGCCGAGACCGATGGGGGAGTTGCACAACCCCGGATCGACGCTTACGCACCGGTAGATCGTTCTTCCGACGATCGTGGGGGACTTCAAGTCCCCCCCACAAACACTTCAGCTTCTTCCCCACTTCCACGGGCTCGCCACTAAGGAGCCCCATCTGCATCTCTAGGAGTTTGAGATGATCTGCAACACCGTCTATGATTAGCAGCTGGACGAGGATACCATTCGGATGACTTCCTTCCCCTTCTCCCTTGTTGACAGAGCAGCCAACTAGCTGAAGCATTTGGGGAGATTTATGTACACCTGGGAGCATCTCCGCACCAAATACTTGAACAAGTACTATCCACTCGGGGCGGATCAATGCAGCGAGGGCCCTGATCAACAACTTATTCATGCTCCCCAACGAGCAGTTTCATGAGGCATGGGAGAGGTTCAGAGAACTTACCGACAGATGCCCGCACCATGATATCACGAAGCTGAACCTAGTTCAGAGCTTCTTTTGCGGACTGACACTAGAGCTGTAGGGTCTGGTAATGCTTCTTGTGGCGGTTCTTACTTCGCCAAGGATAAGGATCAGGTCTGGGTCATTTATAAGGAGATGGGCGAGAACAATACAGTGATGTCCCAGACCCGCCTCTACACTCAGGGACATCCCCAGCCACAGGCCGTGCAGTTTCAACGCATAGCACGGGTCGATGTCGGTCCTTCCACTTCGTCCGCGGCAGCCGCACAGGCAGAGTCTACAGCCGCAGACATGGGCATCATCAGCGAGAAGCTGGACCGGTCAGACGGCTTCTCAGCCCCGTCTCAGGTCACGAAGAGATCCGAGCAGCAGTGGCAGCTCGTCCCAACACTCCAGTCAGCCTAGACTGGTTCACCTTGTACAGGCAGAGTCAACCAGTAGCCACCGTAGTTTTACCAGCTACCACCATCGCAGGACACTTATATGGTGGTGTATCAGCCGGATCAACCCCTGGCAGTACTCCCTCCACCCACCTACGAGCAGAAGTCGTTGATGGATGTAACGAGATTTAGTATGACCGACCCCAGCCCGGTATCCGAGGAGACCATCCCGGATTCTGTTGGTCGGCCGGAGGCACCAGTTCCCATCAATAAATAAATTAGTCTACATATAATATAGTGTATTACATACAGGTATAATATACCTATCTATTTTGTACAATTATTTTTATTTTATTATTTTTACAAAAATGCCCAATTTTATATTTTATTTATTTACAACATTATTTTTGGAGTACAAAATATTTATTTATTTTTATTATTTATTTACAAGTATAAAATAAATAAAGAAGGAAAGAAATATACCTGTATTATGTACAAGAAACATAGAATTTTATTTTCTTTTTATTTTTTATTTTTTTGATTTTTATTTTATTTTTAGAAATATATTCAAGGAGGTAAAAATGTAATTTTATTTTTATTTTGGCAAAAATAATTATTTATTTACATATATGATATGTACAACATAGAGTAGGCCCTATCTCTCTCTACATATTTATTTGGTGATCAGGCCAATGCTTGTCCCTCTTTTGGGGTTTGGGTCACTCTGTATTTATTCTAAATACTTCTTTCCTTTTTCTTTTCCTTTATTCTTTTATTTTTGCACAAATACATGCTAATTATGTAATATTAACACATGCATGCATAATGCTAAGTTATTGTATCTACCACTATTTACATGATGCTTTGCCAAGATAATTAGCTAAAATAAAAGAATAAAGATTGATGAATGGGGATTCATCAAAAGCACATAAGAGATGTGCTCAACGGATAGGACAAGATCCAAATTTCGGATGCAATCCAAATAATTTGCTCTGTAAAGTGATTGACCTCTAGGAGCCTGCTATGTGGATTCATGGTCTTCATTTTCTGAAACTATTTTTAAGAATGCACTACATTAGAAAATCTAAATAATAATATATCCAATTGTATTCCTTTAATTAAGGAATTTGTAATCAAATTAATCTTGCTTTTTCAACAATAAAGCTCATTCCCTTAATCGCTATGCATACGGTCTTACTCTTTCAAGAAGCAAAGAGCCCGATCCAGATGCCCTTATATGCAGGAGTTATCACTTTGGGCAAGCGTCTCCTACATACAATCCATGGTGACCGGACCCTTTGCCTTGACAGGAGACCCTAGATGTCGCCTATATGATGCTCCACCTCATGGTCAAGTTCTACTTAATTATCATGAATCACATTTATATAATTAATTCTTTCAATAGAAATACACATCTATTCATAATAGAGTACTTTAATTTGGATATAATTAATTTAATTACATTAAATCAATTATTAATCCAATTCAATCAATTAACAAACTTGATTATTACTTGAAAGGATGGTATTATCTCAAAAGTATGTATTATTTTGAATTTTAATAATTAGAGAAATACATCATGATCTCTCAAGAATTATCCCTTCCCTACCCGCTGTCATGGTCAGTACCAACGGGAGGGGGACATACCGCTCACAGAGCAACCTACTACCCTAATGCTCCCCGACTAGACACCATATCCGCCTCGGGCAAGGATAATGCCAAATTGATCACTTTGTCTTTGAGATGATAATCGGTTTTTCAACCGAAGTACCATAAATCAAAAATCAAAATCATTTCGATTATAAGGAATTTTGATAAACAAATTCCCAATCCTATTCAAGCAACTTTGGTTGTTGGAAAGTATATCATGTAACAAATTTGTGATCTAGATCATATCTAATCAATTATTGGTTAATGTAATGTCATTCAAGAAATAATTATCAGTAAATACTTCTCAAATAATTATCCATAATTATTCCACGAAATTAACTATTAATTTCACTAATTTATTAAATGACAATCACAAGGTTCTTGGTTAGGAATGTACTTTCCAGCAATGACCCTCACTCATTAAAATTATCATATCTCAATCAATTTAAATCTAAACCATGCAAAATAAGTTTTCAGAGTTTGCTAAAAAATCATTGATGAAACCACATAATCTAAGAACACTTCTTGGATTGTTTCATATAACCACATTATAGATAAAGGAATACCTCTTATAACGTGGTTGTGATTGAGCCTCAAAGGGAAGAGACCTCCTGTCTCAAGTCTGATCCGTCGAACAAGATGCTTGCGATCGTGGAGATGAGTCACATGCTTCTCGAAGTCCAAGTCGATGATCGAAGCAATGGATCTCATGATCTCTTCTCACAAGTATAAACACCTTCTTCATGAGCAAGATGCACCAAAGAAGACGGAGACCCAAGAGTCATTGAAGTGGCAGCACAACATCGATGCGACGATGAAGGGAACCTTCTCTCTATGAGAAGAGTGGACGACCACTCAAGGAGAGGGAGAAGGGTTGACATGAGAAAGAGAGAGAGAGAGAGAGATGTTGTCGAAGTTATCATCTGAAGATCAAGGGTTTCCTCTTCTTATACAGGGTTTTGGGAGTCCATGGATCTCAATCCATGGACAACACAAAATCAATGTATGAGATTGATTTGTGTTGATTTCAATGGCCATGATTTTGTTGTCAAAAATACAATAATAATTAAGTTAAGTTAAATTAATATATATTAATAAATCAATATAATTAATTTCAAAATTAAATCATTTAATATTGGATATAACTGAGGAAGAGATTACCTCATTCCTAAAGGGGGGACGACCACCAAGTCCCTTTAGAACAATGTGGTTGTCCACCCTCTTGAATTGGAATGAGTCAATCTCATTCAAATTCATGAGATTACATTATCTCATGAAATTTCCAAGATTATCTCACAAAAATAATTCATAATTATCTAGTGATGATTGCAATCATGCCATTGAAATTATGCGAATCACATTCACAATCCAAAATAAAATGTAATTATATTCTTAGTTAATCATCTAATGTGAATCCAATTCACATCAATAACTAATCAACAAATATAAATCATAATTATACTCTCTCTAATATATTATAAATCACATTTATAGTATATATGAATAATTAGATGGTGTTATCCATATTATTCATTTATAATAAATAAATCACATTTAATTATATTGGATTATCATTCTCATGTATTCAAATAATATGTATCAAATTCATATTATTCAGGGTAATTAAATCACATTAGTTATTCATTTCTCAATGCTTAGATATAATTCAACAATGGAATTATTCTTGACTCTTTCAAGAATAATGCGCTTTCTCCGCAGATACTTGGAGATAAGGACATGGAAATTATGCGTTCCACGTATAATGACTTGGATATTGAGATCTCATCTTAAATTCAGACCTCATGGACCTCTATAGTTGCTTGATTTAGTCAAGGACGCAAATCTAATCTTCTCATTGCATCTGAATCTCATTCATATCAATGTCCAACACTTGAACCAAGATCAGATTACTTCTCTAATGAGAGGAGTTACTAAAGTCCAGACATATTTCATCACTCACTCGTAATGGAGGCGTCATGATCATATAAACGTTTATGATCTCATCACTCTCATGTATTCCTAACACATATACATCCTGCATACTGGAAGACCTACGATAAGCCGAAAGATATAGATCAATTTTGTTATCTTCTTTAGAGTTTCATAACCAAGTTTCTCATTCTTGGTCATTAGGAGTTGGTATTGATCATATACATTCCAAAAGAATATATCATACCTTCAAATTCTTGTCATACTTCTAAAGCACGATGACCATGCATGGAATTTGATCGGTCCTAATATCTCATGAGTGAGCTCATGTCTTCCGGTTCACAAGTGAACATGTATGATCCCTTTTGAGAGATCGTATTACTCATATGCACAACAACTCGCCAGTATATAGACCTTGGTTAGGTCATCAACCTATTGGTTTGCAAGCTGTACACATTCGGACATATAGCAATACATCTATCTCCGATAAAAGTATGTGCGTTTATATCGTGTCAGTATACAATATAGGACTTTGGTTATCTCGATCTCGTTAAGTCAACTCTTTGACCTAAATAATCTGATACCTCCGAATCTCTATTCTCATGCAGAAGACCTGCAACAAGAGAACGGTCAGATATCAACCTAATGAGAAAGGATTGACATCTCCTACTTATACTGGAGATCATCTTAACAATCATTAAACGATGCTTAATGAGTCCTCAATATAACTTCTTAGATATTCATCCAAGCACCAACCTCTATGATTCAATTATCGAATCAAGAACTGTATGATTATTAAGATGGCCATGATACATAACCCTAATTGTACAGAGGGACCTTATAGTGCATTCATTCATTTAATTTCAGAAAGGGGGTGAAAGAATCAATAACTTTTATTTATAAATCAAATATTACAATATCATTTATTATAAATATAGTTCGCAACGGGCTCACATGGCTAACAAGGATAAAGTTAAAAAGTGACATGATGTGCATATTAGATGCAAGAACTTTATCCTTGGACAAAAGTTATGGTTGTTTAATGCGAAGTTAAAAATTTTCCATGGGAAACTTAAGTAAAAGTGGACATGTCCTTTCATTGTTAAGAAAGTACATGAGAATGATAGTGTAGAGATTTCAGAGCTTTAAGAGAATGCACCTTCCTTTCTGGTTAACTAGCAGTTACTTAACCATTTTGTATAGTCCAAGGAAAGGTTAACTCTTGCAGAGATGATCGACTTCATGCCTATTGATTTAGTTGCAGACTACTTAGACAAGGCATGATCATCATGACAGATTCATATAAGAAGATTCATATTCATTTTGCTTCTATTCTTGTAAATTTTCTTTGTCTCTTATTCTATTTCCTACCTATACTTAGCCTAAGTATAGTGGGGTTTTTCCATAACTTCTCTTCTCTTCGGGTCTCTCCTTTGTATTCATCTCTATCTCTTAGTTTTTTTCAAAACCTAAGTCTAGGGCGAACCTTCTTTGTAAACTCATTATGACTCATTCTTTCTCATTCTTACACTATCTTATTCACTACTTAGTTCTTGTTGATTATTTTATGCTTAGTTGAGCTATGACTTCATATCACATTGTACTATAAGGACATAACAAAAGATAAGTACAAGGGGTCTATCGTATATCTTATATATATTACTTTAGCCATAGCTCATATTTTTCACATATTTTTCAAATTATTGGGATTATGGGTAGCATATTACATTTTTAAACTGAGTTTTGTATACAATATTTTGAAATGATTTTTTGAAAAATCAAATAAGAAAAAGAAAATCCAAGCCTTAAACTAATTATTGTGTTGTAAATAATTTACACTAGTTATTATATATTAAAATAATCCTACTATGGTGTATTATTTTATGAATTTATTTCTTAAGAAAAATAAAATAAAAATTAGAATAAAATTGTATATAAATAAATTGACATAAACCAAAATAAGAATAGGAAAAAATAAGCAAAAGAAACATAACAAACAATTGTTTTACATTGTTATAATAAGTATTTAATTTTTATCTATGTACAAATGACCTTTGATCTCTTTGATTTCTATGAGATCTACAACTTTCATGTTTATGATTTTTTCTAATTTCCATTCTAACTACATCTTTTAGAATAATCTTTGAATTTCTGAATTATCTTAATTCCTCAAACGACCACATTTCCTGTCTCTTGTGGCACCACCTACATCCATTGCTGACCAACAGATGTATTCTCCTTTTTCATCTCATATGTATAATGGCGCTTAAGATCTGGTCATTTGATTATCCTGATCAAGTCAATCCAAGCCTTAAACCAGTGCCTTGTTTATGAGCGTCTAATCCTAATCCAACAAGGGAGGAGTTGCCTTCAACCTCCATCCGTTGAGCGATCAAGAGATGTGACTCTTCGTTTCTCTCTAACTTCTCGCTATTTTCATAACTACTGCTAGCAAATTCTTTCTCAACCATCATCGTTAGGTGCTACATCGATCAACCCTGATCTTTGCATGAATGAAAACTTCCCCTCATTCCATCTCACTTCACTAAAAAATGGTGGTTGAAACCACCATTTTCAACCGCGGATCATAAACCACCTTCACCTCAAAACCCCTTCACCAGCTAACTTCCAAATCATCTGCCACTCCGTGTGATCCTTCCTAGACTCGTCCACATTCCAGTGATAATGGAACTGTGGGTCCAAAGAGCAACGACCGAGGTGTATCACCGATGAGATCCTCGGCCAAAGTAGGGCGTGCTTCAGCCATTTGCTTGGTTGATCGAGCTTCATTTCTTAGCTAGAGATATGGAGCGAATATCAGAGTTTGAGGAACTCTAATTTAGGCTCATCTTCTTCGTGTACCTCTGATCTTCATTACTCTATGTAAATAGATATATTTCCTTTTTTGTATAATTCTTCTATTTTCATTACTAATTAGAACGATCTAAGATCAAAATCATATTTATTAGATTCATCACAATGGATCTTTAATACACGTGGAAGATCTCAACCTAAGTGACTCTCGTTCTATCGCAACCCCCACCTATACCCTCTTCCTCCGTGAATTCCAGAGGAAACCCAATAGGGCTCCACCTTCTTCAGACTACCCAGCCCTTCATTTCTGCCTCACGCTCGCACTCACACACTCGATAAAGTTTCGATTATGATTGCTAACGTCTGCAGATCAAAAGACCTTCAATGATAAAAAAATAGTGGAGTTCCAATATGAATTATAATCCTTAATGCTTCTCCAATTTCGTCGACTTAAGCGCCGAGCCCGTAGCTCGACACGTGGCGTGAGCGCAGCCCTTCGATCGCTCCCCCCCCCCCCCGATCTTATCTCAACCGTTGCTTCGCGCCCTTCTCCCAGCCGTTGGATCGCAAGATCCAATGGCCGAGGCTTCGTCTTCCTCCTCCCGCATCTTCCGCCTCAGCCCCGCACCTCACAGACCTCCTCCACCTTTCTAATTTTAGCTGCCTCATATGACCTCCTCTCCTTTCGCCAACCGCCTCTAGGTCTTGCCCAGTCATCCACCTCCTCCGTGCATATCTCCACTACCCACAACCACCTTCCAGACGACCGACAACTCCCTCTAAACCCACGACACCACTCATCAGCACCGCCGACTTCGCCCTTTAAATACACCGTCCCCCTCCTCCGATCACTTTGTCCATCGACCAAGGGGCAGAGGCCCATCCCTCCAGCTCCTCCCGGTGACAGGGGGAGGAGCTCGGATCGAGCAATGACGACTTCTTCCCCGATGAGACCCACCGCCGATCACGGCGGTGCTGCGGAGGCGCCAGCCCCGCTCGAGCTCTGAGGAGTAGCCGACCTCGACGTGCGACGACCCGAGCATTACCATTATGCTCAGCCCAGGCCATCCCTTCCGCTCCGACCAGGTAAGCTTGAAGGATATTGTGAATCCTTAAGTGCATCACGGAAGCGTGTTGATCGTATCGTATACGATCGGAGCAACTAGTCGTACTAGATGCTAGATGCAGCGGAAATTAAAATTTTTAACTTAAAGATGAAACCACATGATCACGAGAACACTTCTCGGATCGTTTCATCAAACCACAAAGTATAAGGAATACCTCTTGAAGCGTGGTTGTGATCGCGAGATCCCAAAGTAGAGATCCTCCTATCTTAAGTCCGACCCACAGAGAATGCGCTTGCGGGCACGATGATGAGTCGCGTCCTTCCCGCAATCCTTGACGAAGATCCAAGCGTCGAAGGCGAAGAAAGATCCTCTCCTCTTCAATATTCAAAGTGGACGGCCAATTGGAAATTGAGAGAGAGACCACACGAGAATTAGAGAGAGAGAGAGAGTAGTAGTCTTTTACAACTCTAGATGATGTACCATGGAGAGGCTACCCTAGCCCTCCTTATATACTAGTTTAGGATCCAATGGATCTCAATCCATGGGACACATGGATCCAAGGGATATGCTTGGTCCATGATAAATCAATGGCTAGGATTTGTTGTTCAATAACAACAATTTAAAATTAATTAATCAAGAGATAACATGATAAATGAGATGGAGTCAACCACCCTCCTAAAAAGGGGGGGGGGGGCGTCACCCATGAATAATTCATGGGTGACGCCACCCATGGAGGTGGTTATTCTCTATTTTATTTATCATATTATTCATTAATTAATCCCAATAAATATTCACCAAATTAATTCCAAATTAATTTTGTGAATATTTCAATCTTGCCATTGAATATTGTGTGAATCATATTCACAACCCAAACTAGTTAGTAAATTGCATTTCCAATTAATTAACAAATGTGAATCCAATTCACATTATTAATTAACAAATTCTATTTACATAAATTCTCTCTCTTATATATGTATATTATAAATCATATTTATAACATGCATATATCACGGATAGTGTTATCCATATTCTCTTAATCCTTGATAATTAAATCTCATTTAATTATCTTAGATAATCATTTTCTCAATATGAATCATATTCATATTTAAGCTTGATAATTAAATCACATTTAATCATCAAGTCCTTGCTTGGATATTTCATCAAAAGAATTATTCTTGAACCCTTTCAAGAATAATGTGCTTTCTCCGCAGATACTTGGAGATAAGGACAGGGCGATTGTATTATTCCACGTATAGTGACTTGGATGTTGAGATCTCATCTCAAATCCAGATCTTACGGACCTCTCACAGATGCTTGATTAAATCAAGGCCGCAAATCCAATCTTCTCATTGAATCTGAATCCTATTCAGATCAATGTCCAATACTTGGACTAAGATCGGATTGCTTTTCTACTGAAAGGAGTCACTAAAATCCAGACCTGTTTCATCACTCCCTCGGAATGGAAGCGTCATGGATATACAATCGTTTATGATCACATCACCCTTCAGGTATTCCCAATACATGTACATCCTGCATACTGGAAGACCCATGATCAACCCAAAGATCAAGATCATTTTATACTGTCTTCTTCAGGGTTTAATCATTAAGTTTCTCAATCTTGGTCATTGGGATTTGGTATCGATCATATGCTTTCCCAAAGCATATATCATACCTTCAAATTCATGTCATGCTTCCAAAGCACGACGACCATGCATGGAATTTGATTGGTCCCAATACCTCATGAGTGAGCTCATGTCTTCCGGTTCACAAGTGAACCTGTATGATCCCTTTGAGAGATCATATTGCTCATATACCCTTATATGCACACCAGCTCACCGGTGTATAGACCTTGGTTAGCTCATCAACCTATTGGTCTGCCAAATGTAAATACTCAGATATATAGCAATATATCTGTCTCCGGTCAGAGGATGCGTGCCTATGCTGTGACAGCATTCAACATAGGACTTAGGTTATCTCGATCTCGTCAGGTCAACCCATTGACCTAACTAATCTGACACCTCCGAATCACTATTCCCATGCAGAGGACCTGCATCAAGAGGTCGGTCAGATATCAGCCTATGTGAGAAAGGATTGCCATCTCCTACTCAGGCTGGAGATCTCCACTTGACAATCATTTGACGGTGTTTGATGAGTCCTCCATCTAACTCCTTAGATATTCATCCAAACACCAGCTTCTATGATTCATTTAATGAAACAACAGCTATATGATCATCAAGCTGGCCATGGTACATAACCCTAATTGTACAGAGGGACCTTATAGTGCATTCATTCATATAATTTCAGAAAGGGAGTGAAACATCAATAACTTTTATTGATAAACTTAAATATTACAATAACATTTATTGTAAGAATGGTTCGCCCAGGGCTCACAAGTCTAACAATCTCCCACTAGCCCTCAGAACCATTCAGGTACAATCCGCAAACCCATACTCATTACATGCTGGTCAAAAACCTTCTGTGTCAGAGGTTTGGTAAGAGGATCAGCAATGTTGTCGGCAGAGGCCACCTTGGTGATGATGATATCACCACGCTTTTGAATCTCCCGAATGATGTGGTATTTCCTTTCCACGTGCTTGCTCTTCTGATGGCACCTGGGTTCCTTTGCTTGGGCAATGGCTCCAGTGTTATCGCAGAGTAACGGGAAGGGAGTATCAGAGGAAACTACGCCAAGTTCCAAGATGAACTTGCGCAACCACACCGCCTCTTTTGCAGCATCCGATGCGGCAATGTATTCGGCTTCTGTTGTTGAATCCGCCGTAGTGTCCTGCTTCTTGCTTCTCCAGCTCACAACACCACCGTTCAACAGGAATACAAACCCTAATGTCGACTTTCGATCATCAATATCTGACTGGAAGTCTGAATCTGTATATCCCAAGACTTGGAGATCACCATCCCCATAGACCAAGATGTAATATTGCGTCCGTCTTAGATATTTGAATATGTTCTTTACTGCATTCCAGTGTTTTTCTCCATAGCAGGATTGGTAACGACTTACCACTCCCACTGCATGGCAGATGTCTGGCCTAGTACACATCATGGCATACATCAAGCTTCCTACGGCTGATGCATAAGGGCATCCAGCCATGGCCTTCTTTTCCTCAACACTTTGAGGAGCCATTCCTTTGGACAGATGGATACCATGTCCTAAGGGGAGGAATCCTTTCTTCGAACTATCCATACGGAATCGTTCAAGAATCTTCTTGATGTATCCATGTTGTGATAATCCCAATATTCTCTTTTCTCGGTTTCTGAACAACTTCAGGCCTAAGATGTAAGAGGCTTCTCCAAGATCTTTCATCTCGAAGGTATGGGATAGCCAAATCTTCACACTGGTCATCATTCCTGTATCATTCCCAATGATAAGGATATCATCTACATAAAGCACGATGAACACAATGGCGCTCCCACTAAGCTTCTTGTACACACAAGGTTCATCAGGGTTTTGCACAAAATCATAACTCTTTATGGTTTCGTCAAATCTGATGTTCCAGCTACGAGAAGCTTGTTTGAGCCCATAGATGGATTTCTTCAGCTTGCATACTTTACCGTCCTCAGCTATGCAGCCCTGGGGCTGCTCCATATAGATATCCTCCTCGAGGTATCCATTGAGGAAAGCTGTCTTGACGTCCATCTGCCAGATGTCGTAGTCAAGATATGCAGCTATAGCTAGCAGTGTCCTGATGGACTTAAGCATGGCCACAGGAGAGAATGTCTCATCGTAGTCGATGCCTTCTCTCTGTGTGTAGCCCTTGGCCACGAGCCGTGCCTTGAAAGTCTCTACTTTCCCATCAGGTCCCCTCTTTCTCTTGAAGATCCATTTACACCCAATGGGTTTTACCCCTCTAGGTGGATCCTCTAGGGTCCATACACCATTCTTATGCATGGAGTCAATCTCTGACTTCATTGCTAGCATCCATCTATCCATGTCATGATCCGCAAGTGCTTCATCGTATGAAGAAGGATCATTGTCAGTCTCACCTGACACATGGAATCCATACCTTTCAGGTGGTGCAACCACCCTCGAACTCCTTCGAAGAGGTATGGGTGTTTCATCTTCATTTATTTCTTCAGTTTCTAGTTCAGGAATCTCAGAATCCTCAGGGGATTCAATGAGCTCCTCTACTTCATTCTTGTCTTGACCTTTAAGGAAATCATCCTCCAGAAATTTCACATCCCTAGAGACAAAAACCTTTTGGGTCTCAGGGTCATAAAGTTGGTATCCAATACCATCTTTAACATACCCAATGAAGTAGCACTGACGAGTGCGAGATTCTAGCTTACTTGTGTCCACGTTCTTCGCATGAACCAAGCATCCCCAAACCCTCAAGTGATTGACACTAGGTTTGGTTCCATACCAGAGCTCGTGAGGAGTCTTTGGTATAGACTTGCTAGGAATCTTGTTTAGGATATATATTGCAGTCTCTACTGCATATCCCCAGAAACTAAGAGGTAAATGTGCTTTACTCATCATTGAACGGACCATGTCCATGATGGTCCTGTTGCGTCTTTCAGCAACACCATTAAGTTGGGGAGTTCCAGGAGGAGTAAGATTGGAGACAATTCCACTCTCTTTAAGGTATTCCTTGAATTCATCTGAGAGGTATTCACCACCTCGGTCAGATCGAATCTGTTTAATCTTCCTGTCGGCTTGGTTCTCAACCAAAGCCTTAAACTCTTTGAACTTTTCAAAGGTTTCAGATTTATGACGAAGCAGGAAGATAAACCCATATCGCGAATGGTCATCGATAAACGTCAAATAATATCGATATCCATTTCTAGTCGCGGTATTGAAGGGACCACATACATCAGTATGTATTAGGTCGAGAATACCCTCGCATCTCGTAACCTTGTTACGGAAAGGCATCCTGGTCATTTTACCTCGAATACAATGTTCACAGGTAGGTAAAGTTTGAACCTGTAGAAAATCTAAAGGTCCATCCTTTATCAATCTATTGATCCTATCAACAGATAAATGACCGAGCCTTTGATGTCAAATCATATTCGAATGATTTCCATTCTCCCTGGATCTCTTGGGGTTTTTATTATTAGTGGTAGTGACATTTATGACACATTCATCAATGCACAATTCATAGAGTCCACTAGAAGTCAGAACACCTTCCGCAACAAATTTATCATATTTATTAATGACTAATTTATTACAGAACAGGAAGGAGTACCCATATCTAACAAGCTTAGACACAGATATCAAGTTCCTCCTGACCTCAGGTACATAAAGACACTCTTTAAGTACTAGGACTCGACCACTAGATAACGACAGTCTGCATGTCCCGATGGCGACTGCTGCAACACTTGCATCAGATCCCATCTGGATAACTATCTCCCCATGCTCCAGATTCCTAGTTTCCTGAAACAAATGCAATGAATTGCATACATGAACAGAAGCACCAGAATCTATAACCCAACTTCCTTCTCGTCCAACGAGAAAGCTGGTTTCAATGATGAAAGTAGATTTCATACCTGCTGGGGCTTTACCTTTGTCGGTAGACTTCAGGTAATCCGGGCAGTTACGCCGCCAATGCCCCGGCTTCTTGCAGTGGTGACAGACATCGGTCTTTTTCGATGTCATCAGTGTGGAAGCACTAGAAGATGAACCAACTCCTTGATTCTTCTTCCTTCTCTTCGAGGCTGGGCCCTTCTGAGAACCTTGCTTCCGCCCGCGCTTTCCTCTCACCTGTGCAACCATTGCACTAGCAGAGGGGCCGTCCTTCTTCAAGACGTCTTCTGCAGACTTCAATGCAGCTAACAGCCCAGCGTTTGTGAAATCACCTTTGTTCATGTGGTAAGACACAACAAAGTTGTTGAAAGACTTAGGGAGCGACAGGAGAATGAAATCAGCTTGCATTTCAGAGTCCAAGTACGCTCCCAGGGTTTCCAGCTCAGAGAGGTACCCAAACATTTTGAGTACATGTTCTCTGACAGAGGTCCCTTCCTGCATCTTGCAGCGAATAAGCTCTTTCATCACATTATAACGTTGTGTGCGGTTTATGTCACCGAACATTTCTTTCAGACTCAGCATAATTTCTTGGCAATGGTTCATTTCCACATGTTGCTTCTGAAGCACATTGGACAATGACCCAAGGATGTAACATCTTGCCAGATTATTATCTTCATCATATTTTTCATTATATGATTTATCTTCATCAGTCACAGGGTCTGCTATCTTGTCCTTGCTAAGCACGTAGGAGATGCGCTCTGCACAGAGAACAAGATCCAAATTTCGGATCCAATCTGAATAATTTGGTCCGGTCAACTGGTTGACCTCTAGAAGCCTGCTAAGTGGGTTCATGGACTTCATTTTCTGAAATTAAGAATGCACTATATTAGAATATATAGATTAAATATATATTCATTTTAAGAATAATTTGATTAAGGCATTTTAAATCAAATTTGTCTTGCTAGGTCAACTTTGAAAGATTATTCCCTTAATTTTTCTTTCAAAGTAAGAGATATACTTACCGCTATATCTCAAGCAAGATTTGGGATCTCCTCTCTATCCTTATCACATCCCAATAATATGAGAACCTGTGACTCGAATAAGAGAAGCGGGAACACATTCCGCCTTGCAAGTCCAACTTGCATTTCTCAATTCGGTCTTTAACACCCGGGCCCACCACCCCTAAGATGATGTTGACCCGTTGTTAATTGAACCAACCGTCAACATGCTTAATACTCGCTATACGCAATCCAATATCGCCCCAATAATATGAGGACCCGATATTGGGGTCACTACGTATACGGCCTTACTCTTTCGAGAAGCAAAGAACCCGATCCAATTAAATCATGCACAGGATCTGTCACTTCGGACAGGCGTCTCCCATACACAACAACTGGAGACGAAATCCTTTGCCTTGACGGGAGACCATGGATGTCACTTATGTGATCCTCCACCTCATATTCAAATTTTATAATTAATTATCGTGAATCACATTCACATAATTAATTCTTCCAAGGGAAATACACATCTATTCAAAATAGTGTGTTTATTAGGTATGATTAATTTAATCATATTAAATTAATCATTTAGCCCAATCATCAACAAACACGTCTTTTACTTGAATAGTAGGTATAATCTCAAAATACGTATTATTCGAATTTTAATAATTAGAAAAATACATATTGTCTGTCTCCGGTATTATACAATCCCTACCCGCTATCATGGCCAGTACCGACGAGAGTGGGACGGACCACATACGTTGCAACCCGCGACCCCAATGCTCTCCGACTAGGCACCACATCCGCCTCGGGAAAGGATAATACCAGATAGACCATCATGTACTTTGAGATGTTCATCGGTTTTTCAACCGAAAGTTATACCATATAGTACAAATCAAAACATTTTTGATTATAAGGAGATTTGCTAGACAAATCCCCAATCCTATTCAAGCAAAAAAAAGGGTTTTTCATGTAAAAGTTGTCCTACAACTATTGTAGGATAAACTATGGTTTTCATGAAATCAATGTTTGTTGATGAAACAATGATCAAGATCTAATATCTCATCATTGTGGTTTGGGCAAGTGTCATTCAATGAAATAATTATTTCTTTAAATATTTCACAAATATTTATCACTAATTATTCCAGAAAATTAACAATTAATTTTCATCATGATAATTGAATGACATATCACAAGGTTCAAGATCAAAAATGTTAATTTCCAGCAGTGACCCCCAATCACTAAAATTAACTTATCTTGATCAATTTAAATCCAAAAAATGCAAACTCAGTTTCCAAAGATTGCCTATTTGATTTATTAAAGAACCCAAGTGATAATTCACGCATTTCAAGGCGGATTAAAACCGTAATCATCTCATTAATTACGTTCAAATCCGCAGTTCCCGCAACAGTGAATATAGTCATATTCAAAAAGCCATATCTTGAGCAAATAAAGTCCAAATTTAGTAAACTCAAGTCCTATGGTTTCCTTGTTTAATGGGGAACAAACTCCAATTGAAAATTTCGTGTTTAAACATTTTAAACAGTACGGAAAAAATTAATTAGACAGAGGTGCGAAAATTGAAATGCAGTAAAAATTTCGCAACCCTTTCAAGAACCAAATCGTCTAAGGTTCATGGATCACATCCAAAACCTTATTCGACCTATGGCTCTGATACCACTTGAAGGATATTGTGAATCCTTAAGCGCATCACGGAAGCGTGTTGATCGTATCGTATACGATCGGAGCAACTAGTCGTACTAGATGCTAGATGCAGCGGAAATTAAAATTTTTAACTTAAAGATGAAACCACATGATCACGAGAACACTTCTCGGATCGTTTCATCAAACCACAAAGTATAAGGAATACCTCTTGAAGCGTGGTTGTGATCGCGAGATCCCAAAGTAGAGATCCTCCTATCTTAAGTCCAACCCACGGAGAATGCGCTTGCGGGCACGATGATGAGTCGCGTCCTTCCCGCAATCCTTGACGAAGATCCAAGCGTCGAAGGCGAAGCAAGATCCTCTCCTCTTCAATATTCAAAGTGGACGGCCACTTGGAAATTGAGAGAGAGACCACACGAGAATTAGAGAGAGAGAGAGAGTAGTAGTCTTTTACAACTCTAGATGATGTACCATGGAGAGGCTACCCTAGCCCTCCTTATATACTAGTTTAGGATCCAATGGATCTCAATCCATGGGACACATGGATCCAAGGGATATGCTTGGTCCATGATAAATCAATGGCTAGGATTTGTTGTTCAATAACAACAATTTAAAATTAATTAATCAAGAGATAACATGATAAATGAGATGGAGTCAACCACCCTCCTAAAAAGGGGGGGGGCGTCACCCATGAATAATTCATGGGTGACGCCACCCATGGAGGTGGTTATTCTCTATTTTATTTATCATATTATTCATTAATTAATCCCAATAAATATTCACCAAATTAATTCCAAATTAATTTTGTGAATATTTCAATCTTGCCATTGAATATTGTGTGAATCATATTCACAACCCAAACTAGTTAGTAAATTGCATTTCCAAATAATTAACAAATGTGAATCCAATTCACATTATTAATTAACAAATGCTATTTACATAAATTCTCTCTCTTATATATGTATATTATAAATCATATTTATAACATGCATATATCACGGATAGTGTTATCCATATTCTCTTAATCCTTGATAATTAAATCTCATTTAATTATCTTAGATAATCATTTTCTCAATATGAATCATATTCATATTTAAGCTTGATAATTAAATCACATTTAATCATCAAGTCCTTGCTTGGATATTTCATCAAAAGAATTATTCTTGAACCCTTTCAAGAATAATGTGCTTTCTCCGCAGATACTTGGAGATAAGGACATGGCGATTGTATTATTCCACGTATAGTGACTTGGATGTTGAGATCTCATCTCAAATCCAGATCTTACGGACCTCTCACAGATGCTTGATTAAATCAAGGCCGCAAATCCAATCTTCTCATTGAATCTGAATCCTATTCAGATCAATGTTTAATACTTAGACTAAGATCGGATTGCTTTTCTACTGAAAGGAGTCACTAAAATCCAGACCTGTTTCATCACTCCCTCGGAATGGAAGCGTCATGGATATACAATCGTTTATGATCACATCACCCTTCAGGTATTCCCAATACCTGTACATCCTGCATACTGGAAGACCCATGATCAACCCGAAGATCAAGATCATTTTATACTGTCTTCTTCAGGGTTTAATCATTAAGTTTCTCAATCTTGGTCATTGGGATTTGGTATCGATCATATGCTTTCCCAAAGCATATATCATACCTTCAAATTCATGTCATGCTTCCAAAGCACGACGACCATGCATGGAATTTGATCGGTCCCAATACCTCATGAGTGAGCTCATGTCTTCCGGTTCACAAGTGAACCTGTATGATCCCTTTGAGAGATCATATTGCTCATATACCCTTATATGCACACCAGCTCGCCGGTGTATAGACCTTAGTTAGGTCATCAACCTATTGGTCTGCCAAATGTACATACTCAGATATATAGCAATATATCTGTCTCCGGTCAGAGGATGCGTGCCTATGCTGTGACAGCATTCAACATAGGACTTAGGTTATCTCGATCTCGTCAGGTCAACCCATTGACCTAACTAATCTGACACCTCCGAATCACTATTCCCATGCAGAGGACCTGCATCAAGAGGTCGGTCAGATATCAGCCTATGTGAGAAAGGATTGCCATCTCCTACTCAGGCTGGAGATCTCCACTTGACAATCATTTGACGGTGTTTGATGAGTCCTCCATCTAACTCCTTAGATATTCATCCAAACACCAGCTTCTATGATTCATTTAATGAAACAACAGCAATATGATCATCAAGCTGGCCATGGTACATAACCCTAATTGTACAGAGGGACCTTATAGTGCATTCATTCATATAATTTCAGAAAGGGAGTGAAACATCAATAACTTTTATTGATAAACTTAAATATTACAATAACATTTATTGTAAGAATGGTTCGCCCAGGGCTCACAAGTCTAACAAAGCTCTCCTTTTTCTTCATCTACAATTTTTCTTTAATTTTATTTAATTTTCTAGGTCGTGTGAGTAGCCCTCGCCTTCCGACGACCACCGCCTAAGCTCCACCATCGATCCACCTTCCCCGCGCACATCTCCGATCACCCTCCTTCTCAACCACAACCTCCCTTATCCCAGGCATTCTCCTCAGCCGGAGGCGGAGGAGAACACACTAAGGACTCCATTTCTCCGCCCCTCTCAGTCCGCCATTCACCTCACATCGCACGCACACACCGCTAACCACTTCGTGCAGGTCTATCGACGTCATTGGCCGGACTTCGGGCGGAGCTGAGTTCTAGAGCTCTGCCTCCGGCGACCAAGTATCGATCAGGCTTCTCAGGTGCTCCCGCATATTCTCCAACCTCAGACCTTCATCACCAGACCTTCAGCGATCTTCCACGAGCTTCACCGAGCACGGGGAGGCGCGGCGGAGCACCAGGCCTTTCGTCGGAGGTCAAATCGCGCCGCCAGCCATCGAGGAGGAAGGAGAAGCAGCTACGTTGGATCTCGCCCCACGACGGAGATCCAACGACCCTGGAGGAGCCACGTTGCCGTCCCGGAGCGCGGAGACTCGGTGGGACCGAGCCTCGCCCGAGTCAACCTCGAGCCACCACGTGGCCCGAGCCACCTGCTACGGCCACCCGAAGCAGCGCCGAGCCTCGCCCCCGCCCGAGCCTGAGCTCACGTGCCACCCGCACGTGGGGTCTGGGCTTTTTGCATCGGCACCCTCGCACCTTCCACAAATTGCATCCAGGTCCTGATACACGTGGCACATCCAGAGACCACGCCGAGCCTGATCGCCACCAAGCCTGGAGGCTCGGACAGCACGAGCCAAGACGAAGCTGCCGAACCTCTGCCGAGCCTGACACCAAGCCTGGATAGCACGTGCTTCACACGTGCTATTCTGGGAAACTGGCAGAGACGCCCACGAAGTCCTTCAAATTTATAAAACGGTCCCCGTGCATATGGATTATTTACAGGGAAGGCCCCGTACTTTATTGTTATTGCATTTTAGTCCCTCCCAGGGACCTTTTTGTAGGTATCTTTTCATGTTTCTTTTCACTTATGCCCTTATCTTCATTGTTGCATATCTTGAGCTACGTAGCTCCAATCGAGTTGATTTCAGTTTCATTTTGATGCTCTTCTCATCATCTTTATTATGGCATGCTTCAATTTGAGATTTGACACTATGATCAGTAGTGTATTATTTTAGTAACTAAGTGTCATGATTTCTTCGTTTCCCATGCCTATTTATTGTATAAATGAAAAGGTGCTTCATAATTGATTTTGTTTGACTCGCATATTGTATGGCTCAAGTAATTATTGTTCAGGGCATATTTGCATTGCATTTCTCTGCATTTATTAGCATGATAAAAATTTATAAAAAATGCATATTTATTTTTAATGCATTGTTGTGTCTCACTTCATGCATAATTTTACCTGTATTGTCTCTTATTCAACACTTAGTTAAATAAATAGAAATCCGATTAATACGAGAGAAGCACGTGTCCCTGAGTTCGACCTTGGTTTCTTGCCAAGTAAAATAAAAATTAATGACCATCGCATTCTTATTTGACATATATCAATGAGATGGTCTCTTTGATGACCAAAATCGGCCCGACTGCATCGACATGTTTAAGTGCTAATTCCGCACTCTTAAAGGGCAGATTTTGCGATTCATCACCGACCCCCAAGAGAAGGTCAAGTCTTGACCCGATCGCCAAATAAAATAATTAGAAGAGATAGGGCCTACTTTGTATTGTACTTAATATATATATATATATATATATGTGTGTGTGTGTGTGTGTGTGTGTAAAAATTTATTTTTGACAAAATAAAATTAAAATATTATTTTTACCTCCTTGAACATATTTCTAAAAATAAAATAAAAATCAAAAAATTAAAGTAAAGTAAAAATCAAATCCTATCTCCTTATACAAAACACATGTATATATACCACAACCCCCATTTATTCTATACTTGTAAATAGCTCATAAAAATAAAATAAAATTTAATTTATACTCACAAAATTATTTTGAAAATAAATAAAATAAAAAATTGGGTATTTTTGTTAAAATATCAAAATAAAAATAATTGTACATAATACATAGGTATATTATACATGTATATAATACTATATATCGTATATACACTAATTTATTTTTCATAAAAATAATTAAAAATCACAGAAAATAGTTTGAAAAATAATAAATATTTTCCATTTTATATACTTTTTATTCTGAATTTATTTACTATTTTTTATTGAATTTATAATTATTTTGTAAATTCTAATTTCCTGATTGGTGCAGCCCGTTTAATTAACCCAGGTCAACGCCATCTTCCAGGGCTGACCATTCCCGACTCCTTCCGTCGGAGCTTTTTCTCCCTTTTTTTCCCGATCGAGTTAGGCATCCTCTCAATCCAATTCTTCGCCCAAGCTTTCTCGTAAGATCCACGATCCTCATGGATCCCTAGGAAAGCATGGATGTTCCAAGGGTTGCGCGCTTGCTCTCGATTCTTCCAACCCCCTGGGGACCCTATAGAGTATCTTCTTCCACCTCTAATGCAGCTCAGCTCGTACCTCGCTCCTTTTTCCACTCTTAGACACCTTTGGTTGAGTGACAACTACAGGAGAGCATCCTCGGATTGGAGTTTGGTAGCGAAAGTACGCAGTTCACCCTTCATGGCCGGAGATCTGCCGCAAGCAGCCTCCCCATCTGTCGCAACGTGGTTGAGGCCATAACCTCGACAATCATCATTGTCTGGAGCTCTGGAGTCCTCCTAGATCTTCAGTTATATATCCTATTCTTCGCATTCTAGCTTTTGATTCCATCATTCCATTTAGCTCCGTCGCACACCCACTTGCTCCGACCAGCTGGTCGGAGCCCCATTATCGACATCCACTCTTATCGATCGAAGCCTCGACAGCTGCTCCACCTCACACCACGATCTGATCATCCTTGGACTCGACCCTGAAGTCGAGGCTAAGGTCGAGATCTCCTCACACCACCTTCGTCGGAGATCAAACTCCATCCCCCTCCGCTTCTCTCACCTTTAATTGCAATAAAACCTCACCAGAGCTATGCCTTCGAGCAATCTTTCCATTGCAGGTTGTGGTTCGCACCGAAGACCCCTATTTGGCCTCCGACGGCTCAGGCAAGCAGCTCCAGGCGCACCTCCACCATGATGGCCATCCAACTATTAATTTTCTGATCAGAGCTACTCTCCTAACGCAGAGCACTCCGACGACCAAGCAAGACCTATTGGTGGCTTCATCGGAGCGGTGGATTGCATCCATTGCTCGATTGAAAGTCGCCTAGGAGTTGTTCTTCCATTATCAATAGGTACCGTCGGATGGGCCCTACTCTACCAGATTTGATCAAAGCCGCCTGACCAGTTCAGCTTTGTGGCTGTTGGATCTGACGTACGTGACGCATTAGGCCGTACGTTCCTGACATACTTTGCACTGCCAGATCTGCCCCGCCAGTTGATCAGAGTTGTACACCCACGATGCCTTCCATGCGTGCCACGTGCCCCTTCAGGGTATATTGCATATTTTACCCCACTCTTTCATGATTTGCTATTTAGTCCATAAAATCAAGTTGTAACACAAACTTTTTGCAGTTTGGACCTTATAGTTTCAGTATTTGCATTTTAGTCCTTTCGAACATGAGACACGTGCATGTACACGTGAGTTTATGGGTTATTTGCATGACTATCCCTAAACCTTGTGGATGTTATCTTTTGAGTAGAAGTTTTCTGATAATTACAAGTACACCCCTGTGCGTGCGGTTTTGAACATGTGCTTGAATACATTGGACAATTTGCAAGATTAGCCCTGAGTTTTTATCCATATTATCTTTAGGCTTATAAACTTTCATATAATTACATTTAGGTCCATGTTTACTGTGAGTGTATTTTAATCAAATAATTATCAAATCAACTCCAAAAATTCCATAAAAATTATGTTAACTCTTGTTAACACGTAGTATTTATGGTGATTTTTGTGAATTAATTTGATTTTGTTTTATATTTTAAAAAAAACTTTAAAAACATGTTCTGCCTGTTTTATAAAATACATAAAAAATATAAAAAACTGTTTTAAAAATTACAAAAATTAGTGCGTGCTTGTCTTTGTGTGTTTTATCTTCACTATTATTTTTGTTGCAAAAACTTTTCTAAAAATCCTAAAAATCTCAAAACCATTGAAAACTCATAAAAATCATTAAAAAAATCTAAAAATTCAAAAAAATAGATTTCAGTTTCTATTGTTAGGTATTTTCAATTACTACCTCATAAAAATCACAACATAGACATTAAGGCATTTTTAGTATTTTAAATTTGCCTTTTAGTCCAGGCTTTACACTATTTTCTTTGATTTTAAAAAATTGTATAAAAATTGAAAAAATCCCAGAAAATCACCAAAAACATATGAATATTTGAAAAATATAGAAATATTTTTGTTTTGTATTTTTTAACCTTTTTTGGTCCTTAATAAAAATTGTGAAAGCTTGCATGTTCTTTATTTCCTTGTTTCGTTTTCTTATTTTAAAAATATAAAAACTGCAAAATTAAAAAATTACAAAAATGATGCCTTTTACTCCTTGATTACGTCTACTTCATAGGTTTCACTCGTGATCCTTATGTTCGACCATGGTCATTGTACGAGGTTAAATAAATAGTGGAGACTGCTAACATTGTTTTTATAGACTTATCTGTTTGATAGTGTGGTTCTTTATTTTCTTATTGAGTCTGATTAGCTGATTGGGATCACAATGACCCATGTTTATTCTTGATACTAAACCCTAGTCGGCTGGTCGCTCATCATCCACCAAGGACATGTTGATTGAGCTTAATGATTGCTTTGGGTTTTTAGCCAACAACCATAGCCCAACTGGTAATCTAGATTCTTGGCATTTGAACCAATTTTGCTTTACATTCCATGACACAAGTCCATTACGAGTAGAAATCTTTCGATTTTTGATAAAAGACCAAATAGCAAACTGACTTTTCCGTAAAAGGATCGTTTCCGTTCAATGAATCTTTTCAGAGTGAAGAATTTTCCCCCTGAGTTGTTCTTTTTGCTCAAGTTCGGTTGAAAAGAGATTGATCCCTTTTCCAAATCATAGAGTGATTTTCTCTATAACTCCCATTTAGTACAATAGGGCCACTTCCAAAAGAAGCCGCACTTAGGATTTTTAAAAGATGTGAATTTTTGTGATCAACCAAAGAGATGACCGATTTTGCTAACAAGGCATCATTGAAAAGGCAAAGATTTATGATGCCCCACCCATCATTAGATTCTGGTCAAGTTATTTTTGCCCAAGCCATCTTTGATCTTGGCTTTTCTATAGTGTTTCCTACCCAAAGTAATTTCCTTCGTATTTTATCAATCTTTGTAATGATATTTATGGGGATCTTGAGGCATGACATTACATGTGTGATCAAAGGCATAAGGGAGGAATTTAGCTAAGCTATTCGAGCTGGGAGTGGAAGAAATTTAACTTTCCATCCTTAAAGTTTGATAGAGAATTTTGTTACAATTGGTGTCAATTTTTGGTTAATAATTTACGTTTGGTAAGAGGGAATCCCAAGTATTTTAGAGGGAAAGAACCCTCATTCCAATAAAGGATACTTTGGAATCGAGAAGTCTCCTTGCTTGACAGGTTAAAACCCACGAACTCATATTTTTTGAAGTTTATTTCTAGACCAGAGATCGCGCTAAAAATTTTGATGGTTGAAAGCATATCCTTCAAGTGATCTTCCTCATATTCCATGAAGATAAGCAAGTCATTACAAATTGAATATTTGTGATGGTTGTATCCATACATTTTTTTTGAAAAAACCATGGATATTTCCATTCGATGCCAGCTTCGAGAGCACAACATCAAGAACAAATAGACAATGGATGCACAAAAATGGAGAAAGGGGGTCACCTTGGCAGAACCCCCTTTTAGAAGGAAGCTCACGGATTTTCCATTAACTTAAAAATATACTCCCGTAGTTTGTAGGATTGTCCTGGTCCAAGATATGAAAGTGGGAGGACAATTTGCAGGTTTCAACGAGCACCTTGAGTAAATCTGCAGTAAGTCAAAAGATTGAAACCTAAATTATGGACATATATTATAGTGAGTAGGACTGGTGGTAAAATTTCTAAAGCACCCCCAATCCTTATCGGAATGTGTTTCCAATCTTGCTGCGAAAATGGAGGAAGTGGCCACAATGATTTTTTTTAGGAATTGATCGGAATACCCTCGTAGGCTAACTTACATCTAGCTTTCCAAATGCATCATCAAATCGTTGATTTAATATCCAATTGGTTCCAACTGATATGATAATTTAAAAAGACATGATGACCCGAAATAATATTTGAGAACTCGCTGAAGTTTGGGGTTATCCTACAAATCCAAAAAATATCTTTTGTGTGTCTAGAATCATTGAAGAGATGTAAGTAACTTTCTAAATGGTTACAACATAATGATATATATTTGTAGAGTGTATTTTTCCTCCTCCAAAAAATCCTGAGTGAGAATTTTTGTGTGCTAAAAGCTAAATAAAGTGAGATGCACGAGGATCAAATGAATACACCGGATTTTTTGGGAGAAAAGGGCGCATGCCACCATCGACTAATGTTGAGTAGATTTTCTTGTTTAAATATGTGAGAGGAGCGTTTGTGTTGGGAAAGTAAGGTGGTCACTATGGTGGGTCACCAGGGACAGGTTGATAGAGCACAATGATTGCTTCAGATTTTTAGCCAACAACCTTAGCTCAACTGGTAATCTAGATTATAGGCATTTAAACCAATTTTGCTCTGCATTCCGGGACGTAAGTTCATTATAAACAGAAATCTTTCAATTTTTGATAAAAGAACAAATAACATAGTGACTTTCCATAAAAAATCATTTTCGTTCGATGAATCTTTCCAAAATGAAGAATTTTCACCCAAGAGATCTTTTTGCTCAAGATCGATTGGAAAGAGATTGATCCCTTAATATGACTTTTCCAAATCATAGAGTGATTTGCTCTATAACTCACATTTAGTACAATAGGGCCACTTCCAAAAGAAGCTGCACATTTTGAAAGCCATGAATTTTTACGATCAATCAAAGAGATGAGCGATTTTGTTAACAAAACATAGTTGAAATGGTGAAGATTTATGATGCCTCAATCATCATTGAAATTTGGTCGAGTTATTTTTGCCCAAGCCACCTTTGATCTTGGCTTTGCTGCAATGTTTCCTGCCTAAAGGGATTTCCTTCATATTTTGTCAATCTTTGTAATGATATTTGTGGGGATCTTGAGGTATGACATTACATGTATAATCAAAGGGGTAAGGGAGGAATTTAGCAAAACTATTCGATCCTAGAGTGGAAGAATTTTGCCTTTCCATCCTTGAAGTTTGGTAGAGAATTTAGCAACAATTGGTGTCCAATCTTTGTTAGTATTTTCCATTTGATAAGAGGGAATCTCAAGTAGTTTAGAGGGAAATAACCTTCATTCTAACCAAGGATATTTTGGGATCGAGAAGTCTCCTCGCTTGATAGGCTAAAACCCATGAACTCATATTTTTTTAAGTTTATTTCTAGACCAGAGATTGCGTTAAAAATTTTGATGGTTGCAAGCACATCCTTCAAACGATCTTCCTCATATTACATGAAGATAAGCAAGTCGTCAACAAATTGAATATTTGTGATGGCTGCGTCCATGCCTTTTTTTGAAAAAAACACAGATATTTCCTTTCGAGAACATAGCATCAAGCACAGATAGAGGATGGATGAACATAAATGGAGAAAAGGTGTCACCTTGGCACACCCCTCTTTCGGGGTGAAGGAAGTCCACGGACTTTATGTTAACTTTAAAAGATAGTTTCATAGTTTGTAGGATTGTCCTGATCTAAGATATAAAAATGGGAGGATAATTTACAGCCTTCAGCGTGCCTATGATGAAAGGCCAACACAAGGTATTGAAGGTCTTTCGAAAGTCAATTTTTAAGAGTAGCGCCTTAGTACCCAATCGATCCCAATTGTTTATGACTGTAGGTATAACGATAAATGCATTAGCTACTGATCTGCTCTTCAAGAAAGCACATTGTGATGGTAGAATCATTTCCTGGATTTAGGTACCCAACGATTTGCAATGGCCTTTGAGAGAATGCGAATGGGTAGGTTAACAAGACTGATTGGCCTGAAATTTCCAATATCATGGGCATCACCTTTTTTGAAAATGAAGGAGACTAAGATGTTATTTAAGTATCTCAAATTTTTTTCCTTCACAATTTGGGGAGTGAAGGTAACTATCCAAGTCCGAAAAATCCTTCTTTAAGACCAACAATGTTGAATAAATTCCACAGTAAGTCTATCCGGACCAGGAGCTTTGTTTTCTTAAAATATTTAATCGTAGTTTGTATTTCTTCTAGATCATAAGGTCGAAGGAATGAGGTGTGGTCTTGTAGTTTAATCATGAGGTACGAAGGAATTGAGCAATCAATTTCAATCGGGTTGGGATCCTTAAAGAGTTTATAGTAAAAATCCACTATTACCCCGTAAATGTCCCTAAAATCCGTGATCAAAAGTTCATTTTCCCTTTTCAAGGCATTTAAATGGTTTATAGGGGCCTTGGTTGAGGCAATAATATTGAGAAACTTGGTATTAGCATTTCCCTCAATGATGTACTTTGATTTTGCTCTCTGTTCCCAAATCGCAAACTCATCCTTTCTTAATATTTCAAGTTTTTAGTACAAAAGTTTGAGGTTTAGCTCATTTTCTGGTATATTTCTAACTAACTGGGATTCCAATAATGCAATCTCATTTTCAGTGCATTGCATTTCACGATTTATGTCCGGTATGTGTTCGTTTCGTCAATTATTAATGATGGATTTAAGTCGTTTAACCTTAGCATCCTATCGATGGAAAGGGTTATCAGAAGGAAGTTCCATACTCCAAGATCCCCTTACAACTAGTAGAAGGGAAGATCTCTTTAGCCAGCAGGATTCCATCCTAAAAATTGACACTATAGAACTGAAACAACCTCCCGGAAAAAACTAAAGGATTGTGATCGGAATATGTTTTCTGTAAATGCTTGACTAGAGTTCTCGGGCAGGGATTTAGGAGCTCAAGGTTGATAAATATTCAATCAATAATGGCCCAAGATTTGTTGTCATTGGAGCCAGATCAAGTGAAAAGCATCTTGTCCTTTAAGGTCGATAAGTCCCAATTTATTTACCCACGAATCAAATTTTCTATCAAATGCTCTCAAGGGTTTCATTGAAATTCGATCTTTTATCCCGGATAAGAATAAAGTCTCCCACTAATATAGAAGGAACATACATATCCGGCAATCGTTCAAGCGAATCAAGTAAGTCTTTTTTACCGTCACTAGATGGAGGGACATAGATGTTTATCTACCTAAAGATCAATGTAGTTTTTATGCATCTGAGTTTGAGAATGGAATAAAAATTAAAATCCTCAGCCACTTCTAGCGCAAAGAATCTTTATCCCAAGCAGCTAATAATCCCTCCATTTTACATCACAGATTCGAGTGCCAAATAAAATGATCCGTGTGAACAAGTGGATGAGTTATTGGTTGGTATTGTCCTTGATTTTGTCTCCATTAGACAATGATATTTAATTTGTAAGCTGATATTAGATTATGTAATCTTCTCCATTTCTCGCATCCTCCTATTCTCCTAATATTCCAAGAGATAAGGTTGATATCCATGATAAAAAAAAAGTCCAGCAATGATGAATACACTAGACAAAATTAGACGAAATCTAGTTTTCTACTAATCCCATCCTTAAGCCCAATATTTTTATCACTACCAAAGAGCTTAGAGATGAAAATATTTTTTCAATTGAACTTGGAAAACCAAATTCAAAGAAATCAAGTAAAATTTACATCCTAAGAATAGTGATTTCAGAAAATGAATGCTTAGACGAATCAAGCACGCTTTGATTAGAGCATATACCTTCGCCTTTGTTGCTTTGAGGGGTTTGTAGTGAGTTATCCTCAGTTTGATTTTTAACATCAAGATCCACAATTAGGTTCAATGACTCTGGCATCTTATCAGCGAACCCAGAAGCTGACGGTGGAAGGTTTTGGATGTGGTTCCAGACCGCGAGATCAATTTTTTGCCCCTTACTCTAAAGCCAGATCAACGCCTCTTCAAGATTAGAGCGAACATGCACCGGATTGCCAAGATTTGAATAAGATATAGTTGTTGCTTGATATGTGTCGGATCAGTTTGTCTTCTTTTTTGCTTTTGTCGAAGTTGTTATTCGGTTCTTCCTCAATTTTATGCTCTATCAACTAAGTTTGATTGATCTGATATTTTTTAATAGACATTTTTTATGTCTTGTTCTAAATGCGTGCATATTTTTGTGAAGTTGCTTCTCCATTTGAAGTTTCTTTGAAAGAAGATTGGCCAACTAAGTTTTAGCTCTTTGTTGTCTGCCACTAAGGGATATCAATACCTAAAGTAGTTGTTGCAATTGCTAATAATTTATTTATATATGACATTTATTGATATTAAACTTGTTTGAACCCTAATACTGTGAGACGATTCTTGTCTCTTTAATTTCACGGATATTTTTTATGTTATTTAATAAAATTTAATTTTTACTTACATATTTTATTTTATATTATATCTTTTCATTTTTTAATGTTATATGTGTGAGTGTGTGCCTGCACACACATGTGTGTATGGAGGACCCTTCAAATGTGGTGTGTTTTTCCTACACACGCACATTCACACACTCACGCGCACGTGCATGTGCGCACACACATATATAAAAAATATATAGACAGTCTTCAATTGTAATATTTAGATCTAACACAAACACACCTGATTAACGCGACGGTCCAATACAATAACGGTAACGAGCAAAACAATATTCTTAAAATGTGAAAGGAAGGCATAATTTAAGTGGTAAATGAGTAAAACCAAACGTCAAACAAGAGTTCCTTGACACGAACATTTGATTCTTTCCTAAAATGTTTTATTATTGGAAGTTAAAGGACTTTAAGCATGTAAATTACAAACATAATATCTCAGGATACACACATTAACTATCAAATTACAAATTACAAATTTTACCTTTTTACTGAAAAGAAAATAATGAGCACGTGAGAGACACTAATTTTCGCACATATAGCTATGTTCATTGTTTGGGTGTTATTTAAATACATTCATGCAAGCCTAGCTTCCTTGTTTGTAGGATTCACGATTTTGACAAACACGGGTTTGTTGTTCTTCCATAACTAATGGGGTGAGTATTGTATATTTAATTAACTAATCAAACTATAAATACACACCTATGCACATAGTGTCGTGTACTAGGCGAGTACATGTGCTCGCTCGAGGGTAGGCTAGCACTTATAGTACACAAGTGCTCGTCCAGTCGGCTTGCCCATTTCAATTTAAGATGCGGGCTGGGCGGGCGCATGTCAAAGATCGGGCGAGCATGTAGGATTCGCCAGCATCTGTAAACAGAACGCATGCCCGACTCCGAAGCTCATTTCTCTCGTCGTTCTTCCTCAAACAACGCCTCTGACGATTTTTGAAGGCCATCCACCACCGCCAACAATCATTCCGCACCACCCTCTTGCCTATTATCGCATTCCTTGAGGTATTTCGGCAACTCCTCTCAATTATTTTTAGTTTTTGTTGCATATTTATATAGTAACGATGGATTTAGGGTTTATATATTTCAGATATTTTTTTACCAATCTATGATAGATTTTAAATTATGTGTTGGCTTCTAATTATGTAATCATTAATTTCACGTGTATTGATGTTTGATTTGATTTTGGATTAGTACAGTTTGACCAAATTCCTATTGCATATAAGGTGTATGATGAACTACTTAGTATTGTCTTGAAGTGTATAATGAGTAGCATAGTTTAAACTAGATTATACCATTGATGTTATTTCATAGATTATAGAATTGTTTTGAAGTGTATAATGTGTAGCATAGTTTAAACTTGATTAGCATTATAGATTAAACTAAATTATCATAGTTTAATTTAGCATTGTTTTATAAACAATATAAGGTGTATGACTAAGTGGTTATGATTAACTTATGTAATAACATTTTTGAAGAAGGATTGTGTGTATAAATGTTAGGATATATTTTTGGTGATGCGGAGTTGAATTATTTGATGTGGAAGCTGTGATAATGCACCATATAAATGTTAAATGTATAGATATTAGGTTTGAATGCCTAGGCGTTTATATATGAATGTGAATGTGATGATTGATGTGAATTATTTGGTGTATTAGATGTATGGATTATAGCATGTGATTTGAATTATTCGGTGTGTAGATCCGATTGTGATAATAGAATGTGAAGATGTATCGATGTTAGATGTAATTATGAATGTGATGATAGATTAAGAATGTGATTCCTTTAGTGTGTTAGATGTATAGATCATATCATGTGAAGGTGTTTAAGAATGTGATGATAGCAAATGAAGGTGTATAGATGTTAGGTGTGATGTGTAGGTGCATAGATTTAAATTTAAAGGTCGGTGTATCGATATAAATTTTAAAGTTATGTCGTAATACATTTTTTTATCACATTATATTCAAGTTAATGTGTCCAAGTGTGTCACATTAACTTATACCAAGGTAGATAATAAGGTTAAAAATACTAACAATTGATCAATAAATTACACCAAATATTTACACACAGCGCGTCCCTCCACACCGGGTGGTGTGTGATCCTGCACACCAGGAGGCGTGTGCAACATATTGGAGGATTTCGTCAACTCTAATTGTGTTATATTTTTTGACTTTTGTACATTACTATTGGAATCACTTCGGAATGAGATATCCCAGTCCCATGGTCATGGATTTTGATGTGTGCAGGTGGAAGTCTTTTTTTGCAGATACACTTCTATACAAATATCATTTAAACACTTATTTTGGCACTAATTTAAGATCACATCTATCCATATTGCAATTGTTAACTAACCACTTATACGTAAATGTCCAGTCAACATAAAGTGACCAAATATTTTAAGATCATTTTATAGTCTCATTTGTAACACATACAAATGTATGACGTAAATTTATCTTAAAATATTATATTTATATTGATTTTCCTTAGTTCAGAGGTCCCGGACTAAGGAAATCAGTAAGGATTTAAACTTATTATAAGACGATCCTTGTCACATGTTGTAGTTTATTTCTGATGGATGTTAGACTGCATAATCCATTCCTCTTCGATATACCAAACCAATCATAATCAACTAATGAAATTTTCATTATGGTGAAGATTTTGAGAGTTGATTGTGATTGGTTTATGTGGTACGCTATAAGGGGTGCAGGGTTATGCGGCCGAATTTTCCTCATAAATAAGCTACCATGTGACAATCATCGTCTTATAGTAAGTTTGAATCCTTATGGATGGGCTCAAGTGATAACTCAATGAAAACACTTCTCTTCTCATCTCCTAAAATTAGTGAAATAGGTTTAGACCAGCGATGGGTTTTGGTTTAGCTTTCCCAGATCTTGTCTAACTTAAACTGATGTTGAACTATTTCATCTTATTTGACCTCATGATTTGTTACATTCATGTGAAATCGATGGCTGGTAGAGAGTGGATGTACAAGCGTATAGTAGATGGGTGTGCTATATAGACCTTCAAAAAAGTGTTCAAGACTTTGTGGAATTTGCTTACGCTAGCGTTCTCGTGTGGTGGATTCTAATGGGACTATATTATGTCTGTGTCAAAAGTGTTGTTTAATAAATAAGAGATCCAATGATGAAATTCAGATGCTTACATGCATAACTATAGGTTTTACGGCATGCATGTAAGCATTCGCCTTAAAACGAGTAATAATTTCATAGTTCTCTATATTCACATGCATATCTTATACATATTTTCCTTAATATAGGTCACAGGGACGTGAATCTCAATATGAGGAGATTGAATCAGATGACCACGAGATGGAGAATGACCCGGAAGAAGAGTCATCCATGTACGCCATGTTTAAGGAGAAGGAGAAAGAAAAAGAAAAAAAAGGAAATCAAAACAGAGTTTGATTTCAAAAATATTCATATCGAAGAAGAAATGTTTTTTGTTTTTTTTAATTTTTTGTAGTTGTTGAACTTCAAGCAGGTCTTTAAATTAGATTATTTCAACTGTAAAATCTTTGTAACATTTATTAGTTTAGAATTTACATACATACATACATATATATATATATATATATATATATATATATATATATCTAAACTTATATGTTTAGTTTGTAAGTAAGTTCATAAATATTATAATGAGTTTCATAGGTACAAGTTAGTTGTACATATATAAGAGGAAGTCAGCTACTGAACATATTTCTCAACTCTATTAAGTACATGCAATGGTTTCTTGGTAGGTTTTACAAGTTCGACGGGGTATTTAAACCCCGCCGAACATGTATATATTTTTCTGCTCTACAACTTGGGTGAGAACATGTACTCGCCAAGGGCTCTCAGACAGGTCTCCTTTTTTTGTGCGGGTGAGCCCACATGTGCACGCCTGAATGACGGGCGAATACCTAGCGTACATAGGTGCTCGCCCGCATGCCCTTGCGATAGGGCCATCCACAAGCACACGTCAGGCGAGCACATGTGCTCGCCCGACAATTGGGAATGCACAAAGCATGCACATGAGAGTCACCATGTGCACACCGATCACGCTTTTTTTAGCATGCTACCATCTTACAAACAATTTATGGAGCCCTTCTAAACGAGACATGATCCTCTCTTAGTGGAGGAAAGCCGACAATCAAACCAATATTTTTAATAAAAATGCTTGTATTAATTTCTTTATCCCATAGAGGAATTTTGCTCATCATTTTCCACGTTAATTGTCAATTTCATTTAATTGTTCAAAACAACATGGTTAGCTATTGAATTGATAGCAATTTCGTTTTCATGCAACATTGTGCATGAGAGATATTTATAAACTCCAACGTATTTCAGATTTCGCGATTTTATTTGCAAAGTTTATACGATTTTAATAAAATTAAAATCTGTTTAATGATAAATCAATTGTTATTATCTTACAGCCAACATCATCTGATAAGATCACGCACCCTTCAAAATTCACCATCCTTTTTGAGAGTTTGTATGGTTCTTTATGAAATGAAATTCATATTGATAAACATGTAGGTTATTTTTATATTTCTTGTCAATTTTTTAATAGTTGATTATTTATATATAATCTGTGGTCCTTTTGTAAATATTGCTTCATGCTCTACTAAATAAAACAATATTTTGTAATATATATTCAAATATGTAAAATACACATTAATTTTTTAAATAGCTACGTAAATAGAGCGAGTAAACCGAGCAGGCTGACATATCACCGATTCACCATCTCTGATGAACCCACGAGATTACAAAACATGTGAAAGAACCAATAAAATAAATGAGCAACTTTTAAAAGAAACAAGATATTTATAAATTACAAAAGAAACAATAAAATAAATGAGCAACATTAAAAAAGAAGAGAATTATAAATTATAGAAGAACTTGGATCAAACAAAAGTTGTCAATCGAGAAGTTGGACATTCGATTCGAAAGATACGTGACGATCATGTATTGCAATATATGTGGATCAACAAATACAAAAAAAATACCAAGAAATTAGCTTAATAATATTCTTGGCGAGTCTAATTTGACACGACGAAAAAAAACTATCCTCCATTGATAAGAAATCAACATCAATGCACCGAATAAATGTATAAAATTTAGCTGGGATATATGCTAATAAATTATTTACCTGATATACGTAACTTCCTAAAATATCCAAAATAAACATAACGTGATATTCGTAGGCGAGTGGGATTTATTTAATCGTTTTCTAAAAATATAAAGGAAAGGGTTGTTTATGGATTGGTTTTGGGTGGGAAAAGACGGTTTTCATAATATCCACTTATCAGAATTTAATGGTTGAATGCATGGCTTTCTAAACATAAGAAAGACACATCTCGTATGAAGTTTTTCCTATAAAAAGTATTTTCAATTATTTGTAAGTCCATTAGAGAACTACTAAGAACTAATAAGCATGCGATCTCATCCGTTCCATTTTTTATCTTCTCGAGAAATGAATTACACAAAAACCACTTCGTGAATTTATAAAAAAAGTTATAAATTTTCTTTTCCCATATTTACACGGTTGCAAAATAAGTAGCCTAATTTACATCTTTTTAAGACATTCTTATATTTATATTTTAGAATTCTATTTTAATTAGTTACAAATTTGTATATTATAATTGCTACAACATATTCATTTATTGCTTAGTGTGAAATAATTTTTACTGCTATATAGTCAAAGTTTTACAACTCCATATTAATTATTTACTATTACCTCTTCATTTTTTTACTATCTGAATTCATTTTTTTTTACAAATTCTTGTTCATTTTTTACAACTCACAAATCATAGCGTTTTCATACAAAATTTTTTTATTATTTTTTTATGATCCCTTATCATTTATTATAAACTTCGTGGATGATAGTATGCAATAGTTGTAATAAGTATAGGAGGAGGGGGAGTATGCAACTTTTATGCATATAATTTACATGTTTACACGGACACATGAGGCCACATGAACAAAATTATCTATGGTGACGATTGAATTAATAATGTTTTTATCTTTTAGTTCTAAATTTATCATAACAAGTATTATTCATATCCAGGCTATTTTTTACCCTTGTATTCACAATGAATGACATATTTGCTTGCTAATTAATGTTTATATTGATGATTGTTCATTGACTATGGTTAAAATTTGTATTAATCATTTCCATTACAAGAAAAGTGACCTAAAGCAACAAATTAATTTAATATTTGTTATTATATCTTCCGTAGTTAAATATATATCAACGAATATTATTCGTTGCTTACTTCTTTAAATTCGCAACGAATAATGGTATTCGTTGTTATATACCTTGCAACGAAGCATATAACGATTATTCGTTGCCGTTTTCTTCTAATCATTGATAAATTTGGCAATGATTAGTGTGAATTTAATGAAAAATTCAACGGAAAAATCATCGTTATATGGACCTTTAACTACGAATATGATATTCGTTGCTAATTACAAGTACAAAAAATGATTTGACAACAAATAATATTCATTGTTATATCTTTAAATCGGAAGATATGCCAACGAATATTCAAATTATCCGTTGCTTTAGGTCCAATTTCTTGTTGTGTTCTAACTTAACAACGAAATTTTTTTGTGAAAGTCAATGAATAAATATTGTTATATGACTCCTTGCTAGCAAAATAGCAACCAATACAACATATGCCACTAATTTCATACATATACACACAAAGACACACACACACACAAACACATCCACACATACACACACATACACACACACACACACATACATACCTACCTACCTACCTACATACATACATATAATTTTACAATAGACACAATTAGTTGGTATAAATTTAAAACCGGAGGATATACTAATGAATCACTAAATTATCCATTATTATTTCTCCATTTTTGTTCTAGTAGACGAGGATCTAAATTCATAGTATACAAGTAATGCTAATTTCTTACAAGAGCTTGCGTGCAAACTTTCCTCTCTGTGAAACAGGAATTGCAATCTTAATATCCTTGTTTAATTTTGCAAAATATGAATTAAAAGTGAGATAGTTGTCCCTATCGAACATGCTGATATATTCACTCTATGATAAAAGAAGCAAAGGAGATAACCTAGAAAATCTAGTTTTGAGAGGAAAATTCGTCTATACCACAATAGCTTTATTCTGTCGTAATTTATTATTATTATTTATCATAGGTAAGCTGTTTCTTGAAGATGCGACTTTAACTTTAAAATTTTTATGTTCATGGTAATAATGAGAGCTGCCTCTTCAAGAGGCAGACTTCACCTCTTGTTGTTCTGTGAATAAATCCATGCGAAGCTACCTCTGGTAGATGCGATTTTAGCTAAAATTAAAGTAATCTTTTTAAGAGGCAACTTAGATACGATACATAATAAAATAAAAATTTTACTATAGAATATGGCAAATACAGTTTGAGGATTAGGGTATACAGGAACTTTCCTCCGGACCGTTTTTTCCCTGGTCGTTCGATTTCCAGTAGCAGGAGAGATGGAGAGTTACAACGATAACCCCACGTCAATGTGTGAGTCAATATCTATCCGCCATCTAAACCAAGCGATCTTCCATTCTGTCATTATTTAATTGCGGTGGAAGAAAACAAAATCAGATATACTTATCTCCGTCTACGTACTGCGGGCCATTCCACTGGCATCCCCTGCTGTAACGCAGGTAATGCATCTGATGCGGGATGGAAAACCCAGATAAGGGGCCGAATCATCCAGGTCGTCCAGCCTGCATCTGACGCATCCTATGAATTGCGGCAGGGAAATGCACGATCCTCCCGCTTCCACACACACTAAAGATAACTACCGATGACCACCCGTTGTTGTTTAATGCGAGCATAAAACATCTCCATATTCTAATGTATACAATGACGAAGTCACTGACAATGATCTTTAACGAATAAAATATTTCCATGTTACAGTATTTGATTAAAAAATGTAGGTGGAGGTCAGTTTCTAAAAGCCTCTCTCGCGATCCCGTATCTTCCTCACAGGAGAAAGCATGATGAGAAGAAAGATGTCTGCTGCTTCTGTTGCTGCTGCTCATCTGCCTATGCTTCTCTTCGAGGTTGTGGCGGTGGCGTTTGGTCTTGTTGCTTCCTTCGCTGTGGAATCTGCAGCTGGTTCCTTGCCTAGGACTGACGCGGTAGAAGGTTTGGAGATCCTGCTCTTTGTTTTTTCATGCAGCCTGTTCAAAATTCTGGTCGGGATTTAGGTCGCTCTTTGTTCAGTAGCAGGAGAACCTCGATCCGAATTTAACTTCAATTTTCTGGGAAGAGGAAGGGTGTAACTGAAGCGAAAAAAAAGAAGAAAGGAAATTTGCTGATCATATTGGAAAATTCAAAGATGATTAGGTTTCGGGGTCTCTCCATTCTCTTCTGCAAGGGACGTGCATGTTCATCATCCCATCATTCCTCGGCAAAAATCTATATACAGAGATTTTGCATATAAACACCTGCCAATATAAGTTACAAATACATTCTCCAACTTCGTTTAATATGCGATCTGACCCCGTTGAAGATAAATTTGTTTAGATTCGGTTCAAGTTAGTTCGTACATAAAATACACATACATATATTCATACATATCTATGTGTACATATCTATGTGTGTATATTATCTAAAGTCAAGAAACTGTAAGAAAAATTCAAAATTAAAAGGAAAAGGGATTTTGACGCCATAGCAAAACACAAGAGGACACGATCGGTGGATGAAGGGGAGAGTTTCGTAGAGTGACGGCAGAGGGAAAAAATATAGATGTTGGGAGGGTCGTTGGAAGAAGGTTTTAAAAATCGAACCGAACCGGCCGGTTGAACCGGTTAAACCAAGAATCAGAGGAAAAACGGTCCAACTACCTGGTTTTTATCAAGAAAATAGAAACCAGTCAAAACTCAATTAGAACGCTTAAACTCGATTGGACCAATTGAACCAAACCATTGGTTCAACCATCCATTTTTTGACAAAAAATAATTTCCAATAAATTAACAAAATACAAACTTTTTCCAGAAATAATCATATTCTAATCTCATTCTAACCCATGGTATAGTACACATTTATCTCTTCTCCTTCACATGTACCAATGACTCATTATCGTGTGCCCCTTCCTGCTATATAAGCATTGTGTCTCTCTTCCCACAACGTACATGAGGTTATCCACTTATAACAATAACTAACGAAAAAGACGTTCTTATAGTCATACTAAGAATAAATTAACAACACTTGTCGTTAATTAGTGTTTGAATAGTTTTAAAATTATTAATTTTTTACATCGTATATATGTATTTATATAAATTTTACGAAAATATGATTATTATTCCACTTCGATTTTTTTAAGAATATTTATACCCTTAACTTTTAAGCAATTTCACTTGTGCTCCAATATTTTCTTAAAAAATTCACAATATCATCCTTATGTTGGTATAAAATGGGAGCACAAGTGTACTAATAAAAGGTCACTACTATTGATTTTGTAAAAATATAGGGGACACATGCAATTGTACTAAAAATAGAGGGTATAAGTGTTACTGAAAAAACTTGAAAGGACAAGAGTTAACAAATCCTTGAAAGATATGATGTAGCATTTTTCGTATTTATGTGTATGATATACCGGTCTAACTCGGTTCGACCCGATTGAACCATATGAACCAAACCAATAATACAACGGTTCGGTCTTTTCCGATTTTTCTGAACGGCTGGCATCATCACCGGTTTGACCGGTCGGTCCCATTGGTCCGACTATAAAAATAAAAAACCGATACATGCCCGGTTTGATGTCCGGTTCGGTTTTTAAAACCTTGATTGGAAGTGGGAGGGGGGGGGTAAATAAAAATGTTGGGTTAGAATTCGATGAAGTTGTCAAAGCTTTCTCGCACTAGACTATCTTTTTATTTTTGAATGTATTGGGAGTACAATACGAGGCTATCTTGAGAACTTATTTATACATCAACTCTATGATTAAGGTTACAAGGGAGGTGCAAATTTGAGTTGCCAATATACCCTTCTACATGGTAAATTTGCTGAGGTCGATAGAAGCATGTACGTCTTCAATCAATCTTCACTGGACGGAACCCCACAAAAGTACATTTTGTGTAAAAGGATTTTTTAAACAATTCTCTTGCTTTCAAGTCCTTACAGTCAATTCATAACGATTTGACTAAAATGCATTAAAGACAACATGTGTCGACGGTGTAAATGAGAAAAATTTTAGTGGTTGTGTTGTAATATAATTTTATATAGATTATATGGGTTGGGGACCTGTGATGTAAATGAACAAGATTACAGGGCTGTGGAGCTAAAGCCGAAACGATAAATGATCACCGTCCCTGCGCCTTTCCCCCAAGAAGAGAAGTGAGGGTAAATTTCCCTTTTCAACTTTGTGTCCAGCGTTCCTTCAACTAAACCCTAAACTCGGATTAGGGCTTGAGGTTAAACAGTGGTGAGTTGTGGGCGTCCTCCATATAATACATAAGGTGAACTGCCTCATATTCTTTTGCATGTGCTGTTTTAATGTACCTAGCTATTTCAGTTCAAAGTTTACTGTTCTGAGATGTTAGAATAGGTGATTCATGTATAATCTTTAGAACCTGTATGCATATGAAGAAAGTTTGGACTGAAACAGATGGAGTCGAAGATATTTTTCATATCTGACACATAGTAGGATCACACTTATCTATTTTCTCCTGTAATGTCACGTTTCACTTGTGGTCAAACATTGTCAAAGAGGGCTCGTGTTTGCTATTTGAGAATGTAGACAAGATTATCTGCATTAGCGTTACAAGTTCCTTCTAAGTGCAAAAGTGGCACCATGGTTATATCTGGTTCATGAAGTACAGACCAAGGTTTAAAGCCCATGGTCAACCATTTGTTTGAGTGCATCTTTCGAATTCACATTGTGAAAGAAAGATGTTGAGTTCTTCATAAGTATGTTTCGTAATTCTTGTTTCTATTAGATTAAATTTGCTTTGACCATTGTTTCTTGTTCAATGCATACCTGTGTTGGTAATAACAACACGACCTACTGAAAAATATGTGCAGTTCAGGCACTCAATGCGATCTTCAGGAAATGGAATATATCGGCCTCAAATTCCGTAGCAAAGTGGAACCAGAGCGACGACATTTGCCATGGCTTGCCGATGCAAACTGGTCAAAGTTTTGAAAGTCCTGATCGTAATCCATATATTGTCTGCAATTGTGATTTCGATGATGGTACTACATGCCATATAACGAAATTGTAAGTCAGCTTGATATGCACATGTTCAGCCTCTCATTGTCGATTATATTGGTTACTATATAAATGTTGGAAATAACTGTATTGAGATAGTTTGATACAATTTGATGGTCAATATCAAGTTGTATTAATGTATCTCAATTCGTGGAATTCAATGTTTCAACCCTGTGGGGTGCTGTTTAGTCTCACATCGTGGAGAGATAAAACTGGTACTTGGTTTTTATGTGGGAAGTCCTGAGACTAGTCTGGAAACAGACTAGAGAGGACTTTAGACCACAACACGCGCACGCACGCGCGCGCCCGCGCCACGCCGCGCTGGGCTCGGGCGTGGCTGCGGTTGCGGCCGCGACCGCGGCGTGGCAAAGACCGGGTCAGTTTTGTAACCGCGCGTTTGAATTCCAAGGGATACGTCCCATTATCCTCTCACGAAGTGTAACCGCCTGGACATCTTTAAGTATCTTTTAAAGATGTGGGCATAGGTTACGAACATCCCATCCTCATTCTCAGCGCCTCTTCTCTCTCGAGGACGCTCGTCTCCTCTCCTCTCTCGATCTCGGGCTTCGTCTACAGAGGTGACTTTCTAGGACACTCAAGCACGGTGCATACCGTCGACGAGTGTGGACTATCGGACCCTGAGATCGGCGCGTTAAGGCCCTATGCGTCGGTAAAATGGGGGTGTTGTCTCTCTAAGGGGAGTCCTACAACAGGACACTTCGGTTGTGATTTCTAGCTCTCTCTATTTTTCTCTGTCACATTGTTTGTCGTGATGTTTGTTTCCGGATTTTCCCCTTGCTTTAATATGCATATGTGATTAAAACGAATATTTTTCTTATCAATGTTAATATGGATGCATACATACATGAATCTGTTCTGGAAACCTGTTGATAATCGGATTTATAATGTATGTTCATGTCGGTTTTCTCTACAATCTTAGAGAGACATCGTCGTAACGTGATCACAAAAATGTCGGATTTGAGGTTTCGATCTCGTGTGGATTTCATTGGTATGCCAGAGAAATTCGGGGGTCAGAATTTCAAGCGTTGGCAACAACGCATGAAAATCTGGCTGATCACGATTGGCCTGATTTCGGTTCTGGAAACCGAGTGCCCTAAGTTATCTGAAAAGAATCCGAATCCAGATACGGTTAAGATGACGGATGCGTGGAAAGAACATGACTGTCTATGTCATGGGTGCATTCTTACTGCACTATCGAACGTTCTGTTCGATGTCTATGGCGCATCCACCAAGACTGCTAAGGATCTGTGGGTGGAACTAGATAAAAATACAACACGGAGGATCTGGTTATTGAAAAATACTTAGTATCCAAGTTCTTGAAATTTCAGATGATTGAGGGCAAATCGGTTTCGGAATAGGCTCATGAGTTTCTGTTATTGCTCCATGGGTTAGCCGAGGCAGAAATGAAACTTCCTGAAAAGTTTCAGGTTATGTCGATCATTGAGAAATTTCCCAAGTCCTGGGAAGATTTTGGGATGTCCCTAAAGTATAGGAAAGGGAAAATTTCTCTGTATGATTTAATGGTCTCGATAGCTATTGAAGAGGAGCATAGGAAACAAAAACCTGTGATGTCTATAGACGTGAACCCTAAGGTTAATGTGATAACCTCAAAGAGAAACAATGCTAAAGGGAAAAATAAGAAACCGAAAGCTAAAGGAAAAATCCAGAAAAAAAATCTAAAGAACAAACCTTGCTGGCAGTGTGGACAGGTTGGATACTGAAAGAAGGATTGCCCTTCTCTAAAGACCCAACAGAAGTCTACAGATGTCGTTCCTCAGGCTCTTGTGCTGACTGAGGGAGGCAGGCCCGGTGAGGGGTATGTCTCAGTGAACCCTGAACTATATTTTGTAACCGAGCCTAATGAGTGGCTTGTTGATACAGGTGCAAAAGTACACATTTGTACTGACAGGACATTCTTTGTGTCTTATCAGGCTTAAGCCGGTGGAACAGTAATGATGGGGAACAGATCTGCAGCTAAGGTGCTTGGGTCTGGACGAGTCGAGCTGAGATTCTCAACTGGACGAGTTTGGACTTTGCGCAGGGTGCTGCTCGTTCCTGATATTAAGAAGAATGTCTTGTCTGGTTCTTTATTAGTTAGAGAGGGTTTTCAATTAGACTTTATATGTAATAAAGTACTTTTTCTGAGACATGGTGTTTTCTTTGGTAAAGGATATTTAACTGATCATGATCTTTTATTTAGAATAAGATGTGACATAGATAGTTCAATTAATAATATTTATGATTTTGATTCTTCTACTTATGTTATTTCAAATATTGAATATACTGATTTATGGCATGCTAGGCTAGGACATGTGAATTTCAATTCTATGAAAAGAACGATGAAACTTGACATGATTCTAATCATACTACAGACAAACTCACCAAATGTGAAATGTGTGCTCAAGCTAAGTTGCCTAGAAAGCTTTTTCATTCTGTGAATAGGGAAACTGAAATTCTAGACTTAGTGCATTCTGATATTTGTGAGTTTGGTGGTGTGATGACTAGGGATAACAAAAGATATTTTATCACCTTCATAGATGATAGTAGTAGATACTGTTATGTTTATCTGCTTAAAACTAAGGATGAAATCTTAGAAAATTTTTTATTTTTAAGAATGAAGCAAAAAAAACAAGTCGGAAAAGTAATTAGACGTCTAAGGTCAGATAGGGGTGGTGAATACACATCTAAGATATTTGATGAACAATGGAAATTGTTTGGCATAGTTCATGAGATCACTACACCATATTCACCACAGTCCAATGAATAACAGAACGAAAAAATAGAACCCTAAATGATATGGTCAATTACTTTTACAAAGTTCTGGGCTATCATCTTACATGTGGGGGGAAGCTTTGAATACGGCCTGCCATATTCTGAATAGAATTCCCCTAATGCATAAAGATAAGAGTCCATTTGAACTTTGGAGAAATAGAAAGCCAAGCCTAAAATATCTCAAGGTGTGGGGATGCCTGGCTAAGATCTTAGTCCCAGAATACAAGAGAAAGAAGCTTGGACCTAAAACAGTTGACGCGATCTTCTTGGGGTACCTGGAAAATAGTTATGCCTATCGATTCTTAGTAATTCGGCTGAGATCACATGCACATATACTAATACTATTGTTGAACTTCGTGAGGGGCAGGGAGGATAATCTTATGGTTAATTTCTTGAGGCTGGCCGTGGGGGTCGACCGGCTTTTGGGCTTGGATGCTCGCATGATGGGGTCTTCCTCTCAATTTTCTCGTGATATTGGCAATGCTTTGTCTCGCAACCGCTCTCTTTTTGGCATTACGATGGGGGATGGTTCGCTCATCCGTTTCTGGGGTGATGATTGGACTGGAAGGGGCCCTCTTAAGGATGTTTTTCCTCGCCTTTTCGCGCTGGTGGATGATAAGGACGCTACGGTGGCCTCTTATTGGGATGGTGTCTCATGGGGCCAAGATTTGTGGCCAATCTTTCTGATCAGCGGCAACTGGAATTCATGGCTCTGCTTGCGGTTCTCGCGGATGCGCCTTCGCCCTCGGTGGGTCGAGACCACCTGTCTTGGAAGGATGGCACCTTCTCCGCCCGTGCGGCGTACCGGGCTACTCTTCCTCCCCTGACGATGGTTGATGCTTCTATGATCCGGGATTGTCACTTTTTTTGGGGTTTGAGGGTCCCCGAACGAATTGGCGTGTTCTTGTGGCTTTTCCGCCGTGGCCGTCTGATGACTCGTAGCCGATGTGCTGTCATTTTTCCTCATGCCCCGTCTTCTTGTGGTCTTTGCGATTTAGAGATCGAGTCTATCGATCATCTTTTCTTCCAATGTATCAGAACTCATGATATCTGGGCGGATCTGGTTTGGCTTGACGTATCGGATTCTTCCTCCTTCTGTGATAGCCTGGTTAGCTCTCGGGACAGGGCTAGGATGGACATTCTTCCTGCTATTGCCCGGCTCTGGTGCATTTGGCTTGGTAGAAATGAAGCCCTGTTTACCGGGCAGAGATTCTACTTGGACAACGTCCTCATCTCGGCTTCCCGCTTCATTCGTGACTGGTCCGATACTTAGAGAATATTTGATGTAATGGGGGTATCGGCTTGTGATACCTTCGATTTTTTTCACTAGTTTTTATTCTCGTTTCGCATACCCGCTGTAAGTTTTCTCTTCCATTTTAATAAATGAGGGGCGAGCACCGCCGAGTGCATCCCCCACTTTTGAGCGTCAAAAAAAAAACTTCGTGATGCTACATTTTTCGAGGATATTTTTCCAATGAAAAAGGGATTCCTGAAAATCTGACTAGTGACGTAGCCTCAACATCTGGTTCTATTCCACAACAAATAGAAAAGATGTCAAATGTGGGGGCTACCTCTTCTAAACCCAATGAATTTTTGGAGGATGTTGAACCTAGATGAAGTAAGAGACCTAGGATTGCCAAGAATTTAGGTAGCGACTTTGTTTCCAACAAATCGAGGGTGATCCTCCCACATACAAAGATGCCATGGCTTCTACTGAAGCAAGGCCTTGGAAGGACGCCATTAAATCTGAAATGGATTCGATCATTTCAAATGGCACGTGGGAATTGGTCGATCTACTTCCTGGGTGTTCCACCATAGGAAACAAATAGGTATTCAGAAGAAAACTTAGACCGGACGGATCCATCGAAAAATATAAGGCAAGACTTGTAGCCAAAGGTTTCAAACAGAAAAAGGATATTGATTATTTTGATATCTATTCTCCTGTTACTAGAATGACTACGATTCGGATGCTCATTACATTGACCTCCATACATGATCTCACAATTCATCAAATGGATGTGAAGACTGCCTTTTTATATGACGATCTTGAGGAGGAGATCTATATGGACCAACCTGAGGGATTCGTAGCATCTGGTAATGAAAGAAAGGTCTGTAAGCTAGTAAAATCTCTTTATGGATTAAAACAAGCTCCAAAACAGTGGCATGACAAGTTTGATAAGACTATCCAGTCTTACGACTTTATTGTTCATGAATCCGATAAATATGTGCACTCTATGATTAAACGTGATATGTTTGTTGTCTTATGCCTATATGTAGATGATATTTTGATATTTGGATCAAACATAAGGATATTGGAAGAAACCAAGAGGTTCTTGAGCAGTAAGTTTGAGATGAAGGACTTAGGAGTTGCAAATGTGATTTTGGGGCTCAAACTGATTATATCTACTAATGGGATAGTTGTGTCTCAGTCACATTATACTGAGAAAGTTCTTGAAAAATTTGGCTATCAGAGCTGTAAATCTGTATGTACTCCTTATGATTCATCTAAACCCCTCTGCAAGAACAAGAGTAGAGTACCTGTAGCTTAGCTGCGATATTCCCAGATTATAGGAAGCTTGATGTATCTTGCGTACTGTACTCGACCTGATATTTCATTCACGGTCGCAAAGTTGAGTAGGTATACGAGCTGTCCTGACCGTACTCATTGGGAGGCCTTGGATCAAATGTTGAAGTACCTTTAGGGTACTGCACCTCTTGGACTGCATTATGGTAAATATCCTCCTGTCTTAGAAGGATATAGTGATGCAAGTTGGATAGGTCAAATGGAGGACTCCGGGAGTAATGGTGTGACTGGGTATGTATTTACCCTTGGAGGTGGTGCAGTCTCCTGGAGGTCTGTAAAACAAACCATCTTGGCTCGGTCTACTTTTGAGGCAGAGCTGTGTGCTTTGGACACAACAGGTATAGAGGTTGAATGGCTTAGGGAGCTTCTCTCTGAGATGCCCATGGTGGGTAAGCCGATACCATCAATTTCTTTACATTATGATATCATGATTACTATTGTAAAGTAAAGAGTTCAAAGTACAATCAGAAAACTAGAAGACATATCCAAGTTAGACTTAAGTCTATTAGGGATTTGGTTGATCTGCAGTGATTGCCGTGGAATTTGTTGGTACCAAAGATAACACGGCTGATCCACTTACAAAGGGACTTGATAGATCTTTAGTCCAAAAATCCAGACTTGGGATGGGGCTGAAACCCACTGAGAGTTTACTCGCAGTAACAACCCAACCTAATTGAGTGGAGATCCCACAAAATAGGTTCAATGGGAAAACAAGCTATAAGAGGAATGGTTGGCACTCAATATGCAATACTTTGCAAGTGAATACTATCCCTGAAAAGTCGAGTGCCTGAAAACTGCAGGAAAAGGTTGAGCATTATGCTCTTAATGGATTCAAGATTTTATAAGTAGGATGTGAGCAGTGCATCCTTGGAGAATGCCACCTATATGAGTATTTCTGTGGGCCGCAGATAAAGGATGAGGGTTTATCCTTAATATACTCATGAAACAGGGTAGGGTGCATGGCCATTAATAGCATCGAAACTAGAAGATTGTCACCGGTAGACTTCACTCTGTTGTTACCACTCGATACCATTACATCAAAGGATTAAAGTTCAAGACTTAGTTCACTTTATTCCTGTGATGGTGAAAGGGGTTAACTGAGGTAAAGGTTCAAACCGGAAGGTACCTTTACTGAAAGCAGAGTGTGGAAACCCGAGATCCTTGGCTCTTTGTGTTTCAACAGTGAATTCGTGGGAGATTATTGGAATTAACTGTATTGGGATAGTTTGATGCAATTTGATGGTCGATATCAAGTTGTATTAATGTATCTCAATTCCTGGAATTCAATGTTTCAACCATGTGGGGTGCTATTTAGTCTCACATCGTGGAGAGATAAAACAGGCACTTGGTTTTTATGTGGAAAGTCCTGAGACTAGTCTGAAAACAAACTAGAGAGGCCTTTAGACCACAACACACGCAAGCACGCGCGCGCCCGCGCCGGGCTCGGGCGTGGCTGTGGCGCGGCCGCAGCATGGCAAAGACTGGGTCAGTTTTGTAACCGCGCGTTTGAATTCCAAGGGATACGTCCCATTATCCTCTCACGAAGTGTAACCGCCTGGACGTCTTTAAGTATCTTTTAAAGATGTGGGCGTAGGTTACGAACATCCCATCCTCATTCTCAACGCCTCTTCTCTCTCGAGGATGCTCGTCTCCTCTCCTCTCTCGATCTCGGGTTTCGTCTACGGAGGTGACTTTCTAGGACGCTCAAGCACGATGCGTATCGTCGACGATGTGTACTGTCGGACCTTGGGAGCGGCGCGTTAAGACCCTATGCGTCGGTAAAGTGGGGGCACTGTCTCTCTAAGGGAGTTCTACGACAGGACGCTTTGGTTGTGATTTCTAACTCTCTATTTTTCTTTGTCACATTGTTTGTCGTGATGTTTGTTTTCGGATTTTTCCCTTGCTTTAATATGCATATGTGATTAACGAATATTTTTCTTATCAATGTTAATACGGATGCATACATACATGAATCTGTTCTGGAAACCTGTTGATAATCGGATTTATAATGTATGTTTATGTCGGTTTTCTCTACAATCTTAGAGAGACATCGTCGTAACGTGATAAGAAAAATGTCGGATTTGAGGTTTCAATCTCGTATGGATTTCATTGGTATGCCATAGAATTTCGGGGGTCAGAATTTCAAGCGTTGGCAACAACGCATGAAAATCTGGTTGACCACGATTGACCTGATTTCGGTTCTGGAAATCGAGTGCCCTAAGTTATTTGAATAGAATCCGGATCCAGACACGGTTAAGATGGCGGATGCGTGGAAAGAACATGACCGTCTGTGTCATGGGTGCATTCTTACTGCACTATCGAACGTTCTGTTCGATGTCTATGGTGAGATTACATAAAAGGTGAAATAGCCACCTTCCTAATGGAGGAGGGTGGACGGCCACCACTCCCATTAGGAAAGGGAGGCCGTCCCCCCTCTCCACATGGAAGGAGGCTTTCTCTCCTTTCATTATCTCCATGTATTGATGATTTAATTTTGTAATTAAATTGTGTTGATTTATCAACATATATTTAATTTAAATTAATTGTTGTTGTGTTTTTAGCAACAAATCATGACCATTGAAAGAAACACAAATTGATGTGGACCATTGGATTTGTGTTGACACATGGATTGAGATCCATGGATCCCAAAACCCTATAAAAGGAGAGGCACCCCATTGCTCTTCTTGACAAAATAAGTTGAGGCAACAAATCTCTCTCTCTCTCTCATTCTCTCTACACGTCCTCTCTCCATCTCTCTCATATGGCCATCCACCATGGATGCCCTAGAGAGGTTCTCCATCGCTGCGGCATCGTTGTTATGCTGCCCGATGGTTTGCTCGTGGATCTCCATCTCCTTTGGTGCGCCTCGCTCGTGAAGAAGACATCGGATCTCGTGTGTCGAGATCAGGAGATCCGCCGCTTGGATCATCAACATGGATTGCGAGAAGCACGCGGTTCATCCCCGCGCTCGCAAGCGTCTCCTCCGACGGATCGGACTTGAGACAGGAGGTCTCTTCGTTTAGAGACTTGATCGCAACCACGCTTCAAGAGGTAAACCTAATACTTGGTTGTGGTTTAGACGAAACGATCCGAGAAGTGTTCTTGGATCATGTGGTTTCGTCACATGAAAATTTTTTTAATTTCCGCTGCATAGAACAACTAGTGCGACTAGTCGTTCTTCGTCGTATTCGATACGACGATCACGCTTCCGTGATGCGCTTGAGGATCTAGGTGCATCCACTAAGACTGCTAAGGATCTGTGGGAGGAACTGGATAAAAAATACAACACGGAGGATCTGGGTATTGAAAAATACTCAGCATCCAAGTTCTTAAAATTTCAGATGATTGAGGGCAAATCGGTTTCGGAATAGGCTCATGAGTTTTTGTTATTGCTCCATGGGTTAGCCGAGGCAGAAATGAAACTTCCTGAAAAATTTCAGGTTATGTCGATCATTGAGAAATTTCCCAAGTCCTGGGAAGATTTTGGGATGTCCCTAAAGCATAGGAAAGGGAAAATTTCTCTGGATGATTTAATGGTCTCGATAGCTATTGAAGAGGAGCATAGGAAACAAAAACCTGTGATGTCTATAGACGTAAACTCTAAGGTTAATGTGATAACCTCAAAGGGAAATAATGCTAAAGGGAAAAATAAGAAACCGAAAGCTGAGTGAAAAATCCAGAAAAAATAAAAAAACAAACCTTGCTGGCATTGTGGACAGGTTGGATACTGGAAGAAGGATTGCCCTTCTCTAAAGACCCAACAGAAGTCTACGAATGTCGTTCCTCAGGCTCTTGTGCTGACTGAGGGAGGCAGGCCCAGTGAGGGGTATGTATCAGTGAACCCTGGACTATATTTTGTAAACGAGCCTAATGAGTGGCTTGTTGATACATGTGCAAATGTACACATTTGTACTGACAGGACATTCTTTGTGTCTTATCAGGCTACAGCCGGTTGAACAGTAATGATGGGGAACAGATCTACAGCCAAGGTACTTGGGTCTGGACGAGTCGAGCTGAGATTCTCAACTGGACGAGTTTGGACTTTGCGCAGTGTACTGCACGTTCTTGATATTAAGAAGAATGTCTTGTCTGGTTCTTTATTAGTTAGAGAGGATTTTCAATTAGACTTTATATGTAATAAAGTACTTTTTCTGAGACATGGTGTTTTCTTTGGTAAAGGATATTTGACTGATCATGATCTTTTATTTAGAATAGGATGTGACATTGATAGTTCAATTAATAATATTTCTGGTTTTGATTCTTCTACTTATGTTATTTCAAATATTGAATCTACTGATTTATGGCATGCTAGGCTATGACATATGAATTTCAATTTTATAAAAAGAACGATGAAACTTGACATGATTCCTAATCATACTACAGACAAACTCACCAAATGTGAAATGTGTGCTCAAGCTAAGTTGCCTAGAAAGCTTTTTCATTCTGTGAATAGGGAAACTGAAATTTTAGACTTAGTGCATTCTGATATTTGTGAGTTTGGTGGCGTGATGACTAGGGATAACAAAAGATATTTTATCACCTTCATAGATGATAGCAGTAGATACTGTTATGTTTATCTGCTTAAAACTATGGATGAAGTCTTAGAAAATTTTTTATTTTTAAGAATGAAGCAGAAACACAAGTCGGAAAAGTAATTAGACGACTAAGGTCAGATAGGGGTGGTGAATACACATCTAAGATATTTGATGAACAATGCAAATTATTTGGCATAGTTCATGAGATCACTGCACCATATTCACCACAGTCCAATGAATAGCAGAACGAAAAAATAGAACCCTAACTGATATGGTCAATTACTTTTACAAAGTTCTGGGCTACCATCTTACATGTGGGGGGAAGCTTTGAATACGGCTTGCCGTATTCTGAATAGAGTTCCCCTAAGGCATAAAGATAAGAGTCCATTTGAACTTTGGAGAAATAGGAAGCCAAGCCTAAAATATCTCAGGGTGTGGGGATGCCTGGCTAAGATCTTAGTCCCAGAACACAAGAGAAAGAAGCTTGGACCTAAAACAGTTGACACGATCTTCTTGGGGTACCTAGAAAATAGTTATGCCTATCGATTCTTAGTAATTCGGTCTGAGATCACAGGCACAGATACTAATATTATTGTTGAACTTCGTGATGCTACATTTTTCAAGGATATTTTTCCAATGAAAAAGGGATTCCTGAAAATCTGACTAGTGACGTAGCCTCAACATCTGATTCTATTCCACAACAAATAGAAAAGATATCAAATGTGGGGGCTACCTCTTCTAAACCCAATGAATTTTTGGAGGATGTTGAACCTAAACGAAGAAAGAGACCTTGGATTGTCAAGAATTTAGGTAGCGACTTTGTCTCCTACCAAATCGAGGGTGATCCTCCCACATACGAAGATGCCATGGCTTCTACTGAAGCAAGGGATTGGAAGGACGCCATTAAATCTGAAATGGATTCGATCATTTCAAATGGCACGCGGGAATTGGTCGATCTACTTCCCGAGTGTTCCACCATAGGAAGCAAATAGGTATTCAGAAGAAAACATAGACCAGACGGATCCATAAAAAATATAAGTCAAGACTTGTAACCAAAGGTTTCAAAAAGAAAAAGGGTATTGATTATTTTGATACCTATTCTCCTGTTACTAGAAAGACTACGATTCTGATGCTCATTGTGTTGACCTCCATACATGATCTCACAATTCATCAAATGGATGTGAAGACCGCCTTTTTATATGACGATCTTGAGGAGGAGATCTATATGGACCAACCTGAGGGACTCGTAGCATCTGGTAATGAAAGAAAGGTCTGTACGCTTGTAAAATCTCTTTATGGATTAAAACAAGCTCCAAAACAGTGGCATGACAAGTTTGATAAGACTATCCAGTCTTACGGCTTTATTGTTCATGAATCGATAAATGTGTGTACTCTATGATTAAAGGTGATATGTTTGTTGTCTTATGCCTATATGTAGATGATATTTTGATATTTGGATCAAACATAAGGATAGTGGAAGAAACCAAGAGGTTCTTGAGCAGTAAGTTTGAGATGAATGACTTAGGAGTTGGAAATGTGATTTTGGGGCTCAAACTGATTAGATCTACTAATGGGATAGTTGTGTCTCAGTCACATTATACTGAGAAAGTTCTTGAAAAATTTGGCTATCAGAGCTGTAAATTTGTATGCACTCCTTATGATTCATCTAAACCCCTCTGCAAGAACAAGAGTGGAGTACCTGTAGCTCAGCTGCGATATTCCCAGATTATAGGAAGCTTGATGTATCTTGCGTACTGTACTCGACCTGATATTTCATTCACGGTCGCAAAGTTGAGTAGGTATACGAGCTGTCCTGACCGTACTCATTGGGAGGCCTTGGATCGAGTGTTGAAGTACCTTTAGGGTACTGTACCTCTTGGACTGCATTATGATAAATATCCTCCTGTCTTAGAAGGATATAGTGATGCAAGTTGGATATGTCAAATGGAGGACTCCAGGAGTAATGGTGTGACTGGGTATGCATTTACCCTTGGAGGCGGTGTAGTCTCCTTGAGGTCTGTAAAACAGACCATCTTGGCTCGGTCTACTTTTGAGGCAGAGCTGTGTGCTTTGGATGCAACAGGTATAGAGGCTAAATGGCTTAGGGAGCTTCTCTCTGAGATGCCCATGGTGGGTAAGCCGATACCAGCAATTTCTTTACATTGTGATAGCATGATTACTATTGCAAAAGTAAAGAGTTCAAAGTACAATCAGAAAACTAGAAGACATATCCAAGTTAGACTTAAGTCTATTAGGGATTTGGTGTGATCTGCAGTGATTGCCGAGGAATTTGTTGGTACCAAAGATAACACGGCAGGTCCACTTACAAAGGGACTTGATAGATCTTTAGTCCAAAAATCCAGACTTGGGATGGGGCTGAAACCCACTGAGAGTTTACCCGCAGTAGCAACCCAACCTAAATGAGTGGAGATTCCACAAAATAGGTTCAATGGGAAAACAATCTGTAAGAGGAACTGGTTGGCACTCAATATGCAATACTTTGCATGTGAATCATATCCCTGAAAAGTCGAGTGCCTGAAAACTGCAGGAAAAGGTTGAGCATTATGCTCTTAATGGATTCAAGCTTTTATAAGTAGGATGTGAGCAGTGCATCCTTGGAGAATACCACCTATATGAGTATTTCTGTGGGCCGCAGATAAATGATGAGGGGTTATCCTTAATATACTCATGAAACAGGGTAGGGTGCATGGCCATTAATAACATCGAAACTAGAAGATTGTCACCGTAGACTTCACTCTGTTGTTACCACTCGATACCATTACATCAAAGGATTAAAGTTCAAGACTTAGTTCACTTTATTCCTGTGATGGTGAAAGGGGTTAACTGAGGTAAAGGTTCAAATCGGAAGGTACCTTTACTGAAAGCAGAGTGTGGAAACTCGAGATCCTTGACTCTTTGTGTTTCAACAGTGAATTCGTGGGGGATTATTGGAATTAACTGTATTGGGATAGTTTGATGCAATTTGATGGTCAATATCAAGTTGTATTAATGTATCTCAATTCCTGGAATTCAATGTTTCAACCATGTGGGGTGCTGTTTAGTCTCACATCGTGGAGAGATAAAACTGGCACTTGGTTTTTATGTGGAAAGTCCTAAGACTAGTTTGGAAACAGACTAGAGAGGACTTTAGACCACAACACACGCATGCGCGCGTGCGCCCGCACTCGCGCCGCGCTGGGCCGGGCCGGGCCGGGCTCGGGCGTGGACGCGGCACGACGCGGCTGCGGCATGGCGTGACAAAGATCGGGTCAGTTTTGTAACCGCACGTTTGAATTGCAAGGGATACACCTCATTATCCTCTCACGAAGTGTAAACGTCCGGACATTTTTAGGTATCTCTTAAAGACGTGAGCGTAGGTTACGAACATCACATCCTCATTCTTAGCGCCTCTTCTCTCTCGAGGACGCTCGTCTGCTCTCCTCTCTCGATCTCGGGCTTCGTCTACGGAGGTGACTTTTCAGGACGCTCAAGCACGGTGTGCACCATCGACGAGCGTGGACCGTCGGACCCTCGGAGCGGCACGTCAAGGCCCTGTGTGCCGGTAAAGTGGGGGGCGTTGTCTCTCTAAGGGAAGTCCTACAACAGGACGCTTCGGTTGTGATTTCTAACTCTCTATTTTTTTTGTCACATTGTTTGTCGTGATGTTTGTTTCCGGATTTTTCCTTTGCTTTAATATGCATATGTGGTTAAAACGAATATTTTTCTTATCAATGTTAATATGGATGCATATATACATGAATCTGTTCTGGAAACCTGTTGATAATCGGATTTATATATGTATGTTCATGTCGGTTTTCTCCACAATAAAGCCTTCAACAATTTTATGTAGAGATTGGATTATCGAACATAATTGTATCACAAACAACATTTTGTGTATTATTATTTTTATGGAATATCATCATTCAGTGAGTACCCGGTTTTATGGCCCTTGCATTTTTAAGATATTAAAGGGTATGAGGAAATCGAAAGGAAAAAAATCATGTGAAGCTCGGTTTTCATATTTATATTCACATTTCTTTTCTGTTTCCTTTTGAAACACTAGATTATTGTAGCAAAACTTCCCATTTCTATATGATACAAAGATTAAAAAGATCTCTCTTTTTTTAATGGAGGAATTAAATGATCGTTAATGACATTATATTGAATGTATTTAATATAAGAAAAGCTTTGCGAAGAGTTTCTTTATATAGTTTTCTTCGCTTCGCACTTATTTACATAGGGATTGACATTTAAGATCCTTTTCTTGAAGATACTAACCGAATATGAGGTGTGAATGATACTATTTAATAACTAAGTTATTAAAGATCACCAGACTGCACAAAGAGTATATGTGGAAAAACACTTTCAGAGTAGGAAGGAGAAATCCCTTGACAAAAAGGAGTCTACATTGCAGAAGAAATAATTATGATGCACCAAGAACCCCTGGAGAAGGCATTGTCCCAGAAAACATGCGGCTTAATGCTGTGCGCTACTCTAGTAAAGTACAACACATTTAGAACCCTAAAGAAGGCATTTTCTTGTACATGCGACTTAATGCCATGTTTTACCCCAACACACACAGATCCACTATGTAGAAGGTAAAAATACAACACATATAAAAACCTTTGGAGAAGACAGTCTCATTCTCCTAGTAAAATGTTGTGAGTAGCGGAAGCAATCACAAACAAGCAAACCATGTGCATACATATTTACGAGGTTCTCACTTAACTAGGCTACATCCTCGGGCGTCAACGATCAGAAGATGGCATTCATTGCTTTCGATTATGAGTGCCTTTCTTCTTGTAAGTGTCAGGGAGAACAATTCCAGCAAAGGATCTTCTGTACTTAGTCTCTATGATATTCCTAACATTAATATCTATGGATTCTAAGAAGATTTGCATGTACTCTAGGTATTTTAATTTGTTTTGTTGAAGTATGGTGGCCTAACAGTGGACTGACTTTCAAAATCCTTGCTTTTTATAGCTGTCATATGCATCTACAAGTGGTGACTATGTGGTATTAATCTTTATCTTGATACCAAATGTGAGTTACATGATCCAAAAACCATTAGAGGGGGGTTAAATAGTGGTTCAATGTTGTTTTAAAAATCTTCATGGATTAATCAGCAAGTACAGAAACATTGATCAAACAGATCAACACACTTACATATTATGTTTGCGTGGAAATCCTCTTGGGTAAATACCACGACCTGAGGCGTCCTGACTCGAGATTTCCCGATTAGCCAAGCTAATAAACCACTTTACTAAAGTCCGAGATATTTATGTGGATATCTCAACCAATTACAAAGCTTTTGCTTCACGATCTTGGTTCAAACACCAAGATCAACACTACATACTAGACATTGTAGCACAAGCAGAAGAACATGCGAGCTTTCAACTTTCTTTGTGCTCCCGTGGAGGTCACGTCTATTAGCTTCTCTGCATACTCAAGATTGGACACATAAGGTCCTGCAGAAAGAGGTTAATCGGGGATGTAACAATAATTATATCTAGATAATGTTATCTCCACATATATCAAGAATGTAATTCTCCAATAAATATCAAATGATATCTTGAGATAACAACATCAATAATTGCATAGATAATTAATAGAGAATACCACAAAAAATTCTGACATATATTTCATAAGCTGATAAACAAAATCAAACAGATAATAAAGGTTGAGAAGAGGTTGCCATAAGTATTAGACTGCTATCAGAATAACTTGAAGAGCGTCTAGTGAATCAAACATTGCTGAATTAAACAACTCATATCACAGCTTCTCAACAAGAATATTCTTCTCAAAATATAGAATGAATCAAAGACCATGTGAAAGAATATCGATGAAATCACTTAAAGAAAACTTTTTTCTATCTAGAGTAAGTATGAGTGATTACTCAAATGAGTGTATGTTCCAACAATGGGTATGGGGTCCCTTACACATGGGCTTAAGAAAAGTGGTTGTTGGAAACAAAAATGGTATGAAATCAGAGGTGGTTTCTTGATATGACCGATTAGGTTAACAAGTATGATCGATCATCTGGAAACAACTAAATAGTAACAGTCGATTGGTTGTTGATCGTTTGACTGGAATTCAAATAATGATTGATAATTTCAAGATACATTATCGACAAGGTGTAGTCGATTAATGAAGTACATATGATCGACAAGGTATGATCGATCAATGTCAAAGTATGACCAATAAGTTCATCAAAACCTCATGTTCCTAAAAAGGGAACTTTTGGTTGAAGCTTGCAGCAACTACAACTTTTGCAAAGCTAATACAGATAAACTATTACTAGTATTTTGAACAAGAAACAACAAAGTTGAGCTTTTGCTTTGCTTCAGAGCGATGACTCACACAATTGTGTTGAGTTGATATTCACACTTGCAAACCTGCAATCACAAGGAATATGTGAGAGACTACGATATAATCTTATGTGTGTGTCATCTTTAGAATCACGGAGAACTAAAACACTAATAGGTGTATTTTTATAGGAGGCGGAATTTTAGATCGGAGGGGCTACACAGCTTCCGATCGGTGAGGTCTTTTAGTCCCTATAGGGTTAGGTTGATATAGATGAAGCTTGCGAGTTGATTTGAGGGTGGAGAGGACGAAATGGAGAGCTCATCGAAGTGAATAAGATGGGGCTATAAATGGGTTCTTCTTCCTTGTAGGAACAAGAATGAATCAAGGTGAGGAGTCTGGAGGAAGAGTAGTGATCTTTGAGTTCCACAAGGATAAGGGTTTTGTGGCGATGATGTAAAGGTGCTTGGTCTGGTCTAAGAGTATGTATGTGTGTGATGTGAACTAAATCAGAGAAAACAAGAAGGGGGCGATACTAGATCTACCTAGAAGTTGAAGAAGAAGGTCGGAGGTGAATTCAAGGGCCTAGACTAGAGCTTTTGAAGCTCATGGTCATCGCTCAGACACGCACGCCAAGTGTAGAGCTCGAGCAGCACCAGAATGAAGGCAACAACATGATGCAATCACTGTGGATCTCGCCAGAGACGAAGCTCTATCTTCGCTCAACTTTACTACCTCTATGTCACCATGGGGAAGCGAGGGGCTCGGAGATGTCACATGTGAATTCGGATAGCTGACAACTGATGCCTTCACCTTGGTTTTGATCAAGCAGTTGTTAGTAGACGCATCTATTTCAATGAATAATAAGTTGTTGTGTCTAGGTGGACGATCAGTGTTGAGAAGTTGGCGAAGAAGAGGAACCAACTGGCCATCGATTGACACTAGAATGAGGAAGAGCTGACATGTGGGGATGTAGCATTCAATCAGAGAAGAACCGTCGGTGAAGAGGATGTCGTACGTGAAGAGGAGTGAAGAGAGGTTGAAGATGGAGGAGAGCCGTTGGATCTGAGCATTTAACAGTTGCGATTGAGGTATGAGTGAGAGATGATCAAGGTTGTCTGATTAATTGATCAGACAACCTTTGACAAGGCGGTGATGGACTTTAAGAGACCGTTTGAACAATTGATCGGGCGATTGCGATGAGAGACACTAGAGGGGAGGGGAACATGTGAACCCCCGAGGATCTAGGTGCCCGTTTACGACACATTCGCATTACCACATTCATTAATATCGCATTAAGTAACTGAAAGTCTGGGAAAATTTTTCGCTCTGAAGCTACATATGACATTCACATTCACATTCATAACCACAAAGCTAATAGCGACAAATGCCATCAAGAATTCATTTAATTAACTTCCATTTAATTTATAACATGTACAGATACAATATTCCCGAAAATCTGACTGAAGAGAAAGAAACATATTACATTATCGATCGAACAAAAACTGAGACAAAAGAAACCATATTGTCTAGTATATACTCTGTCTCTTGAATTTATCCACCCGCTACTGCGCTAAAGGCTCCTTGCCTGCCATGCGTGCAAGGAAGAAAAGGCGTCAGCAGGTACTGGTACTTCCCATAAGCTTATATATAAAAAATATCAATTGGAATTTAAAATGTTCAAAAGTAAACAAGTACAATTTACACCTACTTGCTCAAGTAAAAAGGTATTCAAGTTGTTTGAAGCATTTCTCATGATCGCCCATTAACCCAACATTTCCCATATATGACATATTTATATTGTAGTTGAATATTCATGAATGCATGAGTGTAAGTATATATCATCCTTTTCTTCAGAGATCGTGTTTGTGAGTGACGATGGAAGAGTTTGAGATTGGAAAGGTTTCTTGATTTAATTAGATTCTTAAGTCTATTTACTCTTTTGAGTTAATGGATAGTCTGTGATCTTGATCTTTATATAACCTCACACTATGACTCTAAGGTATTAAAAGTGCCTTAGGGTTGGGGTGCCTCCGTAGGCATGCGGTGTTCTGTAATGCATCCTAACTAAGTTTCCAACACGTCCACTAACTTAATGGGATTTCGAATCAGATTATAGCCACTTTCTAATCAACTCAATTTTAATTGCGAACTCCTTCAAACCTTAATTGTAACTCTCTCTGATGCAACTCTTGATCAAGGTTTTAAAAAACGTGAGGCGTATCGAGGCGTTTTCCTAGTATTGCCTCGAGGCGTAAGCCTCGAGGCGTATCGAGGCGTAAGCCTCACTCATGAAAGAAAAATTTTCATAAAATATAATAATTAATCGTAATTACAATCTTCAAGTTCTAGAAATTAAATAGTTATGATTAAATATATAACTCCTTGATATTTCAAGCCTAACAACATGATTTAAACACCCAAGTTGTTATATAACTCTCTTTTTTTAAACTCTAAATATGTAAGGAGTCAAGTAAATAGGGATATGTAAGCACAATAATGGGTAACTCTACGTAAAATTTAAACTTTTGAATAAAATTTAACTAAAGGGACTAGATGTAACCTACCATTTTCAAAATTAGGTGAGATATGTGTCATTCAATTGAGAACGATAAGAGAGTAAGCAGTGAATATGTGATCACTTTTTACTTTACCATAATGATTGGGGGATAAAATACTTGAATATTGCATGTTATGATTATCTTTGTTCATGCATGATTTGATGTGTATTAATTTAGTCTTGATTGAATAGAAGAAAATATGAGGCATGTTTGCAAAAATATACTTTTCAAACTTTAGGTCAAAGTAGGGGACTTGCATCCAAACATTTTAATAAAGAAATCATTTATGCTTGATTCATACTAAAGAATAGAGGCATTAGATTTAAGCACTCAAGACTCAATTTTTTGTTCATGTTGATTTATAAAAAAACATGCATAACAAAGTAAAAATAAGCTTAATACGTTAATAAATTAAAAAAATACATTTCAGTGAATCATGAGCTTAAAGACTTGAAAATACATGTCTAAGAAAGATGAAAAGCTCACAATCAAAAAGAAAAGGAAAAAATATTACAGAAAAAATTAAAAAAACAATCCATTCATGAGGCAGCGCCTCGAGGCTTAAGCCTCGAGGCGCGCCTCATAAGCCTCGAGGCACACGCCTCATTGAGGTTGAATGAGGCTATAGCCTCGAGGCGTTTTTCCTTGAAAAACGCCTCGAGGCGTACGCCTCAGCGCCTCGAGGCGCGTTTTTAAAAACAATGCTCTTGATGATTTAGATGTAGATATGGATGATCTGGATGTAGAATCGCCAAGTCTGTTGGCGAAAGAAAACTCAAGCGGTGAAGTAGCCAACAAAAGGGCTCTTCCGTCTCGCCCTCTAGTTGAAAGCGCGGTCCAATAGAGGGATAGGTCTACTCCAAAACTACGTCACTGAGCCGGGTGAGAGAGACTCTCCGGAAAAGTCACTCTAGAAAACAACCCGACTAGTACGGAGGAACGAGCTCGTACGAAAAACTAAAAACCGATGATCCCCCGCCTGGGTATCCTAAAACAGAGAGTCAGCGGATTGGTCTAAAGTTGGGATCCCAACGAGGCGTAAAAACACTGCGAGCTCGCGTAAAAACCGGGAAAGGGACTGGGATCGTAGACCCGCGCACTTGGCGGCCGCTGCCCGAGCTGGGCTTCCTATCTCCCGCCCAGTTGAGGGTCACCGCGCCCTCGCACGATCAGGTGTAAAGATCACCATAACCGGCACTATTATCAGTCATCACATTTTGATTTGCAATTAATAAGGTATTTTCAACTACCTTGGATATTATTCAACTTAATATATATAGTCAATGATTCGTGTAATTGATATATAGTTTTATATTGATTATAATTTGAGGGTAGGATCCTCAACTTGGTGTCCCTAATATTTACAAAATTATAATGTGATGATAAACTAACATATTTGTATATGAGTGATTTCTAGGATCTGATCTTAAGTATAATTGGATTCCTTCAAACAAATCTAATCAGATATATTTCCTTGAATGATAACATCATTTTTTATGAGTAATTAAGATCTGATCTTAACTCCTATAAAATAGAGGTACATATGCTTAACAACTAGACTATTCAAGTGGTAATCTCTTTTCTTTTGTAACTAAGAACTATAAATTGAACCACATCCCTTTCAAAAATAAGTACGCATGCTTAACTACCAGATTATTACATGATGATTGAAATTCTGATTGAAATTCAGATATAATTGAACACGGATCATATTAGATTAAGGGGAAAGTAATGTTCGTCTCAATGGAAATAGACATGATTTGCACTAAGATTCTCCTGTGCACGTCTTAGTCCTGAAAATATTATATGTATCAATAAAATGAAAGTAAAGAAAATTATTTGATTTAACAACAATAAGTTACTCCACTGGAATGACTTGTTAATGAAGATAATGATTCCTAACAAATCAATGAAATAGTCTTTTCACCCTTTAGGCAAGTTTGGACAAAGAGTCCATAATTCATTTGGATAACAACTTATACAAATATGTGAGACATGATAACATTAATTTAATTGAGACGGAGGATAGACACTGGATACTCGTAACAAAATATCAATCTCTCACAGCAATCAAACACAACATTTTTTCATGCTAAATGAGAGAGTAGGCAAGCTTAAGATAATGGAAGAAGGTGCATACATCAACTAAAATGACTTGAGAGATTAATGGGAAACATTTCTTTCTGATTATTAATACTGCAGACTTTTCTGTACATATTCATAACCACTAATTAAACTGCAAGATGCAACCATTGCATGCATTGAGACAACTATTTACGTCATGAAATGTCTAATTATAATCCACCTGATGTTATAAGAAAACTGCAAGATCAGAGAGTATTATTTCTCTCCTAATCTTAACATACTCAACATGTAGAACCAATCTGGACTAATTTCAGACTCTCAGTATATCAAGAGGAGGAGATGAAATAATAAAAATGTTAGAGTATTTGGTAGTGCGCCATGTTGAGTTGTAGCAGGGTAAATGGATCCTGGAGAAGATCCATCTACCCCATCCAGTGTTTAGTCCCATACCGCCTGTGGGTGGGACTTGGAGGCTCTGGGAAGGCTATATAAGGAGCCCCAGACCTCCTGTACTCATTGAGAAAGTCAATAGACAAATACGCCCAATTCAGGGGCTTCTCCCGTGGTTTCATCCCGCTCCTCACGGAGTAGGATTCCACGTTAAAATCTCGCGTTCTTATTTCTTGTTCTTTATCTTTTCCATGTTCGCTTCCGCATTCTTCATATTTTATAACATGGTATCAGAGCGGGTTTGTTCTTGGTTGGAGTTTGTTAATGATTTTTCTGTTGGATCATTCCAAGTTTGAGTTTATTTTGAGGGTTTTCTTAAAACCCTAGTTTTCAAAGATCGATATTCGTTTTTTGTTTGCTGCCAATCTTCACAAGAGATGCCTCTGTTCGTTCATCATCATCAACAAGAAGAGTTCTATCTGTGGTCTGATTGCAAGGGTTCCCATGAACCCTAACCGCTTCTTCAGCCTTCGGCGGCACAAGAGATTCCTCTCCCCCAGATCGATACAAGGCGAGGAGTGCAACAGGTAAGGCGCGCAGCAACGCCGCTTCTTCTCCTGGCGGGTCCCCGCAACTCCCGCAACCACTCCGAGCGCCCAGGCGTTGGCGTTGGCGGCGCTCAACCCAACGCTCAGGCGGAAGCATCTCCCGCCGCGCGCTCTGGCTGCGCACCGATCCAGATGGCGACGCTCCCACACAGCGGCGGCGCCCCGGCTCCCATCGTACGCAAAACCCACAGGATACCCCATCATCAGGCACAGTTTCATGCACATCTCGGTGGTGCGGCGCCTCCTGCGGTGTCGGTCCTCCAGCAGCAACTCGGCTTCCTCGGCATCGCAGCCTCCGTCGCATCACCTCGTCGCATGACCCCCCCCCCCCGCTGCAGCCCCTTCAGCAGCCTTGCGCGCAAGGACCTCCAGGCGGCCCCGCCAACTCTCTCCAGCCTCCAGGCGGCGCCGCCATCTCGCCGGTCCAGGCCGAGCCAACATCTGCGCCTTGAAAGCCCTACAGGGGAGGCGCTCCAGGAGGCGACGAGACCACCGCCTTGTCCATCTCTTCTTGCGCGATTTGTCGTAGTCGCTCCAAGCTCCATGGCGGCGCCGCGTGAGTGATCCCTAATCGGGGGGGGGGGAGGCGAGTTCGTGAGGAGGAAACCCTAAGGCCCGATACTTTTTCATTGGATGGGCTCGGCTCTAGCGATTAAATAAAAAAAAGGGAAGGGCTCGGTCAAAAGAAAATAAAAAAAGAGAGCCCAAGTGGGCATTGGCCACTGGAAAGGCCCAGAAAATGAAGAGAACCCTGACGTGCGTTTAGAAAAAAAATTGGGGGGAATGGGTTGGGCCTACTGTGGGCCAAGATGTTTTGTTCAAAAAAAAAGGAGGCGCGTACAAAGAAAAATCCGTACTCAAACAAAAAAAAGAAAAAAAGAAAAAAAGAAAGAAAAGCCGTAAAAAAAAGTGAAACGGCTTAAAAAAAGGAGAAAAAGAAATTTTTGAAAAAAATTGATGCAAAAGCCGATAAAAAAATCAAACGGCTTATAAAAAAAATAAATGAAAAAAAAGAAGAATGATGAATGTTTGGAAAAGCCGACAAAGTTGTGATCGGCTAAGTGTTTGTTTTTCCCCTTCTATCTTGTCTTCTCCCAACTTTGTCGATGTTCATTTTCCAACAAGTTTGGGAGAAAGGGGGAGTATGTGTAGAGTCACAGGTCTAGATCCGGATTCCAGATTCAGATGCAAATTTCCAGACCAGCCATTCGTTCAGACTCTACAGTTCATGCGCAATTCCAGACTCGACGTTCAGATTCCGAGTCCCAGTTTGATGCGCAGTTGTTCAGACTCGACGATTGTCTTCCGAGTCCAGTTTCAGACAAGCACAAGTATGCGGTCATTGTCAGATGAGCATAAGTTGCCATCATTGTCAGAGGTCCCCATCATTCTTCTTGTTCTCAGGCCAGAGTCTTCATGTGAGCCATAGGGACTCCAGAGCAGAGGACCATTCCCTTGAGGGCAGGGGTTTTCATGTGGTATCATAGGTACACCAGAGAAGTGCACCATTCTCTGAGCCAGATGGGAGCAACCCAGTTCTCCGACGAGGAGACTTCAGGCGCAAGTTCAGACTCGATGGTCAGGTTACGAGTCTTCAGTTGACTCACACTCCAGCCCGTTTGTCCTCCTCACCTGCACGGCATGAGAAGCAACGTCCTCGACTGCAGCAATGTGCGCGTTGGGTCGGTATTGTCCGTAGTGTCCTGTAGCGTGAGTTGAGTTTCTTTCTGTTTGTCCAAGCTGAGCATTGCATGCTCCAGCTTGAGGGGGAGTGTTAGAGTATTTGGTAGTACGCCATGTTGAGTTGTAGCAGGGTAAATGGATCCTGGAGAAGATCCATTTATCCCATCCAGTGTTTAGTCCCATACCGCCTGTGGGTGGGACTTGGAGGCTCTGGGAAGGCTATATAAGGAGCCCCAGACCTCTTGTACTCATTGAGAAAGTCAATAGACAAACACGCCCAAATCAGGGGCTTCTCCCGTGGTTTCATCCCGCTCCTCACGGAGTAGGGTTCCACGTTAAAATCCCGCGTTCTTATTTCTTGTTCTTTATCTTTTCCATGTTCGCTTCCGCATTCTTCATATATTATAACAAAAAAAACCAGAACATATAAACGTATGGAGAGACCAACAAAATTTAAGAAAAAGAAAAGAAAAAGGTAGTCAGAACACAAATCATGTGGAGGGAATACGGCATGCAAGGCAGCAATGGAGAGTTTAGGTTGTACCTTAGACCAAAAATATACTTAAGGAAGACGGGCTTTATCACAGCAGAAACATGCAACGGCAACAAAAACTTGCAAAGCAACAATATTTTGCCACAATCGTCAACAGCAACTTAGAGTAGGAGGTCTGTTAATGGGTTGTTTGTTGGAGGAATTGGCGAGAACGAAGATGGAAAGAAAGGGGAGGCTTGAGTGAAATTTATAAGGAAGGAAGGGTGTATGCGTGGAAGCCTTTGGGGGAAAAACCGTACACATGTGTGCCGAAAACTTTATTATATATATATATTTCTTAATTTTACCATCGAAAGACACGGTCAGGTTCAACTGAAAATAAATATTATTTTATATTCTTTTTTTACAAAAAAAGGTACATACTGGACTCTTTAGTAAATAAATTTTTATTTATTTATTTATTTTTAAAACCAAATTTCACTTTATTTGTCATTCTCAAAGTTGACTGTACGCGCACTTCAAGTCTTGGATTTCGATGTGCCATATCTTGATTTGATCGTCTCTGGACGATGATCAAAATGAATATAATATTGATATATTTTTGATCGGGTGTGGATGCCCGAAATTTCTGAGATACGGTTTCGGTTTGAGGTTAAATTTCATGGTTTTAAAATACAAATGATATCCGATTAATGAATAGTCAATTCTGTTGGTCTTGTTTCGTTGAATCGAATCTAATGACAGTCTCGATTCATTTCGCGGTTTCTGAATTTGCGTCGTGACTTTTTCGCGGCACGTAATACGATGCGACCGATTTTTGGTCGAGTTCACCCGAACAACTTTTGATTCACGATCAATTGATCGTTTTAGGTTATCTAATGTTATCAGATAACTTTATTGGGTTAATCAGACCCAAATCGGATCGGGTCCGGATTTGTGTAGATTCCGGATGTTACAGAACAAGTCAAGTGGAATTTCTAGAGGTGGCTACATGACCCAATAAAATAAAAATAAAATAATAACCAAAGAAAAATCAAGATAAAGTAGAAAAATGAAACAAAAGGAAAATAGTAGTTGTGACCATATAGCCACGTGGCCCAATGAAAAAGCGTTCACACGAAAATTGTGTATCTTTTTACGATTAACAACTTACACGCAAAACTGTTGGGAAAAATAAGCATCGTGTTTATTCCTTGAGCCCTAGGCTCTCGTATATAGGGAGAGGCCTATGGGAAAATTACATAAGGTAGACAAACGAAAAGATAAATAGATGAAAGATACAAGAACATAAATAAACTTCTACACTCCCCTCAAGATGGAGCATAGATATCTATCATGCTCATCTTGGACAAGCACTTCGGAAAGGACCCCGAAGCAACGCTTTAGTAAGGATGTCTGCCGTTTGGTCTCCTGAGCTGACATGTGTTGTAGAAATGAAGCCTTTCTGGATCATATCACGGATATAATGGCAATCCACCTCAATGTGCTTCGTTCTCTCATGAAAAGCAGGGTTGTTGGCAATGAATAATGCAACCTGATTGTCACATTCTAGTGATATGGGAAGTGAAACATCTATATGTAGATCTGTCAGAACTGCGCGAACCCACATCACTTCTACACATGCTTGGGCCATAGTTCTATACTCTGATTTAGCACTGGATCTCACAACTACTGTTTGCTTCTTGCTCTTCCATGGAACAAGTGACTCCCCAATGAATATAGCAAAGCCTGATGTAGATTTCCTATCCTTTAGGCACCCTGCATAGTCTGCATCTGCACATGCTGAAATAGTAATAGTGCCCTTCTTCCTAAACATCGAACCTGCGCCTGGAGATGACTTAAGATACCTTAGTATCATATGTATGGCGTCCATGTGTACTTGGCGAGGTTGCTCCATGAACTGGCTTACTTTATTTACTGCAAATGTTAATCTGGTCTAGTAATAGTAACATAAAGGAGCCTCCCTACCGGTTCTCTGTACCTTCTTTTGTCAACCTCCTCTGTGTCGTCATCATGCATCTTCATGCTTGGATCCATTGGTGTAGAAGCAGGTCGACATCCAAGCATACCTGGGTCACTTAGCAAGTTAGTGACATATTTCCTCTGAGTCATCATGAGTCCTTCATTTCTAGCAAACTCCAATCCAAGGAAATATCTCAGTACTCCTAGATCCTTGGTAACGAATTCACGGCCCAAGAATTCTTTTGCTATTTTTATTCCCTGCATATCATCTCCTGTAATGAGTAATCGTCAATATACACCATAATGGCATTCATACCTCTGGATGTCTTCTGTACAAAAAGCGAATGGTCTGTATTTGACCTTTTGTACCCTTGCTTCTCAAACAAATCTGAGAGCTTCTGGAACCAAGCTCTTGGGCTCTGTTTTACGCCATAGATCGCCTTATGAAGCCTGCATACCTATCCACACTCCCCCTCAGCAGTAAACCCAGGTGGCTGCTGCATGTAAACTTCTTCCTGAAGATCACCATATAAAAATCCATTTTTGACATCTAATTGAAACATGGGACAATCTCGAACACAGCAACAGATAAAAGAATCAGTAAAATAGAGTGTCGAGCAACAGGAGAAAACGTGTCAAGATAATCGACCCCATACGTTTGAGTAAAGTCGCGAGCAACTAGTCGAGCCTTATACCTATCAATACTGCCATCGACATTATGCTTCACCGTAAACACCCACTTCCAACTCACAATAGATGCCCCAATAGGAGTTGGAACAAGACTCCAAGTACCTCTCGACTGAAGGGCAGCCATCTCTTCCTCAATAGCCAGATGCCATCTACTATTAGTTAGTGCTTCTTGGTGAGTCCATGGAATATTCACAGCAGATAAAGCACCTACAAATCTCCTGAATCTCCTGCTATACGCTCAAAGGTAACATGAGAAGCAATCGGATGTGACGCACATGACCTCTTCTGCTTCCTCAGTGCAATCGGCAAATCAAGATCTGCATCAGTTGTACCAACATCCGTGTTATCCCCTGCCTGTTCCTGCTGAGAAATGCCGTCAGTCCCATCATTAGAAATAATGTTATCAGAACAAACCTGGGGCATGTTTGATGATTGACCATGATCATGAGCAGGGGTTGGCGGTCGACTGTAGTCGCGTGGTAGAGGAGGAACCAAAGACGTGGGAGGTGGTAGAGGTGGTGGCGGTGGTGGAGATGGTGGTGGTGATGGGGATGGCGATGGTGGAGATGTAGGAGCTTGTTGTGGCACATAAAAGGGTGGAATAATATAAATTTCATCACTTATATCTGATGGCACCAACCTGTCACCAGTAGGAGAGAAAAACATGACAGACTCAAAAAACGTGACATCTGCACTGACATAATATTTCCGACGCAACGAATCATAGCAACGATACCCCTTTTGAGTCCCTGGAATACCTGACAAAAACACATTTGATATCCCTAGGAGAGAGCTTGTCAACCCCTGGAGACAACTGGTGAACGAATGTTACAGACCCAAAGACACGTGGAGTTAGGGAAAACAACTCCTTGTTAGGAAAAACGAGGGAGAAAGGTATCTTCTACCCCAACACAGATGAGGGCATGCAGTTAATGAGATAACATGCAGTAACAACTGCATCGCCCCAGAACGAGTGTGAAGCACAACTCTGGACAAGAAGCGTGCGAGTGACATCAAGAAGGTGGTGGTGTTTTCTTTCCGCAACACCATTCTGTTGGGACGTGTAGGGACAAGACGTTTGATGAAGAATGCCATGGAATGAAAGAAACTAAGCTAATGTTCGAGTACAGAATTCAAAAGCATTATCAGTTCTTACAATCTTGATAGAAACAGAAAACACATTCTGCACTTCTTTAATAAAATTCATAATAATGATGCCCGCTTCATATTTATTCTTTAATAGAAAAATCCAAGACAAACGACTGAAATAATCCACAACAACTAAATACAACCTGTGTCCCTGATGATATGGAACACGACTTGGACCCCAAATATCAATATGAAAAAACTCAGAAGGAGAGCTCCTGCTCCGACTCCGACGACTAGGAAAGACAGACCGATGATGCTTCCCTAACTGACAAGCTGTCGAACGACGAGCGGGGTAAGATCCGAGGAAGGACTTGACGCAGTTTCTGAAATGGAAGATGACCAAAGCACATATGCCATAAGTATGGAGAGACAGGTCCAGTGGAATGGGATGATGCTCCAGCGTTAGGTGTATGGACCAGTCGATACATCCCGCCTTGCTCACAGCCATGTCCAATCATGTTGCCCGTGAGAATGTCCTGAAACATAAGAGATGACAGGTCAAATATCGCTTGACAATGTAGATCCTTAGTAATCTGGCTAATTGACAGTAAGTTCATTGAGAAATTAGGAGCATGGAGCACATTAGGTGATCTGTCCCTGTCTTGTAATGGGAGAATGAGTCCCATCTGCTATGACGACGATTCTTCCTGGGGAAACTTCCTTGTAGGATGTGAGTTGGTGTCTATATCCACACAAATGATGTGTGGCACCTGAATCTACAATCCATTCTGAGGTTCGTGAACCCTGGTAGAAAGCAGAAGTATGAGCACTACCTGAGGAACTAGCTTCTGCAATAGCAACAACGTCCAAGCTGCTCTCTGAAACTGGTGGAGGAGTACTGGCTGGTGGCATGATATCACGTAAATGAGACACTAGGTCATCATATCGTGAATCCGAAGCTAGAGTAGCACCATGATGCTGTATCTGTTCTGCTGCACGAGCAGATGCTGGGAAACCATGCTTAGAATAGCGTGTGTCTTCTGTATGACCAGTTCGACGACAATAAGTGCACTGTAATCCACGACCACTGCCAACTCTACCACGTGGTCCTCGTCCACGAAAATGAGATGAAATACCTCTTCCTCTAGAGGCTGCCATAGCAGAAGAATTTGGCACAGTAGTAGAGCTTGAGATATTGATTCGGCTCAATCGCCGAAAGGCCTCCTCCATTGGAGGAATGGTAGCATCTGCCAGAATCTGAGAAGAAGCCGCCTCATACTGTGAATCAAGAAAGTCTAGAAAGACTCCCACCATCGTCGCATTCCGATATGTCTTCAATTGTATTGGATTAGCCGTGAGAGGCATGAAACTGTGAATCCTCTCGTACATTCCCCTCAATGCAGTGTAGTGCATGCAGGGGTCGACCATTCTGCTTTATCGTAAAGATGTCATGCTGGAGTTGTAGAATTTTTGTCTCATTCTTGGCTTGTGAATACGTGGCGGTAAGAATGTCCTACATGGCTTTGGCAGTAGGTTGATGCAAGACATCATTAGCAATGTCTGGAATTAGGGTACCAGACAACCAGACCTGAGCATATGCGTCATCAGCCTCCCATGAGGCATATAAACCTGTTTTCTCCTCTGACTTATCCTCGATCAGAATATGTTTCTTACCCATCGACTTCATTAGGCTCATGCACTGCATGACCCATAACTCATAGTTGGATCCATCCATCTTCACAATAGGCGCAGGACCTTTGAAGGCACATGTAGTGGGGATCTTGATCATGGAATGAAATTTCGCGAAATTTCGACGAAATTTCGCCGAAATTTCGGTTTCGAGAGGTTATGGGTGTCGAAACTCCTATATATATCGATTTCCTGGATTTCGACCGAAATTTCGGTGATATTTCGACATTTCGATCCATTTCGACCCATTTCGATTGAAATTCATGGATTTCAGTGTGAACCCCCAAGGATCCGGGTACCCCTTTACACTACTTTCATGGCATTTCATTCACACAGGATCGCACAATTTACAGAAAAACATGGAAATTTTTCGCGCGGATAATTTTCCACATGACATTCATATCCACAATCATAACCACAAATTTAAAAGATACAAATGACACCAAAATCTCATTTCATTAATTTGCATATAATTTTACAACATGTACAGTGACTGACAGTACAAAGAGTAGTCCTAAAATTTTTAAGCAGAAGAGAAGGAAACATACTACATTATCAACAGAACAAAAATTGAGACAAAATAAACCATACCGTCTAGTATATACCCTGTCTCCTGAAGTCATCAACCCGCTACTGAGCTAAAGGCTCCGTGCCTGCCATGCGTGCAAGGAAGAAAAGGCATCCGCGGACGCTGGTACTTCCCATAAGCTTATATATATAAAAAAATCAACAGGCATTTAAATGTTCAAAAGTAACAAGTAGAAAGGTGGAACAAATACAATTTACATCTACTTGCGTAAGCAAAAAGGTGTTCAAGTTGTTTGTAAGCATCTATCATGATTGCCTATTAACCCAACATTTGCCATATATGATATATTTCTATTGTAGTTGAATATTCATGAATGTATGAGTGTAAGTATATATCATCATTTTCTTCAGAGATCATGGATGTGAGTGATGGTGGAAAAGTTTGAGATTGGAATGGTTTCTTGATTTATTTAGATTCTTAAGTCTAGCGGATAGTCTGTGGTCTTGGTTAGTGTGTAACCTCACACTATGACTCTAAGACTTGGGGAATGTCTTAGGGTTGGGGTGCCTCCGTAGGCATGCGGTGTTGTATAATGCATCCTAACTAAGTTCCCAACACGTCCACTAGCTTAATGGGATTTTAAATTAGATTATAGTCACTTCCATTTTCTCAACTTTAATTGTAATCCCTTCAAACATCAAGTGCAACTGTCTCAGATTGTGAACCCCCTAGGATCCGGGTACCCGTTTACACACATTTCGCGTTACAACATTCATTCGCATTAGATCGCATAAGCTACAGAAATACAGGGAAATTTTTCGCGCGGATAATTTTCCACATGACTTTCACAATCATAACCACAAGTTATTAGAACAATTGTCACCAAAATCTTATTTCAATAACTTCCATATATTTCACATGTACAAAGTCTGACAGTACATACAGTATATCCCAAAAATCTAATTGAAGAGAAAGAAACATAATACAATATAAATTGAACAAAAAATTGGCACAAAATAAACCATACTATTGGGTATAAAATTTATCTCCTGAAATCATTAACCCGCTACTGTGCTAAAGGCTCCTTGCCTGCCATGCGTGCAAGGAAGAAAAGGCGTCAGCGGGTGCTGGTACTTCCCATAAGTTTATATAAAAATAACATGCATTTATTATTTACAAAAGAAAGCAAGTAGAGAGGCATGAGCAACTCAAATTTAAAATTTATTTCTACTTGCAAATGTAAAAGGTTTTCAAATCTCTAGTAAGTACCTCTCATGATTAGCCATTAACCCAACATTTCCCACATAAGCATATTTATTTTATAACTAATTGATCATATTAAGTATATTTCATTCTCATATGACTTAGAGATCATATTTGTGGATTTTGATGATGGAAAAGATGAGATGAGAAGATATAATGATTTATTAAATTCTTAAGTCTAGTGGATAGTCTGTGGTCTTGGTTCGTGTGAAACCTCACACTATGACTCTAAGACTTGGGAAAGGTCTTAGGGTTGGGGTGCCTCCGTAGGCATGCTGTGTTGTATAATGCATCCTAACTAAGTTCCCAACACGTCCACTAGCTTAATTAGATTTCGAATTAGACTATAGTTACTTCCATTTAACTTAACTGTGATCTTTATGGGGATTTCAAAACTGATTATAGTCACTTCTAATTATCTCAATTTTAATTGTGATTTCCTCCAAACCTTGACTGTAACTCTCTCTCTGATGTAACTTTCGATGATGTAGATATAGATGTAGATATGGATGATCTGGATGTAGAATCGCCAAGTCTGTTGGCGAAAGAAAAACTCATGCGGTGAAGAAGCCAACAAAAGGGCTCTTCCGTCTCGCCCCCTAATTGGAAGGACGGTCCAATAGAGGGGTAGGTCTACTCCCAAACTACGCCACTGAGACGGGTGAGAGGGACTTCCCAGAAAAGTCACTCTAGAAAACAGCCCGACCGGTAACGGGCAACCGAGCTCGTACGTAAAACTGAAAAACCAGGATCCCCCGCCTGGGTATCCTAAAACAGGGTCAGCGGAACTGGTCTAAAATCGGGATCCCAACGAGGCGTAATAACACTGCGAGCTCGCGTAAAAATCGAAAGAGGACTGGGATCCTAGACCCGCGCACTTGGCGGCCGCTGCCCAAACTGGGCTTCCTATCTCCCGCCCAGGTGAGGGTCACCGCGCCCTCGCACGGTTAGGTGTAAAAGTCACCACAACCGGCATCCAAATTTACAATTTTGATATTGATTCACGATCGTTATCACTGCTTGTCAACTCCTCTCTTTCCCACTTCTTTTTGTGGTTAATCAAATAGATCTAGATCTCTTGGTTTGTGCTAGTGATTCATAGATAGTAGAGTATACTTAAAAGATGATTTTCTAAGATGATCTAACTTTATGGTTAGAGGTTACCATTGATGATGCAATCATATAGTTAAACTTAACTTAGTCTTAAAGGATAGTCATTCCGGAAATAATGTCGCATCCAACTATATGAAATCAACAGTATAAATTATAATTCAAAGGTGTTTATTTCAATTATATATATTAATCAAAGGTATCAATATCCTCTTCTCAAGGTCTTTCTAATCCCAATAGTCTAGTCCAAAATAAGAGTAATCATGTCGAGATTATATTTGACTAAAAGTAGATGTGATTAAGCTTTTAATCATAGGAGTAACCCAAGTATCTCCTAGTGGATAATCAACCTATATTACTTCTCCAGGGAAGTCGATCAATACTGCCGGTAACAAGGAATTCAATATAGGTTGTTCAATATTACACAAAACCAGTAAATAAACTTAGATAGTGCAAATTTTCTCACATTTTAAATAATGACAATATGGTAAAGTAGGTTGTTTTACATTTGTCCCATGTTAATTTAATTCATATACTTGTCCATGAAGCATGTCCTAAATCTCCACATATACATTTATAGTATTATTCATACAATAAATTACTGTTTGTAGACAGGTTTTAACTTTGCAACGTGAACCCTGTATCCACACATCTTTAGGTTCCAATTAATGACTACTCTTCCAATCTTGTTCCTGATAAAGTTCCTGCTGCATATTTTATTTGAAGTGAGCTGAAACCCTCATATTTCGTTTAGCCCTTTAATTCACTGTTACACTATGTATTATGCTTATGATTATGAAATTTAACAATCCATTATCATGACAGATCTGATGAAAACAATTCTTGATACTTAAATATGTCCGTACTTGCTCCACGGATGTCGGTTTTCGACACACAATGACTCGTTGTGATCGTCTCTGAACGACGATCAAAATGAGTATAATATTCATATATTTTCGGTCGAGTTTTGAATACCCGAAATTTTCGGATACGGATTATATTTAAGGTTAAATTTTACGATTTAAAAAATATCAAACGACCTCCGATTGACGAACGGTCGGTTCCATTGGTCTTGTTTCGTCGAATCGGATCTCATGACGGTCTCGGTTTGTTTTGCGATTTTCGAATTTGTGTCGCGGCTTTTTCACGGCGCGCATTACGAAGGGACCGATTTTTGGTCGATTTCGTCCGAACGACTTTTGATTCATGATCAATTGGTCGTTTTAGGTTGTTTGGTGTTGACTGACAACATTTTTGGGTTCATTGGACCCAAAATCGGACGAGTTCGGGTTGGTTAGAATATGGATGTCACACAGATGTAACTCTAGATGATGTAGATATAGATATGTATGATCTGGATGTAGAATCGCCAAGTCTGTTGGCGAAAGTAAAAACTCAAGCGGTGAAGAAGCTAACAAAAGGGCTCTTCCATCTCGCCCTCTAATTGGAAGTGCGGTCCACTAGAGGGATAGGTCTACTCCCAAACTACGCCACTGAGACGGGTGAGAGACTCTCCGGAAAAGTCACTCTAGAAAAACAGCTCGACCGGTAACGGGCAACCGAGCTCGTATGAAAAACTAAACCGAGGATCCCCCGCCTGGGTATCCTAAACAAAAGGATCAGCGGATTGGTCAAAGTCGAGATCCCAACGAGGCGTAAAAACACTGCGAGCTCGCGTAAAAATCGGGAAAGGGACTGGGATCCTAGACCCGCTCACTTGGCGGCCGCTGCTCGAATTGAGCTTCCTATTCTCCTGCCCAGTTTGAGAGTCACCGCGCTCTCGCACAGTCAGGTATAAGGTTCACCGTGACCGGCACAATTATCTGATATCACTTATTCACAACCATAGGGATGCATTTGATCGTAGATTAATTTCCAATCCCTTATAAACTTTAGTATAAATCAAGGCACACACTACTTACACTTAGTGTGATTATTGGCCAATAGCAAATTAAATAGGATGTATCTAGTACCAGGAATTAATCAAATCTAATTCGAAAAGCAACTGAATGATGAATGAGGAGGTCGAACAGGAGTGAGAGATTTCTCCGTTCAAATGGGGATGAATAATTACTTAACAGATAATGAATATTTGGAGGAGACAAAGGGGTCATGTGTGGACTTCAAAGAGTCTACCAAGTGTAACTACTACCTCAATGCTAACTAGGATGAGTAAGACTCTGTTTTTGTTCATATCCATAATTTGGATAGAACACAATACATATTTTGTCAAGTGCAACAGTTTATAGTTTAACTGAGTATTGCAAAGGAATGAACCGATAGTTGATTATATCCATGATTAGTGGTAATAAGATAATATTATCATACAGATTACCAAATGTGAATTAGGATCCAGAAGAAAGACCATTTATAATCAAGAAGATAATAAGTGCACAAGTGAATCAATTGATCCTGTAAAGGTATGATAGAATGATATAGATAAAGTATGCATCAAATATTGCTTTTAGAAATTACATGTTGGACAATCTGAAACAGGTTAATACAAATAAAATTACAAATGAGAAAATTTTGATATTTAAGACGAATGGATATTAGCTGAAATGTGAATCTCTACAGAAACATAACATGGATAAGTAGAATTATAAATAGAAAAAAATGTCAATTAAGAAGGATTTTGTTACAGAAGATTTCTGTACTTCAATACATACTTCTTAGACCACATTATTCAGGTGGTTCATATGATATCAGACTTAAAAAAATAACTAAACTTGGATGGCATAATTAGAAAATGACCAATCAATATGATGCTCAGGTTAACAAGTCTTGCAGTGAAACATGTCATGTTGTACATTGATTTATTATCTACGGTTGAGATTTCTATCTAAATTATAATTTTATTAACAATATCGTTTACTACAGTTTAATGATTACCTGGGATTGCATGAAATGTTAAATTCATAGAAATGGATATTTTCTACTAGAAGCATTAAGGGTAGATATTACACTCTGGCACTGTATCCTCCTCCTAAGAACAAGGTACGGGTAGTTCAAAATTTTACAAGGCTGGAGATAACTAAAAAAATTTGTTAAATAAACATCATGTAGATTATCAACTTATTATGTAGGTAGCAGCGGATCAATCTCATAGTTAATGAGAAGGAATTTATCACTGAAGCATTTCGTCCAAATAAAATGAGACTAAGATCGAGTCCCAGAATACAAGGCTGAGAACCAACATTGATCCAATCAGAATCAAATCCCCAGGCCCTAATTATGGAATTAAGATCTGAGATCCAACACTATCTAGTTCACAGCATCCCACATAAGAAAGAGCGTCAGTCGTATAATCAAAATGTGTAAAAAATTGACATGCAAGGCAACAATAGGAAAGGAAATAGGATTGTACATATACTAAAATAAAAGATACGTGCATGACAGCAAGGAGAGTGGGCTGGGGATGGTACCTTTTAGATCTCCAAAATGGAAATCATGAACATGCAGTGGCTGGAAATGGGAGCAGAGGCAGCAACAATCTTGCTTGGATAGTCCACATGTTGTTAGTAGAAATTTCAGCAAGTACTTGTAGCAAAGGAGGGAACTTTGGACTTAATCAAAGCATGCATACAGCATGGATGAGGGCAGAAATTCTGGAGCAGCAACAATGGTTAAAGGAAATGGTAGCTGCTGGTTGCTGGAGCAGTAGCTCCAAGGGCTTCGGATGCAGAAATCCTCAGACTGTTGGATGCTCCAGAAGCTGGAGGAGGAAAAACTTTCTTTGGCTGAAGTAATTTGAAAAGAAATACAAGAGATATGAAGAGAAGGGTCTTTGTCATTGGAGTTGGGTTTTATAGAAAAAGAAAGGCGAAGGGAGGGAGGCAAGGGAGGAAGGAGGAAGGAAGCTTTCTCCATTGTGAGTGGAATCTTATGTCATCTCATGACATCAGCAAGATGTCTTTGTATATATAACATTTTTTTTACAACTAACAGATTGTCTGTTGTCTGCTGCTATACTGTAGCAGAAAGAAAAATTTTATTTATTTATTTTTACAAAATTTTCTCTTTATTTGAGATACTTAAAATTGACCGTAATCGCGCATCGGACCTCGGATTTCGACGCACAATATCTTGAATTGATCGTATCAGGACGACGATCCATTTGAGTATAATGTTGATATACTTTCGATCGAGTTTGGAAGCCCGAAATTTTCGTGATACAGTTTCGGTTTGAGGTTAAATTTTAAAATTTTAAAATATCAAACGACCTCCGATTGACGAACGGTCGATTTCGTTGATCTTGTTTCGTCGAATCGGATCTAATGACGATCTCGATTGTTTTGCGGTTTCCGAATTTGCGTCGCGGCTTTTTCGCAGTGCGCATTACGAAGCGACCGATTTTTGGTCGATTTCACCCGAACGACTTTTGATTCACGATCAGTTGATCGTTTTAGGTTGTTTGGTATTGACCAACAACTTTATTGGGTTAATCGGATCCAAATCGGGTCAGCTTCGGGTTTGTGCGGATTCGGATGTTACACGAAGTACAAAATTTCCTGGATTTCGACCGAAATTTCGGTGATATTTCGACATATCGACCCATTTCGATTGAAATTCATGGATACATGGTATGCTGAGACAAGAGTGTACATACATCGATTATTCAACTTGGGGAGCTTCTTCCCCTTTGGGTTTAAGCAATGGAGATGAAAAAACTCTATAGCTTCTATATATTTGATATAGCTTGTTCCTTTCATTTGTTTGTCATTTATCTTCGTAAATATATGCATCTTTATTGTAAGTATGTAGTTAATTCTGTAATTCATTCGAACTTTGTCTGTGACGGTTATTTCTATGAACAAAACATTGTTTAATTAATCATTATCTACATTTTTAAATAAAAAATTCTTTTCTATTTTTATGAATAAAAGATGTCTTCTAAGTGTTGTTAACTTAGTTATTTTGATGTCCATTTCCAGTATCTATCACACAGCTCAACAATATGTCTGATATGACCGATATGGTGTGATATAAGGCGCATGGATGAGAGATGTGTATGATATAAGTGTTCATTTGTAAGATGTTGTTTTAAGATCTTGGATTGGATGATATTAATTTCCAGTACATATCAGTCAAGAATCAACATTAACATTGATTTGACCGATATGACCGGTACGATCGATATGTGCGATCTAAGGGGCATATATAAGCAATATGTGTGATATAAGTGTGTATTTGTAAGCTATTTATCGTTGTAATAACTCAGAAGATCTTAATTTCCAAAAAAATCATCGAAAAATGGCTTTTTTGAGTCATTTTCGACATTTCCACCGAAACGGTCGCAATTTCCCGAAATTTCGGTTTTGGAGGGGACCGAAACGAAATCGAAATCGAGATTTCGAACCTTGATCTCGATCTTGCTTTCTGACATTCTGACTGGAGAAAACTAGGGTTGTAGACTAGATAAGTCCTTGTCTACACTGACATGATTAGGTTTAGTTGCACGTGTAGACCTCTATGCAACCAAACCCATCAACCTAGAGGCGAGCGGAGAGCCCCTTATGAAGATGACAACCGAAGCCTAGAGGCCGTGAAACCCTAGGGACAACCGACGACACACGTGCAGATGGCGCACGTATAGTCGGCGCACGGGAAGATGACGCTTGAGTTCAGCCGCACAGCTGCACGGGCCCATGCGTGGAGGCAGCACGCAAGGGCGAGGAGCGTACGAAGGGCTGCACACGTGGGGGTAGCCCGTGCGGGAGGCGACGCGTCGAGGGCACGCGCGAAGGGGCTGCGCGTATGGGGGTAGCCCGCGAGGGAGGCGGCGCGTCGAGGGCACGTGCGGAGGCTTGAAGGTGGAGGGCTAGGTTCAGGGTTCAGTATGAGAGCTCCGGTCTAGGACTGCCGCTCTAATACCATGTTGGAAAAAATAAGCATCGTATTTATTCCTTGAGCCCTAGGATCTCTTATATAGGGAGAGGCCTATGAGCAAATTACATAAGGTAGACAAACGAAAAGATAAATAGATAAAAGGTACAAGAACATAAATAAACTTCTACACTCTAAACCAAAATACATCATATTTACATAGTAGAATTGTTATGGCTATTTTAATTATTTTGCTTATTTTTTTGTCCTTTTAATAGGATTATATTTATGTTATATCATGTGCACCATTAATCTAATTTTTATGGATTTTATAGATGAATATAAAATACATAAAATCAAAAGGAAGGTACAGTAAAATATGTACAATATCTAAAAAAGTATTTGATCTTTTATTTATTCACATTAATTAGCATTACTTATATATAATATATATTATTAATTTAATTGAATCAAGGGGTTTATTTGTGGATTTGGTTTAGATAAAGGGTTAAAATCTCAATAATAAAATGATGAATCTAGGATTCATCCAGGCCTCCTTAATTGTGGTGGGTCGATCAATAATGGTTGCTTGAGCTAGTTTTCGAGTGGGTTGCTAGGGGGAAACAATGAAGAAGGGGCGTGGATGTATGAGAAGAAACAAGGTGGGCCTACTCAGGAGTGGAAAAGATAGGGAAGTCTTGATAGAGATGACTTCGGCATCCTTCCATGAAAAAATGAGTTTGGCGAGGGTTGCTTTGTTGAGGAGGGCTTGTTAGTGTTCTCACCAAAAAGGCTACACTTGAAAAACAAGGTGGACAGACTTGTTCATAATGAATAATGCTAATGGGAAGGGTAATTAGTCAGGGACCTCCACATATATATGTGAGCATTGATAGGGTCTAATGGCATAAAGGGTGGTTGTCGAGGTGTATGCCAGCTACCATAAGTTGGATGCGGCATTAGATGGGTTTTATTGTTCTAGGGAACTCAAGGAGGTTGTAAATGAAGGTTGTTACTTGGAATGTTCATGGCTTCGGCAACACATGAAAGAGGGTTTTAATTGGCAAATAGCCTTGGACCCAGTTATTTGATGTAGTCCTCTTACCGTAGACAATGCCTAGTGGTTAGTTGACATGTTATATAGGTTTGTCAAATGCACGAAATTGCCAGATTTACATATGGTGGACTCGATCTACAACACAAGAGGGATTTTGGCTGATTAAAACATTGTTCTTTTTCAGCTGGGGAGGACGGGCTCAATGGTGTTAGGTTGCATACAGTGATCAAGGAAAGTTAATGGCTTTATTTTTGAAATTATAAGGGTAGACGACCTTTCGAGTGCATAGCTGAGGACAGTTTTTGGAGGATGTTCGGGCAATCCGTTCTCAATTTTTGGTTGTCCAATGGTTGGTTGGTGGAGACTTTAATGTGATCTTTTTATCAGGGAATTGACCGAGGGATGATAGGGCTCTGAAGTCGAGCTTACATGACTTTTGGACATTGATAGGGTGCCTGGGAGTTGGAGGTGATAAATACATCCAGATTCACAAGGCAGAATTCCTTGTCTTGATATTGTATTGATTGTTTCTTGATGTTTGAGGAGTTTTAAAGGCCTTTTAATTGACATCGGTAAGGAGCATGTTGATGTTCCATTAAAATCATGCTCCTCTGGCGTTGGAGAGGAGTAGGGCAAACAACTCTCATTTTCTAAGATCGTGGACATCCATCGATGTTGGAGGGGATTCAGGACTTGCTGGTGCGGTCCTTCGAAATCTAGATTGAGGGTCGAAGATAGTATACATGACTATGAGGTTGGCAACCACTAGGAGAAGGTTATGTGTTTTTATAAGGAGATCCATAACTCTAAATGATAAAGAAATGGTGAAAGGTACGATATATTATTGCCATGTTGGATGTTGTGGAGAGTTTTTGGGATTTAAGCAATGTTAAGTTTGAGGAACAATGGGTCCAATAAATAGTTGCGATAGAGGAAGACAAGAATCATGTGGAAGCAATATCTCGTGCATGCTTGGCGAAGAGAAGGTGACTCAAACAAGATTCTTTCATTCTATGTCTAGTTGGAGGTGGAACTACATTCTCTGTCTCTGTCCATTGGGGGCTCCTTGAATCATTGTGATCGATACATAGATAATGTGATGCTAGAACATTTTAAGAGTTTAGTAGATATCATAACGACAGAGGATGAAGATTGTTAGGGTAAGGGCGAACAGATTGAATCTGGTGATGGCGCAGGGTCTCTGAAAGACCCTAAACATAGTCCTACATCTAGTAATCATAAAGTGTGAGAGTATAAGAGGGAGATTACTACTAAATAACTTGGGCTTAAGCATTTTGGCCAATATCCAACGAGCCTAGGTGGGTCTGAGCCTAACAAGTTGTGAGGACTAGACCCACGATATTACAAATGGTATCAGTGCAGTTTCCCTTAAATAGTGGAGATGGTTGCTCAAGAAGTGGAGACACCCCTACTAAAGATATAAAAAGAAAAGGCCATATGGAATGCGCATCCACCACTATTATTCGGTATAAGTTATGGACCATAGTACTATGAGGAGGTTGAAGGACTCCAAACTTTGTCTCGCATCTAGTTTCACAAAGTATGAGATTGGGATATAGAAAAGAGGGCTACTATTACACAACTTGAGATTAAGTACTTTGGGTAGTAGTCAACGAGCCTAGTTAGGCCTGATCCCAACAAGTTGTAAGGGCCAATAATCCTTGATAACAACTAGCATCTAGACATGGATGTTACTGTTCTATCTGACCTTTTATTAATTTAAGGTTCTTGATGCAATTAAAGAGATCAATATGGTTGCGTCGCATGGCTTTAATGGCTTCTTTGTCATCTTCATTAATGAATTCTAAGAAGTGGCAAGGAATGGGATTTGCGACATATCAAAGGAGTTTTGAGTTGGCAACTTTGGCTTTGAAAGGATTAATATTGCACTTAGCTTCCTAAGATGGATGCTATAAGAGTGGAGGATTTGAGGCATGGTGCTCTATGTAATACAATGTATATTATTGTGGACAGGCTCCCATGGAATCAACTTAGGGTCATTTTCGAGGCTTTTAGGTCAGATAGTCTTATGATGGATATATAGCTGATGACTATGGAGATGGTGGCAGATTGAGAAGAGACAACATGTAAAAGGTATTGGAAGGGTGATTTTGCGAAGGCATATGATTGTGTTGATTATCAATTACTCTCATCCTTCCTTTTTATACGATGGTTCTTGGAGGTTTTGATTGGTTAGTTGAAGCGATGTCACTCTAACATCCATCTCGATCCTAGTTAAGAGCCATCTTTTGGGGGGTCTTCTGATTGCAAAATAGAGTAAGACATGAATGTACTCTCGTGCCTCTTTCATTTGTTTTCTTCACGGATGCATTATTTATTATTGTACATCATGTTTCTTGGTGGGGTTTATGTTGAATATTCTCACAAAGGTCCTTCTAATTCGATGCTGCAGAATGTGACTACCACGATCTTTATGAAGGCGGTGTTGTTGATGCTATGTGGATCTCCATAAAGATGAATTTTGTGGAGTTATTGGGGCTCGATATTAACCGAGGAAAGTGTGCTTTTGCTCCTTTTTACATGTCCCAATTATGTTTGTGGATTGTAAGTTGGCTCTGCTACATTAAGAATTATCCTTTGCATTCCTACTTGGTTTGCCACTGGTCCGCGCTTAGCTTCAAAAGGAGGAATTGTTGCCATTTGTGAAGAAGCTGATATGTAAGATGGTTGGTTGAATGACTTCTTTCGTTTCGAGGGTTGGATGCCTAGTTCTTTTCAAGGCCATATTGTATGCTATTTCAATCCTCACCCTCTGTACCCACATAACACATGTAGGGATCTGTAAACACATGGAGCTTTTGATGCAACATTTTTTCTTGCCAATTATGGTAGTAAAAATCATGAGATTGCCTTGGAAGAGTGGGCTTGATGACAAAACATGTCGAGGATGGGGGCCTCTAAGTGATGAAACTTGGAAAGATGAACAATGCTCCTCTTCATAAAAAATAGTAAGAATTCGGGGCTAGGGTGGGGAGGACGTAATCAGCTATATGGTGAAGGGATCTATGGAGTCTTGATGGGTTTTAGTATTATGATAGGGGTAATTCGCTCGTCGTCAAGATTTTAAAGGGCACCTGCTCGATCATACCAAAGGCTCACTTCTTTTTTAGACATGTTTTGTGGGATGGTTATTGATTCTAGTTCTACTTGGATGAATGGTCTGAAATGGGGCACTTTACAATCTTTTAATATGGCTTTTCACATTAGCTTCTGTTGGGAAAAATGAGCAAGTTGTTTATTCCATAAACCCTAGGCTCTCTTATATAGGAGAGTAGCCTATGGGTAAATTACATAAAGCATACAATGAAAAATAAAAATAGAGATGGGATACAGACACTACTACTATATGCGTTAACACTCCCCCTCAAGATGGAGCATAGATATCAATCATGCTCAGCTTGGACGCACACTTCTGGAATGGGCCTCGTAGCAATGCTTTGGTGAATATATCCGCAGTCTGATTCTCTGAGGTAACATGAGACGTAGCAATGAACCCCACTGAATCATGTCACATATGAAGTGACAGTCAACCTCAATGTGCTTGGTCTACTCATGGAATGCTGGGTTGTTTGCAATGAACAAGGCAGCCTGATTATCACATTCCAAGTTCATAGGAAGTGGTACATCTAAACATAGGTTTGTAAGTACAGCTTTCACCTACATCATTTCTGTAGTAGCCTAGGCCATAGCCCTATATTCGGATTCAGCACTAGATCTAGCTACCACCGTCTGTTTCTTGCTTCTCCATGAGACTAGGGCATCTCCAACATAGACGGCATACCCTGAGGTGGACTTCCTATCCTTGGGACATCCTGCATAGTCTGCATCCACACATGCTGAGATAGAAATCCCCTTTCCTTTCTTGAATAGCAGACCTGCACCTGGAGAAGATTTGAGATATCTAAGAATCATATGTATTGCATCCATATGCACCTGGCGTGGTTGCTCCATGAACTGGCTCACACGACTCACTGCAAATAATATATCTGGTCTAGTGATCGTGACATACAACAGTTTGCCTACCAGTTCTCTGTATCTTCTCCTGTCCACCTCCTCTGTGTCATCATCATAAAGCTTCATGCTGGGATCCATTGGTGTCGTAGCAGGTCGACACCCAAGCATACCTGTTTCACTCAACAGATCTGTAACATATTTCCTTTTTGACATTACTAACTCATATGGATTTCTAGCAAATTCAAGCCCCAGAAAATATCTAAGAACACCAAGATCCTTAGTGACAAATTCACTACCCAGCATTTCTTTCGCCTGCTTTATGCCCTGCTCATCATCTCCTGTAATCAAGATGTCATCAACATAAACCATAATTACAATGATGCCTCTAGCAGTCTTCTGTACAAACAAGGAATGATCAACATTGGAGCGTTTGTATCCTTGTTTCTCGAAGAGATCTGAGAGCTTCTGAAACCATGCTCTGGGGCTCTGCTTAAGGCCATAGATAGCCTTATGTAACCTGCATACCTTGGAACACTCCCCCTCAACAACAAAACCAAGTGGCTGTTGCATATAAACTTCTTCCTGCAAATCTCCATATAGGAATGCATTCTTCACGTCCAGCTGATGGAGCGGCCAGTCTCTAGCAACTGCAATTGACAACAATATCCGTAGAGTGGAATGGCGTGCCACAGGCGAGAATGTGTCTAGGTAATCCACCCGGTATGTCTGTGTAAAGCCACGTGCAACAAGACGCGCCTTGTACATGTCAATGGAGCCATCTGCATTGTGCTTCACTGTAAACACCCACTTGCAGCTCACTGGGTTCACATCTGGAGGTATAGGAACCAAACTCCAAGTTCCTCTGGACTGAAGTGCCGCAATTTCTTCCTCCATTGCTACCTGCCATCTACTATCCTGCAGAGCATCTTGATGATTGCGTGGAATATCTACAGCTGACAGTGCCACAACAAATGACCTGAATTCTCCAGATAGCCTGTCAAAAGACACGGATGCTGATAATGGATATGTAGCACAGCTCCTCTTCGACTTGCATAGAGCAATGGGAACATCTAAATCAGTTGTAGTCTCATCTGGCCCCTGCAACATATCCTGCTCAGAAATATCGTCAGATCCATCAACAGTAATAGTTTCATTACATACCATAGGCGAGATAGTAGACGAGTCATGACCATGAGCGGGAGGAGGCCTGCGGGTATAATGGAACGGTAGCGGTGAGATAGGTGGTGGTGGTGGCGGTGGCGGTGGTGGTGGTGGTGACGGCATCTGTGGTGGTGGTGCTGGTGACGGCATCTGAGGTGGTGGTGTTATGTATATGGCATCAGTGGATAGAGGTGATAACTGCATGTCTCCTGAGGCTGAAAAATACATAACAGATTCAAAAAATGTAACATCTGCACTGATCATATACCGCCGACGCAGAGGATCAAAGCACTTGTACCCCTTTTGGTTTCTGGAGTACCCAACGAAAACACATTTGACAGCCCTAGGAGAGAGCTTGTCAGTACCAGGCGACAACTGATGGACAAATGCAACCGACCCAAACACACGAGGAGTAAGAGTGAACATATCCTTGCCAGGATAAATGAGAGAGAACGGAATCTGTTCATTCAAGACAGAAGAAGGCATACGATTGATCAAGTAACATGCAGTGAGAACTGCATCACCCCAGTAGGAGTAGGGAACATGACTCTGTATAAAGAGTGATCTTGTGACATCAAGAAGGTGACGGTGTTTCCTTTCAGCAATTCCGTTCTATTGAGATGTATGAGCACAAGATGTTTGGTGAACTATCCCTTTTGTAGAGTAATAATTGGCAAGAACATTGGTGCACAATTCTAAAGCATTATCACTTCTCACAAACTTCACAAATGTGGAGAAAACATTTTGTATTTCATTCAAAAAATGGATAATGATATTTCTTGCTTCAGATTTATTTTTCATCAGAAACACCCATGACACTCTAGAGAAATCATCCACAAATACTATATAAAATCTGTGTCCTTGATGATCAGGTACACGACTCGGACCCCATACATCAATATGAAATAACTCGAACTTGGAGGTACTACTCCGACCTGGACGACTGGGAAAGGACGACCTGTGATGCTTTCCCAACTGACATGCCTCACAATGAATAGGTGTGTGAGGAAGACCATAAGGTAAAACTTGACGTAACTTCTGAAGCGGTAAATGACCAAAGCGCAGATGCCACAATAAAGTAGATACTTGTCCAGCAGAAGATGATGAGGTTCCAGCAAATGGGGTCTGGTTCAGGCGGTAGAGGCCTCCTTGCTCATAGCCACGACCAATCACGTTGCCCGTATGGATGTCCTGAAAAATCAAAGAAGATGGATCAAAAATTGCCCGACAATGTAGATCCTTCGTAATCTGACTAATTGACAACAAATTCATTAAAAAATAAGGTGCATGTAACACATTCTTGAGCTGCATAGAAGATGTCAATCTAATCTTCCCCTGACCAATGATGGGGGAATGTGTACCATTGGCAATTACTACTGTCCGTCCTGGAGGGATCTGAGTGTATCCTGTAAGTAGACTCTGGTCGCCACATAGGTGATGTGTAGCGCCCGAGTCCATAATCCATGGTAATGTATCTGATCTACTACTGTTGAGTGCGAGTATACTACCTGAAGCACTGGTAGACGCAGAGGCAGAAGCAGCGGCATCAGAATGACTCTCTGTAGTCGTTGTTGGACCAGATGGTGGAATAATGCCCCTCAGACGGGCAACTAGATCATCGAACCGTTGATCCAAAGTACCGGCAGATGGGGGCTCTATCTGCTCAGCAGCTCGTGCGGATGCAGGAAATCCATGCTTCGAGTAGCATGTGTCTTCATTGTGCCCAACTCGGTGACAGTAGGTACATGTTGGCCTAGTGCGGCCACCTCTTCCACGAGGTCCACGTCCACGGCCCTGGTGATGAAATCCGTGACCTCTGTTGGCTGCCATGGCTGAAGAATTCTGACTCGTAGCCGTGGAAGGAACTGTGATCCGACTCAATCTATGAAAAGCTTCCTCCATGGGAGGAATAGTAGAGTCAGCCAAAATCTGTGATCGTGCAACCTCATACTCTGGATCGAGAGCAGCCAGGAACATACCCACCATGGTCACGTTCCTGTATGTCTTCTGCTGTTCTGGCGTGGCTGTAAGAGGCATGAAGCTATAGAGCTTCTCAAACATCCCTCTCAGTGTTGTATAAAGAGAATGTAAAGGACGACCATTCTGCTTTATTGTGAATATATCATGCTGAAGTTGCAGAATCTTCGTCTCGTTCTTCGCCTGAGAGTATGTTGCCGCCAGAATATCCCACATATCCTTAGCTGTGGGTTGATGTAGGATGTCATTGGCAATTTTAATAGCCAAAGTACCAGATAGCCAAACCTTGGCATATGCATCATCAGCCTCCCAAGAGGCATTGACTCCAGTCTTCTCAGCAGGCTCATGTTCAGTAAGGATGTGCTTCTTGCCTGTTGACTTCATCATGCTCATGAACTGCATTGCCCACAGTTCATAATTTGTACCATCCATCTTTACTATAGGAGCTGGACCACGAAAGGCGCCAATAGATGGGATATCTGACTTGTTTTCTGACATCTTGGATACTGAAGACTGGAGTTATTGACCAATGATGATCTTCGTCTACAATGACATTGACGGGTTTAGTTACACGTGTAGACCTCAAGCAACTAATCCCATGATGATGATTTTCTGCGCTTTAGGGCTGGACACTTGCACGCGTACAGGAAGTACACGCGCTGGCGCACTGGTCGCGCGCTGGAAGTTCACGCGCACTGGATGCGCACTGGTCACGCGCTGACAGTGCAGTTCACGCGCACTGGATGCGCACTGGGCTGGTGCAGGTCACGCGCACCGGGAGTTCACGGCAGCCGCACAGCGCATCCGCACAGCCTCGCGTGCAGGCGTTCACGCGCAGGAGTTCACGCGCACAGATGGGATGCGCGCAGCCTCGCATGCATATGGGAGAAGCTCGCACGCGCTCGCGCAGATGGGATACGCGCAGGCACCGGAGGCACGCGCAGGCACCGGAGATGCGCGAGGCCGATCGGATGTGGGAGGGGAGCGCACGGAGGGCGGCGCCAATCGGATGAAGAGAGAGAGAGAGGGCGGCAGGTGTGGTGGGGTAGGGTTAAGGTTTCGTGAACTCCAGTCTAGGATCGTCGCTCTGATACCATGTTGGGAAAAATGAGCAAGTTGTTTATTCCATAAGCCCTAGGCTCTCTTATATAGGAGAGTAGCCTATGGGTAAATTACATAAAGCATACAATGAAAAATAAAAATAGAGACGGGATACAGACACTACTACTATATGCCTTAACAGCTTCCTACCTGTGGTCGAATAATAAAGGGATAATTACACCCATAACCCTGAGTAATTCCTCAATCTCAATCATAACCCTGCATAATCGTGAATTACACGAGAAACCCCGAGTAATGCTTAACTCTTACATGACATGACCCTGTGTTATGGTCCGTTTCAGATGACCGTTATAGTTGACGGTTTTTGTTAGAAAAAGTCAAAATTACCCCTAATACTCTATCGAATTTTCAAATCATGCCCTGTGTCTCTTTTTCTCTCCTTGATGCACCAGGCCATCACGACCAGCAACCACTGACCACGACGCCGCCGCGAACCCCAGCAGCATCGCCATCGCAATCTGATAAAACGGGAACTCTGATCTTTACCAAGGAAGTCACGGCTGCCAGAGTTACTACGGCTGCCCGTTTCAGCCACGGCACCTGCAACACATGGGACAGAACCAGAAGGTGTACTCCATATTTGCGCTTCTCCTCGTCAGGGCACCTGCATTCCATCACGAACAGAGATCCTTTTCTTAGAATTTGGCCTTTGTTTGAACATCAGGCTGTTCTTAAGCGTGTAAGGAGATGCAATCATAGATCTGTTTTTAACTAATGTTTAGAAACTTCGGTGATTTCCTTGAAAAAACATGATCATGAAGTCGTTGCAATATGTATTGACCAAATGGTAATTTGGCGTGCACATGACTGAAGAAACGGTGTTTATCCTCCAAAACCGATCCCCTTATCTAGACCGTCCACCAAGGGATGCAACTGCAGAGATGTGTACCTGGTGGAATAGAGGCATCGGAGGAAGCACTCAACGGCGTCGAAGGGAACACCGGGGATCAGTATCTTCCTCTCCCCATTCCCACGCTTCCGCGGCCTCCGCTGCAGCAGATTCTCCAGTACGGGCGACGTCGATGCCTTCACCAACACAAACAATCACACAGCGAGAGATCGTCAGATCCCATAGACACTCACGCCTCAATCCTCACACAGCGAGAGATCGTCAGATCCCATAGGCCCTCCCTCCCCCGGGCCTACACCGAGCTCCTCCTCCTCCCCTATCGAAGCCCTGACCCTCCTCTTCCCTACATAACTGAGCCCAACACGCCGAGCTCCTCCTCTGGGGCTTCGATGCAGAGGAGGAGGCGCAACCGTATGTATCATCCTCTCCCATACGTACACCTCGACCATCGGTGAGCGGATACACAGCAACCACTTTCGTGTTTGTTTAACCACGATGTCAGGGATGTGGACAGGATACCGGTGGTCTCCACGTGCACGGAGGAGTCTCCACCTAGACCGCATATCCGCTGTGGCTTGAGAGAGGAAACAGAGGAGCAGCGGTGCGCCGCACCTGCGCCGACGATGGGGGAAGGGGAGGAGGTCGGAGTGGGGAGGTTGAGGTGGACAGAGGGGGAGGGAAGGGTGGAGGGAGAGGGATATTTTTTTTATTATTTCCTAACCGTTGGATTGAGGGTGAGTTAGATTAACTCATTCATATAGTTAAGTTAACCTAGTAAACTAACGGAGGGTTATGGGTGTGAGACGGAGTAACTATTCAGGGTTTCCCATGTAATTCGCGATTATGCAGGGTTATGATTGAGATTGAGGAATTACTCAGGGTTATGGGTGTAATTATCCCAATAATAAATGGGTGCCTAGTTCTATAACTAGTTTATTTTAGCAACATCTGCAAGAGTTGGAATAAGTGTGAAGGCCCAATAATTTATGAGGGCATGCACCCAACAATTTGTGAGGGCCAATCCTCAATAACAACTCGAGTCTAGACTTGTGATGTTACAAATGGTATCAGAGCAATTTCCCTCAAATAGTAGAAAAGGGCTACCCAAGATGTGGAGACACCCCTTCTAAAGAGTAGAAAAGGGCTATTTGGAAGGCGCAACCACCAATATTGTTTGGAATAAGGGGTGGGGCATAATTGCTACGAGGACATTGCGAATATAAGCGAGGGAGGGTGAAGGACTCCAAACATTGTCCTACATCTAGTTTCCTAAAGTGTGAGAGTGGGATATGAGAAAACGGGACTACTACTACACAACTTGAGCTTAAGTATCTTGGGTAGTGGTCAATGAACTTAGCTGGGCCCAAGCCCAACAAGTTGTAAGGGCCATCTAGACTCGAATGCTAGTGTCCATCCTATCTTTTGGCAGTAGAAAGTTCTTTATGTAATTAAAGAGTTTAATATGGAAGTGTCGCATGGCTTTAATGGCTCATCTTCATCAATGTTACTGAAAAGTGGTATGGAATGAGGTTTAACACATGTCAGGGAAGTTTTAACTTGGCAACTTTGGTTTTGAATGGTTTAATATAGCAGTTAGCTTCCTAAGACGGATGTTGCTTTGCGGGTGGAGGATTTTAGGCATGGTGCCATATGTAATACTGTGTATCTTATTATTACCAAACTACTTCTTAATTAGTTTTTGGGCATTCTTGAGTCTTTTGTCTCGAATAGTCCTATAATGGATATTTTGTCAATGACTACAAAGATGGTGGCAGATATGGAAGAGATGGTGGCGGATTTAGAATAGGTAACATGTAAAGGGTATGCTTTGGAAGGACGACTTTATGGAGGCATATGATTGTATTGACCAGCAATTCCTCTGATCGTCCCTTTTTATATGAGGGCTCTTGAAGATTTTGATCGCTTGGATGAAGATGTGTTACTTCAACGCCCAACTTGGTCCTAGTTAAGAGCCATCTTTAGGGGGAGGGTTCTTCTGACTGTAGAATGGAGGCAGACAAGAATGTCCTCTTATGCCTCTTTTATTTGTTTTCTTTCGCGGATGCATTAATTATTATTGTACATCATGTTATCCTTGGTGGGGTTCATAATGGGGACTCTCGTGAAGGTCTTTCTAATTCAATGTCGCAAAATGTGGCTTCAATTATCTTCTTTATGAATGTGGTGTAGTCTTTGTGGATCTCCACGAAGATGGAGATTTTTGGGGAGTTTATTAATATGCCTTGATTCCTAACCATCTAACTCAGGTTGAAGAATCATCATATGCACCCTTTCTATCGTACCATACCCCAACAAGACGGGGGTCTCCCTTGGTGCATTAAAGAAGATTTTGGGGTTAGAAATCATTAGGGATCTTGAAACCATATAGGAGGGAAATGTTTCTTATCTTAGAAGAACTACACTAAGAAAGTTCTAATGAGATTTGGGATGTCTACAAACAAGCCTCTAGATACTTGATTCATTGTAAATATTCATCTCTCAATCTTTCGCACCTTAGTCAGATATGGTGAAGGAATATATGTCTCGTGTTCCTTATACCAACATAGTTGGAAGTTTTATGTATGTCATGGTATGCAAAAGACATGATATCGCTCATATTGTGAGCGTTGTTAGCAGATTGATGGCAACCCATGGACGGAGCATTGGAATTTTTCTCTATCTGAGAGGAGCATCAAACATTGGCCTCATCTATAGAAGTGATTCAGAGTGTTAGGTTGGTGAATGTTCAGATTTAGACTATGATGCATATGTTGATGGGAGGATACCAATGACATGCTACGTTTTCACTTTGGAGGGTTTTATCATTAGTTGGAAGGCTACCTTACAACCATCAATTACTTTATCTACCACAGAGGCATAGTACATGGCTTTGATAGAAGCTGCAAAGGAAGATATCTAGCCGAAGGACTTACTTGGAGATCTTAGTCTCTAACAAGATCAAGCTATAGTATATTGTGACAGTTTCAATGCAATATGCTTAGCTAAGGATGATGTGCATCATGAGAGGACCAAGCACATATATTTCAGATATCACTTTATTCGTTTTGAGAAGAGGATGAAGGCGAAGAAGGTTGGCACAACAGATATTCCAGCCAATATGTTCACAGGTAGTTCCCATGAGTAAGTTTAAATATTGTTTGGACTTGCTCAATGTCGACAGTAAGAAGTAGCCCCAAAGAGGGGCTAGTGTTGGCACGTTGAAGCTTGACAAAAGCTTCTCAGAGAATTCAATTCTTGGTGGAGATTGTTGATATGCCTTGAATCCTAACCATCTGACCTAGGGTGAAGAATCGTCGTATGCACCCCATGTTTCCATACAATACCTCAACAAGACGTGGGTCTCCCTATTTGTATTTAGGTATATGAATTTGTTCGTATCAGGGATCCGTTTGTATGGTGTAGTATGTAAATTCCCCCAATGTTAGCGCTCTTAGTATCCTATGTATTATTCTTTCTCCACATAGTGAAAGCCGATCGCTACCGTCTAAGGACGTAGCCTAGTTACGAGTAAGCCTTGTAAATTAGTGTGTCTTGGTACTTACATAATTGAGCGTGTTTGTTTGTGCTTCCCTAATTCACAACAAAGCTATCGGGGCTTGATATTAAGGAAGGTGTGCTTTTATTTTTTTTTACGTGTCCCAATTATGTCTGTGGATTATAAGCTGGCCTCGGTACATTAAGGATCAGCCTCTTGCTTTCCTATTTGAGACTGTTACTTGTTTGCAGTAAGTTTCAAAAAGAGGATTTTTCGCCTCTTGAGGAGAAGTTGGAAGGTAAGATGTCTAGTTGTAAGGCTTCTCTCATCTCGAGGGGTAAATGTCTTGTACTTTTCTAGACTGTTTGAATTATATTTTGCTCTTCATCCTTTCTACCCACAAAATACCTATAGGGATTCATGAACACATGGAGCCTTTTATGCGATATTTTTTCTTGTCGGATTATGGGAGTGAAAATCATGGGATTGCATTGGAAGAGTGGACCTTGATGACAATACATGAGGATGAGCCTTAAGGTGTTGAAACTTGGAGAGATGAACAATGCTCCTCTTGCTAAAAACGTATTAAGAATCACAGGCTGGGTGGGGGAAGACTTAAATCAGTTGTATGGTAAATGGAATCTATGGGGTATCGGTGGGACTGAATGTTTTGATAGGGGCGATTCACTTGTCGTCAAGATTTTAAAGGGGCACATGCTCGATCATGCCAAATGTTTACTTCTTTCCTCATACATGTTCTAATTGATTCAGGTTCTGCTGAGATTATTGGTATGAAATGGAGGTGCTTTACGGTCTTTTAGTAAGTCTTTTCACATTGACTTCCTACTGGGATATGGAGATGGCTAATAAATGGTTGAATAATAATTAGATGCCTAATTTTGCAACTAGTTTTTTGGAGCAACTTCTGCTAGAGTTTTGTAGGATGTTGGTGTTCTTAGCTCAATGAAAAGACTATTAGGCAGAATCACATGACTTGGTTTTATCATACCTGCTCGATTAAGAAGGTTTAAATGAAATTGAATACACCTCTAGTTTTGAATCTTGGTGATTTAGCTGGAACTTGTAATTTATTTATGAGCATATCGTGCTATTAAAAGTGAATGTGTTCATATGGCTTTTTAGAAAGGGGAGATTCGTGATCAAGGTGCATGGAACAAGGATTCTGCATAGAAGTGATGTGGTTTGTCAATGATCAGGCCATGGAGATCCTGGTAGGTGTGGCGATCGACTGGATCAACTGGATCAATTCTTCTAGTGTGGTAGAGTTTTGGGATTCTCGTCATGACACATGTTTTAGGACACATCCTGATCGACTGAAGTTGTTAGCTTTCTTACAAACTATTTGGTTGGTAAGAAGCGGAGTGGTGTTCCGTCAAGAATGCTTATGCGAAAATGTGAATGCTCAGGCATTGTTTGGGTGAACTGTCTACGTAATTTTACTAGATGTTACTATTAATTTATAGTATGGTATACACAATTTTTAGGTTCTCGCCCTTTTTTTCATAAGAAAACTTCAGTCTTTCTCATATTTAACTTAACCTTTGTCGTACGAGCCTTTGCTGACTAGTTGTTCTTATTGTTCTTTTGCAGGAAAGCATTCGAATTGCATATTGTGGGAACAATTCCAGACGAGCTTCAAAATTTGACACACCTTGAGAACTTGTATGTGTTCCTTATTTGCTTTATCTTTCCTGAAATCTCATTCTACAAATCTAATGGTATTGAGAACATCTCAAGTTATATTTTGCCATAAGGTTGCATAATGAAGTTAAAGATGACACTTACAAAAAAAATTAACTTCTATTCAAGAGGCTATCCAATGTAAAAGAACATCGAGCAGATTTACAGGGGTCAAATGTGCATGAAAGAAGAACATATCATAATTTTGATTCTCTCTTATATATAATCTTTTTCTATTTAACCAGAGAAATGGCTAATCTTTGGTAATGCTTCACTAAGATTTTGAACAATTATAAGGTGCCAAACCTTTTAAAATATTTGGATTCCCTTATTTAGCATACAAACTAGTTCTGTATTAAGTGATATTATCTTCGGTTGAAAGTGCTGGATTTTGGCATCCGATTAGTCCAATTGATAATGAATTCTGAGTGTCCAAACAATACGTACATGATTACATTGACTTGGGTAAATGCCCCGTGTGGCCTTAAGATGTGATTTATTTAGGGTTTCTGCAACGTGGAAATGGAAAATGGTTGTTGTTGTGCATGTCTAAATAGCTTGTACTCTTTACCCCGGTTAGAAATTGAGAATGCGGAATCGTAATACTAGAGAAATGGAATAAACATAAAACATACCGTGAATTTACATGGAACCCTACTCCGTGAGGAGCGGGATGAAATCACGTGAGAACGCCTCAAAGGGATGATGTTGTATTCAACTTTCTCATCTGTTACAGGTGGTGTGAGACTTCTTATATAGCCCCCACTGAGTCCAAAATCCTATAAATAGTAGATGTGGGACTAAACCACTGCATGTTAGTAATTGTACCCTGGAGGGGTCCAATTACCCATCTCTACATATGACGCCTATGCTCCAACACTCCCCCTCAAGCTGGAGTATGCAATGCTCAACTTGGACAGATAGAAAGAAATCTCAAACTCACATTACAAGACACTACAATCTATATTGTTGAGATATTTATATCTCATGTTATTTATTTCTTATTTCTAGTTTCTTGATGCAATTCTCATGTAATTAACCCAGGGTTTTTTTCATATATAAGAGAGCCCTAGGGTCTCTTCTAATGCAAGCAATTCCATTCCACCAACATGGTATCAGAGCAACGGTCTTATACCAGGGTTCCCATATCCCACAAACCCTAAACCCTCCATGCCCCTTCCCACCCCTACGCCACCGCAAGTCCCGTCAGCAACAACACCCTGCAGCGTCCCCGACACCGGGGTCTGCCCAACGCCTCCTGCAGCACCGGCCTGCCCCCCAACGCATCCCGCACCTTTTGCAGCGCTGGCCTGCCGCCGACCAGTGCATCCTGCGGTGCCGGAGTGTTGCCGACCAACGGCTGAAGACGTCAGTCTGCCACCCAACGGCTGTCGAGGGAGCAAATCCGGCTTCTCCCGCCATCGATCTGTGCCTCTTCTGCCCATCTGCGATTTCAACGATCTGATTTTGTTCGATTTTCCGGATTTTCAACCTATAAATCACGTCTTTTGACTCTAAACTACACCAAAAATTGACGAGGTTGGTTGTATGAGTCTACACGTACAACCAATTCTCCTTGTGATTGTGTAGACTTATTTAGAGTAGTCTACTCCTCAGTTTTGTTTCGAGTTTCAGCATTCTTCTTACCATTTCAGAGAACAAGGGTGACATTTTTTCATCGTCCAGTGTCTTCAAGGGTCTGGCTCCCCTCGTGAAGATGGATGGGACCAACTACGAGTTGTGGTCCGTGCAGTTTCGTACTTATTTTATTTTTGAAAAAAAAGAAGGAAACATGCGGTGGTGTCCGCCCTAGATTATATTCATAATAAGTAAGGATTTACAACCAAGATCAAATTACAAAAACCATGACTCAAGAAGAGTCTTGGAGTGGATACAAACATTCTCTTAGTTGAACCTTTGACCCGAAAATAGAAAGATGTTTCTAACAAGCCAAATAGACCACACGATTGCAAGAGGATTAAACGGACCTTTCTTAGGCGTTGCCTAGCTAGAACCAAAGAAGCCCAGAAGGATTCAAGGCTCCGAACACAAGCCCAACCCAGGTTGGAGTCGCCCCAGATAGGCGTCATACACAGACAAAGGAAAAAAATGTGCTTTACTGATTCAATTCCGCTCCCACAAAGAAGGCATATGTCCGAGACCTCTCCAAAAAATCTTACACATCGATCCCTTCTCATTATTCTCTTTGCCTTAAAAGCCACAAGAAGAAACTGACCCTCTCAGGGAGCCAAGCTGCCAGATAAAGTTGGAATCCCTAACAAGAGCATCCATCCTCGAGGGAGGTGGTCTACATATCGCCCCGTAGGCCTTCTTGACGAAGAAAGTGTAACACCCATATTCTAACAAACCCGAACTCGTCCGATTTTGGGTCTAATAAACCCAAAAACGTTGTCGGTCAATACTAAACAACCTAAAACAACCAATTGGTAGTGAATCAAAAGTTGTTCGGGCTAAATCGACCAAAAATCGGTCGTTTCGTAATGCGTGCCGTGAAAAAGCTGCGACGCAAATTCGGAAACCGTAAAACAAACCGAGACCGCCATGAGATCCGATTCGACGGAACAAGACCAACGGAATCGACCGTTCGTCAATCGGAGGTCGTTTGATATTTTTAAATCACAAAATTTAATCTTAAACAAAAATTGTATCCGAAAATTTCGGGTATTCAAAACTCGACCGGAAGTATACCAATATTATACTCATATTGACCATCATTTTGAGACGATCGAATCGAGATATTTCGCGTAAAAAACGGAAGCTCGAGGTGGGCGTACGACCCATTTTAAATATGTAAAAAAAAAAATAATTTCAGATAAACAGTCGGCTACTGTTTACTGTATTTATATATAAAAATATATCAATGGTTGAAGTCTAAAACAGCCGTCCACTTGGCCATTTATTTCAATTCCCACTTGGCTCCCAAAAGCCTTCCACATGTCAAACAAGGAGGCCTTTTTCCCACCTTATTTATATCAACTCAAAGGGGCTCTCCATCGTTCTCATTTTCCTCCGTTTGTTTTTCTCCAAAAAGAAAACTTCAACGAAGAAGTTTCAACAGCTTTCCCCATCTCTCCCAAACTTCGTCCAACAGCTTCCCTACGAATCTATTGCTCCAATCTTCACTCAAAGCCACTACTACAGCAGCAGTTCCAGCCACTGCAGTTGCATCTTGAACACCTGGAGCTGCAGCCACTCCCTAGCAAGCTGGAAGCCCTGACTGCTCTAGCAATCTCCTTCTCCTGAAGCAATTGCTGCTCATAATGGCTGGGGAAGTTTGTCCAGGCTGCTACAAGGCCCGGAGTTGTTTCATAATCAGCTGCTATTGCTAATCTTGAAGAGATTGTTGCATGCATTTTGGTCCTCCAATCTTGGAGGATCTAAGGTACCTCCTTCTCCATCCTTATTGCTGCCATGCATGAAGTATTCACAAGATTTTGGTGTTCCTTTGATATCTAATCTTTCTATTAACCAACCACTCTATTCTGATTGTGATTGCCTTTTTTATTTTTGTTTCTTCCCTGTTCGTTTGCTCACAATCTGAATCTGGGCATATTTCTTAAATGCAATCCTCCAATCTGGAGATTCTCTAAATAACCCCTACTTCTGCTCATCTTTCGAGTACTCTAGATTCTTTGTATGAATAAATTAATATCCGAAGGAATTGGTTTCAAGCTTGCAGTAAAATATAGAATATCATCGTACTAATTTTCTTTTACATATGTTAGTTGCTTGCTACTGCCACCTCAACAATAGTTGGAAGAGCTGCTGATTTTATCCCCTAGAACTTTTGATAATCTGAAAAGTCACTATTGCATGCTGAGTTTAGTCTCTAAAACATTAGATATACAAAGTACAATTCCTTCTCCCACTCAACTTGCTGCCATGCATGTGCCATAATCTCTTCTTTTAAAAAAAAATGTCATGAAATTTCTGATGTAAAGTCTCCATTAAATAGTTTTAAGGAAATTAAATTAATTTTTCTGTATCTAACTGTAAACTAATGTAAACTGTTAGTTAAAAGAAAAAAAATAAAATTAAAGTTAATTTTCTGTAACTGTCAGGATCTGTTAGTAAAATATATATATATATACACACTTTTAAAATTGATCTATCAGTTGCAGTTAGCAAGCAATATACTGCAAGATTGTACATGTATTCCATTCAACAATACACGTCACGTTTGTGCCATTAATATTGCATTTCAAGGATCTGCAGTTTTCCATTAGAAAAAGGCCAATTCTATCTTGAATCTATTTCATCAAGAATCTCAATTTTTAATTTTGCTCTTAAATTATTTTCTTAGCATATATGTATATATAGATATATACATTAGACAACTCCACACGCATTTCTTTGTGAAAGCTGTAAGTAAGGTTAAACTATATAAACATTTAGCTTACTCATTATCCATAGTACAGACCAATACCAATATTAAAATGTTAGTTAAAATACTTGAGATTCTCACACAAGTTGATTCGTTGAGCAGATCGTGTATCAAGTCAACATACAAATTCTGCATCTATGTTCTATAATTTTATCTTGGAACAATAGCATAAAAGTTCTTGAAATTAATAAGATGAAAGTCCTTTCTTATAGAATACATGTTCGGTCAGGGTAAAAGCATGAAATCAACTGGTATATATATAAGGATGTATATATATATATATTAATGTTCTGCAAACTCCTCACACAACTTTAATATGAAACTCATTAACTTAGCACCTATAAGTTGTGTAAATTCATGCATCTCATATATTTTTAATTGGTTATCTCACATTTCCTTAGAGTTGTTTCAGACACATAAGCCATTCTTCTATCTCGTAACATCCATGTGAATATAATGGTCCTCAATCTACCGTGGGATATCAATGTATGCCCACATTATTATTCCCTATTAAAATCTGGAATCAATTAGGCTGAGTTCCTATACCATCTTTGTAACGATTTTGCTACATTCCCTGGAGCACAGGATACTAGAAACACATGTTATTCTTGTAAATAATAAATATGCTTGCAATAGATCATGGTGCATCAATCAGCTATTAATCACGATCGGTGAGTACTTCGATCTCTACAAGATTATCTATGAGATCCATGTTATATTTTGAGTTGCTCATGATCTGCCAACATGTTATTGTACTTTATATATATAAGGGAAACCCATTGAAAGAATCAAATGATTTTTCTTAATCACTTCGATTTATGGAAATACACATTTAGACTCGATAAGACATGAACATGAGTAGTTCAGACAATCAGTCCATCATAAGGAGACCATCTGGTAGTAGGAACTCATATTAACCAGTACTAGAGCTCTATCCCGGCTTAATTTCTGACATGTTTTCTCTTAATTGCAAATATAGTCACTATATACTTTACATTAAATGATCCACGGTCTAAACATTTTCATAAGACAATCTTTTATATGAGATCCGCTAACATTAAATCATTACAATTGGAATTATTGACAAGATAATCAGATCTGTAAAATTGATCACATAGAAGATTAAGGAGGGATTGAGGAATCAAACATGTATGATGGTGGATCAGGATATCAATTAATTGTGCCGGTCATGGTGACCTTTGCACCTGACCGTGCGAGGGCGCGGTGACCCTCAACTGGGCGGAAGATAGGAAGCCCAGATTGGGCAGCGGCCGCCAAGTGCGCGGGTCTAGGATCCCAGTCCTCTTTCGGTTTTTACGTGAGCTCACAGTGTTTCTACACCTCGTTGGGATCCCGACTTTAGACCATTCCGCTGACCCTGTTTTAGGATACCCAGGCGGGGGATCCTTGGTTTTCAGTTTTACGTACGAGCTCGGTTGCTCGTTACCGGTCGGGCTGTTTTCTAGAGCGACTTTTCCGGGAAGTCCCTCTCACCCGTCTCAGTGGCGTAGTTTGGGAGTAGACCTATCCCTCTATTGGACCGTCCTTCAACTAGAGGGCGAGACGGAAGAGCCTTTTGTTGGCTTCTTCACCGCTTGAGTTTTTCTTCGCCAACAGACTTGGCGATGTTACATCCAGATCATCCATATCTATATCTACATCATCTAGAGTTACATTCAGGTTGTTGCACAGAGGTTTGAAGGGATTGATTTTACATCCAGATCATCCATTTCTATATCTACATCATATAGAGTTACATCTTAGACAGTTGCACTTGAGGTTTTAAGGGGTTACAATTAAAGTTGAATAAATGGGAAAGACTATAATCTAATTCGAAATCTCATTAAGCTAGTGGACGTGTTGGGAACTTAGTTAGGATGCATTATACAACACCGCATGCCTACGGAGGCACCCCAACCCTAAGACATTCCCCAAGTCTTAGAGTCATAGTGTGAGGTTTCACAAGAACCAAGACCACAGACTATCCACTAGACTTAAGATTTTAATAAATCTTTATATCTTCTCATCTCACCTTTCCCATCATCAAAAATCCATAAATATGATCTCTGAGCACTATGAGAATAAAATATACAATCACTTACGATAGGAATATGCTTATGTGGGGAATGTTGGGATAATAGCTAATCATAAGAGGTACTTACTAGAATTTGGAAACCCTTTACATTTGCAAGTAGAATTAAATTTTAATTTGAGTTGTTCTTGCCTCTCTACTTGCCTGCTTTTGGTCACAATAAATGCCTGTTATTTTATATAAGTTTTTGGGAGGTACCAGCAACCGCTGACTCCTCTTCTTTCCTAACATGTTTGGCAGGAAAACAGCCTGCAGTTCAGTAGCTATACATGGGCCCAAGAGATAAATTTTATACCCAACGGTATGGTTTATTTTGTGCCAGTTTTTGTTCAATTTATAATGTATTATGTTTCTTTCTCTTCAATCAGATTTTGGGATATACTGTATGTACTGTCAGACTTTGTACATGTAAAATATATGGAAGTTAATGAAATAAGATTTTGGTAACCATTGTTCTATGAGTTTGTGGTTATAAATGTTAATATGAATGTCAGATGAAATTATTTCATTCGCGAAAAATTTTTCCCGGTACTTTCAGTTACTTAATGCGATAGTAATGAATGTTGTAACGTGAAGTGTGTGATTAACGGGTACCCGGATCCTAAGGGGTTCACAGTTTGGTATCAGAGCAGTGGTACCCCGATACACACATTCGCAGTATTTTAATTCCGATCGCATTAAATTCTCGGATCGCGACAGTCTTCCGACTTGTCGTGAGTCCGAAAAGGGAAATATGACATTCAGATTCAATCACCACAGATGTCACCAATTTCATTAATTTTCATATTATATCCCAAGAAGAGAAAGAGAATACCTTATATTATCCGCGAACAATAAATTTTATGACTAAAAATGGTTCTCATGCAGAGCCATGTCATCCCGACCAGACCAGGAGATGACTAACCAACTAGCACACATACTGACCGCTCTTATCGAGCTTTCCACGTTTTATTTGATTCTGATGCGACGCATTCTTTTCTATCTTTGAGACTACTAGTTTCTTTAGGTAGAGTCGCAGAGACTCTCTCTTCTCCATATCACATGCGAGGGCCAGGTGGCCAGTTGTTTGTCATTTCTCTGATAGTCAGGCACTTGCCCGTACTGATTGGCGGACACGTGATGCTCGCAGATTGTCTACTTCTACAGCTTGATGAGTTCGACTTGATTCTACGCATGAATTGGTTATCTACTCATCATGCACTAGTTGATTGTTTTAGGAAGACAGTTGTCTTCAGGATTCCCAATCTACCCGAGTTCACTTTTGAGGGTACTATACGTGACTCTACCATGGAGTACATTTCTGTGTTGAGAGCTCAGCGACTTGTTGATCAGGGTTGTGATTCATATCTTGCATTCGTCCGGGAGGTATCTGATCAGGAGCCGATGATACATGACATCCGAGTAGTTTCAAGAATATCCAGATATGTTTCCTGATGAACTACCACGATTACCCCCTGAGAGAGAGATCGAGTTTGAGATCACATTACTACCAGTTACGCAACCGATCTCGATGGCTCCTTACCGTATGGCACCAGCCGAGTTGAGGGAGCTGAAGGTGCAGTTACAGGAGTTACTCGACTTGGGATTCGTGAGACTGAGCACTTCACCTTGGGGTGCTCCGGTTCTATTTGTCAAGAAGAAGGATGGATCCATGAGGTTATGTATTAACTACAGGCAACTGAACAAGAGAACGATGAAGAACCGTTATCCTTTGCCACGCATCGATGATTTATTCGATCAGCTCCAGGGATCTTCGGTTTTCTCGAAAATCGTTCTTCGCTCATGCTACCATCAGCTGAGGATTCGCGAGTCGGACATTCCGAAGACAGCCTTCAGGACTCGCTATGGACACTACGAGTTTGTGGTGATGCCGTTTGGTCTCACCAATGAACCTGCGGCTTTCATGGATATGATGAACCGTATCTTCCGTCCATACTTGGACAAGTTGTAGTGGTATTCATCGATGATGTGCTCATCTACTTATGGAATGAATGGGATCATGCGAATGATCTACAAATTGTTTTGGACACATTGCGAGAGCACAAGCTATAAGCCCAGTTGACAAGTGTGAGTTATGGTTATCCCAGGTCTCGTTTCTCGGGCATATCATTTCTGGAGCAGGCATTGCAGTTGATCCTGCGAAGATAGATGCAGTTATGTCTTGGGAGCAGCCCAAGACTGTCACGCAGATTCGGAGCTTCCTTGGGCTAGCGGGTTATTACAGACGCTTTGTCAACAGATTTTCACGCATCGTTCGTCCTCTGACACGGTTGACGCAGAAGGGAGTTCCATTCATTTGGGACGATTCATGTGAGCAGGCCTTCCAAACACTGAAGGAAAGGTTGACTACAACGCCTATTCTCGCTCTTCCTTCAGGCACTCAGGACTATGCAGTCTACACAGATGCACCTGGAGAAGGTCTAGGAGCAGTGTTGATGCAGAGAGGACATGTGATTGCTTACGCATCACAGCAATTAAGACCGCACGAGCGGAACTACCCCACGCATGACTTGGAGTTGGCGGCAGTTGTCTTCGCCTTGAAGATCTGACTCCACTATCTGTATAGGGTGAATATCGAGATCTTTACAGACCATAAGAGTCTGAAGTACATCTTTGATCAGAAAGAGCTGAACATGAGATAACGCAGATGGCTCGAATTGCTGAAGGATTATGATTGCACAATCTCTTACCATTCCGGTAAGGGAAACGTGGTGGCGGATGCACTCAGCAGGAGAGCGCATGCTGATGGTACGACGAACTGGCTATATACATGGGATACGCTTGCCGCTTTGACCGATTGGCATCCTCAGGAGAGCGCATCCATTTCTACTGCCGTGCCTCCTCGATACAGCAGCCGTTGGGATCGTATTGTAGAAGGCCAGAAGACTGATCCTTGGATCCGAGATAGATACATGCGCGCCGTCAAGGACGAATTTGATGACTTTGTTGTGATGGAGTATATTTTATGGAAGGCAGGATGGGTTGTTGTACCCAATGACGAGCAGCTTCGCAGAGACATACTTTATGAGGCACACAGTTCACGGTTATCTATCCATCCAGGCAGCATGAAAATGTACCGTGATCTGCGTCGACATTTCTGGTGGGATGGAATGAAGCGCGATGTGGCGCTACATGTTAGCAGATGCATGACCTGTCAGATGGTCAAGGCTGAGCACAGGAGACCGCCAGGATTATTGCAGTCTCTCCCCATTCCCGAGTGGAAGTGGGAGAGCATTTCTATGGATTTTGTCACAGGTCTGCCGAAGACGCCAGGAGGCCATGATTCTATTTGGGTCGTTGTTGATAGGTTGACCAAGTCAGCCCATTTCATACTTGTCAACACGACTTACACTCCATCCAGATTGGCCAAGCTCTATGTGCAGAACATTATCAGGCTGCATGGTATACCACGAGAGGTGGTGTCTGACAGAGATTCGAGATTTACATCTCACTATTGACAGAGGTGGTGGCCTCAAGGAGTCAAGTAAAAGTAGGAACTCTTCCAGGCGCTGATCAGAAAAGTTTACGGAGAATAAGGGCATCTAATTTCCATCACTCCAGCAGCTGGCAACACACGCATCACGATCCGCCGCTAAAGCAGAGAGGCGAGGAAAACGACTGCTTAGCACTTCATCTTCCGACCAGTTGTGCTCCCAGTCTCCCAGAAAGCAAAAGATTCACCATTCCCCAGAAGAAGGTGGAAATTATCATAGAAATGCAGAATAACCTTCAGAATCCCCTTTCAGAAAGCTGACGGCTTTGGGCTCAGATAGCCAACCAGCAAGATCGGGCGAGAAATGTCGTAGATGCGACGGAGGAGAGCACAACAAATATCTTCACTCCTTCCCCAAAGTCTGCTCACCCATTTCAACAGCAGAGCCTCGTTCATCATGCCCAAGCGCTTGACACCAAAACCACCATCCGTCTTTGCAAGGGTGACCGTCTCCCACTCCACAAGGTGCATCCCCTTACCCCCCAGGCCAGACTTGCTCCATAAGAATCTCCGCATCAACCTCTTAAGATGCTTCTGAATCCCAATGGGCAGAAGGCGAGTAGACATGAAGAACACAATAATAGCATACAACATCGCCTTCACCATCACAAGACGACCTCCCCTAGATAGGATGGAGGCCTTCCAACCCACAAGCTTCCTCTCCAGCTTTTCGACTACTGGTAACGAATCCGCCATCTTGATTCTTCTGGAAGCCAGAGGTAATCCTAAATAACGAATAAGGAGGGATCCACAACATGTGCCCAGCTCACTGATACATAGAAGGACCTCATCCCCCGACAAGGCGAAAGGAACCATCGTGGATTTTCCATAATTCAAGGAAAGACCGGACATCTCCCCAAAAATTTCCGAAGTAACCGCCATATCATTAGCCTCCTCCTTTCGCCCCTCAATGAAGAAGATAGTGTCGTCCAAGGTTGCGAAAAGCGGTATGCGGTATTCAATTGGTAGGGTCACTGATTACTGATTAAACGATATGCGAAAGTTTAAACGAAAATTAAACAGGTTATGCGATTTTGTATTTTTAATTAATAAAAAATATAACATATATATATATATATTTAATAAAAAAGTATAAATAAATAAGAAAGATATAATTACATATTCACAATATAGATCATATATTGCCAAATTTAAGGAGCATTTCATCCAAATATCAAGTAGATAACATAAACAACTAGAATTCATAATCAAATATCAAAATAGATAATATAAACAAGTGTTTTTATCACTCGTGTCCCTCCGAGATATCGCAATTTCAGTTATGCCCCTATCTTTTTGGTAATATCAGTTGTGCCCCTCACTTCTCGCTAATCTATCACTTGTGCCCCCCGGGTTAATGACCGTCCATCCACAGTGTAAACGGACATTAACTTTGAGGACATAAACAGAATTAATTTTAAACAAAGGGTTCTGTTGGAGTATAAGTTGTATGCGCCCATTGAGTTGTAGCAGGGTAAATGGATCCTGGAGAAGATCCATTTACCCCATCTAGTGTTTAGTCCCATACCGCCTAGTGGTGGGACTTGGATGCTCTGGAGAGGCTATATAAGGAGTCCCAGACCTCCTGTACTCATGGAGAAAAGCAATGCATAGCATGCCCCTTTGAGGGCTTCTCCCGTAGTTTCATCCTGCTCCTCACGGAGTAGGGTTCCACGTAAAATCATGGTGTTCCCATGTTCTATCTTTCTTATCTATGCTCTGTTTATCTATCGCTTCCGCATTCTTCATATTTTATGGAATCTCTACAAAAGTTGTTGGAAATAAATAAAGAGATTTCCATGGAGATATGCAATCTCATGACCTGTCATGAGATTGCTCTCCTCATGGAAAGCTTGTGCGGCACCCAATTCCAAATAGGAATGGGTGGCCGTCCATATGGAATGTACATGGAGATGTAATCTCCATGTATATTCTCTCCTTATTTATTTGGTGTAATTTTGGATTAATTTATATTTGATTTTGTCAACTATATTTTAATCCAAATTTGTTGTTTTTAACAATAACAATCTTGACCATTGGATTGACATAAATCAATCTCACCCATTGATTTTATATGTCCCATGGATTGAGATCCATGTATCGCAAAACCCTATAAATAGAGAGGCATACCATGCTCTCTCTGAACATGTAATATTGGAGCTCTCTCTCTCTCTCTCTTCAACACACGACAACCCTCTCTCCCTCTACTTTGGTGGCCGTCCACCATACCCTAGAGGAGAGAATCGTCGACGCTTTCGCCACCGCGCCGTCGCTTCGACGTTCTTCGGTTCTCCGTCTTCTTGGAGTGCTACACTCACGAAGGAGACGTTCGATCTCGTGCGACGAGATCAGGAGCAACTACGCTTGGATCAACTTCTTGGATTGCGAGGACAACGCGGTTCATCCCCGCGCTCGCAATCGGTCTCACCGACGATCGGACTTGAGACAGGAGGTCTCTTCTCTTAGAGACTTGATCAACCACGCTTCAAGAGGTATTGCATTATACTTGTTGTGGTTATTGATGAAACGATCTGAGAATCATTCTCGGATCATGTGGTTTCATCGAATAAAAATTTTAAATTCCGCTGCACCGAACAACTAGTGCGACTAGTCGTTCTTCGTCGTATCCGATACGACGATCACGCTTCCGTGATGCGCTTGAGGATAATTCTATATCCTTCAAGTGGTATCAGAGCCTTAGGTCGACGGTTTCGAATATGATTCGAAAACCGAGGACGACTTGGGTTCGTTAATGTCGCGAAAGTTTTTTATCGCATTTGATTTCGCAGATCTGTTTAGTAAATAATTTCGGCCATGTTTAAATTGTTTAAGCACGAATTATTTACTTGGATTTTGTTCCTCATTAAATAAGGAAACCATAGGATCTGAGTAAATCGGATTTCGTATGCTCTAGATATGGTTGTTTTAATGAACATGTATGCACTGTTGCGGAACAGTAGATTTTAACATGATTAAAGAGTTAATTACTGTTATCATCTACCTCGAAATGTGTGAAACATCACCTGTCTTTTGTCCCAAATCAAGTTAGCAATCTTTAAAAATTGATTTTATCTAATTTGGATTTAAATTGATTGAGATATGTTAATTTTAGTGAGTAGGGGTCACTACTGAAATTACAGTCCTGATCTAGAACCAAGTGATTGTCAATTAGTGAAATTAAGTGTTAATTTCGTGAAATAATCTTGAAAAATATTTGTGAAATATAGGAACATGATTATTTGCTTAATTGACTTGGCCTCAACCAATAAATTGATTGGATGTGATCCAAATCATAATTGGAAACACAATCTTCAAACTTGATGCTTGAATAGGATTGGGAATTTGTGTAGCAAATTTCCTTATAATAAAAAATGTTTTGATTATTACTATATGGTACAATTTCGGTTGAAAAACCGATGATCATCTCAAGTACAAATTGATATATCTGGCATTATGCTTTCCCGAGGCAGATATGGTGACTAGTCGGAGAGCATTGGGGTAGCGGGTTGCAACGTATGTGGTCCGTCCCACTCTCGTCAGTACTGGCCATGACAGCGGGTAAGGACTGTATAATGTCGGAGAAAATCAAGGTGTATCTTCTAATTATTAATATTCGAATTAACACGTATTTTGAGATATCACCATATATATATTCAAGTAAAATAATCAAGTTTGATTGATTGAATTGGATTGATAATTAATTTAATATGATTAAATTGGTTATGTCCAATTGAGACACTCTATTATGAATAGAGTTATAATTTCCCTTGGAAGAATTAATTATGTGAATGTGATTCATGATAATTAATCAAAATTTGAATATAATATGGAGGATCACATAAGTGACATCCATGGTCTCTTGTCAAGGCGGAGGGTTCCGTCGCCAGGGATTGTATGTGGGAGACGCCTGTCCGAAGTGACAGCTCCTGTATGCAAGCACATCTCGATCGGGTTCTTCGCTTCTCGAAAGAGTAAGGACATATGCGTAGTGACCCCAATATCGGGTCCTCATATTATTGGGGCGATATTAGATTGCGCATAGCAAGTTGTATTCCTGTTGACGGTTGGTTCAATTAATGACGGATCAACATTGCCTTAGGGGTGGTGGGCCCGGGTATTAAAGACCGAATTGGGAGATGCAAGTTAGACTTGCAAGGCGGAATGTGTTCCCGCTTCTTTTTATCCGAGTTGTAGGTTCTCATATTATTGGGATGCAACAAAGATAAGAAAGGAGATCCCAGATCTTGCTTGAGATATAATGGTAAGTATATCTCTTACATTGAAAGTGATTAAGGGAATGAACTTTCAGTGTTGACATGGCAAGACAACTTTGATATAAAAATGCCTAAATCAAAGTAAAATATGTATATATATATAAATATATAAACTTATGCAAATTTCTTATTTCAGATAATCCTTCATTAAACCCACTGAATGTTATACTCAATAATAACCAGTAACATATCATGGATTGGACTCATGATCCAGATATTGCGCTTGATGTTGGACACATAATGTATGTGGTTGCAATATGCAAGTCTCCTCATACTAATGAGGAATGACAATTAAATAGATAATAGGACTACAACCCTAGGGTTTGTATGTCTCTATAGTCTTGATCTCTCATCGGATGTACTTTGGAAGTGACATGTCGATGATGATCGCAATTGTCAAATAATCCTTATAAAATTAATGAAGATATTCTGGCATACATATGTGCTCTTGACATTTAACATGAATGAGATGATTCACTGCATCATGCAGAATGGTGGCTCTATAAGAGATGATGTATTCAAATTGTTTGAGTACCTACCTGAACCTATATTTTAAGAGTTTAGATAGATGTAGATGATGAGTGTCATTATTATACTATCTATACTCTTGTCATTCATGAAGCTTCATAATATTCATAGTGTATGAATTTAATGAAGCATGTAAAAATGTTAGAATGCTCTTACATTGAATTCTTTTGAATTTAACGTAAGAGATCCTTAGTCTTGAGCAATGGTTGCTCATAAATAAAGGGAGCACAGTGGAAGCATGGGTTGGACCCAAGTAAGAAGTGTAGTCAAAGAATTGATTGTACCTCTGTGACTTCCATATGACATCCAAAGAGTTGGATGAATGCCAACACTGCAATAAATTGATATGTTGATAATATGACTATCAAGTCTGTCTAGAATCCTTAGAGAAGGACTCGGATGGAGCATCAGAATAACCTACATAAATCATTGATATTGACTTGCTTATTGAATAAGATAAAGTCTTGTAATTGTATCTCAATCTTCTACTACACTTGCAATGAGTTGCATATGTTTTAGAAGACTGGAAAAATTTGATCTTAAGGTTTATAATTATCCAGATGGACATTGATGCAATTGTTGCAACAATTTCCATTGGATCACTAGACTTCATAATTTCAGTGGGAGAGCCCTTAGTCTTAGAGAATGTCTCTATGACCTAGACATTAGAATACACTCATTGTTTGTTTCTAAATGTTGGAAATAAACATGAATTCTGGACTGTACCTATCATAAAGAATTATGATGAAGATATTTCAGAAAGTAATCTAAAATCTAGTGGACTCCAATAAATTAGAAAATTAAATGAATGGTTCATTAACATTTTAAATACTGAAATTAAACCTCAAGATCAATAGGAGGATGAAGATCATTTGACAATGATCGAGCATCAAGCCTTGAACATTTGTCTATTGATTTGATCGATAGACTAGTAAGAGATGAAACTTTAGAATGTCTAAAATTTCAAAACTTACATACTTATGAATATTGTATTCAAAAGGAAAAATGTCCAATACACCCTTCTTTGGGAATGGTGTAAGATGTCAAAGTATTTAGGATCTCATACATATTGATGTATGCGGATCATCTATATCATAGTAAACATTATGGATGTGTGATATCTATTGATGATTATGTATGATATGAGATTTCTTCTTTTCACCTAAAGAAACCTTTGAAATGTTCAAAGATTTCATAATTTTGGTTTGGAACCAAAGTCTGAAGGAAGATGAAAATGAATTTGGTCTAATCTAGGTAATCAATACCTATTAGATGAATTCATGGTATACCTTATGAATAAAGGAATATCATTCCTATCTCACTCCTCCTGATAAACTTAAACTCAATAGAGTTATAGGGAGATACAATTGGATCATGTGTGACATGATCTTATCAATGATGAATTTTAGCATAGTTATCCCTTAGTTTCCAGGTATATATGTATAGTAGAGACTACAATATATATCCTTAACAGGATTCCATGCAAGTAAGCTGGAATTAAGCACTAAAGAGTGTTACTTCATTAGGAAAATAAAGGATGGTATTGGATACCTACTTTATAACCTTGAGATTCTTAAATATCTCATCTCTGAGAATGTGATTCTTAGAGGTTGAGACTCTTGAGAATCAAGATGAAAATGAAGTGTAGGAACTCAGTTAATCTTGAAAAGATAATGAGGCTCCTGAAATTGGAAACTAAAAGGATAATTAAAGATGAAACACTAATACCTCTTCAAATGAGTTTGAGAATGGATTCCATGTGCCAGAGAAATCTGACAATGATCGAACTTCGTGTGATGAAGCTTCTGAAGATCATAGCATGGATAGATGGCTGTTAGCAATAAAAGTCTAATGTAGACTTCATATACAAGTGTTGTATATGGACCCTCGAGGATCCACCTATATGGGTAAGACCTGTAAAGGTGTAAATGGATCTTCAAGAGAAAGGGAACCTGATGAGAAGGTAGAGATCTTCAAAGCACGGTTCGTAGCCATGAGCTACACACTGCAAGAGAAGACATTGCTAGCGATGAGACTTGCTCTTCGGTGACCATGCTTAAAACCATCAGAATATTGCTAACCCTAGCTACACAACTTGACTATTGCATCTTCAAGATGTAAGTCAATATTGCATTCCTCTACGAATATCTCTTTGAGGATATTCACATGAAGTAGCCCTAGGGCTTCATGGTTGAGGAAAACAAGGTGTGCAAGCTAAAGAATCCATCTATGGACTCAAATAAGCTTCTTGAAGTTGGACCATAAGATTTCATGGAATTATAATTGTTATGATTTCAGATAGAATCTTAATGAGCCATGTGAAGCTTAGTGGGAGTGCCTTTGTGTTCATCGTGCTAAATGTAGATGATATCCTAATCATTTAAAATGATATAAGGATAATAATAAGTGTTTTATTATCTGGTTGTTCCATAACTTGAGATATGATCTCAAGGATACCTCTTAGATCTTAGTTCTGAAGTTGTTCAGGAGTAAAGAGAAGAGGGTATTGGGACTGTCACATTAATAGTACACCTTGGACATATTCCATTTTATGGAAAATTCCAAGAAAGGCTTCCATCCCTTAAGATATGGTACTGACCTATCTAAAGGGATAGCACCTCAAAGAGTTGAGGAAGTGAATGCTAGAACTACTTACCCTTGGGCATCAGTTCTGAGAAGCCGGGTGTGTGCTAGATGTGTACAAAAGCCAGATGGCTGCCATGTAGTGGGAGTAGTAAATTGTTACTAATACTACTATGGAAATAAAACACTTGGTTGCAGTAATAACAAAATCTTCATAGATGACAAGATTTTTGAGATAGTGATCTCAAAGTCTTATCTTCAAAAGCTTAAGACTTTATAGATAGAGATCTAAAAGGTCTTAACTGTGGATACCTTAAGAGATAGTGATCTCCATGAATAAAGTATTCTGATAAGGATTATGAAAATATTGGTTATGATAATTGTTGAGCTGTAGTGTCAAGGACACTATAACTAACAAAATTGAGTATTGGTTGCATAAGATGCAACATTCGCATTAGATGCGAGCACTGTTACTGGGGATATGCAAGTGCCGTAAAAGGACTTGGCGTAGTCTTGCTGGAACAGAGTGACCGATCAGCTTACCTAGCTATTTTCTAAATAGCCTATGATTGTCACATGAGTGTTGGTTTAAATGATTAGCCCATTAATGGCTCTTTGGGCTAGTGGGAGATTGTTGGAAATGCGAGCCCACGACGAGCCATTATGCAATAAATGTTGTTGCACATATCATTCCCTGGTCTGAAATGAAGAATGAATAATTTGTATAATAGGTCCCTTAGTACAATTAGGGTTATGTACCATGGCCATCTTGATGATCATACAGCTGTTGATTCAACTATTGAATCATAGAGGCTGGCGTTTGGATGAATATCTAAGGAGTTAGATAGAGGACTCATCAAGCACTGTCAAATGATTGTTAAGAGATGATCTCCAGCCTGAGTAGGAGATGGCAATCCTTATCTCTAGAGGCTGATATCTGACCGACCTCTTGATGCAGGTCCTTTGCATAGGAATAGAGATTCAGAGGTGTCAGATTAGTAAGGTCAAAGAGTTGACTTAACGAGATCGAGATAACCAAAGTCCTATATCGTATGCTGTCATGATGTAGGCACGCATCCTCTGACCGGAGACAGATGTGTTACTATATGTCTGAGTATGTACATTTGGCAGACCAATAGGTTGATGACCTAATCAAGGTCTATACACCGACGCGCTGGTGTGCATATAAGGGTATATGAGTAACAAGATCTCTCAAAGGGATCATACAGGTTCAGTTACTGAACCGGAAGACATGATCTCACTCATGAGATATTGGGAAGAATCAAATTCCATGTACATGGTCTTCTCGCTTTGGAAGCTTGACTGAATTTATGGGTTTGATATATACTTTTGGAAAGTATGTGATCAAGACCTAGGTATGATATATGCTTTTGGAAAGTATATGATCGATACCAACTCCCAATGATCGAATGAGAAACTTACTGATAAACCCTAAAGTAGCTAGTATAAAGTTGATCTAATACTTCGGGTTTATTCTGAGTCTTCCAGTATGCAGGATGTACAGGTATTGGGAATACTTGAGGGTGATGTGATCATAAACGATTGTATAACCATGACGCTTCCATTCCTAAGGAGTGATGAAACGGGTCTGGATTTTAGTGACTCCTCTCAGTAGAGAAGTAATCTGATCTTAGTCCAAATGTTGGACATTGATCTGAATGTGATTCAGATGCAACGAGAAGATTAGATTTACGGTCTTGATTTAATCAAGCATTTATGGGAGGCCCGCGATCTGGATTTGAGATATGATCTCAATATCCATGTCACTATACGTGGAACAATACAATCGCCCTGTCCTTATCTCCAAGTATCTGCGGAGAGATTGCATTATTCTTGAAGGGTTCAAGAATAATTCCATTAGATCTAAGCAATGAAGAAATGATAATTAAATATGATTTAATCATCTTGATGTATGAAGAAATTATCCAATATAACTAAATGTGATTTAATTAATGTGAATATAAATAATGTGGATAGAAATATCCAATTATTCATAATATATTATAAATGTGATTTATAATGTATTAGAGAGAGCCAACTATAATTTATGTGTCGATTAATTATTATGTGTATTGGATACACATTGTGTAATTAATTGACAATGTAAATTATATGTTATTTTGGGTTGTGAATATGATTCACAATTTTTCCATGGCAAGATTGCAATATTCTCAAATATAATTGTGAATTATTTTTGAAGAATAAAACCCAACAAAAGTTGTTGGAAATAAATAAAGAGATTTCCATGGAGATATGCAATCTCATAACATGTCATGAGATTGCTCTCCTCATGGAAAGCTTGGGCGACACCCAATTCCAAATAGGAATGGGTGGCCGTCCATATGGAATGTACATGGAGATGTAATCTCCATGTATATTCTCTCCTTATTTATTTAGTGTAATTTTGGATTAATTTATATTTGATTTTGTCAACTATATTTTAATCCAAATTTGTTGTTGTTAACAAGAACAATCTTGACCATTGGATTGACATAAATCAATCTCACCCATTGATTTTATATGTCCCATGGATTGAGATCCATGGATCCCAAAACCCTATAAATAGAGAGGCATACCATGCTCTCTCTGAACATGTAATATTGGAGCTCTCTCTCTCTCTCTCTTTCTTCAATACACGACAACCCTCTTTCCCTCTACTTTGGTGGCCGTCCACCATACCCTAGAGGAGAGAATCGTCGACGCTTTCGCCACCGCGCCGCCGCTTCGACGTTCTTCGATTCTCCGTCTTCTTGGAGTGCTACACTCACGAAGGAGACGTTCGATCTCGTGCGACGAGATCAGGAGCAACTACGCTTGGATCAACTTCTTGGATTGCGAGGACAACGCGATTCATCCCCGCGCTCACAAGCGGTCTCACCGACGATCGGACTTGAGACAGGAGGTCTCTTCTCTTAGAGACTTGATCAACCACGCTTCAAGAGGTATTGCATTATACTTGTTGTGGTTATGATGAAACGATCTGATAATCGTTCTCGGATCATGTGGTTTCATCGAATAAAAATTTTAAATTCCGCTGCACCGAACAACTAGTGCGACTAGTCGTTCTTCGTCGTATCCGATACGACGATAACGCTTCCGTGATGCGCTTGAGGATAATTCTATATCCTTCACGCCCCCCGTGCCCAGGTCGTCCCCCACGCCTCCTCCTCCCTCGCGCCTCCCCTGCCCTCACCGCCCCCCGTGCCCAGGTTGCCCCCTACGCCTCCTCCTCCCCCGTGCCTCCCCTGCCCCCGCCGCCCCCCGTGCCCAGGTCGTCCCCCGCGCCTCCTCCTCCCTCGCACCTCCCCTGCCCTCACCGCCTCCCGCGTCCAGGTTGCCCCTCGTGCCTCCCCTGCCCCTGCCGCCCCCCTTGCCCAGGTCGTCTCCCGCACCTCTCCTGCCCCCGCAGCCCCCCACGCCTAGGTCGCCCCCCGCGCCTTCTCTGCCCCCGTCGCCCCCCGCGCTCAGGTTGCTCCCGCGCCTCCTCCCTCCCTGAAACTGGAGAGCTTTCGATTTTTGTTAAATTAAGATAATTTTTTGACTAATTGATTCATAAAAATTAATCAAAAAATTCAATAAAATTCACCGTTTGATCCGTAATAAGTAATATATCCGTGAAAATGCAAAAATTTTAGAGATTCGATGGATGCATGAAGGTGTCACTAAGAGAGAGAAATTATGAAGAGAAAGGAAGAAGAACAAATGGAGGAGGAAGAAGATGAAGAAGTCTGGACAATAATACCCTACTTCACTGCACAAAGGTTTGAAAAAACCATGGTTTAGTCAACTCATTGACAGTCTATCTGACGGAAGGGTACAAGTGATAACGACGAAAGAAGTGAGGGGCACAACTGATATTACCAAAAAGATAGGGGCATGACTGAAATTGCGATATCTCAGAGGGGCACAAGTGATAAAAACCCTATAAACAATTACAATTCATGGCATGAATCCAAAAAATCATGGATAATGATGATACTTTGAAGAAAGTAGATACATGTTTCTGAAAGACCGTTTAAGGTTGTTTAAAAGACCATTTAAGGCCTCTAAGGCCGTTTAAATGATCGTTTAAGGCCGCTTATGCGGCCCACCCATTTATGGACTCGTTTTTGCTTAAACGATGCGGTCGAGCACCGCATGCGTTTAAATGACTGTTTAGACTGTTTTTTGCATCTCTGGTGTCGGCATATTTGAGAAGAGGGATAGTTATATATCCAAGCAAGAATCCCTTTGTGATCCGACAGCTTTGCACCCGATCAACCATACAGGAAAGAACATCATAGGCAATGACAAACAACAACAGGGTGAGAGGGTAGCCCTGTCCGACTCTCCTTTGAGGCTGGAAGAAACCTCCTTCCGGACGACCATTCACTAGCATCACCAATAATGTAGTGGTGACACAACACTTCATCCAGGAAACCCAAGTCTCAGGAAAACCCCTCCTATGCAGAGCTGGCCAGAGAAGCCGCTAGTCCAATGTATCGTAAGATTTGGCAAAATCAACTTTCCAAAGCAGAGCTTTTATTCCTCTTCTCTTCCAATCCGCAATGATCTCTCAGAGGCCATTACCAATTTGTCCAAAATCTGTCTCCCAGTAACAAAAGCCGACTGAAAAGGGGGGATAATGTGCCTGTTAAGCCTGATAGCAAACACCTTCACCACTACCAAATAGATGACATTGGAAAGGGCAACCGTCCTGAAGTCTTCAATTCTTTCTGACGCCTCCCGCTTTGGGAGCAGAAAAATTAGAGCTCTGTTCAGCTTCTCAAAGCTAGCATTGCATCTACAACACTCTTCCACAACCTCCAACACTTCTAAGCCCACAAGATCCCAGAATTCCTTATAAAAGCAGAAAGGGAAGCCATCCTATCCAGGCAGTCCATCTGCATTCAGGTTCCACACTGCCACCTTCAGCTCCTCCAAAGTTACCTTCTGGATAGGGCTATTAGCGTGAACAACCGAAAGTTGGAATGCCTCATGTCCCTCCCATCTCCATGGCCTGGCAGATGATCTCCTCTAGAATTCATGAAAGTGATCCGCAGTTGCCTACCCCATTTCTCTATCACCCTCCACCCTGACACCATGCACGATCATAAAACGGATAGTGTTACCACGACGACTCTCTCTAGCCATTCCGTGGAAGAAAGCAGTGTTCCATCTCCCTCCTTGAGCCAATTGTACCTGGATCTCTATTTCCACTCCGTTACCGGCTTCTTATCCTCTTCAACGATCTTTCTTTGGACCTCCGTTCTCTGAGAAAACTCCTCAAGATTCGGAGGCATGTCATCCTCCAAAACGTCAAGCCTTGCGACCTCACCTTCTGCCGCTACCCTACTCGCATGCCGCGCCTCTTTAGACTCTTTCTTGAAAGCATTAAGCCGCATGCGCAAAGATGTCAACTTCTGAACAAACCTTACAGCTGCAGAACCATACACCAACGTAGAAGACCGATGGGACGAGATCATATCTTTGAAGGAGTCCTCCAGAAGCCAAGCCTTCTCAAATATGGAAAACCCCCATCAATGTGGAAAGCTCACCAAAATCCCAAATAATCAGTGTATGGTCCGACGTCGTTCTCGTTCTGTTAGAGGAAAAAGATAACGGAAACAACTCCAACAACTCAACCGAAGCAAGGAAGCGATCAATGTAGGAGCAGGATCCAGAGCTCTTCCAAGTGTATTTTATGTCAGCAACATCCATCACCTCCTCCAGAACATCAATAAGCTCCATGAAATCCGCAGAACAACTCCAACAACTCAAACGAAGTAAGGAAGCCATCAATGCAGGAGCGAGATCCAGAGCTCCTCCAAGTGTATTTCATGTCAGCAACATCCATCACCTCTAGCTTCAGGACATCAATAAGCTCCATGAAATCCGCAGAACCCTGATCTTGGCCACCATGCAACCCTGACTGATCAAAAGAAAATAAGGAAACATTAAGTCTCTGCCCACCGACCAACCGCAACCCGAAAACATAGTCCTAGCTGCCCCCATATCAGACCACATCTCCTGCCGAAAGGCATGCTGACAAGGCTCATAAGCACAACAGAACGCAAAGACTGTATTCATCCAAATACACTCTAGCAGCACCGTGAGCACATGATTGCCCCTCAACTCAGAATGAACGCAAAGACTGATTTCTTCCAAGCTATCAGCAAACCACCCACACTCCCGGAAGCATCAATCGACTGAACCCCATAGAGGGAACCAAGGTTGCAGAAATCGGTAGTCGGTACTCAGTCGGTGGGGTCACTGACTAAGGATTAATCGGCAGTCGGGCGACTAATCGGATTTAGTCGGCCATTAGTCGGTTTTGAATTTTTTTTAATTATTTTAAATATATAAATAATTTTTTATACATATATTCTTATATATTTGCATAGATTTGTACATTTTATATACAATCATAATGAAAGAAAACTAGTAATATGGCATATTGGTGCAATTTTTTTCCAAAAATCTGGAACAAGAGATACTGACATTGGCATAAGTGTTATTGCTTCATAGATAGTCCAAAAGACACTTCTTAACAAGTTTCTTTTTGAGCTTGGATGCATAAAGATGACTACTATGTTCAGCCAACACCAGGTGCACACTGGATTCAACTCTCCTTCATGGGATGCCAACTTTTTGAAATCTGGATCCTAATCTTCATATTTTAAAGTTTAGTTAACTTCATTTTATTGACTAATCTATGCAATCAGAAGCATAAGGCAAATAAATTGTTGGTCTGGGCCCTGTTATTTATCAAATGGCTTGGGAATTAACTCCTCATTATTGCCTGGATTTCCTTAAATACTCTAACTGATCTGGAACAGACTATAGTATCATTTGATGTTTCCTTTGAATCACTTCTACATTATGTCTATTGTGTGGTATGATTTTGGAATGTGGCATCCTCCTTTCCTATTAGTTTGATCTTTCTCATAATCAGATAGAACTACTGTTTATTATGGTGTAAAGTTACATATCAGATCAGACATTCAGTCTCATGCATTCCAATCATCAAGCCAATCTATTGAAAAAATATTAGATCTACTTGAGCCAGTAATCTGTAACATAAATGCAATCTGATCCTTTTGTTGTTTATTCCTTTTGAAATTCTCAAGAAGGTTTAATAGATTGCTATATACTCCTTCTACTGAGTACAATAGATTGTTGCATACTCCATCTACTGAGTACAATATGTTTTTAAAAAATAAAAAATAATAAAAAAGTTCTATGTAAAAGTCGGCCGAGTAGTCGGCCGACTAGGCCGACTAATCGGGCCGATTAGTCGGGTTGACCGACTAATGGCTGACTAGGCCTAGTCGAGTCGGCTACCCCCCCGACTCGACTAGTCGGACCGACTAGTCGGCCTAGTCGGCCAACTTTTACAACAATGGAGGGAACCCACACCAAAGGAATTCCAAACTTCAACTGGTCAAGAACCCAACTTCGTCTCCTGAAGAAAAACAACATCACATCCTCATTCAGTGAACCTCGACCCCAGAATCCTCTTTTCCAGGTCACCCAGACACCTAGCATTCCAGGAAAGAATCTTCACTTAAAACCCAAGGAACAACCCCCCACAAGAATCGTGCCCGCCAACACGACCACATGAGCTTTGCGCTCGAAAATGGGAAGGGATTCTCTAAGCTACATCTTAGCACGCTACCTCCTTCTGTATCTCTTTCCGGACCTCTTGTCCATACCAACATCCGCAGAAATCACCGAACCTCTGCATCCACCACTTCAAGCTCGCCGCCCAAGGCACACTCGGAAGGAGTTGCCAACTTCTGCAACTTTAGCTAGACAGGATCCTCTGCATCCACCACTTCAGAGACCGTCGCCTTCGAGGAGATCCCGCCAGAAAACAGAGATCCAGTCCCGCACGAAAAAGCAGGTGAGGAGAAAGGGTCTGTCCGATAGAAGAGGCTTCTTCAAAATCAATCCAGAACTGAGAAGATAAGATACTGGTCACCCGCAAAGAAAGAACCCGAAACATGTATTCAGGTCGAAACCATGTCCGGCCGCCCGAACTGAAGAGCAAGACACGCAACTTGGAGGGTTTTACTAGGCGACTCCACATCAAGTTCCAAAGCCCGAGGAAGAGGCGGATGCTGAGCACCAGGCGGATCTTCCCCAACAAGAAATGGATTTCCCCAAGAGGGAGGCGAAGCAATCTCCTCCTGACCCACCCCCTCGACTCTCATGCCTTCAAAAACTGATTGTGGCTGACGTGGCACTAAACCGGATGAGGAATCGTCGTCACAAGCCTCCGATCGACCATGTAACGGAGATGGAGGCACGAAGATAACATGCAGGCTGAAGGAGAAACATCCAACCTGCAGCTCTGCAGACGACTCCATCACCGCTCCATCAAGGCACTCCATTAACACCAAGGTTACCCTAGGATCCGAACCCGACGAACGACTGTTAGCTAAGATCTGAACCATCGAGCCTAAATGCGAGAGCACCATCCCCAACAAAGCCACCTAACGAGAAAGAAAAAGCACCCCCCGCGAAGAAAATTCGCCTGAGGGGTACCCGTGGAATCTTATTCCACGGGACCCCCAGGCGAACATATAATTTTTTAAGTACCCTAAGGAAGCCGTGACCTCAAGTCACGACTTCCATAGAAGGAAGCCGTGACTTGAAGTCACGGCTTCCACTCAAGAAAGCCGTGACTTCAAGTCACGGCTTCGGTCCAATATACCCAGACCGCGGCCGCCCGCACCCCCCACGCGAACAGAAGACCCTTCCCTTGCGAGTCCCTCCGTCCTTCTCCAGCTGCGGCAAGGCCCTCTCCTCCTCCTCCATTTGCGAGCTTCCCCTCGCCGTTACACCCCGCCCCCGACGCTCTGTACGCGTGCACGCCCCCTCCCGTGCCGCCACGTCCTCTCATTCCTTTTCTAGAGATGCTTCAACTCACCCACTGTGAGTGAACCCTAGGATTGTTTTTTTAACTATTTATTTTGATTTTGTGTAAGCCGTATAATTTAATTACTCATGTTTTTCAATATAGTCGAAGCAATGGAAGTGTTGTGCTTGTGTCATGTTGGTGGGAAGATTTGTAAGGTGGACAAAGAAGTCCGATACGAGGGTGGTCGGGTGAAACCCATAAAAATCGGGATGGGTTTGACATTCAATGGATTGGTCGAGATGATTGCAAAATCATTTCGTCTTGACCTAAGCAATGGATTCAAATTCCTAAGTAGTACCTGGGTATTACTTAAATACTCAGGTTCTACGAATTGTTTTTTTTACTCAAAAACTACAGAGGTGTCGCATGTTGAACATGCGACACCCCTTAAGTTTTTTTTACCCAGGAACTACGTATGTGTCGCGTGTTGGATATGCGCTATAGATAACGCATATTCAATATGCGACATATCTCCAGGGAATTCCCCTCGAAACTGACTGGTCTCGAAATGTTTTGTACAGGTAACGCATGTTGCATATGCGACATCTTTCCAGGAATTCTCCCTCGAAAAGGACTGGCCTCGACCAATGTTCTGGTCTCGAAATGTTCTGTACAGATAACGCATTTTCAATATGCGAGATCTTTACAGGAAAATTTCAACAAATAACGCATTTTTATTATGCGACATCTGTACAGGGAATTTCCCCCTAAATGACTGGCCCGGTATGGGCTACGGAATTTCATGTTTCTAAAAACCCGTGAAAAAGCATGCCAATTGTAGACATCTTTTTGCAAACATTCCAGACATTGCAAACATTCCAGACATTCCAAACATCTAATGTTTATAATGAAAGATGTATGATCCAAAGAAGACATTCCAAACATTTAATATAAGTAGACTTGTTCACGAATATACATTACATTTTTCCATCATATTAAAAATTACAATGATTACAAGTCAACGTTTTTTCCTCCGCTGGTATGTAATCGTAGAATCAGGAGGATGGAACGGTAATAGACGGTTCGCTTCGTCTATCATGTGGATTTGAGAAGGCCCTGGGACATCTTCCTCGAAGGTTGGCATCGACGGCGGCGTTAGTGTGAAAGAAGTTGGTCGTGTCTGGCAGGCGTCCAATCCATGCCTCAACGGTGCCTGAGGCGTTGGCAAGTCCTCTCGTGGTCGCTCGGTGGCAGGTGTGAAGTAGTCTCCTTGCGCAATGTTATCATCTTCCGCAGCGGCTTCTTCATAGTCCATGGGTTCCGCCACTTGGTCACGCGCCCTACCTCGACCTCTTCCCCGTCCTCTTGCCCTTCCTCGCCTCGCCTCCTCCCTAGCCGCATCAGCATGCTCGTCATGTAACGTGACCGCATCTGCAAATTGTAATGACAGCCACTCCGTCATTTCCGCCTTCGCTTGTGCCGCAATCTCGCGGCATTCCTCGTTTCCAATGTCGTACACACGGCTCCACAAAGCGAGCTGCATCCAATGAAAAAACGTACATGTAAATTTGAAGGAGTTTTCTTAATTAATTTACCAAAAAATTATAGTTCGAGTACTTACGTTGCTTGCCAGAGTTGCCCCTAAACGTCCGACAAATCTTCGAGTAATGGTCCGATACCATTGCTCGTATGCGGGCGTGCGCATATCCCTCTAGACCGATCGATGCGAATAATTCTAATGTCCCGCTCATCCCAGCGAGCAATATACAAGCTGTGTTTTGCCCTCCAATCTATATGCACTTTCCCCCTCAAATCGATAGCATGGAGTTCTTGAAAGGTGGAGCAACGTCTTGGAATATCTTGAAGACCCCCAAATTGTCTCTTGAAACGATCTGGGTAGTAATACTCTACAATGTGGAAGTATATCAAAGGCACTTCCGCTCTCCAAATGTGTTCGCCTTCAAGAGAGTTGGCTGGGAGATGGGCGCGGATCTCATCGGTATAGGGAGTCCAAAATACCTGAATGCAAAAATTGTATTACGATTAGTATTTCTTTTGTTGATATAGGAAAAATTTGTGAATGTCAAATTACCTGCTCGGGTGATTGCATGTCAAAAGCATCCCTGTAGGGTCTCACCACGTGTGTGGGCTGTCTACGATGGGCAAACGCCGTTGCCCAGCGGACTCCTAACGGGCGCCCGTACCATTCTCTGCCGTCCCTCACAACTGGAGCGATGTGGGGGAAATGCTCCCATGCCCATAGCTGAAGGAGTATGACCGAGCCTCCAATCTCCTCGGTCGCCATGTCTGCTGCTAAACATAGGTGCCTATAAAGATATGCAAGTACTGCTGATCCCCAGCTCAGTGTCCCAGAGGACTCGAAATCATGTAGATGTGGTAGAGCGATAAGTGAAACCAAGGACCCTGACTTGTCCGTGAATAGGACTCCACCAAGCAACTGCAAAATGTACGCTCGAGCGTGTCTCTGTACAACTAGCTCGTCTGCATCTTCTGGCAACTCTGAAAAATTGGTGGACAACCAGCTTGCTGACACCCTGCTGCCAACTATGTCTGCGGGCAGTGGCCTAACGCCCAACAATTCCTCGCATGTATCTGCCCATGTCGCTCCAGGTGTTGTCTCCCCGTCAACACTAATCAGGGGGCCGACAATATTTGAGTGCTTCAATCGAAGGACCAAATGCCCAAAAGCATCGTTCAAATCTGCGGCAGAGAGGTTTCCGAGATCAGGATGGTCGCTGTATTCAATATCAATTTCAGTACCTGGAATAGCAACCTTCATTGCATGCAAAAGAAAAGGCATTTCAGCGTATGACTTCTTCTAGTTACCAAATACGATTCCGATGGCCTTCCTTCGAGCATCCCAAGCCCTTTTCTTTGTAACCCAGTAGTTGTACATCTCGTGGATGTGAGCTCTACAACTTGATACACGAACATTAGGGTCATCCCTAACAAGAGTTAGCAATGATCTGGACATGAATTTGTAGTCCAACTGAGGGTGATCCTGATTAACTGTTGGGTTTATACAAGTGTGTGCCCCAACAACCTTGGAGATCACCCAGAGTCCATCAAATTTTCTGAAATGTCCTCGTAAATACCAAACACAACCATTCGATCTCTACGTACAAAAAACCGACCATATCAAGCTGGTGGATTCCTTGACAATGAAGTCATAATGTGATAGAATGTGGAACTTCTTCACAGCGTAATCCAAATCCTCCCTACATTTGAACGTCCTACCCTTGCGGATTTCGTCAGCAACACCATCAAGTCTAGACTTGCTTCGAATGTCGTCTTCATATGTTGAACGAGTGTTTGACCCTCTAACCCCAAAAAAGGGTATACGGGGTGTAATAGTATGCGCGGTTTGTTCATCAGTTGGGAGCTCCTCGTCCATCAGATCATCTTCGACATCTTCACTACCTTCTTCCAGGTCATCATCGGTCCCCCAAGGGATGAAATCCTGATCCATCCGGTTAACCTCTCGCAGCAACGTCTCACTTAAGCCCAAATCCTGAACCGTGCTTGGCTGCGTTACAGGCGCATCCGTATCAAAGTAGGGTCCCATGGTTGGGACATTTCTTGGTGGCGTGCTGTGGACAACTGCTGCTTGTGTGCTCGGGACTCCAGACGGTCCCTTGTTAGTCATAACAATGGGGACTTCGCTCACGGATACATCTTCAACATAAATATCGGTAGGCATTGATTTCCCAATGGTCCGAGCGTACACAAGAACTGCCTGCACATCATCATCATCGACAATAGATGAAAATGACGGTTCCTCCCCTGAGCCTCGAGGGATGCGATGTAATAATCGGATTTTTTGACTGTCAACATCCAAGTTGAACTTATGGTAAACCAAGTTCAAGATCTCATCGAACGTCATATTAGGAGTCAACACAAACCCCCTCACGTTGGTTGACGATCCGGACATGAGTGTACCACTCAAATGACACATACAATACAACTGCTCCATTCTAACCTAATACGTGACACAACGTACAAACAAACGTCACACATTCGAGAAATGAATATAATATGCATATGATACAAAAAAACTAAAGAAAACGTTTTACCAACTCCAATTGTTCGCAACAAGGGATTAGCCCTGTGGAGAAGCGGTGGTGGCTAGGACGGTGCCAATCAGTGAAACCACGGAAAAGGAGTATTCCGCGGGGCTAGGAGTGACCAAAACGGACATTTTTGAGAGAGGAGGAGATCACAGGAGGCGGGTGCTGAAGTGGGCATCGGGGGCGGCTGGGTTGCTGGTGAACGAAGGGCACGGGGCGCAAGGGCTGGGAAATGGCAAGGCCGTTGGGCGCGGGGCTTATTTAGGCTCGATATCGCATATTGAATATGCGTTATCTATAGCACATATCCAACATGCGACACATATGTAGTTCCTGGGTAAAAAAAAACTTAAGGGGTGTCGCATGTTCAACGTGCGACACCTCTGTAGTTTTTGAGTAAAAAAAACAATTCGTAGAACCTGAGTATTTAAGTAATACCCAGGTACTACTTAGGAATTTGACTCTAAGCAATGGTTCCGAGTTACGTGTGTTTCAGAGGATGACAAAGAATAATGAGACCTTTCTGGTTGATGTGGAGTATGATGGTGACATTACCGATGTTTTGAGCTACGTTGAGATGATGGGAAGCTCCTACAGACCAGTTCTATTTACTGACCTTGTATGTACACGAGATCCTATGTATATACGCCAGGCTGCTACGACGGCTCCAAGAGCACATGTTGTTCCCCAACCTTTGGAGCCCTCTCTGAATGACCCCATGTACACTATAGTGGAGGATCACGATCCCGAGATTGATCTTATGATGGATGATACCCCACAGAACACTGATGATGAAATGGAAAATGATGATGATGAAATGTTGAACGATGAGAACGAGACGGTGCATGTTGAGTCTATCATTCCCTTTTATAACACACGAGGCGATGATGGTTACATCCTTAATGGTGATGATGTGATGGGAATTCACGTTGGAATGGGAAGTTCAGATGAGCTAAGAAATGGGATGACCTTCAAGTGCAAGGAAGACTTGATTTATTCGGTCAAGTTATTTCACATCAAGCATCATTACAATTTTGAGGTGCAGGAATCTGATCGTCATTTATGGGTTATTTATTGTAGCGAGAAGAGCAGGGGTTGCCTTTGGCGGTTGCGTGGACATCTTCGCCCACTTGATGGCCTCTTTGTGATTTCAAAATTAGATGCACCACATACCTGCTTGCACCCATAGCAAACCAAGACCACCCTCAACTTGATTGCAACTTCATGGCACAGAAATTCCTGAATCAAATCAAGATTTCACCCGCAGTTTCCTCACATAGCCCCCGCTGTTCACCGAAGGCCCCTGTGGAGGGGAAGTCCCTTAGGATGCCGTTGGCGAGCTCAGTTTGATGTCACTACAGAGCCAACACATGTCGTGCGTCCATATCGAGATGCATTTGACCTTCAGACAGCTTCACAGGTAAGAGTTTAAACAATTGAAATTCAGATGTATTTGTCCCATATATCTAATAAAATTGTACCTATTTTCGCAGGTTGTTTGGAGGCCGTACACCGCAGATGTGATACAGATGCTTCCTATGTACTGCTTGGAAGCACCAGACCTTCATGTCGCACGAGTACCGCTGATTCATTTCTGTTTGGTTGAGTTGTACACTCCAGATCGTGTGCTACGACAGTTTGGAGCAGTTCAGGGGATCCCAGGCCCATGCAACACATGTTCGAAGCTCTACTCGATAGATCTGCGAGGGAAGATCAACGTCGATTGGATCCAATTCCACGCCAACTTCTTGGGGATGTGGGAGCGCAGGCGAGATTACATTGTGGAGACGGTACCCATAGTTCCAGGAGGAGATGGGGTGACAGATGAATACATGACTTGGTACAACCGTATCACCCGACGGTTCATTGGTAGACACAGGTGTATGATGGACTTTGTTGTGAGTAATAATTACATTAACATTTCATTCTCAACATAGAAGGAATGTGACTCGAACATGTCTCATTTTGCAGGTGTCGAGGTTTGGAGACATCCATCTAGCAAGGGATAATCCAGAACGTGTGGCATTTTTGGCGGTTGATTCTGAGCGGCGACTACTAGAAGCCGTAGAGCGACAATTCAGAGATGGGCCAGATGATGATGAGGAAGCTGCCGGAAATGAAGAAGGGGTTTCCGAGGACCCCACTCCTAGCAGCATGGCCCGTGGACGAGGACATGGACGAGGACGCGAAAGATCAGGAGGTAGAGGTGGTCCGAGGCGATAAGTCAGAGCATCTACTGTTGACGATTTCCAGACTCCTTTCCAGGACATTCTCATCCCTACTAGCCCATCCACACCAGCTGCCCCGGTGAAGGAGAGGGGTCCTTCTGACGCCGGCCCTTCACGATGTTCTCCACTCCCACTGCTTCATATGGACGATGAGGGGGCACACGATGGATCTATGATCTCATAGATTGATGAAGCTAGCCAGATCATGCCCTCAAGCCAACTGCAGCATGAGTCGCTACCTCAGGAATCTGACGAGAGGCCACCAAAACTTAGAGTGTTTCGTAGAAGGAAACGAGTGTAATGTATTTGTAAATTAGTGGACCTTATTTCTATCACAATGTATATTCACTAGTATATGTAATGAAAACATTCTTATGTCCCTTGTATCTCTTCTTTCGATCAATGGATATGTGTTATGTTTGATGTATGTCTTCATGTTACGTTTTAAGCTGAAACAAAATCTCCACAATCAATTTTTGTGTATGTCCTATTTACACAAGTCTCCACCACAATGGGTGGGGACTTGTCTGTTCTGGTAACATAGGAAGCCATGACTTGAAGTCACGGCTTTCGTGAGTGGAAGCCGTGACTTCAAGTGACGACTTCCTTCTATGGAAGCCGTGACTTGAGGTCACGGCTTCCTTAGGGCACTTAACAAAATATATGTTCGCCTGGGGGTCCTGTGGAATAAGATTCCACAGGTACCCCTCAGGCGAATTTTCTTCCACCCCCCGCACACGAACTACCCACCGAACGGGAAAGAAAGTCTTCAAACCTATCGACAAAGCGAAGGAGAGTCTAGTGGACATTGTTTTTCGGTCTTGAGGAGAGAAGGTGGAATATTTGCTGCTTAGAGAGGCCACACGCACAACATCGCCGAGTTCCCAATCTGATGACATCGCCCGGAAAATGTTCCCCTAGCTGAAGGGAGAGTCCCACCCAGATCGAGGCCAGCGAGATCGAGTTCTTTGACCAGTACCCGATAAGGAGGCCATCCTTCACCTCCACCAGGGAACCCTTGACAATAGAAGCATGTGTGATCGTGAGGAAAGCCCCCATCAACCGGAACCACATCCTTTGCAGCTGCTCCAGCAGAAGAAGAGGTCGACGTTCTGCTGACGATGGCCTGGTCAGAGCCACCCATCAATAAAGAGGTGCGCCGGCGTTGACCCACCTTGCCACGAGAGAAACATCTCAAGGTGAAAGGCGCGCCGACGCCAGATTGCCCCCCTTGCTACATCTGAAGCAACACCGCCCCCGCTTCTGGTGTGACACGACAACCAAATCCCCAACGCCCTTCACCTCCTCTCCATCCCTCGTTTGATATAAGATTGAGCCTCTCCTCCGAGCACTCTCTCTCTCTCTCTCGGATGACCCACCACTGCTTCTCCTGCTTCCGCCTCTCCATTAGAGATATTTGGAAATACGATGAATCTTGTCTTTGCCTGTTTCGCACCCTTATGCAGTGCCATGGCAAGGAGCACATTTTGACGGACTCAGAGCCGACGGACAAGACTGGCGCTAATGCTTGTTGGAAGAAAGATGTGTTTATGCTCGGATTTGGATCTCCGAGACACTTACCAAGGAGATTGCCAATGATATTGTCAATCAACCCACAACAAAGGCTATGTGGGACATCTTAGCAGACACATATGTGCAGGTGAAGAATGAAAGCATTATTTTACAATTGCATTATGATATTTTTTCGACCAAGCAGAATGGTCGACCTCTTCATGCTCACTTCTCGCATCTTAGAGGCATGTTTGACCGTTTGCATAGCTTCGTGCCTATTACTACTAATACTGAGCAGCAACAGGCATATAGGAATTCCACTATGACAGGAGTCTTTTTGTCATCTCTTGATTCCGAGTACGATGCAACACGCACTCAACTTCTTACTGGAGATATGATACCCCCAATGGAGGAGGTCTACAAGAGACTGAGTAGGATCACTACTTCCTCTACTACTATTGCCCAACCTTCCTCTGCTATGGCAGCTTCTCGTGGAAGAGGGAGTACTTCATAGTTTCGTTGTGCGGTCCACGTGGTCGAGGAGGAGGACGTCCGTATGGATCATGTTCACATTGCCACCGTCCAGGTCTTTCTGAGGAGACATGCTATCTAAAGCATGGGTATCCTACGTATGTCCGTGTTGTTGAACAGACAAAGCCTACTTATGCTCCTATGCGTGATGCTTGTTTTGATGACATTGTTTCGATACTGAGAAACATGATGACTATTCCTACCACTTCAGGTGCACATTCTCTTGATGTAGCTGCTCCTACCAGAGCCTCCTCTAGTTCATTAGGTATTGCTTATGTTTGTAGAAGTTCAGATTTAACTGACTAGATCATGAAATCTGGAGCATCTCATCATATGTGTGGTGATCGAGCATAGTTTAGTTCGTACATGTCTATCCCTCCTGGTAGATCAATGGTGATTGCTAATAGGATTCATCTACCTATTGTTAGAGAGGGGGAGTTTGTTCTTACTCCCTCGATACGTCTGCAGAATGTGCTACATGCTCCAACATTTCAGATGAATCTTTTTTCTATTAGCCAAATTACAAAAGATTTACATTGTTGTACCATATTTGATTCATCTTCTCTTGTGTTTCAAGACATACTCACGAGCAGGGTGATTGGATGTAGCCATGAGCAGAGAGGACTTTACATGCTTGGTCAACCACCGTGTGCTGGTGTTGCTACCCTTCCCTCAGGATCTGTCTCTCCTTTCATGTGGCATCTTCGCTTTGGTCGTCTTCTTCTTCATAAAAGAAGTCATGTTCTCCCCCAAATCTATACTCGTGCTACCTTGGAGTGTGAGGCATGTCAACTTGGGAAGCACCATCGTTCTTCCTTTCCAAGTCGTCAGATTCGTCATAGTAGTCAGTTGTCTGAGTTGTTCCATTTTGATATTTGGGGTCCTAGCCGTATTCCTGATCATCAGGGACATCAGTTCTATATGGCTGTTGTGGATGATTTTTCTATATTTTCTTGGGTGTTCTTGTTAAAACATAAGTTTGAAGCAGGTTATGTCAATAAATCATTTCTTATTGAAGTTAAGAATATTTTTTTTGCTAATGTGAAATTTACCCGTATTATCAATGCCTTGGATTTTTCCATTTTACAACTATCTGATTTTCTCAGATATCTTGACATTGTTCATCAAACTTCTTGTGCCTATATTTCACAACAGAATGGTATTGCTGAATGCAAACATCGCCATCTTTTGGATGTCATATGGACCCTTTTGATTCAGAGTCATGCTCCTCATTCGTTCTGTGGGGATACGGTTCTTACTGCCTGCTACTTGTTGAACCGCATGCCTTCCACTATCCTTGGAGAAAAGGTTCCTTTCTTGATTGTGTTTCTCGAGAAGGACCTATTCTCCATTACTCCCAGGGTGTTTGGGACTGTGGCATTTGCCCACAATTTTACGCTTAGTCATGACAAGCTCTTTCCTAGAGCTGTCAAATGTGTATTTGTTGGTTATTCTCGTACCCAAAAATGGTATAAATATTTTGATCATGTAGGGAGAAAGTATTATGTTAATGCTGACAAACATTTTTTGAGTCTATTATATATTTTTGCGCTACAGGTGACATGATGTCTAATGCTGATTTTGGAAAGGGTGTTTTTGTTCCTTCACCTCCGTTATCTCCACCTTCCACACCCCATGTTGAATCCCAGTCATCGTCACCTCCACCTCCTCCACCGCCTCCACATCCGTCTACCCTGACACAGTTTCTACCATGATTTTACGTTCACAGGTCTTCTACTCGCCCCTCTGCTCACGTGCCTTCCCCATCATCTAGCACGCCTCAGGTATGTAATGATCACATTGTTTCTATGGATGGCACTGGAGATTTGAGTGTTCCACATGATACTATACATGAGGAGTTGATACCAGAGAACATAGAGGCTGATGACCTGTATATTCCAATTGCCTTGAGGAAGCCATGTTGTGATTGTGCCACTTACCCTATCACTGCACATGTTTCATTGGATCACCTTTCGGAGGAGTACACGAGATTTGTTGTGGGACTCTCTGCTGTTACTATCCCTCGATCATATCAGGAGCCTACATGGGATAGTCGTTGACGACTTGCTATGGAAGAGGAGATGGCCGCTTTGCAGTCTTATGGCACATGGAGTATGGTTCCTGCTCCTCCAAGTGCCTTTGTTGTGGGGTGAAAATGGATCTTTATGGTGAAGCAACGAACAGATGGCAATGTGGGTCGCTACAAGGAAAGGCGTGTAGCATGTGAGTTCACCCAGACTTATGGGGTGGACTATCAGGATACCTTCTCTCTAGTGACCAGATGACTATATGCATTCTTCTATCAGTTGTTGTTTCATGGGACTGGGCTCTTTACCAACTTGATGTAAAGAATGCTTTTCTATATGGTTATTTACAGGAGGAGATATATATGCAGCAACCACCATGGTTTGTTGTTGAGGGGGAGTCTCAGAAGGTGTGTATGCTCCATAAAGCGATTTACGAAGTGAAGCAGAGTCCGAGAGATCTCAGAGTTGATAGAGCAACAGGGGTTTGCACGGTCCACTGCAGATCACTCACTTTTTTGTTCATAGGAAACAAAGAGGTATTGTTGCGATTCTTGTTTATTCGGATGATATTATTGTCACAAGAGATGATGAGCGGGGCATTCAGGAAGCCAAGGGGTCCCTAGGTCAGCAGTTTGTGATTAAGGACCTTTGCAATCTTTGATACTTCCTTGGATTAAAGTTCTCCAGGAACCAGTGTCGTCTTGTGACGACCCAGAGGAAGTTTGTGACCGATCTTCTTCTAGAGACAAGTATGACATGGTGCAAGACTGCTACTACCCCTATGGATCCGAGTATGAGATTGTATGATGTTGACACTGAGGAGGTAGATTGGAGGAGACATAGAGAGCTTGTTGGAAAGCTCTTATATGCTTCCATTAACAGATCAGACATATCCTTTGCAGTGAGCAAGGTGAGTTAGTTTATGGAGCAACCCATGAAGGTTCATAAGGATGCAATTTATATGATTTTGAGATATCTGAAGACTTCACCTGGTACCGGTCTTATCTTTATCAGTGGTAAGTCTCTTGAGGTGACATCTTGTGCATATGCAGATTATGCATGATGCCCTCGAGACAGGAAATCTACTTCTAGCTTTGTTATTTTTTGTTGGGAGCTCTCTCGTATCATGGAAAAGCAAGAAGTAGACAGTGGTTGCTAGATCTAGTGCATAATATGAGTACATGGCCATGGCACCGGGGAGCACAGAGATGATCTGGGTTAGATTGGTGTTGACTGATCTTGCTGTAGAGGTTCCTCTATATATGCAACTTTTATGTGACAGTCACGCAACTCTGTTTATTGTCAATAATTCTGCATTCCATGAATGGACCAAGCATATAGAGGTGGATTGTCATTTTACCAGAGACATAAGCCAAAAGGGTCTCATATCCACCTCTCATGTTTCTAGTGGAGATCATACATCAGATATTTTCACCAAGGCTCTTGCTAGAGGCCCGTTTCAGAGGTGTTGTTCTATGCTGAGCATAATAGACCTATATACTCCGCCTTGAGGGGGAGTGTTGAGATATTTATACGCCATACTATTTATTTCTTATTTCTAGTTTCTTGATGTACCTCTCACGTAATTAACCAAGGACGTTTCTCCTATATAAGAGAGGCCTAGGGTCTCTTCTAAAGCAAGCAGTTCCATTCCACCAATAAATATCAACGCAATGCATTCTCTATTGTCGGTTGTTGTCGAGGACGCTGCTTCTCATATTGTACTGGTGAGAAGGAACATCAATGCTGGAGTCTGAGTTGAACTGGGCCTCCCATGTTGGGAGAAGACGAGAAGATGGGGAGAAACAAAAATCCACATAAGCTGATGTCAATTTTTTTCGGATTTTCTTTTCATATGTTTATTCAAATTATTTTTTCGACTATTCCCTATTTTTAACCGTCTCAATTTTTTTCCACGTATGGTTTTTTGTAGGTACCTTTTATCTAAAAAAAACTCACTATCCAATTGGACCAAAATAAACATCTCCCTTTTTGATGTCGACTTACAACTCCAAATCTGGCCCAAGAAGATGCAACAAGCCCTTTGTTTTTTTGGCAAAAGAAAATCTACCCACTTGGGTCTAGAAACAAAGCAGCCCAGTTGGGCACCCATCCCCGACTTTGCATCCGAATAAAAATAGGGTGCCTCATGGCAGGGGGTGGGGGCGTCGCTAGAGCATGCGATTTGGAGAGCATGCGATGAGGATGCTCGGACTTCTGGGGCTCCATGTAGAGCCATCTGGAGGAGGAGAAGCCCTCGTGTGAGATACTGGATGCGGTTGCAGGAACTCACGAGCAGACAGAGATAGAGGTCCCTTGCACCTAGGTCATCTCCACCTTCTTAGATGAACAAGGATGAAACCCCCCCAATGGGGCTTCTTACCTGCAGATCTGCATAGTCGTTGCTTATTGACTACATACAGACTTTCAGATCTTGCGTCAGCATCAAAACTTGAATAGTTAGACCACTCTGATCTTTGTTGGCGTCGATACACATATAGGGGTTTGAATATGAGACAACTTCGGATACCACATCTGTGGATTTTGACGATGTGAAAGATGAGATTTGATATATTTATGGATTTACATGATTTTCAAGTCTAATGAATAGTCATTTCCTACCAACACAACTTCGGATTGTAACTTCTCCAAATCTCAACTTCAACTATCGCGGATGTATTTCTAGATGATTTAGATGTAGATATAGATGACTGGATGTAAAACCGCCAAGTCTATTAGCGAAAATAAACAAAACTCAAGTGATGAAGTAGCCTACAAAAGGGCTCTTCCGTCTTGCCCTCTATTGGAAGTGCAGTCCAATAGAGGGATATGTCTACTCCAAAACTACGCCACTAAGACAGGTGAGAGAGACTCTCCGGAAAAGTCGCTCTAGAAAACGGCTCGACTAGTACGAGTAAACGAGCTCGTACGAAAAACTAAAACCGAGGATCCCCTCTTGGGTATCCTAAAGCAGAGAGTCAGCGGAACTGGTCAAAAGTCAGGATCCCAACGAGGGCGTAAAAACACTGTGAGCTCACGTAAAAACCGAAAAGGGATTAGGATCCTAGACCCGTGCACTTGGCGACCGCTGCCCGAACTGGGCTTCCTATCTTCCGCCCAGTTGAGGGTCACCGCGCCGTCGTACGGTCAGATGTAAGGATCATCGTGACCGGTACTCTCGATTATAACATCGTTATTTTCATTGATTCTCCATCATAAACATTTATTCGACTACTAATTCCTTTCTCAGTCTTTCCTATGATGAACCATATAGATTTGGATCTCTAAATCAACGATTTTATTGATTTTAGTTTTATGATGGATTGAACCAATCTGTCTTTTGTCATATTAATGTTATATGATAGGTAGATAAGAAAATGAATTACTTGGTAAGGATCAATTGTCATAATGATCTAAACAATCATTTAATGGCTCTCTAAGAGAATGGTATTGATATTCCAACATTTTGTAAAATTAACAAGTGCTATTAGGTCAAAAAAATATAAAAAGAAGTTGCAAGAATGGAAATGGAGGAGGTAAGTTAGGTGTGATTTTACTTTATTTTGTTTACTAATTCATCAAGGAGTCCATTAGCTCATTTATTTATGTCAAATTTTATTTTGAAGCCTCCGTTCGGATGAGTCCTGAGTCTAGATTCTATTAATGAATGATTCATCTATCTAACTATTACTTGTTCTTAGTTATCTATTTGCTCCATGATCTGTTTAGTTTGTACCTTTTGAATCTCCTGATAAGTCATAATATCTTGACTATGGTGCTTTGTTTGCTATCTTGTGGGAACATTGATTTGAGACATATCCCAATTACTTGGTTATTTTCTTGTTGATTATCTCCCCTAATGCCATTGTAACCAAAGAGATGCAATCATAGTGTATGGCTGGTTAAATATATTGGGTATTCTGACAACTATAGTGCAATACTATGATGGGGCTCTAAATTTTTCCAAAGATGAGCAGACCGAAATATGAATGCTAAACTGGAATGTTGGTAGAAATCATGACTACCGTTTACCCTTCTATTTGTTTAAAGCATAAACAATATCTGAGATTTTCAATCCAATGTATGTATATAATATTTAACAAACACTAACAGAGATTTATAATAAGAAATTCTTACTATTTTGTTTTAACAACAGTAACCGAAAATTTTTAGATTTACAGTTCTCAGCAAATAGCAACATAGGAATTTAATTACTAATTCTCAGCAAGAACAGTAACAAGGAATTAGTCTTAACAATTCTTACTAAAAACTCCAGCAACAATAACAGAGAATTTGAATTTATAATTCTCCACAAACAGTAAGAGACAATAGGAATCTCATAATTTCCAACTTAATTAATTTTTTTTGCATTATATATATATTTATCTAAGCAATAAACTAGGAATTAAATTTTCAAACAAATTTTTTTATCTAAGCAGCAACTACTGTAATCAAGGAATTAATTCTTCACATCATTTTTTAAACAACAGATTTAACAATCAAATACAAAATACATGAAATTTGAAGTTTATTTCAGGAATCCAAGTCCCATATTCTTAATAAATATGGAGTTAACTGTGTAGAAACACATGCATGGCAGTAAGAGATGGGATTAGGGATTGTACCTTCGAATCTTAGATGACCTTAGAATTGAAGAAGATGGCTTAGATTTAAAACATGCAACCAGCCCTTTTTGGAGAGCTGCAGATCCAGCTAATCAAAAGTGGAATTTTGGTTCCCTTATGGTTGGAGAAGTAGGGAATTTAGAAGAGAAAGACTGCTATATAGAGGGAGAAGGATTATACCTCTTGATCTCTCTAATTTAGAGAGTGCTGGAAATCTGGGACAGCAGCTGGATTTCAGAAGGAGAAGGGGCTGGAAAGGCTCCTACAATGGAGGAATTTTGAGGAAAAGCAACAAGAAAAAAAAGGAAAGTTGAACATAAAAAGGGAGGGAAGGCCTTTAATGTTGGGTTTAATAAAGAAAAGAGGAGGGAAGGGGACTTACATTGGAATTAGGGGTGTAAACGGGTCGAACTTGAGCGAACATATATTTTTTAGGTTCGGTTCGTTTATTTAAGCGAGCCTAAACTTGTGTTCAGGTTCGGTTCGTTTATTTTCGAACTGAATCCGAATCGAACCTCTTTTTAAACGAATTGAACCTAAATGAATATCGAACTTAAAAATTCTCTAATAAGTGGGAGAGAAGAGAAGAGGAATGGAAATATATGTGTCTGCAATTAGAATAAATATTCATTTAGTTTTTTTTCTTTATCTAACTCATCTTCATCTTTTAAAAAAAAATTAACAAGGATTCGTCCCTTTGAAAAAATATAATTATAATATATTTTTATATATGTTCAGATGGGGATAAGGAACAAGAATAATGTGGAGATATCCGACAAGGACAAGTAATGTTTATACTTGTTCTGTTGATTCGAAGATAAAGAAGGGAAAAGTACTAGATACATAGATGATGGATGTTGTAACCACGATGTGACTATTTATTTTTGGATAGTTTTTACTGAGATAAAACCTATTTATCACGTACATATCTAGTTATCTCTAGACAAATGTCACTTATCCTTAGACAAAATTCACTTATCTCCAAATAAGGTCCACTTCTACTGATAATGATTTGTAAATATGTATATGTGTATGTTTATCGAGCTTTTAACGAATCGAACCTGAGCGAACCTATGATTTTTAGGTTTGGTTCGTTTATTTAATCGAACCCAAACTTGTGTTCAGGTTCGTTTCATTTATTTCCGAACCGAATTTGAATCGAACTTTTAGCGAGCCGAACCTGAGCGAATATCGAATCTGAGAATTTTCTGACACCCCTAGTTGGAATGAGAAGTTTAGAGGAGAAGGGGTTTATATACCCAAAGAAAAGTTCTATTTTCATGACACTTGTAATAACTGTTAATCCAAGTGGAAGGTTAATAGAAAAACACATTTTCCAAGTGGAAAGATGAAAATTTTCCAACGTCAGTCTTATACAAAAATCTGCACAAATATTTTTTTATTATTTTTATTATATATATACTTTGTGGAAAAACTTAAAAGTCGACCATTCTCTCGCATCGAGCGTCAGATTTCGATGTGCAATGTAACATCCGGAATCCGCCAAACCTAAACTCGGCCCGATTAACGTCCGATTAATCCAATAAAATTGTTTGTGAATGTCAAACAACTTAAATCGATCAATTGATCGTGAATCAAAAGTCATTCGGGTGAAATCGACCAAAAATCGATATCATCGTAATGCGCGCCGTGGAAAAGCCACGACGCAAATTCGGAAACCGCGTAACAAACCGAGACCGATCCGATTCAACGAAACGAGATCAACGGAATCAACCGTTCGTCAATCGGAGATCGTTTGATATTTTTAGTTCACAAAATTTGACCCCAAACCGAAATTGTATCTCGGAAAAATCTCGGACATCTAAACCCGATCGGAAGTATACCAATATTATACTCATTTTGATCGTTATTCAGAGACGATAAAACCGAGTTGTCGCGCATCGAAATCCGATACCCGAGGCGCGCATACGGTCGACTTTCGTATGTCTCAAATAAATGGGAAAAATATAAATAAAATATAAAAATATTTTTTTTATTGTCTGAACGGCAATACAGCAACACAGCAGTCCCATTTGTTTTTCCCCCCTCTCTTTTTCCTTTTCCACTTGATTTGGCCCTTTACTCCACTTGGCATCACCCAATATTTCCCCGCTTCCTCTCTTTTTCCTATAAAGCCCCAACGTTGGGACCTCGTCTCTCATCTTCCCACGACACTCACTCTCCTTCCTTCTCTTCTTTTCCCCCAACAAATCAGTCCATCTCCACCGCTTTATTTATTTCCAATTCCCTTCCCAGTTTCCACAACGGAATTGTTCTCGTCTCCTTGCAGAAGTTCCAGCCGAGGGAACACACCCTCACCCCTCTCCCATTTGTCCTCTTGTCCTCAAATTAACAACAGCATACTGCCATTGCATGCTACAGCTGTTGTTGTTGCATGTTGCACTGCAAGCTGCTGAAGGTTGTTGCTATCAATTCCAGCCTTAGGTTGATGGCTTCTTGCTCAAATTCCAGCAACTCTTATAGCTGCTGCATAGTGCTCCCCTGTGCTACACAAGGAGACCAATTGGCTGCAGCCCTCTCTTCCAATTGGAAGCCTTTGAAGCCTTCAAAATCCTTTTGTTGTAGCTGCAACCCCAGATTTCCAGCACTGCATGCAAGATCTTTAGTATACAAATTGAGAAGATCAAAAGGTACCATCCTTCTTCCCCTCATTGCTGCTATGCATGATTATTGTGCTTGATTTTATGTAAAATCTTAGCCCCTTCTTGCTGTCATTCTATGTGACTTTGAAACCTAATTCAAATCAAGTTTAGCTCCTGAGTTTCAGATTTGAACAGAGTAAAATTTTGGGATTTCCATGTGAACTTTTCACTCTTTGAAAGCTCCCGAGTGTAAAAGTCAGAGAAATTTCAGATCTGATTAGAGCTCCTGTACTTGGGATTTTAGAGATGAAAATTGGGGGATTTTGTAGATGAATTTGGATGATGAAATTCTATTGAAATGAAGTTGAAACTGAGGGGTTTGCATGCAACATTATGCTCTTCAAAAGCCACTGATTTTTATAATTCTAATCTGAAATCAGATCAGATTATGATGTTACAGGTCTCACATTTTAGAGATGAAAAGTTGGGGGGTTTGGCATACAACTTGGGCCTAAATTCAGAACTATCATTTGCCTTCAGATCAGTTTTAGAGCCCATATTCATGCATTTAAAGATGAAATTTTGGGGATTCTTGTAGGTGATTAGCTGATGTTCAATTGTCACAAAATTGTGACTTTAGTCTTCAATTTAGACCAAGTAAAAAGCTCCTGATTTCATGTTTTAAAAGAGAAAAATTTGGGAGTATTTTACATACAATTGAGTTAACTTATACCAACAATCGGCTACAGATTTCATTCTGAAATTTGGGGATTTAAAAGGTATTATCCTAAGAATCATAAATCTGAATTAGAGCCCCAAAACCCATGTATTTATAACCTAAAATTTAAGGGTTTTGGATGTTTTTATCTCTATATTTCAGACCTGAAATTATAGTTCAAGAGCTGGAATTTTCATGATGAAATTGGGAATTTTGAATGTATTCTCTCAAGAATTATTGATCTGAATTAGAGCCCCAAAATTCACGTTTTGATTCTTAAAAGTTAGGGGTTTTGATTTATATTAAACCCAAGTTTCAGATCTGTATAATGAATATAAAAAATTCATGTTTTAATATGGGGGTTTTAGTGTAAAAATTAAACCAAATTCAGATATTATAGCTGATTGTCCCTACCAAATAATGGGCATAAGTTTTCTAGAATGTTGTAACTATCCCCATTACAAATTGGATGAGCAACCTTCTGTTGTAGGGTTCTTTTCCCCAAATTAATATAGCACTTTGATAGCTTGTGGCATTTGGCAATTTGAGTTTCTGATGGCTCCAAAAATTTGGTGTGCACTTTAAATAGGATTGGAGCAATGTATTGGTTGAGTTTGACTAGCAGGCATCCTTCAATAGATATGAGTAAAGGAAGACTAGTTATATACCCCGTTCCTACATTGTGTAGATCTTTCTTAAGTTAGTGCTAAATAATTAGAGAAGTAAATTTAAATTAGCTGATTTTGACCTTGCTCAATAATGAGATCTGGTGTATTTTACAATATCAATAATGTAAAGTCTGGCATCAAGGCCTTAAAGCATGTCGATACTTCAGGAGCTTAGCATATGAATGGTAAGGAGACTTGAGTGTTATTAATCCATATCCAAGAGAACCTGGTGAGTGAGGGAGGCCATAAAGACGTATAATGCAAGTTAGGGGAGATGCGAGGAAATATATATACATGTAGTTCATGATCAGAACACCAATATACTTTGCAATCGGTTTAAAGATCATTATAAATAGATATCTTCAATCAATTGATCCTTGAGTACAATTTTTCTATACATCATTAACGATAAGTTGTGACAAGTTACTAGATCTATAAAATCAACCACAGAAAAGATCGAAAAAGAGTTAAGCGATCGGGAAAGTGAAGATGCTCGTGAATAAGTAATGACTTATAAATTTGAGTGTCGGTCACGGTGCTCCTTACACTTGACCGTGCGAGGGCGCGGTGACCCTCAACTGGGCGGAAGAATTGGAAGCCCAATTCGGGCAGCGACCGCCAAGTGCGCGGGTCTAGGATCCCAGTCCCTTTTCGGTTTTTACGCGAGCTCGCAGTGTTTCTACGCCTCGTTGGTATCTCGACTTTAGATCATTCCGCTGACCCTTTGTTTTAGGATACCCAGGCGGGGGATCCTTGGTTTTCAATTTTACATACGAGCTCGGTTGCCCGTTACCGATCGGGCTGTTTTCTAGAGCGACTTTTCCGGGAAGTCTCTCTCACCTGTCTCAGTGGCGTAGTTTTGGAGTAGACCTATCCCTCGATTGGACCGCGCTTCCAATTAGAGGGCGAGACGGAAGAGCCCTTTTGTTGGCTTCTTCACCGCTTGAGTTTTTACTTTCGCCAACAGACTTGGCGATTCTACATCCAGATCATCCTTATCTATATCTACATCATTTAGAGTTACATCTGAGACAGTTGCACTTGAGGATTAAAGGGATTACAATCAAAGTTGAGTAAATGGAAGTAACTATAATCTAATTCGAAATCTAACTAAGCTAGTGCACGCATTGGGAACTTAGTTATGATGCATTATACTACATCGCATGCCTACGAAGGCACCCCAACCCAATCATAGTGTGAGGTTTCACACGAACCAAGACCACAGACTATCCACTAGACTTAAGAATCTAATTAAATCAAGAAACTTTTCCAATCTCAAACTCTTCCATCATCACTCACAAACATGATCTCTTAAGAAAATGATGATATATATTTACACTCATACACTCATGAATATTCAACTATAATATAAATATGTCATATATGGGAAATGTTGGGTTAATTGGCGATCATGGGAAATGTTGCAAACAAGTTGAATACCTTTTTACTTACGCAAGTAGATGTAAATTGCACTTGTTCCACCTTTCTACTTGTTACTTTTGAATATATTAAATGCTTGTTTATGTTTATAAATTTTTGGGAGGTACGAGCGCCCGCTGACGCATTTTCTTTCCTAACATGTTTTGGCAGGCAAACAGCCTGCTGTTCAGTAGCTATTGATGCTTCCAGGAGACATGGTATATACTAGAAGGTATGGTTTATTTTGTTTCAGTTTTTGGTTCGGTTGATAATATATTATGTTTCTCTTCTGTTCAGTCAGATTTTTTTGGGATATACTGTATGTACTATCACACACTGTACATGTTATAAAATAAATGAAAGTTAATGAAATAAATATTTGGTAACATTTATCTCAATTAGCTTGTGATTATGAATGTGAATGTCATATGTCATATGTAGCTTCAGCGAGAAAAATTTTTTTGTTTTTCTGTAATTTGTGCGATCTTATGTGAATGAAATGTCGCGAAAGTAGCGTAAACGGGTACCCTGATCCTCGGGGGTTCACAATTTGGTATCAGAGCAGTGGTACCCCGATACGCACATTCGCAGTATTTCAATTCCGATCGCATTAAGTTCTCGGATAGTGACAGTCTTCAGACTTGTCATGAGTCTGAAAAGGGAAAATATGACATTCGAAATCATTCACCACATATATCACCTATTTCATTAATTTCCGTACTATATCCCAAGAAGAGAAAAGGCATATATAATAAGTGTATGCGAATGGTACTTTTATGACTAAAAATGGTGCTCATGCAGATCCATGTCATCCCGACCAGACCAGGAGATGACTAACCAATTAGTATACATACTGACTACTCTTATCGACCTTTCCATGTTCTATTTGATTCGGGTGCGGCGCATTCTTTTCTTGCTTCGAGACTACTTGCTTCTTTAGGAAAAGTCGCAGAGACTCTCTCTTCTCCATATCACATCCGAGGGCCAGGTGGCCAGTTGTTTGTCATTTCTCTGATAGTCAGGCACTTGCTCGTACTGATTGGCGGTCACGAGATGATCGCAGATTGTCTACTTCTACAGTTTGATGAGTTCGACTTGATTTTGGGTATGGATTGGTTATTTTCTTATCACGCACTTGTTGATTGCTTTAGGAAGACAGTTGTCTTCAGGATTCCAAATTTACCTCGAGTTTACTCTTGAGGGTACTATACATGACTCCACCATGGAGTACATTTCAGTGTTGCGAGCCCAACGGCTTGTTGATCAGGGTTGCGATTCATACCTTACATTTGTTCGGGAGATATCTGATCAGGAGCCGATGATACAGGACATCCGAGCAGTATCAGAATACCCAGATGTTTTTCCTGATGAGCTATCAGGACTACCTCCTGAGAGAGAGATCGAGTTCGAGATCACATTAGTAGATACGCAACCGATCTCGATGGCTTCTTATCGTATGGCACCAGCTGAGTTGCGGGAGCTGAAGGTGCAGTTACAGGAGTTACTTGATTTGGGATTCGTGAGGTCGAGCACTTCACCTTGGGGTGCTTTGGTTCTATTTATCAGGAAGAAGGACGGATCCATGAGGTTATGCATCGACTACAGGCAGCTAAACAAGAGAACGATGAAGAACCGTTATCCATTGCCGCGTATCGATAATTTGTTTGACCCGCTACATGGATCTTCGGTTTTCTCAAAGATCGATCTTCGCTCAGGCTATCATCAGCTGAGGATTAGAGAGTCTGATATTTCAAAGATTGCTTTCAGGACTCGCTATGGACACTACGAGTTTGTGTTAATGCCGTTTGGGCTCAACAATGCACCTGCGGCTTTCATGGATATGATGAACATGAATTTCCGTCCATATTTGGACAAGTTTGTGGTAGTATTCATTGATGATGTACTAATATACTCACGGAATGAATGGGATCATACGGATAATTTACGGGCTGTCTTGGATACATTGCAGGAGCACAAGTTATATGCCAAATTAAGCAAATGCGAGTTCTGGTTATCCCAGGTCTCATTTCTGGGGCATGTCATTTCTGGAGCAGGTATCGCGGTTGATCCTGCGAAGATTGAGGCAGTCATGCCTTGGGAGCAGCCCAAGACAGTTACTCAGATTCAGAGTTTCCTCGGATTAGCTGGCTATTACAGACGCTTTGTCAGCGGATTTTCATGCATTGTTCGCCATCTGACACGACTGACGCAGAAGGGAGTTCCATTCATTTAGGATAATTCATGTGAGTAGGCCTTACAAACACTGAAGGAGAGATTGGCTACAACACATATTCTTTCTCTTCCTTCAGGCACTCAGGACTATGCAGTCTACACAGATGCATCTGGAGAAGGTCTAGGAGCAGTGTTGATGCAGAGAGGATATGTGATTGCTTACGCATCACGGCAGTTGAGACCGCACGAGCGGAACTACCCCACACATGACTTGGAATTGGTGGCAGTTGTCTTCGCCTTGAAGATCTAGCGCCACTATCTTTATGACGTGAATTTCGAGATTTTCACTGATCATAAGAGCCTGAAGTATATCTTTGATCAGAAGGAGCTGAACATGAGACAATGCAGATGGCTCGAGCTACTGAAGGATTATGATTGCACGATCTCTTACCATCCCGGTAAGGAAAACGTAGTGGCTGATGCACTTAGCAGGAGAGCGCATGCTGATGGTACGGCGAACTGGCTATATACATGGAATACGCTTGCCGCTTTGACTGATTGACATCCTCAGAAGAGCGCATCCATTTCTACCGTCGTGCCTCCACAATACAGTAGTCTTTGGGATCGTATTGTAGAGGGCCAGAAGACCGATCCTTGGATCCGAGATAGATACATGCGCGCCATCAAAGATAAATTTGATGACTTTGTAGTGATGGAGTCTATTTTATGGAAGGCGGGTTGAGTCGTTGTGCCCAACGACGAGCAGTTACGCAGAGACATACTTGATGAGGCACACAGTTCACGGTTATCTATCCATCTAGGTAGCACGAAGATGTACCGTGATCTACGTCGACATTTCTGGTGGGATGGAATGAAGCGCGATGTGGCGCTACATGTCAGCATATGCATGACCTGTCAGATGGTCAAGGCCGAGCACATGAGACCACCAGGATTACTGCAGTCTCTCCCCATTTCCGAGTGGAAGTGAGAGAGCATTTTTATGGATTTTGTCACGGGATTGCCGAAAACACCAGGTGGCCATGATTCCATTTGGGTCGTTGTTGATAGGCTCACCAAGCCAACCCATTTCATACCTGTCAACACGACTTACACTCCATCCAGATTGGCCAAGCTCTATGTGCAGAATATCATTAGACTTCATGGTATACCACGAGAGGTGGTGTCTGAGAGGGATTCGAGATTTACATCGCACTATTGACATTAGTTCATGTCAGCACTACAGACAGAACTGAAGATGAGTTCTGCATATCATCCGCAGACAGATGGGCAAAGTGAGCGCACCATACAGACACTCGAGGATTTACTTCACGCATGCTCCTTAGAGTGGAAAGGGTCCTGGAAGGATGATCTGCCCCTGGTTGAGTTCACATACAACAACAACTATCATTCCAGTATTGGCATGGCACCATTCGAAGCCCTATATGGACGGAGATGCCTCACACCTCTCAGTTGGCGGGAGGTAGGTGATCATGCTTTATATTCCGTAGATCTCCTGAAGGAGACCGCGAGAGCTGTTGATCTTGTGAGACGGAGGCTTCTGATGGCACAAAGCCGCTAGAAGAGCTATGTAGACCGTCGGAGAAGAGATTTGGAGTTTCAGGTATCTAATCTTCTTTTCTTTCTTTTATTATAAAATTTACTTAATCGCATATTAATGACATTCCTGTAAATTACAGGTGGGAGATTGGGTATTTCTCCGTTTATCTCTAATGAAGGGAATACAGAGATTTGGCATTCCTGGCAAGTTGGTACCACGATATGTTTGACCTTTTGAGATTCTGGCTCGTGTGGGAAAGGTGGCATATCGAGTAGATCTTCCTCCACATCTTTCCGGCATTCACGATGTATTCCATGTATCCAACTTGAGGAAGTATGTGCACGACCCTCGACACGTCATCAGTTACGAAAATCTTGACGTGGAGCCAGACTTAACATATGAGGAGAGGCCGGTGCAGATACTTGACAATGCTGTGAAGAAGATTCGCAGCAAGGAGATTCCATTGGTTTAGGTGTTATGGCACCGAGATGGCGTCGAGGAAGCGACGTGGGAGATCGAAGCCGACATGCGGACACGATACCCGCAACTTTTCTGATGTAATAAGCAAAACAAGCTTTTGTAATCAGATATATGTTAAAATATATGGCTTGTTTCCTCTTTGAGGTTTTTATGAGTTCAAAACCCTTTGAGGTTTTTATGGACATATAAAATCCCAAAAAGACACTTTATGACCTTGTCTCGAGTCTCGAGGATGAGACTAACTTCGAGGTTTTTATATTTGTAACATCCGGAATCCGCCAAATCCAAACTCGACCCGATTAGCGTCCGATTAATCCAATAAAGTTGTTTGTGAATGTCAAACAACTTAAATCGATCAATTGATCGTAAATCAAAAGTCATTCGGGTGAAATCGACCAAAAATCGATCGCATTGTAATGCATGCTGTGGAAAAGCCACGACGCAAATTCAGAAACCGCGAAACAAACCGAGACCGATCCGATTCAATGAAACGAGACCAACGGAATCAACCGTTCGTCAATCGGAGATCGTTTGATATTTTTAGTTCACAAAATTTGACCCCAAACCGAAATCGTATCTCGGAAAAATCTCGGACATCCAAACCCGATCGGAAGTATACCAATATTATACTCATTTTGATCGTTGTTCAGAGACGATCAAACCTAGTTGTCGCACATCGAAATCCGATACCCGAGGCGCGCATACGGTTGACTTTCGTATGTCTCAAATAAATGGGAAAAATATAAATAAAATATAAAAATAATTTTTTTATTGTCTGAACGGCAATACAGCAACACAACAGCCCCATTTGTTTTTTCCCCTCTCGTTTTCCTTTTCCACTTGATTTGGCCCTTTACTCCACTTGGCATCACCCAATATTTCCCCACTTCCTCTCTTTTCCTGTAAAGCCCCAACGTTGGGACCTCGTCTCTCATCTTCCCACGACACTCACTCTCCCTCCTTCTCTTCTTTTCCCCCAACAAATCAGTCCATCTCCACCGCTTTATTTATTTCCAATTCCCTTCCCAGTTTCCACAGCGGAATTGTTCTCGTCTCCTTGCAGAAGTTCCAGCCGAGGGAACACACCCTCACCCCTCTCCCATTTTTCCTCTTGTCCTCAAATTAACAACAGCATACTGCCATTGCATGCTACAGCTGCTGTTTTTGCGTGTTGCACAGCAAGCTCCTGAAGGTTGTTGCTATCAATTCCAACCTTAGGTTGCTGCCTTCTTGCTCAAATTCCAGCAACTCTTATAGCTGCTGCATAGTGCATCCCCTGTGCTACACAAGGAGACCAATTGGCTGCAGCCCTCTCTTCCAATTTGAAGCCTTTGAAGCCTTCAAAATCCTTTTGTTGTAGCTGCAACCCCAGATTTCCAGCACTGCATGCAAGATCTTTAGTATACAAATTGAGAAGATCAAAAGGTACCATCCTTCTTCCCCTCATTGCTGCCATGCATGATTATTGTGCTTGATTTTATGTAAAATCTTAGCCCCTTCTTGCTGTCATTCTATGTGACTTTGAAACCTAATTCAAGTCAAGTTTAGCTCCTGAGTTTCAGATTTGAAAAGAGTAAAATTTTGGGATTTCCATGTGAACTTTTCACTCTTTGAAAGCTCTCGAGTGTAAAAGTCAGAAATTTCAGATCTGATTAGAGCTCCTGTACTTGGAATTTTAAGATGAAAATTGGAGGGTTTTGTAGATGAATTTGGATGATGTTTGCATGCAACATTATGCTCTTCAGAAGCCACTGATTTATATAATTCTAATTAGAAATCAGATCAGATTATGATGTTACAGGTCTCACATTTTAGAGATGAAAAGTTGGGGGGTTTGGCATACGACTTGGACCTAAATTCAGAACTATCATTTGCCTTCAGATCAGTTTTAGAGCCCATATTCATGCATTTAAAGATGAAATTTTGGGGATTCTTGTAGGTGATTAGCTGATGTTCAATTGTCACAAAATTGTGACTTTAGTCTTCAATTTAGACCAAGTAAAAAGCTCCTGATTTCATGTTTTAAAAGAGGAAGATTTGGGAGTATTTTACATACAATTCAGTTAACTTATACCAACAATTGGCTACAGATTTCATTCTGAAATTTGGGGATTTAAAAGGTATTATCCTAAGAATTATAAATCTGAATTAGAGCCCCAAGACCCATGTATTTATAACCTAAAATTTAAGGGTTTTGGATGTTTTTATCTCTATATTTCAGACCTGAAATTATAGTTCAAGAGCTGGAATTTTCATGATGAAATTGGGAATTTTGAATGTATTCTCTCAAGAATTATTGATCTGAATTAGAGCCCCAAAATTCATGTTTTGATTCTTAGAAATTGGGGGTTTTGATTTATATTAAACCCAAGTTTCATATCTGTATAATGACTATAAAAAATTCATATTTTAATATGGGAGTTTTAGTGTAAAAATTAAACCAATTTCAGATATTATAGCTGATTGTCCCTACCAAATAATGGGCATAAGTTTTCTAGAACGTTGTAACGATCCCCATTACAAATTGGATGAGCAACCTTCTGTTGTAGGGTTCTTTTCCCCAAATTAATATAGCACTTTGATAGCTTGTGGCATTTGGCAATTTGAGTTTCTGGTGGCTCCAAAAATTTGGTGTGCACTTTAAATAGGATTGGAGAAATGTATTGGTTGATTTTGACTAGCAGGCATCCTTCAATAGATATGAGTAAAGGAAGACTAGTTATATACCCCGTTCCTATAGTGTGTAGATCTTTCTTAAGTTAGTGCTAAATAATTAGAGAAGTAAATTTAAATTAGCTGATTTTGACCTTGCTCAATAATGAGATCTGGTGTATTTTACAATATCAATAATGTAAAGTCCAGCATCAAGGCCTTAAAGCATGTCGATACTTCAGGAGCTTAGCATACGAATGGTAAGGAGACTTGAGTGTTATTAATCCATACCCAAGAGAACCTGGTGAGTGAGGGAGGCCATAAAGATGTATAATGCAAGTCAGGGGAGATGCGAGGAAATATATATACATGTAGTTCATGATCAGAACACCAATATACTTTGCAACCGGTTTAAAGATCATTATAAATAGATATCTTCAATCAATAGATCCTTGAGTACAATTTTTCTATACATCATTAACGATAAGTTGTGACAAGTTACTAGATCTATAAAATCAACCACAGAAAAGATCGAAAAAGAGTTAAGCGATCAGGAAAGTGAAGATGCTTGTGAAAAAGTAATGGCTTATAAATTTGAGTGCCGGTCACGGTGCTCCTTACACCTGACCGTACGAGGGCGCGGTGACCCTCAACTGGGCGGAAGAATAGGATGCCCAGTTCGGGCAGCGACCGCCAAGTGCGGGGGTCTAGGATCCCAGTCCCTTTTCGGTTTTTATGCGAGCTCGCAGTGTTTCTACGCCTTGTTGGGATCCCGACTTTAGACCATTCCGCTGACCCTTTGTTTTAGGATACCCAGGAGGGGGATCCTTGGTTTTCAGTTTTACGTACGAGCTCGGTTGCCCATTACCGGTCGGGCCGTTTTCTAGAGCGACTTTTTCGAGAAGTCTCTCTCACCTGTCTCAGTGGCATAGTTTTAGAGTAGACCTATCCCTCGATTGGATCGCGCTTCCAATTAGAGGGCGAGACGGAAGAGCCCTTTTGTTGGCTTCTTCACCGCTTGAGTTTTTACTTCGCCAACAGAATTGGCGATTCTACATCCAGATCATCTATATCTATATCTACATCATTTAGAGTTACATCTGAGATAGTTGCACTTGGGGATTAAAGGGATTACAATCAAAGTTGAGAAAAATTTCCTTGTTTTTCTGTAATTTGTGCGATCTTATGTGAATGAAATGCCGCGAAAGTAGCATAAACGGGTACCCGGATCCTCGGGGGTTCACACGCAATAACTCGATTTGATCGTGACTGAACGACGATCAATATAAGTATAATATTGATATACTTCCGATGGGGTTTTGTATACCCGAATTTTCGAGATACGGTTTCAGTTTGGGTTTAAGTTTTACGAAATTAAAATAACAAATGACCCCGATTGACGAACGGTCGATTTCGCTGATCTTATTTCGTTGAATCAGATTTAATGGCGGTCTCGGTTCATTTTGCGATTTTCGAATTTGTGTCGCGGCTTTTCGGACACGCATTACGATGCGATTGATTTTTGGTCAATTTCGCTCGAACGACTTTTGATTCACGATCAATTGATCGATTTAAGTCATCTAATGTTGCCAGATAACTTTATTGGGTTAACCGGACCCTAATCAGTCCGGGTTCGGTTTTTGTTGAAATTCGGATGTTACAAAGACTGATAGTCTGAGGATTACCAGTATTGACTAATGGTCACGAAATTTTAGCAGACTGTCTACTACCACAATTCGATAAGTTCGACTTGATTGTGGGCATGGATTAGCTGTTAATTCACCATTAATTACTTCAGGAAAACGACTGTTTTCAGGATTCCGAACTTACCCGAATTTACCTTGGGTACATTATATGACTCCAAAATGGAGTGTGTTTCAGTGTTGAGAGATCAAAGACTCATAGATCAAGGATGAGACACATTCTAGCATTTGTTCGAGAAACATCTGATGGAAAGCCAATGGCTCAGGACATCAGTATAGTGTCAGATTACCTTAAATGTGTTCTTTGATGATTAATCAGGTTTGTCGCCTGAGAGAAATTGAGTGCGAGATAACAATACTACTAGATATACAACCCATCTCAATGGCTCCTTTCGCATGACACCGGCCAAGTTGAGTGAGCTGAGGGTGCAGTTACAGAAGTTACTTAAATTAGGTTTTGTGAGGCCGAACACTACACCTTGGGATGCTTCCGATCTTTTTGTAAGGAAGAAGGATGGATCGATAAGATTGTGCATTGATTACATGCAGTTGAACAAGAAAACAGTGAAGAATCATTATCCTCTGCTACGTATCATTGATGTGTTTGATCAGCTACGTGAATTTTTGGTAATATCGAAGATCGACTTTCAATCGGACTACCATCAAATAAGGATTCGAGAACTAAATATTCTGGATACAACATTCAATACTCGATACGAATATTATAAGTTTAATGTGATGCCGTTTGGGCTCACGAATACACATGCAACATTCATGGAGATGATGAATATGATTTTCCGTCCATACTTGGACAAGTTTGCAATTGTGTTCTTCAATGATGTTCTAATATATTCTTGAAATAAATGGAATCATGCAAATGATCTAAAGATATTTCTTGACATACTTCAAGAGCATAAGTCTTATGCCAAGCTGTGTAAGTATGAGTTCTTGTTATCACAGCCACAGGTTTCATTTCTTGGGCATGTCATTTCTGGATTTGATATTGCAGTGATACTGCAAAGATCGATGCAGTCATGTCTTGGGAACATCCCAAGATAGTCACTCAGATTCGAAGCTTCCCTGGAGTAGTTGGTTATTACAGACGCTTCATCAGAAATTTTTCTGGAGTCATTCTTTTCCTGACACAATTGACACAGAAGAGAGTCCTTTCCTTTGGAATGATTCATGTGAGTAAGCCTTTAGGACATTGAAGGAAAGATTGACGATTGTGCCTACCTTTGCACTTCCTTCATGCACTCACGATTACGCCGCATATATAGATGCTTCCAGAGAAGGTTTAGGAGCGAATCTCATGCAACTAGGTCACGTTATTGTATATGCACCACGTCAGTTGAAGCCGCATGAGCAAAATTACCCCATCCGTGACTTGGAGTTGGTAACAGTTGTCTTCGCTTTGAAGATCTGGCGTCACTATCTCTATGAGGTGAATTTTGAGATTTTTCACAGATCGCGAGAGTTTGAAGTATATCTATGATCAGAAAGAGCTGAACATAAGACAACATCAGTAGTTTGAACTACCGAAGGATTTTGATTACACAATTTCTTACCATTTCGGTAAAGGAAATGTAGTGGCCGATGTGCTTAGCAGGAATTCATGCAATGTGACAAACTAGCTATATACGTGAGATATGCTCGTAACTTTGAATAATTGACCTCCTCATAAGAGTGTGTTCATATCTACTGTCATACCTCCGCGATTCAGCAGTCTTTGGGATTGCATATTATAAGAACGAGACATATCCTTGAATATGAGACAGATGCATGCATGGCATCAAGGATAAACGTGGTGCTTTTGTGGTGACTAAATCTATTTTGTTGAAGACTGGATGGGTCATTGTGCCCAACAATGAGCAGTTGCGCAGAGATATTCTTGATAAGGCACACATTTCACGAGCATCTATTCATCCTAGCAGTATGAAGATGTACCGGGATAAAGCGAGTTGTGGCACAACATGTTTTTTTTGAAATCCGGAAGCATGGGGGATACACTCGATGGTGCACTCCCCAAAAAAGGATTTTATTCAATAGAAGGCAGCAAACAAAAGGGACAACAAAAGGAAAGCCAACAACAATCAGCCGTACAACACGACTACAAAACCCAGTCCCTCACCAGGTGTTTCGCACACGCCACCACATTCTCCTTGTAAAATCTTTGGCCCGAGAACACGAGATCATTTCTCCCCCGCCATATCGCCCACAACACAGACATCAGAAACAGAACCTCTAGCCTTGGCCTTCCCTTGTTAGCCCGGATCGAAGACCAGAACGCAAGAAGGTCAGCGGAGCAACACCAACCCAAATCAGCCCCCTGCCAAATCTCAACTACCGCGGGGTACGGAAAGAACAAGTGCTCCACAGACTCCACCGCCGTTGCATAACATGTTAGCAGATGCTTGACTTATCAGATGGTCAAGGCTGAGCATAGGAAACCACTAGGGTTATTACTGTCTCTCGCCATTCCCGAATAGAAGTAAGAGAGTATTTCTTTGGATTTTGTCACTGGACCGCCGAGGACACTATGTGGCTACAATACTATTTGGGTTATCGTTGACAGATTGACCAAGTTAGTCCATTTTATATATGTCAGCATGACCTACACTTCATATAGGTAGGTTAGATTATATGTGTAGAACATATCAGGCTCAGTGATATACTATGTAAGGTAATGTCTGATAGACTCAAGGTGTACATCTCAGTACTGGCACTAGTTTATGTCAACACTTTAGACAGAGTGAGAACACTATTCATACACTTGAGGATTTGCTACGTACATGTACTATAGAGTGGAAAGGGTCATAGAAGGACAACTTGCCATTGATAGTATTCTCATATAACAACAACCAGCTTTCTAGTATTATCATGGCATCGTTTGAACCCTATACGAGTGGAGACGTCCCGTAACTCTCAGTTGGCATAAGGTATGTGAACACGTTCTTTACTCCGTAGATTTCTTGGAGGAGACTGCAAGGGTTGTTAATCATGTGAGGCGAAAGCTTTTGATGGCTCAGGGCCAACAGAAAAGCTATGCATATCGTTGGAGAAGAGAATTGGAGTTTTAGGTAATCCGATCATCTTCTCTTAATCCATTCAACTATGACTTCTCAATATTCAACTTAGTCTCTCATACTGATGAAATTTCTGTAAACACATGAAGGAGATTGAGTGCTTCTACGAGTATCTCCCATGAAGGGAGTACAGAGATTTGGGGTTTATGGTAAGTCGACGCCATGATATGTTGGACAAATTGAGATTATTGCTCATATGAGGAAGTTGGTTTATCGAATAGTCCTTCCTCCACACCTATCAGCCATTCACAACATCTTTCATATATCCAACCTAAGAAAATACGTGCACGATCCTCACCATGTCATTAGCTACAAGAACCTTGATGTGGAGCCAGACTTGGCATATGAGGAGAGACCAGTACAGATACTCGATAATACTGTAAAGAAGCTTCGCAACAAAGAAATTTATCTAGCCAGAGTACTATGGCACTGACACAGTGACAAAGAAGTGACATAGGATACCGAAGAAGACATGCGGGCGGGATATCGTAGCTCTTTCAGGTAATGGTCAAAACAAGCACATTTAATTATATATATTGAAAGAACATGGCTTGTTTTTCCTTTGTGGTTTTTATGGGTTCAAAACCCTTTGAGGTTTTTATGGCCAGATCAAACTTAGATAAAACACATAGTGACCTTGACCGAGTCTCGAGGACGAGACTCCCTTTGAGGTTTTTATATTTGTGAATCCAGATCAAAATAAAATGAACCCAGCCTGACTATACAAGACCAATTAATATTCAATTAGTATTAAATAAACTAAGATAAATCCATAGATCACAAATCAAAATTTGTTCGAGTGAGATCGATCAAAATTGGTCGCATCGTAATGCGTGCCACGGAAAAGACGCATCACGAAATTGGAAACTGCGAACAAACCAAGACTTGCATAAAATTCATCTCGACAAAATAAGATCAACGAAATGGATCGTTCGTCGATCGGAGGTAGTTTGATAATTGAAAATACAAAATTTAGGCGCAAACCAAGATCGTATCTCAAAAATTTCGGGAGTTCATCTACGATCGGAGGTATATGAATATTATATTCATTTTGATTGGCTTTCAAAGACGATCAAAACGAGTTATTATACATCAAAATCCGAGACTCGAGGCGTGAATACGCGTAACTTTGGGTTCCTAAAAAAATGGGAAAATGGAAAAAAATATTTTAATTTCTGCTGCTACACAGCAGACAACATGCAATCAACATATGGCCTTAAACTTCCCTCTCCACTTGGCCCTTTCTTCCCTCTTCATTTGGCCTTTTCCCATCCCCACTTGTCATCACTTTGAAGCCTCCCTCTCCTTATTTATATCTGCACAAAGCCCTCTTTCTTCTCTCTCTCTCTCTCTCCAATGAGAGAGCTCCTTTTCTTCTTTTCCAAAAAAAATTCCCAAACCATTTTCCTTTCAACGAAGAGGAGCTGCAATTTTTCCCTCGGCTGGAGCTCCAACCCCACACCATGCTGCTCCATGTGGATCTTCGGAGCTACTGTTTCTCCTGCAATTTGAAGCTAATTCCTCCCTACCATTGCCCTTACTGCTACTACCTAATTCAAGATCAATTCTCTCCAAAATTTTGGGATTTTACAGGGTACAATCTCCCTTCTCTGCTGCTCTGAATTGAACAGTTGTGCTGCGCTGCAATTCAACCTTTGAAGCATACTAGAGCTCCATTTTAGCCCCTGATTTCGGCACCCCCTTGTTGCTTCCCAACTGGAACTGCATGCATGTTTGGGTCTCCAATTCTTGGAGATCCAAAGGTACAATCTCTTTTCCTCTTGCTGCTTTCCATGTATGAATCAACAACAAAAACATATAATGAATGAGTTCCTTAAATTTCATCCCTATTGTGCTCCTGAATTTCTGGAAAATTTTGCATGCAACATGATTTTCTCCAATCTTGCATGAATATGATTTAAAATACAATCTACAACCATCCTCTTGATGCATTCCATACAAAATAAGATAAAGAAAATCAAACCCCTTTTTAATTCCTTTAAAATAAAATATTAAGGGGTGAATGCATATACCTTATGCTCAAACAAATGTCACCACAATAATATAAACTACTTCTGGAAATCTATCTTAGATGTAATCATTGTAGATAGTACATAAAATATCTCATCATAAAGTTATCATTGTATATTTATACAAGTTCATACATCAAGAGTTTTCCTTTTACTTCCTTTAAAATTCGAGTAATCATTTTTGATAGAAAGGCTATCGTAAAATCAATAATCATATGTTTATACAACCTTAATATATATACTAAAGATATTAGTCCCAACAAATCTACTCGTGTAAAAAAAAGCCTTCCAAAGTAAATTCATCATAAAAGGCCAATGGATGTCATGAATTTTCGATGAAATCTGAGACTTGAAAATACATAATAACAGCAACCGTGTTATTGTTGACTTCATCCGTAGCTTTTCAGAATTAGTGCAATGACACCTTTAGTTAGAGGTGGTGGGGTTACATTATAATTATCTTGTAGGGAAACAGAACTGCCGCAAGAGGACAAATCCTGCAGCTATAATCTCTTGGTTCCTAAAACCGCCTCTCAATCACATGGATCTATATATCTATATCGTGTAATTCAATCCAACACAAAACTGTGGGATTGGTCCATCTCTGCTGATGTTCAGAAAGCTTTGAAGGCCATCTTATCAACAGGAAATATGAATAGAATGGAAACCAGACAAAGAGACCGTACACACACCACTTTCATCCATACACACATACACACCCATTTCCCCAAATCCAGAATCTGCTCTCTTTTTCTTTCTGAACTTGTAGAGCTAACGTGAGATTACTCGCTATGAAATCTCGAAATTATATGATTTGACAAGTGGTTCTACATATATGCATTCACCTCACTATTCTGTTCTTTATTTTCAAATTAAAAGATTTAATTAAAATACTATTATTTTGAGCTGGGAAACATGAATTGAGATATTGCTCTAAAAAATCTCATGATTTGTGCATTTTGATCTAATTTTCATATCAGAATTTAGAACAAATCTGATGAATAATTTTTAATCTCACAAATTAAAAAGTGGAAAGTTATGCATTGTTTTGCACTTAGATCCCTGATCCAAGGAACAAAACTCCAATCTCTTGACCTTATTAATAAGTGTGAATTACAAGTGTTAAAATATTAATACTCTTCTTTTATGGAGTCAACATATGATTTTCTAAGATCATTGTGAAGAAGAAATCATCAATCTATTGATCCTTGAGTATAATCTATTATTTATACATATCACCAAAGATAGGTAGTGATAAAATACCTAAATTTGTAATTCAACCATAGAGGAGATTGGGAAAGGATATGGTAGACCAATAAGTGAAATCAAGGATGAATCAGTTATATCAAGAAGATCGTTGACCAAAAGACATAGATCTATACAATCAACCACATAAAGGATTAAGAAACGATGAGGAATCAAGTCAGTGTTGACCGATAATTTTGAGTACCAGTCATGGTGACCCTTAGACATGACTGTACGAGCGTACGGTGACCCTTAGCTGGGCGGCAGATAGGAAGTCCAGTTAGGACAGCGACCGCTTAGTGCACGGGTCTAGGATATCGGTCTTTTTCTCGAATTTTCGCAAGCACTCACAGTTTTGCGCCTCTCTGGGATCCACAAGTTTTCTTTTAAAGACCAGTTTCGTTGACCCTTGTTCTTTAGGGTACCTAAGCTGGAAGGCCCTCAATTTTGATTTTTTGAGCTCGTTTGCCCGTACCGGTCGGACTGGTTTTTCTTTTAGAGTGACTTTTCCGGAGAGTCTCTCTCACCCGTCTCAGTGGCGTAGTTTTGGAGTAGACCTATCCCTCTAATGAACCGCACTTCCACTTAGAGGGCGAAAGGAATAATCTCTTTGGAGACTACCTCACCGCTTGAGTTTCGGTTATTGTTCCATCAATGGACTTGGCAATGGCTATGTGTGAATTAGTTATAATTGAATTTGGAGGAGTTACAATTGAGCTTGGAGTGAGTCACAAATGTGTCTGGCTAAAGTCGATATGGACTACAGTTAAATTGGTTACAATTGATTGGTTACATGGGATCTTGGTTACAATTGAGTTGGTTGTAGTTGAGCTTTGTTTTCGTTAAGCTAGTTATTGTTCTGCCAGTAATTCCTGATAAAGAGAAAAGGCCATATCATGAAAATCTTCCTTATCAAACTATGAGGTACTATCATAGTTGTTAGATATAGCTAGTGAACGTGTTGAGAACTTAGTTATGATGCATTTATTCCACCACATGCCTACTGAGGCAACCCAACCCTATGGCTTTCTTACCGCCTTAGAGTTATAGTGTGAGGTCTTATCCATAACAAGACCACGGACTATCCACGAAGCTTGAGAAATTCAATAAGAAAAGAATCAAAACACCAGATCCATCATATACACTTAATATAATCAATCCACATGATTCATAAACATCATTATAAGCATTTAATAAAGACAATGATCATATCAGAGACTCATTATTCACATTCCCAAGACCCATCAAACATATATTATAATTAATAAAAAGGCAATGGCTTAAATATAAATCATGTAGTATTTATTAAAAATGATTAATATGGGTAATTAATGTAGGATGAGTAGAATGAGGTTTTACATACCAAACAACTTGAAAACATGTTTCAATACAAAGTATGTCTAAATTTAATTGCCAAGCCCTATTTACTTGCTTTCTTTTGGATCCACTAAATTTCCTATTATTTTTAATTAGATGTGGTCAATATTTTATTGATGTTCTTTTTTCCTATTGCATGAATTGCAGGCGAAACACCTGCACCGTGGTATTGGGAAAGTTGAACCTCAACTTCCACAATTATTATTAATAGGTACGCATGTTATGATTTTTGTTCAAGATATTATATATGTTTTTCTTTCTCTTCTGATACAATTCGGATGCATGTACATTATGCAGTTTCTTTTGTTACATGTTAAATGCATGGAAATTTATGCAATAGATTGGTGACATATTGTAATTCTATGGCTTATTAGTTAATTGTGAATGCCATTCACAAATGCGAAATTTTTTCCTTAACTTTCAGTACTTTAATGCGATATGTAGGGAACATGATACTACGAGTGATGTGTAAACGAGTATCCCAGATCCGCAGGAGAGGGCGTTACACTAGGGCTCTCTTATATAGGAGAAAAGCCCTGGGTTAATTACATAGAAGTACATAGAAAAAACATAAATAAGAAAAAGATAACTGGAGATACAATTATCTCAACAGACGTCTCGGTACCCTCGAACATGGGCACATTGGCTCAATAATAGGATGTGAAAATCGATTGATGCATGTGTGTCCTCATCTGCAAAGAGTGTAGGGTCTTGCTCCTAGTCGTAATTTCCATCCTCGGCTCCATGTGCTAGCATCTCTTCATGTGGATCATCAAAGTAAGGATGTTATACCTCATTCGACTGAGGTTGGTCCTATCGTGTTCCATCCTGAGATGGATGGTAGGTGGAATCAGATAACTCCTCGAATCTCATCTCAATATCAATATGCATGTCGGCAATCTCTGTGTGCTATGTTAGGATCTTATCTTGCTGACCTCGCATAGCGGTCTATTGCTGCTGGAGGTCGGTGAGTGCGGTCATGATGCGCTCCAAACAATCTGCCATCACCTGACCAGCTCTGAACGTCATGGTTTTGTACGAGAACTAATATCATTAATCATAGTAGTTGGCATTTGTTGATATTTCTAATTATGCTTTTCTTTTTTTGGGATATTATATGAAAGTTGTCTGCAATTGGTGACATTTGTGTTTGTTGAGTTTGAATACCTTATTTTCCTCTCAGACTCGTGACAAGTCGGAAGACTGTCACTAACCAAGAATTTAATGCACCCTAAAGAACAAAAGTCAGTGGAACTGGTCTAAAAGAAAACATGTGGATCCTACAGAGGCGTAAAGCTGCGAGCGTTTGCAAAAAAAACCCAGAAAAGATCAGGATATGAGAACCACACACTAAGCGTCCGCCACCCTAACTGGGATTCTTATCTCCCTTCCAGATGAGGGTCACCACATCCTCGTACAGTCTGGTGTAAAGGTCTCCATGACATACACTCTTAATTATTAGCCATCATTGAATCATCACTAACTTGATTTCTCATCCTTTCGAAATCTCTGTTGTGGTTAACTTTACATATTTAGGCATCTTGTCGACAATCTTATTGAATATTGATCCATAATTAGTGATTCATATCTAAATGAATGATCACGAAGATTTTCAGTCATTGATTATAGATTATGTCAAATTTTGGCGGCATGCTTATTAATCTAAATTTTATAAGTCACTTGTATGAAAATACCCTAATGATCTCATTTTTCAAATCATGAGATTAGACGTTGTCCACTAGATCTGGACTGATCAATGATAGAATCCCAAGTTTTCTTATTTAAATGAGGAGAGTAAGAGTTTCCCATTAGATCTTGTTTTAAATTTAATTCTGTGATCTAATTCACATAAAATCTCCAATTCTTTTCATCATGTAAAGCGTGAATTTCAAATTTCAATTTTTGTTGCCCATGCTTGGTGTCCCATTCCCATATATGGTGAGGAAAGAAGTGCTCTTGCAATGCTTTGGCAAATGAACAATTAGTTGCATTGTTCACCTTAAGCGAATCTGAGTCATATGCATGCCCACATGATGTTAGTGCATGTTTACAGATGTACACTCACTAATGATGACTAGGGCTATCTGTTGATGGTGTTGCTCCAGTTATTGGTTGTTTCTATAGGGGTTGTGATGCGTTCATAAATATTATAGGGATTATGGTGTGATTGGACAATATTTTATAACCTAATTATTGCTCTATAATTTGGATCAATCTTATGCAAAATACCTCACTTTTTATCATTTTACCCATGAAATATGGAGTAACAATATTTTTGAATTTGAATTAATTGTCATATTTATCCTCAATCTATTATCCTTTATATCCTAAAATATGTAGCAAATAGGGATCTGAATTTAAAATCAAATTCATGTTAAATCATCCCCGAACTTCTTATATTTCAAGTATGAGTATCCAAAGCTAATTAATCTAAGATTAGACTTAACTTGCATGCTAAAATCATCCTTAAATCTTCATATTTCAAGTACAAATTAGTGGTTAATTATTGATTGAAATTTGACTCAATTGCATACAAATCACCCTTAATTTCTCCTCAATCAACTTGAAATTAATACCTATTCAAAGGTTTGAAATTGGACTCCAATCATTTGTCAATTACCCCTTTATTTTAAAATGAAAATAGTTTCTAATTTGTGATCTGAAATTGGGTCTTAATTGGTATGAATTTATATGCAAAATATTTCAAATTTCTCATCAAATCCAACATGAAACTTGAAACTTGGTATGGATTTGTATGCAAAACATTTTAAATTTCTCACCAAATCCAACATGAAACTGTAGTAATTATAGGTCTGATTTTAGACTCAAATTATATCATTTTATCCCCCAGTTCTCTCAATTTTAAGACATGAACAATACCTAAATAGTGGTCTGATTTTGGCTCCTAATACTCATAAATCACCCCAAATTTCTTAGATTTTCATCATAAATTTAGAGTATATGCAGTGGTTTGAAGTTGGGTCCAACTATATGTAATTCAACCCAAATTCATTATATTTTATCATGAAACCAATCGTAGCAGTGGTCTGTGTTGGAGTATTTGGTAGTGCACCTATTGAGTTGTAGCAGGGTAAATGGATCCTGGAGAAGATCCATTTACCCCATCCTGTGTTTAGTCCCATACCGCCCAATGGTGGGACTTAGAGGCTCTGGGAAGGCTATATAAGGAGCCCCAGACCTCCTGTACTCATTGAGAAAGTCAATAGACAAACACGCCCTGGTTGAGGGCTTCTCCCGTGGTTTCATCCCGCTCCTCACGGAGGAGGGTTCCACGTTAATCCCGCGTTCTTATTTTGTTCTTTATTCTTTTTCCATGTTTTGCTTCCGCTTTCTATTTTATAACATGGTATCAGAGCGGGTCCGATTCTCGGGATTTTCATGTTGTTCATATTTGTTCTCGAGATTTGTTTATCAAACTCAGTTCTTGATATCACTGTAATTTCTGCTAGTGAAAGTTGTTGGAGAAGAATAGTATTATGAGTTTTTCCGTGTCTAAGAAACGAGTTCTAGGGTTCAGATCTGAAACCCTAATTTATGGTCATGCGACACCTTCATTTCAGTCCTCGTGCACCTCCCAGGCGGCACCTTAATCTCCAAATCTCCTGATCGCGTGTCTCATGGCGAGCCCCTGCACTACAGCATCGCAGCACCCAGGTGGTATTCCAGATTCCTTCATCGTGACGGTCGCAGCTCTCCACTCGGTTCCAGATGTCGCGTGACCTCTCCAGGCACAGCAAGGCCACCATGGCGCATCCTACGGGCGCATGACCACCGCAACCAGGCCCAAACGATACAAGTAAAAAGATATGCGCGCAAAGGGCCTCCAGATCGCGGTGACCCAGCTCTTCGGCGGCCTCCAGATTCAGTTCCAGAAGGAGGCGACAATCCTCCATCGCTCTCCTTCCTCGTTGCGCTTTGCCAGGTCGCACCGAACCTTCGGCCCCATCACAGGTCCAGGCGGGTCCTCCATCGCAGATCTCCAGGCCGATGCTGATAGACGTTGGCGGCGCAGATGCCCTCACGCACAGCCCCGTGCGCAGCCACCCCCCCCCCCCCCCCCCCGCCTCCCCTCTCGCGAAGCCCTCGCGCGAGACCTAGCCCATTCCTTCCAGCACCTGGCAGTGCCGCCCAGACCAATGCTCTCCCCGACGGCGATGCAAAGAACCAAGGTAGCGGCGTCGTTGCTACCCGATTCGTGAAGAAGGGTCTCTGGGGGAACCCTAATCGGTTTTTAATAGCCAAGCGTTATCATATTCCAGGCCCATATGGGTCCATACTTATTGTTTATTGAAAAAAAGGGGGGTTGAGGCATCTCTATGCCCAAATGGGCTTGAATTGTAAAAGAGAGAGAGGGGGCCCTGTTGGGTCGGTTCATTAAAAAAATTGAAAAAAAATGCTGAAACAAAAAAAAGGCGCGTACAAGAAAAAGCCGTACGCATGGTAAAAAAAATCTTAAAAAAAAGTCGCATACAAAGAAAAGACGTATGCAATTTTCAAAAAAAAGGAGCAAAAAGCCGTAAAAAAATGATGATTAATGGCTTATGTTAAAAATAAAAAAAGACGGCTATTATGTTTGAGAAAAAAAAGGAAAACGACTATTAAAAAAAAGACAAATAGCCGCAAGTTCATGTTTTCTCCTTATTCTATCTTGTCTTCTCCCAACTTTGTCGATGTCCATTTTCCGACAAGTATGGGAGAAAGGGGGAGTATGTGTAGAGTCACAGGCCAGTTTGTCAGTTTTTCCAGATTCTCCAGACTTCAGATTATAGGCCATTCATATTTCAGACTCTACAACGGTTATTCAGACTCGACGTTCAATTAGTTTCCGAGTCTCCAGTTTCAGACACACATGAGTGTGCGGTCATTGTCAGATGAGCATACGTTGCCATCATCAGTTCGAGGTCCCCATCATTTTTGTTGTAGTTCGGCCAGAGTTTTCATGTGAGCCATAGGGACTCCAGAGCAGAGGACCATTCCCTTGAGGGCAAGGGTTTTCATGTGGTATCATAGGTACACCAGAGCAGTGCACCATTCTCTGAGCCAGATGGGAGAGACCCAGTTCTCCGACGAGGAGACTTCATGTGCAGTTTCAGACTCGATGGTCAGATTCCGAGTCTTCAGTTGACTCACACTCCAGCCCGTTCGTCCTCCTCACCTGCACGGCATGAGAAGCAACGTCCTCGACTGCCGCATGTGCGCATTGGGTTGATTTTGTCCGTAGTGTTCTGTAGCGTGAGTTGAGTTTCTTTCTGTTTGTTTGTCCAAGATGAGCATTGCATGCTCCAGCTTGAGGGGGAGTGTTGGAGTATTTGGTAATGCACCTATTGAGTTGTAGCAGGGTAAATAGATCCTGGAGAAGATCCATTTACCCCATCCTGTGTTTAGTCCCATACCGCCCAATGGTGGGACTTTAAGGCTCTGGGAAGGCTATATAAGGAGCCAAAGACCTCCTGTACTCATTGAGAAAGTCAATAGACAAACACGCCCTGGTTGAGGGCTTCTCCCGTGGTTTCATCCCGCTCCTCACGGAGTAGGGTTCCACGTTAATCCCGCGTTCTTATTTTGTTCTTTATTCTTTTTCCATGTTTTGCTTCCACTTTCTATTTTATAACAGTCTGAAATTGAATATAAAAATATACATGGAAGGTAAGAAGAGAGGGGAAAGATTGTACCTTTGATCCTCTAAGTTTGGAGGGTATTTGTTGCTTTATTTAACATGCAACAATAACTAAAATAGCTGTTGGACATCAACATAAAAAGGGAAAAAACCGAATTAGAGACTTCAACATTGACTTTAATGAGAGCAAAGAGGAGAGGGACTGTACCTTTGGATATCTCCACTTTGGAAGGTCAAAATCAACATGCAGTAGTTTCTCCAGCTTGAGGAAAAAGGGGGATGTAGAAGTTCTGATCATCTGCTTTACAACAACTCAAACTCCTCCAGTTGCATCTCGATGGCAGAAGCAATGGCTTCCTGCTGGAGCCACAAGAAAATTTTGGAGTGCGGAAGTGCGGAGTTCGGAAGTGCGAGCGGGCTCGTCGAAGTCGGAAGGTCCTTCTCTGTGGGGGCTCCCGTCGCTCCGGGAAGGGGAAGACGTTGCGCGTAGGGGCGTGGCTGTGCATGGGGGGTGGGTGGGCTTTGGGGGTGTCGTCGGCGAAGGGGTCTCGGCAGGGGTTGGAGGCGGTAGCTTCGATAATATGGAAGGCGCGATAGGGAAGGGGGTGGCATGCGGGGAAGGCGAAGGGTGGTGGGATGAAGTTGTTGTTGCTGTGCATGGGGGTGATAACGACGTGCATGGCGATGGGGAGGGTGGTAAGTGGGTTCATGTCTCCCACAAGAAACCGGAGATGAGATGCGTCCGATGTGGAGTTCGGGGGCATGTTGTATCTCTCTGTGGTGTTCCTTCGAGATGTTTCGCGTGCGGGAGGTTGAGTCATTGTAAGGCCTCCTGCTGGTTTGGCGTCGTTCGGCAGTCCGATGGTGATACTGTGCGTGGTGTTGTTGGCCATGTCAGAAGTGGGGTGTCCTATGGGAACGATAATCGACGGGGGTAACGTACTTTCGCAGTTGTGGTCACGCGTGCTCCGAAGGGTGCAAGTGATGTCGAGGTGAAGGTTGCTCCGAAGGTTGCGAGAGCAACGAAGGCGGCGGCTGGTGTGGTTGAAGGTTTGGCTTCAGTCTGTCTTGTGGGCGGGAAGGGTGGCGTGCCTGATGACGCCACCCATGCTGTGATTGGATATGCCTTACGGAGGAGCATTTCCGTGGAGGCTGTAAAGGGCCACCTGTATACTTTCCTTGGTTCGCAGTTCTCGGGGGACGTTGTACTTCTTGATTCTCCACGTTGTTGTGCTTGTGGTCTCTCCAGACTGCAGAGAGAACGTTTGATACAAAATGGAGGGATGGACGATATAGTTTGGCAGCATCTTCGCTTTGCGGACGGGTCGATTACGGATGTTGAAGTTTGCGTGGCGGAGGTTCGTGGGGTTCCTTTCCTCTGCAGGACGGTTCACTGCTTGGGGAAGGTTCTCTGGCGATGGGGTTTGGTGCTCGCGGTGATCGATGATGGGTTAACAACCGGTTCAGCTCCTGATGTCACTCTTGTGTTTGGAGTGCAACAAAGGTTTGATCGATGGCGTGAGTGGCCGGGTCTTCTGCGAGTCTTTGGAGGTTGGTCGGTTCCGGTGAAGGGTGGAGATGTTGATCGTCGAACCCACTCCTCCGCCGGAGGTTCTGAGGATGGGCGGTGTCGCCTCGCCTTCTGAGCTCCAGGTGGCCTTCCCTAAGGATGCGGTGCAAGGTTCGTCTCACGAGATTGATCCCGTGCGACCTTTGGGGTTCTCTCGGGTCCTGTGCATGGTATCTCAAAAGCTCGATTTGTCTACTGATGGGGCGAGGACGGCGCCTCGTATGTCTGCACCATCTCGCTCTTGGTCTCGGGCCTCGGATCCCGACTTTCGGGTTCCGCTCTCGGATCCTCTCGCGGGTCGGGCCCAGGTGACACCAACTTTTGTGCTCTTTCTTTTCAGGCGGGAAAGGCCTATCGGACGTTCTTCCTCTGCATCTCTCCTCAACTTCATCGGGCATCTCGGAACCATTGTTTTGCTTGGCTCGCTCGTCTGAGGTTGGCGGGACATTCCCCGTGATTGACTTTCTCAACTCGTCTGCTTTTGCCCCTTCCATGGTGCCACGATACTCCTGCGCCTCCATGGGGTCTGAAGGGGGTACTTTGGGCGTCTCGTCTCCGTCCCCTGTTGAGGCCCTTTCTTCCGTGGTGTCCGGCATTGTCCCTTCTTCGATACCAACTCTGACCCTCCTTGAGTTGAAGGATGCTAGTGCTGCTGAAGGAACTTCGGATAGGAGATCCGGGAAGAGATACAGACGGAGGAATCGAGCTCGGCCGACGACCTCCGTGCCTTAGTCCTGCTCGACGCTTAAGAGGTCCGTTGCGGAAGCCTCTGTGGTGGTCCGAATTCAGGGGCATCGCGATGGTTCGCTATGAAGGTTTTATCCTGGAATGTGCGAGGGCTTGGGGAGTTGGGCAAGAGGAAGACCATGGGATCGCGATTCATTGAATAGGGCTGCGATGTGGTCATGTTGTAAGAGACCAAGCTTCAAGGCGTCGACAATGTTCTTTGGAGATCGTTCGATACGGGAGGTATAGATAAGGTCAGGGCTCTGGATGCGGTGGGTGCGTCTGGTGGCCTGCTGGTTGCATGGAGGTCTTCGACTATGGCTTTTGACTCGGTGCTACGAGGGAGGCATGTCATCTCGATTCTATTGGTATGTGCCGGCTCTTCTATGCCTGTTGCATTTTTGTGTGTATACGGGCCTTGCTGTCATATTCAAAGGAGGGAATTGTTGGATGATCCGCAGGAGGCAAATAGGGCCTTCGCGGGAATCTTGTGGCTCACAGGGGGGATTTCAATGTTACCCTTAGAACCTCGGACAGACCACGTTTCAGGGGTGGTCAGGACTCGGGTTCTGCGGACTTTTCAGATGTTGTGGACTCGTTGGCTCTGGAAGTGTTGGATGACGAGGATATTGCCTACACTTGGAGGAATTCAAATTCGCGTTCCCGTATTGATAGATTTTTGGCATCTACGGATCTTCTTGATTATTTTCCGTTATCTTCTGTGCTTGCTCGGCCGCGGAGCATGTCCGACCACACGTCAATTGTTTGGGATTCCGGTGATCAACCCGTGGTGAGGGGTTTCTTTAGGTATGAGAGGAGTTGGCTACTGGAGGATAACTTCAGGGAGTTAGTGATTTCCCATTGGTCCGACTTGCAGGTTGATGGTTCGGCGGTTTCTAAATTTGTTCACAAATTGGGATCCTTACGCACGAGATTGAGCTCTATCAAGAGGGAGTCTAGGGCGGCAAGGCTTGCTGCTATGCTGGAGGCTGAGGGCGTGGTAACCAGACTTGATGCGTTGGAGGATACTAGGGAGTTATCGATGGATGAACTGGATGCTCGTTCGCTTGCCCAGAAGCAAATGCGGCTGAGGATCTCAAGCGTGTCACTGAATGGCGTTAAAGGTCGAGGAGCACATGGCTAAAGGAGGGGGACGCTAATACAACATTCTTTCATCGTATAGCAAGCAGAAGGCGTCGCTCGAATACCTTGCATTTGATCACTATCGAAGGCCTTCGTGTGGATGGTGACAGGGAGATGGGGAGAGCTATAGCCGCTCACTTTAAGGAGTTCTCGACGCGGAACATTATGAGGATTTGATGTGGATGGGGGTCGGGGCTACTTCACTCTCGCATTCATCGTGTGATGGGCTGAAGCAAGGGGTATCCCTGGAGGAGGTTAAGGCTGCGGTGTGGGACTTAAACGCGGATGGGGCTCCGGGCCCGGATGGCTTACGGGTGGCCTTCTATAAGGATTTTTAGGACTTGGTAGGTAATGCGGTGTTAGAGGTCATCTTCAAGTTCTGTGTGGGAATTGCTGGCTTCGAACGAATCAATTAGTCCTTGATTGCTCTTCTTTGTAAGTTCGCTTCGGCCGAACGGATTGAGGAGTACCGCCCCATTGCGATTTCTAATGCCCTCTACCTTATTGTGGCGAAGGTGTTGGCACTGCAGCTCGGCCGGGTTCTTGACTCCATCATCTCCCGCTACAATTTGCTTTTATACAGGGAAGACAAATATCGGACTACCTTACTCTTACTTCGGAAATCGTTACGTAGTGGAGGCGGGGGGATCGGCGCAGTGTTCTCTGGCAGGTGGATTTTGCAAAAGCATATGACTGCCTTGATTGGAGGTTCCTATGGTCGGTTTTGCGGAGGAAAGGTTTCCCGGAGGTTTGGATTTCTTGGATGCAACACTGTATAACGACTGCCTCTTTTTCGATCATGGTTAATGGCCGCCCAGAGGGGGGGTTTCTTCCAGCCGCGTAGGGGTGTGCGACAGGGCTGCCCCCCTTGCCCCACTACTGTTTGTCATCGTTGCGGATGTCCTTGCTCACATTACTTGCCGGGTTGTGGACTGCGGATTATCGACCGGATTCTCGAAGGGTGGTCCGGTGATCCCGTTGCTGCAATATGCTGACGATACGATCTTTTTCATTGAGGGGGGCCTCGCGGAAACCTCCAACATGTCTATGGCCCTGGATCTTTTTAGTGAGATGTCTAGTCTTTTAAAGAATGTGGACAAGTCGAAGGTTGTCCCTTTCGGCCTCTCGGTGGAAGAGGCGGACGCGTGTGTGCGGGTTTTGGGGTCTGATTGTGGCTCTCTCCCGATTGACTACCTTGACTACCTGGGAATGCCCTTGGCGATGGGAAGAACAAGGTTAAGGGATTGGCTCAGGGTCGTGGAGAAGGTGGAAACAAGGTTGGCCGGATGGAAGGCGGCCATTCTCTCTAGGGGGACGGCTTGTCCTCTTAAAGGTGGTTATCTCCTCCATTCCTGTTTACTTCTTATCTAATCGTCGGCTGCCGAAAGGGATACGCAAGCGCCTTGAGAAGCTTATGCGAGGATTTTTATGGGGCAAACATGGGGAGGAGTCAGGGGGTTTGCACCTGGTAGAATGGGGACAAATCACGCTACGCAAGAACGAGGGGGGTTTGGGGGTGCGAAGTCTGGAGCATGTTAATGATGCATTGCTTCTTAAGTAGGCTAGCAGAGTTTGGGGCCCACGAGAGGATTTGTGTAGCAAGGTTTTGCACGAGATATACAACATCAACGGGGCGACACCGGTCGCGGATGGGTCGGTGGGGTCCCCCACGACGTTTTGGAAGGGGGTGATGGAGGTCTTCTACAGATATTTATCCTTGTTTAGGCCGGTGATTGGAAATGGTGATTCCTTCACATTCTAGACTGATGATTGGAGGGGGGGCTTGTGCTCGCGGTTCCCTCGCCTGTTCGTGCTGGCGGCTGATAGGAGTGCTCGAGTTGCATCTTGTTGATCGAACGGTAACTGGTTCCCGGCATTCGCTGCTAATTTCTCGGATCAAAGACTCAAAGATTTTCTTTCCTTATTGGACTCTATTAAGGGTGCGGGGTGTCCTACTGAGGGACGGGATCATTGGCCATGGCGTATGGGCCCTTTCTCGACGAGGAAGGCTTATGGGGCGATTTGTAGACCCCCACCCTCGCGCTCGGAAAGTATGATTTGTGACTGCGGTTTCTTCTGGATCTCAGGCTCCTTGAACGTATTGCTTTCTTCCTCTGGCTATTTCGTAGGCAAAGATTGATGACGAGAGATCGATGTGCTAGAGTACTGGGCTCCATCTCTGATAGGTGCGTTTTATGCGACTCTGCGGTAGAGTCCCTTGAGCACCTTTTTTTCAGATGCCCTAAAGTGACTTTGATCTGGGAAGACACAAGAATGGCATGGTTATGCACTTCCGATTTGGCTTCCTTTTGTGGTTCGATGGTGGCAAACAGAGACAGAGATAGGGGAGGGATCCTTAGGCCCGTGGTAATTTTGTGGCCGATATGGCTGAGCAGAAATGCAACTCTTTTCTCTGGCCAACGCTTCTACAAGGAAAACCTGGAGGTGCATTGTACGCAATTGGTGGATGATTGGGCTTTGTAGTTGCTTTATTTGCTTGTTTCATTTTCTCGTTTCCTTTATAAACTCTTTGTTTACTTTTTCTTTAATTAATAAATGGGGCGAACACCACTGAGTGTCTCCCCCTGTTTTTGGCTTAAAAAAAAAGATGCAGCACCCAAAGCTGCTTGAAGCAACAATTGTGGTTGCTATGGGCTGTAGCTTGCTGCTACTTGAAAGAAGTAGCACTACAGCTTAATTGAAGGTTGTTGTAGCAGTAAGGAGAAGTGGGGGTTGAGGCTCTCACGTTGGAATGCAAGGTTTCTTTAGGGGAAATTATAGAAAAAATAGGTGAATGAGCTGATATAAATAAGGGGGTATGATGCTTTGTTTATTGACATTTGGAGGAAGGAAATAACCTAGTGGAAAAGGACAACAGACTGTTGTATGCTTTGCTGAATGAGTCTTGGATTTCGATATCCAATAGCTCTTTTCTATCATCTCCGAACAACGATCAATATAAGTATAATATTCATACTCTTTGGATTGTGGATGAATTCTCGTAATTTCCAAGATACAGTCTTGATTTGCAACTTAATTTTGTGATTTTAAAGTATCAAAATACTTTCGATCAATGAACGATCGATTTTGTTGATCTTATTTTGTCGAGATGAATTTTATGGTGGTCACGGTTTGTGTTACGGTTCGGATTTTACATCGCGACTTTTCTAATGACACACACTACAATGCGATCGATTGTGACCGAACGAGTTTTGATATGTGATCTATGGGTCGATCTGAGTTTATTCAATATTAATTGAATATTAATTGCTCATGTAGACCCTTAATCAGGCCGAGTTCAGTTTATTTGGATCCGGATATCATAACATGTCTTCGAAAAAAATGACAGAAGAGAAAGAAAATCACTAAACATAAACTGAACCAAAAACTGTAACAATTGTACCGTTGGATATAACAACGGATGCTCAAAATCATCAACCCGCTACTACGACGTAGGGCTTTGTCTGCCAAGCATGCAAGGAATAAAAGGATGTCAGCAGTTGTTGCATACAATACAACATCTTAAAATAATATCAAGTAATTTAGTGTTTTCAAAATGAAGCAAATAGAAAGGCATTGATATATAAAATTTACAATATACTTACTTGAAAAGACATGGTTTTCAAGTTGCTCTGCATGTAATTTCCCTCGATCACCCAAATACCCCAAAATTTTCCTTATGTGTATTTCATATTTTAATTGATGACCGGCATGTATGTTATTGACTTTTTGCCATTTATAGATCATGATGGTGGATCTTAATGTTGAGGATGATGAATTTCAGATATGATTCTTAATTCTGTCTAATCTTCTCAAGTCTAGTGGCTAGTTTGTGCTCTTGGTCTGAGGATGACCTCACACTATGAGTCTAAGGCGTGAAGAATACCTTAGGGTTGAGGTGCCTCCGTAGGCATGCAGTGGTGTGTAATGCATCCTAACTAAGTTCCGAACACGTCTACTAGTTTCTCCTAACATTTGTAGTAGTCGTTCTACGATCTAATTAATTATCGATGATTGACGATTGATGATGATTGCTGATTCTAGTAGCAAAATCAACTGTAGTCAATTCAACTGAACTGATCTCAACTCTAGCTAAACTCAATCGAACCCGCTCTATTGTAGCCATCACCAAGCCTATTAGCGGAACAATAACCAAAACTCAAGGTGAGGAAGTCTCCTAACAGACCCTTCCGTCTCGTCCTCTTTGTAGAAGTGTGGTCCAGTAGAGGGATAGGTCTACTCCAAAAGTACTCCACAGAGACGAGTGAGAGAGACTCTTCAGTAAGTCCTCTAAAAACCGGCCCGACTGGTATGGGCTAACGAGCTCGTGAGAAAAACTAACACCGAGGGCCCCCTCGCATAGGTATCCTAAAACAGAGGGTCAGTGGAACTGGTCAAAAGTCGGGATCCCAACGAGGTGTAAAGACACTCCGAGCTCGCGTAAAACTGTAAAAAGGACTGAGATCCTAGACCCGCACACTAAGCGACCGTTGTCGTATCTGAGCTTCCTATCTCACGCCCAGTTGAGGGTTACCGCATCCTCGTAGGGTCAGGTGTAAAGGTCACCATGACTGACATGCTACATTATAGGTCAACATTGATTCACGATCATCTTCACTTGCTTGTCTATTCATCTCTTCCTCATTTCTTTTGTAGTTAACAGTGTAGATCTAGATCTCTTAGTCAATGATTTTATTGATATCACTTTACGATAAACTGAATCAAACTGTCTTTTGATATATAATTGTTAGACCGAAATAATGAATCGCTTTATAAGGATTATTTGACATAATGATCTAAATAATCATTTGATGGCTTCCAAAGATAATGGTATTAGTATTCTAATATTTTATAAAATTTACATGTACCAATAGGTCCCATAGACTTTTCAGTTTTCCTATTTCCAAAGTACCCTTTACATGATTTCATTGTATCCAACAAGAACCAGTATGAACATTTCTTCCTTCCACCATGAACATGTATTGATCATTTTGAAAACTTTCTTGAAGTGATCTCAACATAATCGTTCTTCCAAAGAAGCGAAACAAGCGATCTCTGTAGCCTCAGACACCCTTTCGTCATTTCCTTTAATGCATCATGTGTTTAAGATTCTCAATGTTTATGGTGTAAGAACTTACCTTCAAACATAAGAACTCAAGGACAGTAGCTTACATAAATGAGAAGTAACAGAAATACTGAATATTGAAGAAGTATAGGATGGGATCCACCTTAAGCCACGAAATTACTTTTCATATAACACTTGATTCAACAAAACATTTTCATGGATGGGTACTAGGTTTTGGTGATTTAAATAAGGTCCACATGTGGATTGACTCATTTCTCTTTTTTTTTAAATGGCAATGTGGAAAGTTTAAATGATACATGCAGAATTTATATAGTTGCAGTAAATATACCCCCTCCTTTTTTTATACAAAATTTATTCAAAGAATATCTTGAATTGATTCACATGCATAATTAACGGTGCATTAAGTCGCATAGAGGGTCTTGAACGCATGGCATATGAAACCAATCTCTTGCTGACCTAATAAGTTGCATATCTTATACTTTAGGATCTACTGTTCATGACGAATTACTATAGTATTTAGATTATTATACTGTAAGGTGGGTTCATGGAATAGATAATGTTCTATATTTGGCTTGGATTATGCCAATGTGACTTTATGCCAAGAAAAGAGGAATTGTACTGTGAAGAAGCTCACGCATGACAACAAAAAGGAGAAATGATTGTACAATAATCCCTGGAACTCAACATTAGATACTTCAGAGACTATAAAGCATACCTTGGCACAAAATCCAAATCCGTTTCACAGCAAGACCCAAGTAAAAACTGAAATTCAGATCTTAAATTCCAGATTCAGAGATTTGATTCATGCCCAAACTCCCAGCTTATATTCTCAAGATTTTAGGGAACATGCATCCCATGTACCCTAACCTCCAAAGCATGAATTGTGTGGAATATACAAGTATGACAGCATGAATTGTATGGAATATACAAGTATGACAACAAGAGAAATGGCTTAGATTATACATATTTCTCCAAGTTTGAAGAGAATTATTGCATGCAGGAGCTTGAATAGTTGCTGGACAGCAGCAGGAGGAACTTTATTTTGGAAGAAGTTGTAGCTTCTTCAACAATCAAAGGACTAGCAGGAGGTTGCTCTGTGCAACAGCTTCCAGGTGAATTAGGGAAGGAAAGGAAGCATTCGGCTGGGAATTTTAGGACGAAAATGGGAATAAAAGTGGGGAATAAAAATGGAAAAGGAGAGCCCCTTTCGTTGGAAAAAATGAGAGGTACTTGTGTACCTAGAATGACATCAGGTTGCTGATGTCACAATAATAGTGTTTTTTTTACAAATCACAAAGTCTTTCATACTTTCACCACGAGTCTTCGATTGAGGTATATAATGACTCCTTTCGATTGTCTCTGAATGGCGATCAAAAGGAGTATAATACTAATATACTTTTGATCAGGTATGAATTCCCGAAATTCTCGAGATATGTTTTTGGTTTATGACTAAATTTTGTGATTTTAAAATACCAAACGATCTCTGATCAACAAACGGTCGATTCCGTTGGTCTTATTTCGTCGAATCGGATTTTTGGTGGTCTCGTTTGTGTTGCGATTTTCGATTTGCGTCACGGCTTTTCCGTGGCACGCAATACAATGCGATCATTTTTTGATCGATTGTAGCCGAACGAATTTTGATTTATGATCAATTGATCGATTTAGGTTATTTAATAATGATTGATAATTTTATTGGATCAAACGAATCCTAATCGGATCGGGTTTATTCGGATTCAGATGTTACATTGTTGTCAGTGTGCCTTCTTTTCAGTATACATGATACAACATTGCCATGGTAGAGTGGTATTGGATCTCAGACTATGCTTCATCTTCTTTTGGCAGGCAAATTGCTCGCAATTATCTAACTGGTCCGTTGCCACATTTCATTGGGAATTTTTCAAGATTACAATACATGTAAGAACTGATCACTTTAATCGCCTATTGATAGATGCTAGACGCTTTACTATGTAAGTTTTTAAAATGTTCTTCTTAATTTTATAAATTCTCAGAAGTGTGGGTCGTAACGAGCTGTCGGGACCTGTTCCTAAAGAACTCGGAAAACTTAAAGCTCTGAAGTCATTGTAAGCATGTGTTTTTGGATGAATCTTCTCATTATAAAATTCAAAAAAATCCAAATTAGTTCTACTTATTCTTCAGATACATTTTTTAACAAATTTCCGTTCTCACTTTCTTTAAAAAAATTCCATTGTCATTAGGGGTATTGACTCTTGTAAGTTCAGTGGTCCACTCCCTGAAGAATTAGGAAATCTGACCCGTTTGGAACAAATGTAAACTTTCTATTTCTTTTAGCTTTTTAGAGAAGCTTTATATGGATTTTCCTTAAGCTGTTGGTGTCTTAAATTGGAATAGATTTTCACTTGTATTGATTTCCTAAAGCTAGCAGCCATCATATTCTCAGGTATATAGATTCTATGGGTGTAAGTGGTGAAATTCCTGCAACATTTGTAAAACTTCAGAAGTTGCAAACATGGTAATGTATATCAGGTTTGTTTTGTTTAGACATATTTATATGAACTTGTCAAGCATTCAAGCTGTTTTACCATTGTGGCATTCATCAGGTGGGCTAATGACAACAACTTTGGTGGTAAAGTGCCTGAATTTATTGGGAACATGACAAACTTGCAAAGCCTGTAAGAAAAAAGGAAGCCCTTTGGTATTTAATAGTCCAGCTTCCGTTCTAAAGAAGCATTAAACTGGCTTGTTTTTGTCAAGTCATGATTTATTGCTGGTGATAGTTAGATATGAAGTGTGGTTATTTCCATTTAGCATATCAACCCAGCCATAAGTATGGTGATACAAACCATTGTTGCACAACTGATTTAATTCTGCTGCAGGATATTCCAGGGGAATTCTTTCCAAGGTCCAATTCCTTCAAGCTTCGCCAATCTAACGAAGCTGACATTATTGTGAGTTCATTTATGACACAAAAAGCATGCTAGGGACAACTCATCACCAACTGATATGTTCTCTTTAGATTCCAGTTATATAACTATTGTCCAATTTTTATCTAATAAAGAGGCTTATGAAATCTTAAGAAAAATATGGACTACACTTTTTAGTAGTGCAATTATAGTTTTTGATTGTTGAGTAATTATTATATTTTATAACAGGTACACATCAACGATAACAAAGCTTTTTCCCACATTAAGTAGGGTCAGCTACATTGATTCTTTGCCTCCATTCAGATCTATCTTGGTTCAATCTAGGGCTTAGATCCAAATATCTAAGGTCCGTTTGTATAGTCTCATTCCAACACTTCTTGAGCTTTCCTCACCCTCTCTTAGCCAACTAAACATCCCAAAACTCGCATCTCCTAAATGGTGTATCAGCCGACCTCCTTTGCGAATGGTCAAACCACGTTAAGAGATTTTCTCGCATCTTATCCTCGAACTGAGCTACACCAATTTTCCTTCTAATTGCATCATTCCAAATCCGAACTTTAAATGTATATTCACACATCCACCTTAGCAATTTTATTTATGTTATTGCCATTCTGCACACGTCTATGGTTCATAGACCAACATTCAGATCCATATAGCATATCAAATCTCGCATCTGCTTTGTAAAACTCTCCTTTGATTTTTAAAGGAATTTCCTTATCACAGAGAATAGTAGAGGCTCCTCTCTACTTTAGCCTACCTACATTTATTCTATTAGTGACATCTCCATCAATTCCCCATCATGTTGCAAAAAGATCCCAAGTATCTAAAAGTATCTCTCTTATGATTGTCATCACCAATCTTTACCTCGATTCCTTCACCATTGCTTGCATCAAAAGTACACTCCATATATTCAGTCTTAGTCCTACTTATATGAAATTCTTTAGTCTCCAATTCAAGTTTCCTAACCTTAAGCTTCTTATTTGCTCCATCCCTAGTCTCATCCGTCAACACAATATCATTAGCGAATAACGTATACCAAGGTATCTCATCCTGAATTTGACTTGTCAACTCGTCTATAATCAAAGTAAAAAGGAATGGACTCAAAGATGAAGCTTCATGCAGACCAATGTTGATGTCAAAAATATCAGTTTTCACAGACCGGATCCTTCCACAATATGAAGCCCTATCATAGATATCCTTTATGATGTTAATTGTATAGGATAGGTACTTGTTTCTTCTTCAAAACTCTCCACAATATCTCCCGTAGGACATGATCATAAGCCTTTTTTAAATCAATAAAAATCATATCGAGGTTCTTCCATTTTAGCTTTATAGATCTTCATTGTTCTCCTCAGTAAGTGAATGGTTTCAATAGTTGAGCGACCTGACATGAATTCGAATTGATTTTCTTTTACTTTGTGGGTAGAAGAAGCACATAGTACATAGGTAGTGGCAGGGGCCTCAATCACCGACTTCGCACTTTCACTCCATACGTCTTATCAAGAGGTCTAAGGAAAGCCTCCGAGATGCATGCCTGAGGACAAGAAGGTAGAACTTGACGCAGGAGAGGAGGTTTACGTAGATTAATCAACCCTCAGCTCTGCCTCAACCTTCTTTCAATCACACGTTCTCAAATTTTCATAGTGTGACTCATCAGCTTGATACCTCTATAATTTGAACAATTTTAATTGCCTCCTTTATTCTTATAAAAAGCACCATGATGCTTCTCCTCCAATCTTCATGCATTTTCTTACTTCGCCAAATAACATTGAATAAATTTGTAAGCCAAATCACACCATGTTTACCCAAAAGTCTGAAACCCGTGCAACATATGAGGACAAAATTCGAAAGAATTCTGGGCTTTACTGTATTGAACTTCGAAAGGGCAGAACCTTCAAGCGTAAAGATGATTTGATTTATGATGTGAAGAAACATCACATCCTTGTATACTACGACTTCTTGGTTAAAGAGTCCATCACCTCGATCTGATCTTTTTTTTGCATCAATAAATCGAAAGGATATGAGCTGTGAGTGACGCGACTCCCAAGGTGGCTGAGTGAGGTTATCCAGCTTATGGTGAACAGTTGTGGCCTTGACGGAGTCCCTCGATGTCAACGATCGAGCGGTGCAGGCCGATGGTGGAGGTAGCACGACCATGGTGGAGGTACAAGGGACGTTTGAGTCCAAGGCAATGGAGAGCGACCTCAACACATGACGCGGGGTGTAACATCCGAAATCCGTCAAACCCGAAACCGACCCGATTAAGGTCCATTTAACCAATAAAGTTGTCGGTCGGCATCAGATGACTAATATCAACTAGTTGGTCGTGAATCAAAAGTCGTTCAGGCGAAATCAACCGAAAATCGATCGCATCGTAATACACGACGCGAAAAGCCACGACGTAAATTCGGAAACCGCGAAACGAATCGAGACCATCATGAAATCCGATTCGACTATACAAGATCAACGGAATCGACCGTTCGTCAATCGGAGGTCGTTTGATATTTTTAAATTGTAAAATTTAACCTTAAACAAAAACCATATCCGGAAATTTCGGGTATTCAAAACCCGATCGGAAGTATATCAACAATATACTCAAATTGATCGTCGTCCCGATACGATCAATTCAAGATATTGTGCGTCGAAATCCGAGGTCCGACGCGCGATTACGGATGACTTTAAAATAAGAGAGAAATTGGAAAATAAAGATATATATATATATATAATTTTTTTATTATTCAGATTAAAGCAGCAGCTGTTGCCGTTGAGTTTTTTTTTCTCCACGTGGCTTTTGATTCCATTCCATGTGGCTACACCCCAAGCTCCATCTTCCTTATAAATATCACCAAGAACCTCCCCCGCTCTATTACATATTCCAGCCGTTGGGAGCAACCTCTCCTCTCCCTCTCTTGATTCCCAATTCCATTCTCGGTTATTCTCCAAAAAGCAGCCTGAAGCTGTTGAGATTTTCTCCTGGAGCCTTCAAACAGCCTTTGGAGCTGTTGCATGCAATCGTTTCCCTCCAATTTAGGAGATCTCCAAGGTACACTCCGATCTTCCCTCTATTGCTGTCATACATGTTGATTATAAATTTGATTTCCATTTTCCTTTCCCCCTTTTCTCCCTTTTCATTTCCCCATGTTTTATTCCCATTCTTCCTCCTAAAATCCCAGCCGAAGGGGCTCTTTTTCTCCAAATTGGCTGGAAATCTGCTACTGATTTTGGACTGTTGGAGACCCAGATTTTTCAACTGTTGCTTCTTTCAGCTTCAGATCAGCCCTCCCAGCTTTGCATGCAGAATTAGCTCCAAGATTTGGAAGATTATTAGGTACCTCCTTCCCCTTCTCTTTGCTGCCATGCATGCTTATTAGATTAATCTTTTGTACAAATTCCTCCTTTTGCTGCCAAGCAAGTGAGCAAATCTTATTTTGTTGACATGCATGTGCATTATACCCATTTTGATTCTTAAGTTGATAAATCTTGAAGATATCAAATAAGCTTAAGAATAGAGGATTTTGAAATTTAGGGGCCTAACGAGCAGCTAAAACCTAAAAAGAACAAATTATTTTGAATAGATAGCAAAGAAACTTAATCCTTGTTAATCGTTATTATTATCATCTTCTGAGTCAATTATAGTAGATCAGTCTCTGTCGAGACCTGTTTTGCCTCCTTAATTTAAATATAGGTTAAAGTTGTTATTAAGGTTAAATTGTAAGATTATATGAATTGATGCTTAGGATGTATTATGAGTGAGAAATTGATATGCAGTGAATAAGTTAAACATATTTAGTATGACGTCTCTTTTAATAAAATATTATAACTGTTATATTGAAATGATTCAAAGAATGTGAAATTTCTGAGTTTTAAATGTTATGATTCCTGTTGTAAAATAATTCCGAGAATTGTAAAATTCCTGGAGTTTAATTATCACGGACATGTATTAAATCAAATTGGACTCTGGTATATCATAATGGAAAATAATGGTTCAGGCCAACTCCTCACAGTACATTTCCCTATTGCATAATAGGTGAAATTCACAGTAGCAAATATGATGATGTACATAATTGTTATCTAAAGCACATTAATTCAAATAACTATATAGGATTCGTAGTTGTAGATATAAGGAGAAGATTTTGTTTTGGGAAGTTATGTTATTTTGAGATGCAAATCCTATAATCTTTGTGACAAAATGACTTTTTCCTTGCTGGCCATTTGTTGCGAGGATGACCAGTATTGGATGTCGCATTTTCTATTCATTAAAAAAAATCTAAGATCATGGAAGGACATATCAATATCGGTATCGATATCGGTACCATGTCGATACCGATATATCGCCGATAGATCGACGCCATATCGCCGACATCGGGATTCAGCTCGCCTTTTTTGCCTATCGATACCCGATATCGGACATATCGGCGATATATCGGTGACCTGTCGATACCGATATATCGCCGATATATCGTCGATATATCGGGATACGGCCTTCCATAGACTAAGATCACTTAATACCTCTAAATCCCATCTAATATGGCTTGGCATAAAAAAAATCCTTGACTTTACATCTCTTGCGTTCTCTCAGAAATCCTAATACTTTGAAATGTCTATCTATTCTAGATCAATTTTATAACCATTACTCAAGGACATCAAGAAATAAAGATAATCAGGAAGCTCGTATCACCAGCAAAATAGAAGTAAATCAAGTTTCCCAACATATGTAGATTACCTAAAATGCTAAGAAAATAATGTAGTTTATCAAGATCCTTGAACTTCGGGACTTTGCTTTAGCCATTATCTTGTCTTGTAAGTCAACACAATATATAAAAACTTTCCCTCAGATACACAACAGGGTGGTAAATCTATGCACATCACCTGGTGAAGGCCTCCGAAATGATTGAAACAATTTATTATAGTTTGTAATCATTTTGACTTACAATTATCTTCTCAATATAATCTACTAAGTATAGGACTAAATTTATAAGTAGTGACAAATACCTAGACATGTGAAAGATAACCATACAAATAATTGAGAAAGGAATGAATAAAGAAGAAATGATGGTGAGTCAGTGATCTTAATGAATAGTGCCGGTCATGGTAACCCTTACACCTGACCGTGCGAGGGCGCGGTGACCCTCAACTGGGCGGAAGATAGGAAGCCCAGATAGGGCAGCGGCCGCCAAGTGTGCGGGTCTAGGATCCCAGTCCCTTTTCGGTTTTTACGCGAGCTCGCAGTGTTTTTACGTCTCGTTGGGATCCCGACTTTAGACCAGTTACGCTGACCCTCTGTTTTAGGATACCCAGGCGGGGGATCCTTGGTTTTCAGTTTCTCGTACGAGCTCAGTTGCCCGTTACCGGTCGGGTTGTTTTCTAGAGCAACTTTTCCGGGAAGTCTCTCTCACCCGTCTCAGTGGCGTAGTTTGGGAGTAGACCTATCCCTCTATTGGACCGCGCTTCCAATTAGAGGGCGAGACGGAAGAGCCCTTTTGTTGGCTTCTTCACCGCTTGAGTTTTTCTTTCGCCAACAGACTTGGCGATTCTACATCCAGATCACCCATATCTACATCTATATCTACATCATCGAGAGTTACATCAGAGAGAGTTACTGTAAAGGTTTGGAGGAATTACAATTAAAATTGAGATGATTGGAAATAACTATAATCTGTTTCGAAATCCCTATAATGATCACAATTTAAGTTGAGTAAATGGAAATAACTATAATCTGATTAAAAATCCCATTAAGCTAGTGGACGTGTTGGGAACTTAGTTAGGATGCATTATACAAGACCGCATGCCTACGGAGGCACCCCAACCCTAAGACTTTTCCCAAGTCTTAGAGTCATACTGTGAGGTTTCACAAGAACCAAGACCACAGACTATCTACTAGATTTAAGAATTTAATAAATCATTATATCTTCTCATCTCATCTTTTCCATCATCAAAATCCACAAATATGATCTCTAAGTAATATGAGAATAAAATATACTTACTTATGATCAATTAGTTACAATATAAATATGCTTATGTGGGAAATGTTGGGTTAATGGCTGATCATTAGATGTGCTTACTAGAAATTTGGAAACCTTTTACATTTGCAAGTAGAATTAAATTTTAATTTGAGTTGTTCTCGCATTTCTACTTGTTGCTTTTGAAAATATTAAATCCTTGTTTATGTTTATAAGTTTTTGGGAGGTACCAGCGTCCACTGACGCTTCTTCTTTCCTAACATGTTTGGCAGGCAAACAGTCTGCTGTTTAGTAGCTATACATGGTTCCAGGAGACAAGGTCTATACCAGATGGTATGTGGTTTTTGTTATAGTTTTTAGTTCAATTGATATTGTAAATGCTTCTTCTCTTCAGTCAAATTTTTGGGATGTTGCATGTACTGTCAGACAATGTACATGATGTAAAGTTATATGGAAATTAATGAAATGAAATTTTGGTGCCAATCATTCTATTAGCTTGTGGAAATGATTATGGATGTGAATATCATATGCAATAATTGCATCGTGAAAAAAATTTCACTGTTTTTCTAAATTATGCGATCTCCAGTGAATGGGAAGCCGCGAAGGTAGCGTAAACGGGTACCCGGATCCTAAGGGGCTGAGAGTTTGGTATCAGAGCAGTGGTACCCCGATACACACATTTACGGTATAACAATTCCAATCGCATTAAGTTCTCGGATAACGACAGTCTTCCGACTTGTCGTGAGTTCGAGAAGGAAAATATGACATTCATAATTCAATAACCACAGATGTCACCAATTTCATTAATTTTCATAGTATATCCCAAGAAGAGAAAAAGCATATATCATATTATCTACGAACAATAAATTTTGTGGCTAATAAATGGTTCTCATGCAGAGCGATGTCATCTCGACCAGACCAGAATATGACTAACCAACTAGCACACATATTTACTACTCTTATCGACCTTTCCATGTTTTATTCGATTCCGGTGCGACACACTCTTTTCTTGCTTCGAGGTTGCTTGTTTCTTTAGATAGAGTTGCAGAGACGCTATCGTCTCCATATCACATCCGAGGGCCAGGTGACCAATTATTCATTATTTCCCTGATAGTCAGGCACTTGCCTATACTGATTGGCGGACACGAGATGCTCGCAGATTGTTTACTCCTACAGCTTGATGAGTTTGACTTGATTCTAGGTATGGATTAGTTATCTTCTCCTCATGCACTTGTTGATTGCTTTAGGAAGACGGTTCTCTTCAGGATCCCAGATTTACCTGAGTTTACTTTTGAGGGTACTATACATGACTCCACCATAGAGTACATTTCAGTGTTGCGAGCTCAGCGACTTGTTGATCAGGGTTGCGATTCATACCTTGCATTTGTTCGGGAGATATCTGATCAGGAGCTAATGATACATGACATTCGAGTAGTATCAGAATACCCAGATGTTTTTCCTGATGAGCTACCAGTATTACCTCCTGAGAGAGAGATCGAGTTCGAGATTACATTACTACCAAATACACAACGGATCTCTATGGCACCATATCGCATGTCACCGGCTGAATTGAGGGAGCTGAAGGTGCAATTGCAGGAGTTACTTGACTTAAAATTCGTGAGGCCGAGCACTTCACCTTGGGGTGCTCCGGTTTTATTTGTTAAGAAAAAGGATGGGTCCATGAGAATGTGCACTGATTACCGGCTGCTGAACAAGAGAACGGTGAAGAACCGTTATCCTCTGCCGCACATCGATGATTTATTCGATCAGCTCCAGGGATCTTCGGTGTTCTCGAAGATCGATCTTCGCTCAAGCTACCATCAACTGAGGATTCGAGAGTCTGATATTCCAAAGACCGCTTTCAGGACACGCTATGGACACTACGTGTTTGTGGTGATGCCGTTTGGGCTCACCAATGCACCTGCAGCATGGATATGATGAACATGATTTTCCGTCCATACTTAGACAAGTTGTGGTAGTATTCATTGATGATGTGTTCATCTATTCACGGAATGAATGGGATCATGCGAATAATCTACGGATTGTTTTCGATACATTGCGGGAGCACAAGCTATATGTCAAGTTGAGCAAGTGTGAGTTCTGGTTATCCCAGGTCTCATTTTTGGGACACGTCATTTCTGGGGCTGGTATCGCGGTTGATCCTGCGAAGATTGAGGCAGTCATATCTTGGGAGCAACCCAAGACTGTCACGCAGATTCGGAGCTTCCTTGGGCTAGCGGGTTATTACAGACGCTTTGTCAACGGATTTTCACGCATCGTTCGTCCTCTGACACAGTTAACGCAGAAGGGAGTTCCATTCATTTGGGACGATTCATGTAAGCAGGCCTTCCAGACACTGAAGGAGAGGTTGACTACAACGCCTATTCTTGCTCTTCCTTCATGCACTCAGGACTATGCAGTCTACACAGATGCATCTGGAGAAGGTCTAGGAGCAGTGTTGATGCAGAGAGGACAGGTGATTGCTTACGCATCACGGCAGTTGAGATCGCACGAGCGGAACTACCCCACGCATGACTTAGAGTTGGCGGCAGTTGTCTTCGCCTTGAAGATCTGACGCCACTGTCTTTATGGGGTGAACTTCGAGATTTTCATGGACCATAAGAGCCTGAAGTATATCTTTGATCAGAAGGAGCTGAACATGAGGCAGCGCAGATGGCTCGAGCTACTAAAGGATTATGATAGCACGATCTCTTACCATCTCGGTAAGGGAAACGTTGTAGCAGATGCACTTAGCATGAGAGCTCATGCAGAGGGAACGACGAATTGGCTATATACGTGGGATATGCTTGCATCTTTGACCGATTGGCATCCTCTGGAGAGCGCAACCATTTCTACTACCGTGCCTCCACGATTCAGTAGTTTGTGGGATCGCATTGTCGACGGTCAGAAGACAGATCCTTGGATTCGAGATAGATACATGCGCGCCGTCAAGGACTAGGTTGATGATTTTATTGTGGCAGAGTCCATTTTATGGAAGGCATGCTGAGTTGTTGTGCCCAACGACGAGCAGTTACGCAGAGATATTCTTGATGAGGCACACAGTTCACGGTTATCTATCCATCCAGGTAGCACGAAGATGTACCGTGATTTGCGCCGACATTTCTGGTGGATGGAATGAAGCGTGATGTGGCGCTACATGTTAGCAAATGCATGACCTGTCAGATGGTCAAGGCCGAGCACAGGAGACCGCCAGGATTACTGCAATCTCTCCCCATTCCCGAGTGGAAGTGGGAGAGCATTTCTATGGATTTTGTCACGGGATTGCCAAAGACGCCAGGTGGCCATGATTCTATTTGGGTCGTTGTTGATAGGTTGACCAAGTCAGCCCATTTCATACATGTCAACACAACTTACACTCCATTCAGATTGGCCAAGCTGTATGTGCAGAACATCATTAGGCTACATGGTATACCACGTGAGGTGGTGTCTGACAGAGATTCGAGGTTTACTTCGCATTATTGGCACCAGTTCATGTCAGCACTACAGATAGAGCTGAAGATGAGTTCTGCATATCATCCGCAGACAGATGGGCAGAGTGAGCGCACTATTCAAACACTAGAGGAATTGCTCCGCGCTTGCACTTTAGAGTGGAAAGGGTCCTGGAAGGACCATCTACCGTTAGTGGAATTCATGTACAACAACAGCTATCATTCCGGTATTGGCATCACACCATTCGAAGCCCTATACGGGCGGAGATGCCTTACACCTCTCAGTTGGCGGGAAGTAGGTGATCATGCTCTCTATTCCATGGATCTCTTGGAGGAGACCGCGAGAGCTGTTGATCTTGTGAGACGGAGGCTTCTGACGGCACAGAGCCGCCAGAAGAGCTATGCAGACCGTCAGAGAAAAGACTTGGAGTTCCAGGTAATCCAATTCTTTCCTCTTCATCCATTCAATTATGACATATATAATAATTCAACTTAATTTCATACTAACGACATTCATATAAATTATAGGTTGGAGATTGGGTATTTCTCCGTGTATCTCCCATGAAGGGAGTGCAGAGATTCGGTGTTCGTGGCAAGTTGGCGCCGCGATATGTTAGACCGTTCGAGATTCTTGTTAAAGTGGGGAAGGTGGCATATCGAGTAGCCCTTCCTCCACATCTTTCAGCTATAGATGATGTCTTCCATATATCCAACCTGAGGAAGTATGTGCATGATCTCGACACATCATCAGTTACGAGAGTCTCGTCATAGAGCCAGATTTAACATACGAGGAGAGGCAGTACAAATACTTGACCGTGCTGTGAAGAAGCTTCGCAGCAAGTAGATTCCATTGGTCAAGGTGTTGTGGCACCAACATGGCGTCGAGGAAGCGAAGTGGGAGACCGAAGACGACATGCGGGCACGATACTCGCAGCTTTTCTGATGTAATCATCAAAACAAGCTTTTGTAATTGATACATGATATATATATGGCTTGTTTTCTCTTTGAGATTTTTATGACTTCAAAACCCTTTGAGGTTTTATGGTCATATGAAATCCAAACAAGAACACCTAATGACCTTAACTCGAGTCTCGAGGACGAGACTCCCTTTGAGGTTTTTATATTTGTAACATCCGAAATCCGTCAAACCCGAAACCGACCCGATTAAGGTCCGTTTAACCAATAAAGTTGTCGGTCGGCATCAGATGACTAATATCAACTATTTGGTCATGAATCAAAAGTCGTTCAGGCGAAATCAACCGAAAATCGATCGCATCGTAATACGCGACACGAAAAGCCACGACGTAAATTCGGAAACCGCGAAACGAATCGAGACCATCATGAAATCCGATTCGACGATACAAGACAAACAGAATCGACCGTTCGTCAATCGGAGGTCGTTTGATATTTTTAAATTGTAAAATTTAACCTTAAACAAAAACCATATCCGAAAATTTCGGGTATTCAAAACCCGATCGGAAGTATATCAACAATATACTCAAATTGATCGTCGTCCCGATACGATCAATTCAAGATATTGTGCGTCGAAATCCGAGGTCCGACGCGCGATTACGGATGACTTTAAAATAAGAGAGAAATTGGAAAATAAAGATATATATATATATATAATTTTTTTTATTATTCAGATTAAAGCAGCAGCTGCTGTTGCCGTTGAGTTTCTTTTTCTCCACGTGGCTTTTGATTCCATTCCATGTGGCTACACCCCAAGCTCCATCTTCCTTATAAATATCACCAAGAACCTCCCCCACTCTCTTACATATTCCAGCCGTTGGGAGCAACCTCTCCTCTCCCTCTCTTGATTCCCAATTCCATTCTCGTTTATTCTCCAAAAAGCAGCCTGAAGCTGTTGAGATTTTCTTCTGGAGCCTTCAAACAGCCTTTGGAGCTGTTGCATGCAATCGTTTCCCTCCAATTTAGGAGATCTCCAAGGTACACTCCGATCTTCCCTCTATTGCTGTCATACATGTTGATTATAAATTTGATTTCCATTTTCCTTTCCCCCTTTTCTCCCTTTTCATTTCCCCATGTTTTATTCCCATTCTTCCTCCTAAAATCCCAGCCGAAGGGGCTCTTTCTCTCCAAATTGGCTGGAAATCTGCTACTGATTTTGGACTGTTGGAGACCCAGATTTTTCAACTATTGCTTCTTTCAGCTTCAGATCAGCCCTCCCAGCTTTGCATGCAGAATTAGCTCCAAGATTTGGAAGATTATTAGGTACCTCCTTCCCCTTCTCTTTGCTGCCATGCATGCTTATTAGATTAATCTTTTGTACAAATTCCTCCTTTTGCTGCCAAGCAAGTGAACACATCTTATTTTGTTGACATGCATGTGCATTATACCCATTTTGATTCTTAAGTTGATAAATCTTGAAGATATCAAATAAGCTTAAGAATAGAGGGTTTTGAAATTTGGGGGCCTAACGAGTAGCTAAAACCTAAAAAGAACAAATTATTTTGAATAGATAGCAAAGAAACTTAATCCATGTTAATCATTATTATTATCATCTTCTGAGTCAATTATAGTAGATCAGTCTCTGTCGAGACCTGTTTTGCCTCCTTAATTTAAATATAGGTTAAAGTTGTTATTAAGGTTAAATTATAAGATTATATGAATTGATGCTTATGATGTATTATGAGTGAGAAATTGATATGCAGTGAATAAGTTAAACATATTTAGTATGACGTCTCTTTTAATAAAATATTATAACTGTTATATTGAAATGATTCAAAGAATGTGAAATTTCTGAGTTTTAAATGTTATGATTCCTGTTGTAAAATAATTCCGAGAATTGTAAAATTCCTGGAGTTTAATTATCACGGACATGTATTAAATCAAATTGGACTCTGGTATATCATAATGGCAAATAGTGGTTCAGGCCAACTCCTCACAGTACATTTCCCTATTGCATAATAGGTGAAATTCACAGTAGCAAATATGATGATGTACATAATTGTTATCTAAAGCACATTAATTCAAATAACTATATAGGATTCGTAGTTGTAGATATAGGGAGAAGATTTTGTTTTGGGAAGTTATGTTATTTTGAGATGCAAATCCTATAATCTTTGTGACAAAATGACTTTTTCCTTACTGGCCATTTGTTGCGAGGATGACCAGTATTGGATGTCGCATTTTCTATTCATTAAAAAAAATCTAAGATCACTAAATACCTCTAAATCCCATCTAATATGGCTTGGCATAAAAAAATCCTTGACTTTACATCTCTTGCGTTCTCTCAGAAATCCTAATACTTTGAAATGTCTATCTATTCTAGATCAATTTTATAACCATTACTCAAGGACAACAAGAAATAAAGATAATCAGGAAGCTCGTATGACCAGCAAAATAGAAGTAAATCAAGTTTCCCAACATATGTAGATTACCTAAAATGCTAAGAAAATAATGTAGTTTATCATGATCCTTGATCTTCGGGACTTTGCTTTAGCCATTATCTTGTCTTGTAAGTCAACACAATATATAAAAACTTTCCCTCAGATACACGATACACAACAGGGTGGTAAATCTATGCACATCACCTGGTGAAGGCCTCCGAAATGATTGAAACAATTTATTATAGTTTGTAATCATTTTGACTTACAATTATCTTCTCAATATAATCTGCTAAGTATAGAACTACATTTATAAGTAGTGACAAATACCTAGACATGTGAAAGATAACCATACAAATAATTGAGAAAGGAATGAATAAAGAAGAAATGATGGTGAGTCAGTGATCTTGATGAATAGTGCCGGTCATGGTAACCCTTACACCTGACTGTGCGAGGGCGCGGTGACCCTCAACTGTGCGGAAGATAGGAAGCCCAGATAGGGCAGCGGCCGTCAAGTGCGCGGGTCTAGGATCCCAGTCCCTTTTCGGTTTTTACGCGAGCTCGCAGTGGTTTTACGCCTCGTTGGGATCCCGACTTTAGACCAGTTATGCTGACCCTCTGTTTTAGGATACCCAGGCGGGGGATCCTTGGTTTTCAGTTTCTCGTACGAGCTCGGTTGCCCGTTACCGGTCGGGCTGTTTTCTAGAGCGACTTTTCCGGGAAGTCTCTCTCACCAGTCTCAGTGGCGTAGTTTGGGGGTAGACATATCCCTCTATTGGACCGCGCTTCCAATTAAAGGGCGAGACGGAAGAGCCCTTTTGTTGGCTTCTTCACCGCTTGAGTTTTTCTTTCGCCAACAGACTTGACGATTCTACATCCAGATCGCCCATATCTACATCTATATCTACATCATCGAGAGTTACATCAGAGAGAGTTACTGTAAATGTTTGGAGGAATTACAATTAAAATTGAGATGATTGGAAATAACTATAATCTGTTTCGAAATCCCTACAATGATCACAATTTAAGTTGAGTAAATGGAAATAATTATAATATGATTAAAAAATCCCATTAAGCTAGTGGACGTGTTGGGAACTTAGTTAGGATGCATTATACAACACCGCATGCCTACGGAGGCACCCCAACCCTAAGACTTTTCCCAAGTCTTAGAGTCATAGTGTGAGGTTTCACAAGAACCAAGACCACAGACTATCCACTAGACTTAAGAATTTAATAAATCATTATATCTTCTCATCTCATCTTTTCCATCATCAAAATCCACAAATATGATCTCTAAGTAATATGAGAATAAAATATACTTACTTATGATTGTTGGGAAAAATGAATAACTTATTTATTCCATGAACCCTAGGCTCTCTTATATAGGAGAGTAGCCTATGGGTAAATTACATAAAGCATACTATGAAGAAAAACAAAATAGAGAAAGGTACAGATACTACTCTTATTGTATACGTTAACACTCCCCCTCAAGATGGAGCATAGATATCAATCATGCTCGGCTTGGAAGCATACTTCTGAAATGGACCTCGTAGCAATGCCTTGGTGAATATGTCTGCAATCTGATTCTCTGAGGTAACATGAGATGTAGCAATGAATCCTTTCTGAATCATATCACGTATGAAGTGACAATCCACCTCAATATGCTTGGTCCGCTCATGGAATGCAGGATTGTTTGTAATAAACAAAGCAGCCTGATTATAACATTCTAAGTTCATAGGAAGTGGTACATCTAAATATAGATCTGTAAGCACAGCTTTCACCCACATCATCTCTGTAGTAGCCTAGGCCATAGCCCTATATTCGGATTCAGCACTAGATATAGCTACCACAGTTTGTTTCTTACTCCTCCATGAGACTAGGGCATCTCCAACATAGACAACATACCCTGAGGTGGACTTCCTATCCTTGGGACATCCTGCATAGTCTGCATCTGCACATGCTGAGATAGAGATCCCCTTTCCTTTCTTGAATAGCAGGCCTGCACCTGGAGAAGATTTGAGATATCTAAGTATCATATGTATTGCATCCATATGCACCTGGCGTGGTTGCTCCATGAACTGGCTCACACGGCTCACTGCAAATAATATATCTGGTCTAGTGATCGTGACATACAACAGTTTGCCTACCAGTTCTCTATATCTTCTCCTGTCCACCTCCTCTGTGTTATCTTCATAAAGCTTCATGCTGGGGTCCATTGGTGTCGTAGCAGGTCGACACTCAAGCATACCTGTTTCACTCAACAGATCTGTAACATATTTCCTTTGTGACATGACTGGCCCATAGGAATTTCTGGCAAATTCAAGCCCCAGAAAGTATCTAAGGACCCCAAGATCCTTAGTGACAAACTCACTACCCAGCATTTCTTTCGCCTGCCTTATGCCCTGCTCATCATCTCCTGTAATCAAGATGTCATCAACATAAACCATAATGACAATGATACCTCTCGCTGTTTTCTGTACAAACAAGGAATGATCAGCATTGGAGCGTTTGTATCCTTGTTTCTCGAAGAGATCCGAGAGCTTCTGAAACCATGCTCTGGGGCTCTGCTTAAGGCCATAGATAGCCTTATGCAACCTGCATACCTTGGAGCACTCCCCCTCAACAACAAAACCAGGTGGTTGTTGCATATACACCTCTTCCTGCAAATCTCCATATAGAAATGCATTCTTCACGTCCAATTGATGGAGCGGCCAGTCTCGGGCAACTGCAACTGACAACAAGATCCTTAGGGTGGAATGACGTGCCACAGGCGAGCATGTGTCAAGATAATCCACCCCATCTGTTTGTATGAAGCCACGTGCCACCAGACGCGCCTTGTACCTGTTAATAGAGCCATCTGCATTTTGCTTCACTGTGAACACCCACTTGCAGCTCACCGGGTTCACATCTGGAGGTATAGAAACCAAAGTCCAAGTTCCTCTGGACTGAAGTGCGGCCATTTCTTCTTCCATTGCAAGCCGACATCTACTATCCTGCAAAGCCTCATGATGATTCCGTGGAATATCTATGGCTGAAAGTGCCATAGCAAACGACCTAAAATCTCCAGATAGCCGCTCAAAAGATACAGAGGCTGATAATGGATATTTGGCACAACTCCTCGTCGACTTCCGTAAAGCAATGGGAATATCCAAATCAGTTGTAGGCTCATCTGGCTCCTGCAACACATCCTGCTCAGAAATGTCGTCAGATCCATCAACATTAATATTCTCATTACATATCATAGGCGAGCTAGTGGACGAGTCATGACCATGAGCTGGTGGAGGAAGCCTGCGGGTATAATGGAACAGGAACGGTGAGATAGGTTGTTGTTGTTGTGGTGGTGGTGGTGGTATTGATGATGGCATCTGAGGTGGTAGTGGTGTCATGTATATGGCATCAGGTGGTATAGGTGGAAGCTGTTTGTCTCCAGATGCTGAAAAATACATAACAGATTCAAAAAATGTAACATCTGCACTGATCATATACCGCCGACGCAAAGGATCAAAGCACTTGTACCCCTTTTGAGTTCTGGAGTACCCAACAAAGACACACTTGACAGCCCTAGGAGAGAGCTTGTCAGTACCCGGCGACAACTGATGGACAAACGCAACTGACCCAAACACACGAGGAGTGAGAGTGAACAGATCCTTGTCAGGATAAATAAGTGAGAACGGAATCTGTTCATTCAAGACAGACGAAGGCATACGATTAATTAGGTAACATGCAGTAAGAACTGCATCACCCCAGTAGGAATATGGAACATGACTCTATATAAGTAGAGATCTAGTGACATCAAGAAGGTGACGGTGTTTTCTTTCAGCAATCCCATTCTGTTGAGATGTATGAGCACAAGATGTTTGGTGAATAATTCCTTTTGATGAGTAGTAATTGGCAAGAAAATTAGTGCACAATTCTAAAGCATTGTCACTTCTCACAATTTTCACAGATGTAGAAAAAACATTTTGCAGTTCATTCAGAAAATGGATAATTATATTTCCGGCTTCAGATTTATTTTTCATCAGAAACACCCATGACACTCTAGAAAAATCATCCACAAATACAATATAAAATATGTGTCCCTGATGATCAGGTACACGACTTGGACCCCAGACATCAACATGAAATAACTCAAACTTGGAGGTACTACTCCGACCAGGACGACTGGGAAAGGACGACCTATGATGCTTTCCCAACTGACATGCCTCATACTGAACAGATGTGTGAGGAAGACTATAAGGCTATACTCGACGCAACTTCTGAAGCTGTAAATGACCAAAACGCAGATGCCACAGTAAAGGAGATACTTGGCCAGAAGGAGAGGATGTGGTTCCAGCAAATGGGGTCTGATTCAGGCGGTAGAGGCCTCCTTGCTCATAGCCACGACCAATCACGTTGCCCGTATGGATGTCCTGAAAAATCAAAGAAGATGGATCAAAAATTGCCCGACAATGGAGATCCTTCGTAATATGACTAATGGACAATAGATTCATTGAAAAATCAGGTGCATGTAGCACATTCTTGAGCTGCATAGACGATGTCAGTCTAATCTCCCCCTGACCAGTGATGGGGGAATGTGTGCCATTTGCAATGACTACTGTCCGTCCTGGAGGGATCTGAGTGTATCCTGTAAGTAGATTCTGGTCGCCACATAGGTGATGTGTAGCGCCTGAGTCCATAATCCATGGCAATGTATCAGAACTACTACTGTGAAGTGCAAGTATACTACCTGAAGCACTGGTAGACGCGGAGGCAGAAGCAGCAGCATCAGAATGACTCTCTGTAGTCGGTGTTGGACCAGATGGTGGAATAATGCCCCTCAGATGGGCTACTAGATCATCAAATCGTTGATCCAAGGTAGCAGCAGATGGGGGCTCTATCTGCTCAGCAGCTCGTGCAGATGCAGGAAATCCATGCTTTGAATAGCATGTATCTTCATTATGTCCAACTCGGTGACAATAGGTGCATGTTGGCCTAGTGCGGCCACCCCTCCCATGGGATCCACGTCCACGGCCCTGGTGATGAGAACCACGACCTCTGGTTGCTGCCATGGCTGAAGAATTCTGACTTGCAGCAGTTGAGGGAACTGTAATCCGACTCAGTCTATGGAAGGCTTCCTCCATTGGAGGAATTGTAGAGTCGGCCAAAATCTGTGATCGTGCTGCCTCGTACTCAGGATCCAGTGCAGCTAGGAACACGCCTACCATAGTAGCGTTCCTATATGTCTTTTGTTGTTCTGGCGTGGCTGTCAAGGGCATGAAGCTATATAGCTTCTCGAACATCCCTCTCAGTGATGTACAGAGAGAATGTAGGGGGCGACCATTCTGCTTGATGGTGAAGATATCATGCTGGAGTTGCAGAATCTTTGTCTCGTTCTTTACCTGGGAATATGTAGCCGCCAGAATGTCCCACATATCCTTTGCTGTGGGTTGATGGAGGATGTCATTGGCAATCTCAATTGCCAACGTGCCAGATAGCCAAACTTTGGCGTATGCGTCATCAGCCTCCCAGGAGGCATAGGTTCCAGTCTTCTCAGCAGGCTCTGGTTCGGTAAGAATGTGCTTCTTACCCGTAGACTTCATCATGCTCATGAACTGCATTGCCCACAGTTCATAGTTGGTACCGTCCATCTTGACAATAGGCGCTGGACCACGGAATGCGCCAATAGATGGGATATCTGCCTTGCTCTCCGACATATTGAAAAATGAAGACTGGAACGATTGACAAACAATGTGTTTTGTCTACAATACCATAGATGGGGGTAGTTGCATGTGTAGACTTCAAGCAACTATCCCCATGAAGACGTTCGTGCTAAGCCCTACACGTACGCAGGAGTCACGTACAGGCCGCACAGGAGATGTGTGCACTGGTGTTACCGTGCGCGCGCAGGGAATACGCAGGGGCGCACAGTTGATGCGCTAGGTCTGCTGCACAGCGCGCAGGGGCGCACAGGAGATGCGCTAGATGATTGCGCACAGGTTGATGGTGCGCAAGGGAGCGCACAGCACAGTGGAGTCGAGTGAGGCGCACAAGCGCGCACGACAGAGGCGCGCAGCGACGCACAGTATGCATGTGCGCAAGCGCGTAAAGAGAAGGCGCTCACACACGGTGGCGCAACCGACTGGAGAGGCGGCGCCGATGAATCAACGCCGAGCTCGGGCGGCGCCGATGTTGCGAGAGAGAGAAGAAGAAGAAGGAGGGGGGGGGCGGCGGGTGTGGGATTAGGGTTAGGGTTTCGAGAACTCCGGTCTAGGACCGTCGCTCTATTACCATGTTGGGAAAAATGAGTAACTTATTTATTCCATGAACCCTAGGCTCTCTTATATAGGAGAGTAGCCTATGGGTAAATTACATAAAGCATACTATGAAGAAAAACAAAATAGAGAAAGGTACAGATACTACTCTTATTGTATACGTTAACAATGATCAATTAATTACAATATAAATATGCTTATGTGGGAAATGTTGGGTTAATGGCTGATCATGAGATGTGCTTACTAGAAATTTGGAAACCTTTTACATTTGCAAGTAGAATTAAATTTTAATTTGAGTTGTTCTCGCATTTCTACTTGTTACTTTTGAAAATATTAAATCCTTGTTTATGTTTATAAGTTTTTGGGAGGTACCAGCGTCCGCTGATGCCTCTTCTTTCCTAACATGTTTGGCAGGCAAACAGTCTGCTGTTTAGTAGCTATACATGGTTCCAGGAGACAAGGTCTATAACAGACGGTATGTGGTTTTTGTTATAGTTTTTAGTTCAATTGATATTGTAAATGCTTCTTCTCTTCAGTCAAATTTTTGGGATGTTGTATGTACTGTCAGACAATGTACACGATGTAAAGTTATATGGAAATTAATGAAATGAAATTTTGCTGCCAATTGTCTCTATTAACTTGTGGTTATGATTGTGAATGTCATGTGGAAAATTATCCACGCGAAAAATTTCCCTGTTTTTCTAAATTATGCGATCTCCAGTGAATGGGAAGCCGCGAAGGTAGCGTAAACGGGTACTCGGATCCTAAGGGGCTGACACGGGGTGGTCGTCACATTTTGGTGACGCGAGGCTGAGGACATGTGATAGTGGAGACACTACTGGTGGCTGGAAGTGGCGAGAGACTGAGGGCTTTGAGCGTAGGGGTGGTTAGTCGATAACGATGTGGCAGGCGAAGGAGCTCGGGTCTCTGGTGGTGCTCGTTGGAAGATGAGTGCAATGAGTGAAAATCGAGGCGGTCGAATCATAAAGGGGTAGAGTTGGAGACGAGGAGAGTGATGATGAAGAGTGGAAACTGGGAATGTGTTTCCTGATGGTTGGTGGAGAAGACTAATGCCTCCTTTGGTTGTTGCCTTGAAGGTTGGCGAGGTAACCTCTGAAGCTAAGCTGACTCCTGACTGGGGGAGCTGCTGCACGGTGCTTATGGCTTCGTGGATCACTCTTGGAGGTCTTATCCAGCAGGTTGCTATGTTGTTGTCTCTAACTTCATCCTGCGGCTCTCTCTTTCTCTTGACGAAGTTCAACAGATATGGTGGATAAGGGATGCTGGGAGAGGTTGTTGGCCCTTTATGGGTAGTTGGGAGGAAGTCCGAGAAGGATGGGGGTCATGGATGGTCGTGGAGAGAGAGAGGGATGGAGAACGCGATATATGGCTCGACCATGGAGCTGCGTGGATGGGTGAGCGGTTGCAGGTCTTGGGGTCGTCGCACGAAACGATAACGGTTTGACGAAGGAACGGACGACAGTTGCCGTAAGGTACATCCGAGGAGTTGCTGAGTAGGCCTAGGCAGGCGAAAGGTACGGACGCGAGAGAGGAGTGGGAGGAGGATCAGTTGAGCAAATGCACAACCACGAAAGGCAGGCGACAGTTGCGGGTGGGTATGCTGTAGGAGGGCGTAGGGAGAAGAAGGGGTCGCCGTGTGACGAACGGAGGGGCATCCATGTAGCGGAGAAAATTAAAAAATAAAATAAAAATGAATTTAAATAAAAAATAATATAAATGTAAAGAAATATAAATAATTAAGAATAATTAAATAACTAAATAAATAATTAAAATTTACGAATATAAATATAAATATAAATATAAATATAATAATGATAAAATAAAATGAAAAGAAAATAAAAATAAGGGCGACACATGGTGGCTCCAGGGCCTGCCATGCCTCTCCTAGGAAATTCCAAAATTAAATTAAAAGAAAAATAAAAAAGAAATAGCAAACGAAGTTGAATCAAAAAGTAGTCAACACGAAAGTTGTTTATATGAAGAAGGTCTACAACTTTCGTAAAGGAACCAAAATCAAAAGAAATTAAATGTAAAAAAGGTATTTTTGGTGGTATTTTATGGATACAAAATGCCATATTTTTTATTTTATGATTTTTTGGCCTTTTTAAATAAGATAAAAATAAAATAAAATAACATATAATATAAAATAAATATTTATGACTTAATCCATTTTGGATTTTCAATAGTTAAGAAAATAAAATAATAAAATAAAGGGGGCATGTGTACAAACTATATATACAAACTCAAGTTGATTTACTTTTTATTTTTGCTATCAGTTTTATTTGTTTTTTTACACATTTTATTAAAACATAGATAAAAGAAAATAAATGCAAAAGAAATAAATAAAAGAGGATTATTTTTGTACATAAAATAATAAGGACAAATTAGATAATATGTACAATATACAAAAGGGGCCCGAAACCCAAGTTTCAGATATGAACTCCAATTCTTTTGAATTTGGTCTTGTTTTTGAGATAATTGAACGTACATTAATTCAAAAGAGAGTAGCGGTTCATTGGAGTCTGGATGAGAGAGATATTCACATTTTAAGGCTTTTTGTCTCAAACTAGGGTTTGACTTTTATTGGGAAAATTTATAATTTAATAATTTTAGGTTTTTTTTTCATTTATTAGCATTAGTAATGTATCCAATAGAGAGTTGAATTTATTCAATTCTGAGTTAGTGAAAAATAAATAGAAATAGGAGAAAATATGGGTAATTACATGTGATATTTACAAAAGAATTTGGGCTTCTTATTGATGCAATTTTGCATGCTAAATATAAAAATCAATTCTAAGTGCATGAATGATAAAAACGCAAAATAGATGGAGAAAAGCAGCTACTTGGGAACAAAGCTCTATTTTCAACTTTTAGAGTGATGAATCACAGATTCATCAGTGTGATCTGAGGAAAATATAATACATCTTCTGAAGAGGAAGGTGACCAAGTGCCACATAAGTGGGGAGACTGATCCTGCAGGATGAGAAGACAGACCATCATATGGAGTACAGAGCAATCGATAGAGGTCGCCCTGCTCACTGCCACTGCCAATCACCTTGCCCATTAGAATGTCCTAAAATACAAGAGAAGATGGGTAGCACAACAATGCAATACCTTCATAATCTAGCTAATAGACAACAAATTCATAGAAAAATCAGGAGCATGCAACACATTCTGTAAATGCATCGAGGGCGTCAAACTGATCTCCCCCTGTCATATAACTACGGAATGAATACCATCAGCTATGATAACGGTTCTGCAAGGGGGAACATGTATGTATTTAGCAAACTGACTTCTATATCCATACATGTGATGAGATGCCTGGAGTCCTTAAGTCATTCTGTAATATTATTTCCATGACAACTGGTAAGAGCGTACATGCTACATGAGGTAATAGTAGAAGGTGCGGATACAACATCTGAATTTCCTCTCGAAGCAGACGATGAAGCAAGGGTACTAGCAGCGGGCATAGTCTCTCGTAATTGAGCTACTAGGTCATCAAACCTTTGATCATATGAAGCAGTTGTAGGGGGTTCAGCCTACTCTGCTACACGGGCAGAAGTAGGAAAATAATGCTTGGAGTAGCATGTATCCTCTGAGTGTCCTGGATGGTGCTAATAAGTGCACGATAGACGAATATGACCTCCTCCACCACGAGGTCCATGACCATGAAACTAAGAAGAGCCTCTCATACCGTGGGAGGCGGCCATCGTAGAAGAGGTCTGGCTAGAAATAGATGATGGGACAGTGATCCTGTTGAGTTTGCGATAAGCCTCCTCCATGGGTGGAATGGTAGCATCCGCAAGTATTTGTGAGAAAGCATCGTCATACTCTGGATCAAGTGCTGCTAAAAATACACCAACTATAGTGGCATTCATGCATGCCTTCTGCTGCTCAGGAGTAGAAGCAAGAGGCATTAAACTGTTGAGCTTCTCGAACATACCACGTGAGGATATGTATCTAGAATTAAGAGGACGTCCATTCTGTTTGATTATGAATATGTCATGCTATAGTTGCACGATTTTTGTCTCATTCCTCGCTTGAGAATAGGTGATTGCGAGGATATCCCACATCACATTCTATCATCTATGTACTAGATAACCAAACTTTTGCATAAGCATCATTCGCCACCCATGAGTCATTCACCCTAGTTTTCTCAGTTGGGTCCTCCTCGGTAAGAATATGTTTCTTACATGTAGACGTCATAAGGCTCATGAACTGCACGACCTACAATTCATAACTTTTTCCATCCATCTTGATTATTGACGCTGGACCTCTGAAAGCTCCTGTAGTAGCGATGTCAACCTTGTTTTCTGACATAACATCAGATCGAGGAAAACTAGGGTTCGTATACTGAAACAAATATGTTTACACAGACATACGGGGAATTGGTTACATTTGTAGACTTAGGATGCAAGCAATCTCATCAATGAGAAACTGATGACAACGGGACCTCAAGGAGGCGACAACGAATGGTGTCTGCGGTGGGAGGGGAACGGTGGGCGGCGGGTGCCGCGGAGAGAGAGAGAGAGACTGGCAACGACGGTGGCGAGTTGGAGAGAGAGAGAGGGAGGGCAATGATGGAAGGGAGGGCTAGAAAGTGGGGGCTAGGGTTTTCTTAAGTACGAAAGCTCCGGTTTAGGACCATTGCTCTGATACCATACTGGAAAAAATAATGAGAATAGTTATTCCAAAGAATCCTAGAGCTCTCTTATATAGTGGAGAAGCCTATGGGTAAAATACATATGATGGAAGAAATAATTATAAACTATGAAAACAGTACATAGACATGATAATATCTCCACAAAACAAACACCAATGATCACACCCCTTTAAAGGTCTCTTCCGATCTTCCAGACTCGCTAATAGCTCCATGTGATTGCTCATTCATTGGCCTGAATGGTCAAAGAAAAAATACGGGAAAAAAGAATCATCATCCCATGTATCAGCCACAATAATATTCAGATCAACAGCCAGAGCCATCAGACAAGGAAATCTCACTCTAAGCACACCACCTTCCATCCAATTATCTATGATGTCCTCGGATCCGGGCATCTGTTTATGCCGCATTCGCAATACAACATTCACTAAACATCGATTAAGTTATGAAATTTGAGGGGAAGTTTTTGCATTTTTACAATGTCATTCACAATTAATCTCAACAACCATACAACCAACAACATAATGTGCCACCAAAATTGCATTTCATTATTTTTTTCATATATATACAACATGTACAAAAGAGCTGATAGTACATACATGTATCCCAAAATATATAGAAGAGAAAGAAAAGATTTTACATCATAAACTGAACAAAAACTGTTATAATAGTAATTATATCGTCTGGTGTAGCAAAAAATATCAGGAATCATCAATCAACTACTAAGTCACAAGCTGCTTGCCTGTCAAAACATGAAAGGAACAAGAGATGTCAACGAGCGGTACATCCTAAAAGTTTATTGAAACAAGCAGCCAGTTAAGGTAGTTACAAAAGAAACAAGTAGAAGTAGTAAGGCATAAACAACTAAAAATTTAGGGATAAATTCCTTAGTAATGTAGTTCGAAAACATTAATCTTCCACTAAGCCAACAAATTTTTTTCTCTGAATACCGTAGGCATATCGCATGAAATGTATGCGCTAAAGGAAAATGCATGGATTTTATGCGCTTTAAGTTAGCGCATGATTTGTCTGTGCCTTCATACCTAGAATGCAGCAATAGTATGCGATATACTCTGCTACTCAGGAAAAAAATAGACAACATGATTTTTCTGCACTTTCATACCTATAGCGCAACAATAGTATGCGATATGCTCTGCTACTCAGGAAAAAATAGACAACATGATTTTTCTGCGCTTTCATACCTATAGCACAGCAATAGTATGCGATATGCTTTGCTACTTAGGAAAAAAAATAGACAGAAGGTTATGCTGGGGGCAGGTGGGCGGGGTTTGTGCAAATTACACAATGTCATAGAAAATAGATGTCCATAAAAAAATAGATGTCCATAAAAAGTCTCCATTGTATTAGAAAATAGTTCATGTGTGGTACAATACAAATAACTAAGATAAAGTACATTGTCAAATATTATTACAAAATACATATTTATCTCTTCCTCCTTTGAGAGATTGTCTTTCCATATCTAAGATCAACTCCTTCCAATTGAGAACTTCCAATGTCTTCTTCCTCGTCGAAGGTGGGCGCAGGTGGCGGGGTTAGTGCAACATATGCATGTTGAAGTTCTTCCCATGTTATGTTCCTTGCAGGCGCTTGTGGAGTTGTCATCTCGCTGTCTCGAGGATCAACAATTGGTGTGACAAACTGTCTCCAAAACAAACTCAGGGATCTCGTCCATATCCTGGTTTCCCTCCAATTCGATGCCATGTGCAAAATCTTGTTGTCCCCATCTACGACCTCGTCCATGACCTTGTTGCTGTTGGTGTTGCGAGTCGCGGAAGCAAACAAACACAAACATGATCAACCAAGCAAGACACAAACACAAGGATTTATAAGGTTCACCCGTACATGGGCTATGTCCTTGGGCGACGACGATCATTTTCACTATTTGGAGAAAAAGTAGTACAGAGGGTACTGAGAAGGTACATATATGGGATGGGAAACATGATCAGAAAAGAGGATTGCAGTATCTGATGGCTCTAGGGCCCTTTTTTATACTGTAACAGAAGAATACCATCTGTATTCAGAAATCCATCCTAACATCTCTCAACCAAGGTTCAGAAAGTCGGTATGCGGTATTCGTTCGGTCAAGCGGTCAGAAGCGAGTAAGCGGATAGGCGGAAGTATATGCGGAAGTATATGCGGATTATGCGGTTTTGTATTATTTAAACTAAAAAAATAAAATATAATGATAAATTGAAATATTATAGATTTATGTTGTAAAAAATATGACAAAGAAGAAATCTAACTTGATGCTATTTCGGTTTGTATTTAACTAGCTGTTTTGGTAGCTAAAAAATTGTACGGAACTGGCTATTTTTGTTGCTAAAGTACGCAACATTTCTCTATTACACAAGATCCGGTAGGGATTCAATACAATACAACCAAGAACAAATATTTATGAAGTATTGGACATCCCTTGTATTGCAAGGACACATTAACAGACTTTGCATTTATTTGTAACTTCTAAGCTCTTCTGGAAGCAAAGTGGAGATTACCATTATTCTAAATTCTAAATGACGATACCACAAAAATTAGGCTCAATATCCATCTTTCTTTCATAGGATCTGTACATACAATAGTGTACTGGCAACACAATCAAATAACAATACACCTACAAGGTATTATGGCATAAGAAATAAATACTAGTACACAAAACATGTATCAGTATGTCCAATATCTACATTTATAATTAGGGTCAAAACATGTACCAGGGAGTAGACGGAAGATGCTACAGAGCACTGCAGAGGCAACACAAGGAGGCGGCATGGAGAGCATGAGAGAAGACTCGTTGCTTGACTCCACTGCACATAACATGGCGATGAAGAGGAACCGGGGCAGGAGGGTTTCGATGGGAGTTGGGACTGGAGTGTTTCAATGGGAGGCGGGGTCTGGGATCGAAACTAGGGCTAAGTATATATGGATCCTTAATCGGACCTTGAACCCGCCTAGCCCGCATACACGGCCGCATATGCGGTTTATGCGGACCGCTTAAGCGTTCGGACCGCATAATGCCGCATATATAATATGCGCTTCGGAACCCATGGCGCCTACGCATATGCGGCCGCATATGCGGCCGCATGAACCGCATTTCTGAACATTGCTCTCAACCAATCAGAAGACAAGACACGGATGAGACATGTTAGCAATTCTGGCCCAGTAGCTCTCAACCAATCAGAAGGTAGGACACAGATCAGACTTTCAGCAATCCTGGCCCAACAGCTCTCAACCAATTAGAAGGCAGGACACAGATTAGACTTGTCAGCAATCCTAGCCCAACAACTCTCAGCCAATCAGAAGGCACGACACATATCAGACATGTCAGTAATCTTGACCCAATAGCTCTCAGCCAATCAGAATCAGGATACAGGTCAGCCACATCATCAGCCCAACAAGTGGTTAGGATTCAAGTCAAATTAACAATCTCCACCTTGAATTGAATCCTTATATAGTAGAATGAACCACTACTATTACTCCACCATGAGTTGAATTCTCCACTAGCATAATTAACCACTGCTAGACTCCATTGGGACTGAATTCTCATATACCACTACTATAATTCACCACTTGAAATTCAGATAACAGGAATCAAGGAATTATAAACAATATTTACCTTGAACTTTTCCTCAGAGAAGTTTTGTCAAGCTTCATCGTGCTGCCGCCAGCCCCTCCTTGGGGCTATTGCCAACTATTGATATTAAGCAAGTCCAAACAACACTTGAACTTATTCCCAGGAACTGTAGACCCTTGCAAGACATATAAGGTCTTCTGCTTGTTGCCCTTGATGATAACAACCCCAGCTTTGGCAACATGTATGACCCCACCTTCAGCGTTATACCTGTATCCTTTAGAGTCCAAGACTCCAAGAGATATCAGTTTCTTCCTTAGATCAGGAACATGTCGTACTTATGTCACAGTCCTCACGACTTCATCATGCATCTTGATATGTCCCTATAATCTTCCACGTTGTATTACTCCCTGTGACGACGTTTCCACCATCTATATTCTCATAGGTGAAAAACCAATCTTCATTAGGAGTCATATGCTAAGAACAACATGAATCAAGAATCCACGTGCTATCTGTTGTCTTTTGATCTATGACGGTGAGAACGAAATCATCTTCAGAATCTCTGCCGCCTTGAGCCACTGCAGCAATTCTGGCCTTCTTTGGACAGTCTTTCTTCCAATGTCCATGTTCCTTGCAGTAATTGCAGATGTCTCTAGCATTGTAATTCTTGGACCTCTGCTTTCCATTCTTTGTGTAGTCAGAATCGGTACGACTCTTCTCATGAATCATAACCAAACTTGCAGCATTAGAGTCTTGCATCCCAATAGCCATATGTCGAAGTTCACGAGTATGCAGACTCGCGCGAACTTCCTCTAAGGTTATGGATTCTCTTCCCACAATGAATGATTGAACAAAATTCTCAAATGATAATGGAAGAGAAACCAATAAAATCAAGGCAGCATCCTCATCTTCAATCTTAACATCTGCGTTTCTTAAATCCATCAATAATGTATTTAAGCGATCTAGATGTTCTTTAAGAGTTGTACCTTCATGCATGCGAAGAGAGAACAGACGTTGCTTCAAGAGCAACTTGTTGGTCAGAGACTTCATCATATATAGACTTTTCAGTCTCAACCACAGACCAGCCGCTAAATCTTCATCAACAACCTCCGCGATAATCTCGTCCGGCAAACATAGCATGATCGTCAAATGCGTCTTCTCTTCATGCATCATTAATTCGAACGGCTCGAGTGCCTTCGCCCGCTCTTGATCTATTGGTGCTCAGATGCCCTGCCGCTTCAGAATGGCATGCATCTTGATCTGCCATATATTGAATCCGTTCTTCCCCGTGCACTTCTCGATCCTCAGATTGTGCGATGTCATCTTGCTGGATGATCCTGATGGAACCTGAAGCTCTGATACCAGTTTGTTGCGAATCGCGGAAGCAAACAAACACAAATACGATCAGTTGGTATGCCCTATCCCGACCTCTTCCTCTGCCACGTCCTCTTCCTCTTTCTTAGACATTCTCCTGTTACGTGTACTCCACGTTCAAGATCATAGCATCTGCAAATTGAATGGTAAACGCTCCATTTCGGACTTGGTCTCCTGTGCTGTCTCTATACTGGTAGTGGCTTTATAAGATCCCATCTTTGCATCTGAAAATTGTAAATAAATATGAATCGATATTTAGAACATATTGAAATATATTTGAATTATCTAGACTTACATTGTAAGCGAGGATTGCACCTAATCTCCCTAAATATCTTCTAGTGATCCGAAGAGACCAATCCTTGTAATTCGAAGAGGTGCTAACCCAATGGACTGATCTATGTGGAGAACTTTGTCGTGATAAGACATCCAAGTAGTGATGCGATCAACATGCTTTTCTCTCCAATCTACACCCACCTTACTCCGTAGATCGATCGCATGTAACACCTCATCAGTGTCGCAAGGAGATGGTATACTCTGGCATCCACCAAATTGGCGTACGACGCGGTCGGGAAAGTAGTGCTCGATCACGTGGAAGTAGATGAGAGGAACACGTAACGTCTAAACATGTTGAGCATCAATGCAATAATGTGGAGGAGCTTTCAAGATGTCTGTCCCATACGACATCCACAAAACTTGCACGTAACATATTTAAATCACTTCATGGATAAATTTGAAATGATTAGTTTTTAAAAAATGTATACATGCTCTGTAGATTGCATATCGAATGCATCACGATATGGCCGAACAACATGTGTTGGTTGTCGTTTGTTCTCAAAGCTTGCCCTCCAACGAACACCTAATGGTCGCCATGCCATTGGGGTCCCACTCTAATAACAGGGGCTATATGGGGAAAGTGCTCCCACGCCCAAAGCTGCAAAAGTACAACACAAAACCGCCTACCTCCTCAGTCCCCATGTCTGCGACGTAACAGAGATGCCTGTACAATTATGTCAATGTAGCAGATCCCCATTTGAAAGTACCTGTAACACCAAGATCGGACAAAAGCGGTAAAGTTATAATAGATATCAAGGACCTGCTCTTACCCGTGAATAATACATCCCTAAGGAGCTGCAGGATGTACGCTCTCGCATAACATGTCAATGTGTCCTCATCTATATGGGCAGGCACATGTGCAAATGACTGATACAATAAACTCATCAGCAACCTTGATCCTTGTATCTCATTCTCCATTGGTCGAACCCCTAGTAATTGTTCGCACACATCAACCCATTTCCCTACTGTCGATGTGGCATCGATCACTGCCATGCCATCAACTCGCAATCCCATCAGCACAGCTACATCCTGAAGTGTAATCGTCATCTCCTCGTTGGCCATATGAAATGTATGTGTCTTCGGCCTCCATCACTCCATCAAGGTAGTTATAAGATGCCAGTCAAGGGGTATGAGCTCCAAATCAGTAACTCGTCCAAATCTTGCCTGCACAACAAAAGGCCGGATGCGCTCGTCCAGTGGTATGTGTCGTACTTGCTTCTCCCTTCGCCGACATCGTTGCCATGATGATTTTTTTAAAAACAACCACGAGTATACTCCCAAGATGGGAGCTACTGCTACAAAATTATAGTAAAACCAAAGTGCTATTACATTAGCAAGAGGCCCAAAAGTTGTAGAGGGCTTTACATTTTCCGTGTAGAACACTTGGTTACAAGAAATGTTGTCATTTCTCCCCTACCATATTGCCCACAACCCGACGAAAGCTATATAAACATCTGCTGTCCAACCCAGCCCCACACTCCTGATGGATTGCCAAAAAGATGAAGCATCCCCCCACCTCAGCCAAGAGAGGTCGAGATCTCGCCAAACCTCGGATGAGCCTTGACATTTAAAAAAAATATGCTCCGCATCCTCATGCTGGGCATGACACCTACTGTAAATTACATCTTGGACACCAAAGATTTTTGCGCGCCTAACCTTGTCACAAATGTGATACCTCCTTAGGCATCGAAGGAAATTTTGACCCTCAAAGGGATCTTTACGGCCCAAATTACCTTGAGATCATGAATAAAATCCAAGTCAGACGGCTCCGAGGGACGACTCAGATGTTCGTAAATCGCTTTGGTGGAGAGCCTCAGACCGACCCATTCGAAGTGATCCCTGCACGCGGCGTGGGAAGACTGGAGAATGTCCGACACCGAAGGCAAAACATATTGTAATTCTATAAAGTCACCAAATCTATATCCCGGGAGGTTATTGATGAACAGGGGCGCCCAAGTGCCTCCCCCCCACCTGATCAAGAGTTCCACTACGATCAGCAGCCAAAGCGTACAATCGCGGAAATCTGGTGCACAACCTTTCCTCCCCTGTCCAATCATCCTCCCAGAAACGAAAGATGCTCCCATCGCCCACCCCTTAAACCAAGAATTGAGCGAGAGATGGAAGAACGGACCGAACACCAGCCCACAACGGAGACTCCCACCGCAGCCTCCCAGCCTCCAGCTCCCCTCGAACACCATAAACCTTACGGAGAAGGCGGGCCACTAGCGAAGAAGTCAAGGGACCCCAGATGAGGGCCACCCACTTACCCAGAATTGCCTTGTTCATGAAATCAACATCCTGAATGCCCATGCCACTGTCTTCCTTCCTCTTTGTCGCCTCCTTCCACCCAACAAGATGAAGCCCCGCTCGTTGCTGCTTGTCGTCAGACCAAAGAAAGAATTTCATCATCGCCTAAATCCTCTTTCGTACCCCCACAGGGAGGATACACGTAACAAAAAAGAAAAGTGGGATCGCTGAAAGAACGTGCTTCAATAGGACAAGCTTGCCCCCTTGGATAAAGTGGACGCCTTCCAACCTGCCATCTTTTGCTCCATCTTCTGTAGCACGATATCCCAATCATATTTCTTCAGTTTCCCATCTGTTAACGGCAAACCCAAATATGTCAACGACAACGAGCCCAGGGAGCAACGCGTTAAAGAGGCCACCGCCTCGCTCTCCCTGCCAATCATCCCGAAAGTCACCATCTTGGATTTCAAGTTGTTGGCGACCAGGCCCGGGAGCTAACCAAAGATGTCAACCAGCAACGTCGCATTCTCCATGTGTTCCTCCGAACCCCCAAGCAGTATCAGTGTGTCATCCGCATACTGAAGCACTGGTATCAATATCTCGTCCATACGGAAATCAACACACAAGTTAGATTCCTCAACCTGCTTGAACAAGACGGCCAAGGCATCGGCAACAATCACAAAGAGCATCGAGATAAGGGGGCAGCCCTGCCTCAACCCCTTTGGGGCTGAAAGGGACCTCCCTCCGGCGTGCCATTAACCAAAACAGAGAACGAAGCTAACGTGATACATCTTTTCATCCATCCGATCCACACCTCCGAAAAACCCCTCTGCCTCATTGATGTCCACATGAAATTCTAGTCCACACAGTCATATGCCTTGGAGAAGTCAATCTTCCAGAGATCACCTTTTGCCTCCATCCTTCTCCAATGCAAGCACAATTCATACGCCATCACTAGGCCATCCGTCATTTGCCTCCCAGGGATGAATGCACTCTGACCATGTAAGACGACCGAGTCAATAACCTTCTTGAGGCGGTTCGCCAACGTCTTGGCGACAATCAAGTATAAGGCGTTAGAAAGCGCGATTGGGCGGTAGTCTTCAATGCTTGTTGGAAAGTCCTTCTTCGGCAACATAAATAAGAAGGCCTTGTTTATCTTATCAAACCCCCTGCTCCCTTCAGCAAACTCCTTCATCAGATCCACGAGGTCACCTTTCAAGAGGTCCCATAATTCCTTATAAAAGCACCGGGAAACCATCAGGGCCCGGGGCCCCATCCGCGTTAGACTCCACACGACACACCTAATCCCGACCTCAGAGAACGACACCACCAAAGCTTCCGCCTGCGAGCTGCTTAAGCACCTCGCCCCTCTTCCCAATCACCCCCCATCCGTCGAAAAAGCGACATAGAGGTCTCGAATCGCAACACCAGTACTAGCCTCCCCTGTCACACATCTAGCCCCCACCTGGATATCATGGATGAAATTCCTCCTTCGCCTCCCCGAAGCTATGCTGTGGAAGAGGCACGTATTAAAATCCCCCTCACGAAGCCAACGTTGCCTGGATCTCTGCCTCCAATCGATCTCCTCCTTCTGGTCTTCAAGCAAGACCTCCTCCAAGAGCCTCATCCTCTCCTCCACCTCCTCCAACTCCAGACCACACTCATCATCCAACCCGTCCAGGTGCGACACTCTCGCCTAAGCCGCCCCTCTCTTCTGCCTGCGTGGACACCGAACATCCCTCCCTAATCGTGAGAGGTGAGAACACAAAAGAGCCAGCTTCCCATAGAAACGGACAACTATCGACCCCATCGGCTTCCGACTCCCCCAACGAGCAATCACCATCCCGGAACCCTTCTTTCAGCAACCAACTCTTTTCGAAGCGGAAAAGGAACTTGTGCCTCTCCCCCTCCCTCGAGGACCAAAGGATGGGCGTATGATCAGAGTGACCCCTAGGCAACGCCCATGCCCTTGACAAAGGGAAGTCCTCTGCGCCTGCAACCGACACAAAAAATCTGTCTAGCCTTGATCGAGATCTCGCATTGTGCCACGTGAAGGAGCAGCCCGCAACATCAACCACATGCAGGCTTAGAGCATGGATAGCTCTCCGTAACCCCTCAGAGGCCGTGTCTCTACCGCCGCCCTGATGAGGCCGATCAGCACAAAGCAGAGTAGCATTTAGGTCTCCCCCAACCAGCCAAATGTCATCCGGTCGTTCCGACCCGATAGACTCAAGCTCAGTGGCTAACGATCCCCTCTCCTGGCCCGTTGGACCATAAACATTTGTTACAAGAATTCCAAGTCCATCCTTCCGCCGCCTGAGCCGAACAGAAAGGCAAGATTCTAGACGAGACTCCAAGATCAAATCATAAGCATCCGCCCTCCACCCTGTCAACAGGCCACCGGAAGCACTGGACGCCTCCAGATCAACCATAACAAAACTACCACCTCTACCGAGCACCCCTCGCAGCTGAACCGCACCACTATCAGCCTTGGTCTCCTAAAGAAGGAAGACATCGACCGCTGATTCATCCAACAGGTTCCTGATCGCCAGTCGCTTCTCGGGCCGACCAACACCCTGCACATTTCAGGAGAGCACCTTCATTTGGGACTCGCTTTACCCATCTTCTTCAGTGGCACCACACCCAAACACTCTACCAACGATCTATCCAGTAGGTTGAATATGTTTGCCAGCCAAGATAATGGAAAACCAGTAGGGTCAAAAGCACGTGATCCGTCATCACCGAGATCTTGCGCCCGTGAAGTAGCCCGTCGAATCTTCCGCCTTAACGGTTGCGACACATCCCATCTTGATGATACCTGGTAACATAAATATGATTTATTACTTACATGCAAATCGTAAAAATGAAATTAAATGGAATAAACATAATAACTTTTTTTTAGATAAATAGCACATCGTAACTTACATCACCCTCCCATCCTCGACGTGGGTGATTTGATCCTGCTGCGTCAGCACAAAAGTATCAATCGGGCCTGGATCCATCTATAACACACACAGCACATGTATATGTTAGTAATTTAAAAGTGGAAGGTATGGCAAATGCTAAAAGCAACAAATTGTAATTATTATGCATGTACTATGATTTTTGTAACGAGAAATTTAATAAACTTACTGAGGATATTCTCTTATTATGTCCCTCCCCTCAGCATCTCCCACATCTATTTTTGTTTCAAGTTGATGTAGGAGTTGTAGTCGATGAAGATGCTCCTGAGTTTTTCTTTGGACATGTGCGTTTACTATGACCCAAAGTTCCATATAAACCATATGTATTTTTTTGCAAAACTTCTCTTATATCCATCTCATTGTGGATCCTCGTAGACTGAGGTCTCCCTTTACTCCGCTTTAACTTTTTATCGGGTCTCAACTCGGGGTACGGCAAAGGCAAACATGTACCCCTATCTCCCAAGGGAAAAATTTCCCTTGGCGAACCCTGGGTTGGTGCTCCCAAGTGTACCACTCACCTATATATGAGTCCATTGCAGAACACCTTTGAGACATAACAACAATTGCATGCGAACAAGAAATCCGATATGTTTGCCATGTCTGGCATGTGCATGTTCCTTCCCACATCAAAGCCTCGCTAATATACGTACTCTCATCATTACGTGCTAGAATAGGTGGGTTGCCGCTACATAGATCTACAATTAGGGGCGCATCATGTGGTCCCAAGGCGTGACGTTCGGTTCCACATTTAATCAGAGAGGCATCTACTACCATCTCTATGGGAGCTGTCTTTGCATGTCTTTGCGTAAAGGAAAACACCTTGTACATCATCATCATCTGTAATGGATGTCATCACTAAACTGGTTCCAATGCGCTGCGATATCTTGATGTTGTGAGTGCTCCTATCTAACGAAAATTTCTTACAAACCAATTCCAACAACTCTTCATAAGACATGGATGTTCTCAATCCCAAACCTCGCACGACCGCACAAGTAGAGTCATCATTATGACTCTTCGATTCAGATATGCAATATATGGAATCCACTGACCTCCTAAAAATTGCATTCACATCGTCTTAGGTCACACAAAAGAACAATGTTCAACTAAAAAAATGATAGTGAATAGAAATCCAAAGAACAAAAAATCCTATTTTAAAAATGTTAGAGAAAATTACTTTTGGTGAACAAAAAAACGGTGGTGGAAGTAGGGAGGGCTTCGGCTGCGGAGGCGGAGAGGCCTTCGGAGGCAGACGTGGAGTCGATGGTCGGCGGAGGCTGGTGGTGGCCGACGGAGGCAGAGAGTGAAGGATATGGTATTATCCTCAAGCGCATCACGGAAGCGTGAGCATCGTATCGAATACGACGTAGAACAACTAGTCGCACTAGTTGTTCTATGCAGCGGAATTTAAAAAAATTTCATGCGATGAAACCACATGATCCAAGAACTATTCTCGGATCGGTTCATCTAGAACCACATCAAGTATAAAGGAATACCTCTTGAAGCGTGGTTGATCGAGTCTCTACGAAAAGAGACCTCCTGTCTCAAGTCCGATCGTTGGAGAAGACGCTTACGAGCGCGGGGATGAGTCGCGTGACCCTCGCAATCCAACATTTTGATCCAAGCACGGTGAACTCCTGATCTCGTCGTACGAGATCGAACACCTTCTTCACGAGTGTAGTACTCCTAAGAAGATGGAGAACCGAAGATTGTCGAAGCGGCGGTGCGGTGGCGAAGCGACGACGAAGTCCTCGTCTAGGGTTTGATGGACGACCACCAAGGAGAGAAAAGGAGAAGAGGTGACGTATAGAATGAGAGAGAGATGTGTTTCCAAAGCATAACCCTAGAGAGCATGGTATGCCTCTCTATTTATAGGGTTTTAGGATCCATGGATCTCAATCCATGGGATTCATAAAATCAATGGATGAGATTGATTTATGTTCAATCCAATGGTCAAGATTGTTGTTGGTAAAAAACCAACAACTAATAATCTAATTTGGATCAAATATATTTGACAAATCAAATACAATTCAATCCTAAATTAAATTAAGCAATTTAGGAGATAATCATCATGAAGTGTACATCTCCCCATGAAACATGGTGGACGATCACCAGTTCCATATAGGACTTGGTAGCCGTCCACATGTTACCATGTGGAGGCAATCTCATGAGATTGTATATCTCCATGAAAATCTCCATTAATCTCCAACAACTTTTGTTGTGATTTATTCTTCAAAAATAATTCATAATTAATTGTGAGAATATTGCAATCTTGCCATTGGAAATTTGTGAATCACATTCACAACCCAAAACAAAATATAATTTACATTTTCAATTAATTACACAATGTGTATCCAATACATATCAATAATTAGTTAACAAATATAAATCATAATTAGCTCTCTCTTATACATTATAAATCACATTTATAATATATTATGAATAATTGGATATTGCTATCCACATTATTCTTATCCTCAATAATTAATCACATTTAATTATATTGGATAATTTCCACAAACATCAAGATAATTAAATCACATTTAGTTATGAATTTCTCAATGCTTAGGTATAATTCAACTATGGAACTATCCTCGAACACTCTCAAGAATAATGCGATTTCTCAGCAGATACTTGGATATAAGGACAGAGCGATTGTATTGTTCCACGTATAGTGACTTGGATATTGAGATCACATCTCAAATCCAGATCTCGTGGACCTCCCACAGATGCTTGATTAAATCAAGACCGTAGACCTAATCTTCTTATTGCATCTGAATCTCATTCATATCAATGTCCAATACATGAACTAAGATTAGGTCACTTCTCTACTGAGAGGAGTAACTAAAATCCAAACTTGTTTCATCACTCCCTCGGAATGGAAGCGTCATGGTTATACAATTGTTTATGATCACATCACCCTCAGGTATTCCCAATACCTGTACATCCTGCATACTAGAAGACCTATGATCATCCTGAGGATATATATCACTTTTACACTGTCATCTTCAGGGTTTGATCATTAAGTTTCTCAATCTTCGTCATTGGGAATTGGTATAGATCATATGCTTTCCCAAAGCATATATCTTACCTTCAAATTCATGTCCTGCTTCCAAAGCATGACGACCATGCATGGAATTTGATCTGTCCCAATACCTCATGAGTGAGCAAATGTCTTCCGGTTCATATGTGAACATGTATGATCCCTTTGAGAGATCGTATTACTCATATGTCCTTACATGCACACCAGCTCGTCGGTGTATAGACCTTGGCTAGGTCATCAACCTATTGGTCCGCCAAATGTACAAACTCAGACATATAGCAACACATCTGTCTATGGTCAGAGGATGCATGCCTATGCTATGACAATATTCAACATAGGTCTTTGGTTATCTCGATCTCGTTAAGTCAACTCATTGACTCAACTAATCTGACACCTCCGAATCACTATTCCCATGCAAAGGACCTGCATCAAGAGATCGGTCAGATATCAGCCAAAGGAGAAAGGATTTCCATCTCCTACTCAGGCTGGAGATCATCACTTAACAATCATTTGATGATGCCTGATGAGTCCTCTATCTAACTCCTTAGATATTCATCCAAGCATCAGCCTCTATGATTCAATTAATGAATCAACAGCTGTATAGAGGGCTCTTATAGTGCATTCATTCATTCACTCTCAGAAAGGGTGTGAAAAATAATCAATAACTTTTATTGATAAATCATTTATTACAATAACATTTATTGTAGGAATGGTTCACCTCGAGCTCACATTGTTATCATAGAGAATGGGCGGTGGTGTGCTATGTGCGAGGAGAGTCGGGTCGAGGAGAGTCAGGTCACGTGTTCTAATAGAGATGAAGGGAATGTGTGCGTAAGTAACCCTTTGTTCCTTCTGTCTATTTTATTTTTCGAATTGCATATCATATCGCAGAGATGCTATGCGCTAATGGGCTCAAGTCACAGACAATAAATGCGCTATAGGGAAGCACATATATTCCCTACGATATCTTATGTCGCACACAATGTATGTGATATGCCTACAGTAATGATAGAAAATTTTTTTTTGTTGGTTTATTAGAAGAATATTATTTTCGAACTACGTTACTAAGGAATTTGCCTGAAAAATTTATAACTACTTGCTATAAAAAAGGTTTTCAAGCTACTCTGAAGGGATGCCCCAAGTTTTACCCCTTACCCTTCATATGTCGTATTCTTATATAGTGGTTAATTACTCATATGTATACATATTAGTATCTTGCTATTTAGAGATCATAATAATAGATTTTGATGATGGAGAAGAAGAAGTTTTGAACTGAATTTTTATTTTTATCTAAATTCTCAAAGTTTAGTGGATAGTCTGTAGTCTTGGTCTGTGTGTGACCTCACACTATGACTCTAAGGAGTGAAGAGTGTCTTAGGGTAGGGGTTCCTCTGTCAGCATGCGATGGGTTTAGTGCATCGTAACTAAGTTCCCAACACGCCCACTAACTTTGCATATTTCATGGTAGTAATCCAAAGATCTGACGATTAATGATTGTTGGAGTATTTGGTTGCGCGCCACTTGAGTTGTAGATGAGTAAATGGATTACTCAAGGATCCATTTACCCCATCCCAGTGTTTAGTCCCACATCTACCAGTAGTGGGACTTGGAGGCTCTGTGGAGGCTATATAAGGAGCCCCCGACCTCCTGTATCCATTGAGAGAAAGTTGAATGCAACATATGACCCCTTGAGGCCTTCTCCCGTGGTTTCATCCTGCTCCTTAGGAAGTAGGGTTCCACGTAAAAATCTTGTTCTTCATGTTTATCATTCTGTTCTATGCTCTATTTATCATTTTCGCTTCCACATTCCGATTTTCTAACATGGTATCAGAGCGGGTTGATTCTCAAGGATTTCATGTTTTTATTTCTATTCAAGATTTGATTTTAATGGTGAAGATTTGCTTGAAGAAATTATTTGTTCAAGATATATTCAAGTATTCTAGGGTTTATTTTTTACCTTAATCATCATTCTAGGGTTTTGTTGCTGAAACTATATGATCCAGGCGGTCCCTCTTCCAAGTCCCAACGTGCATCGCTCTCCAAGAGGCAGAGATCCTTCCCTTTGGCACTGCACACCTCTCTAGGTAGTGATGGCCACCACCTCACCGCAGGTCCGGGCGCACCTCACACCATCTCCTCCTCAGTAGCGGCAGCGCCACAAGGATTAATGCCCTCAACTCGCCTGCATCTCAGGCGATCAGACCTGCGCCACTCCGCGTGCATCAAAGCCTTTTGAGGAAGGACCTCCGGGCCTCTAGGAGGCAAGAACCAGGCCGTATAATGGCGACAACCCTCCAAGCTCGACATTGGCAACATCGGCAACTTCGGCGGGTGGAAGCCCAATCCCCAGTCCTTCGCAACTACTCTACCCCCTCCGATCGCGCAGCCCATCGCGCAGGTGGCGATTTCCCGCCATCACGGTGTGAACCCCATCGGATCCAGGCACCTGTTTACGTTGCATTTGCGTCATTACATTCACAAGTGATCGCATTATGTTATTGAAAATCATGGGAAATTTTTCGCTTTGCTGTTTGCATATGACATTCAGATCAATATACCAACCATAATATCAACAACGAAAAATACCACCAATATTGCATTTCATTAAATTTTCCATATATACAACATACTAACAGCTATACATATATCTCAAAATTTACAGAAGAGAAAAGGAAACATTTACATTATGAACTGAATAAAAACTGACAAAAGAAACTGTACCATCTGGTATAAACTCGGATGCCACAGAACATCAGCCAGCTATTGCAGTGTATGCTCCTTGCCTGCCAAAACATACAAGGAACAAGAGACGTCAGCGAGCGTTGGTACTTAACTGGCAAGTATTCACCTTCCTGAAGAAAACTTCTTAGTAAGTTTTTCCTAACTCTTTGCTAACAAAGTACGAGTATGGACTCAAATCAACTTTCCTTTCTATTTGAGCCTTGCTCTCCCAGCTCATGTAGATAGAGTTTTGCCTCAAGTTTGCGCTTATCTTATGAAGGGATTTTTCCCTTTATCAGTGCCAATATGGTAGAGTATCTTGTGGCTTTGATATGATAAATTTTGGATTGAAAAAATTTCTGGATTTGCATATTCATGTAAAATCATATTGTACTATAGGAAACTACTTACTAGCATATTTCACCTGCCATGTTTTACTTGGTTGCACAATTTGGATAAGAATGTATTATTTTATTACTTATATACATATTGCCTAATATACATGAACCTAATGCTTGCTGTGGAAGGGAATGCAATAGTTTGATTTAAAATAGGTCTAGGGGTCCTTATATAGGACAAAACCCTATAAACCCTAGAGAGTACAGGATGGAGAAAATACAGAAATACCCTTACAAGGGTTAGAATGAGTAATGGCTTATATCCGCTAAATATATTCATAACACTCCCCCTTAAGTTGGAGCATATTTATCAGTCATGCCCAACTTGGAAACAATCCATGAGTTTCTTGGGTAAGGCTTTCGTGAAGACATCTGCAAGCTGAAGATCAGTGCTGATATGCGGAGTAGTAATTCTTCCAATCTTGACAGCATCCTGTACGAAGTGGCAGTCAATCTCTATGTGCTTGGTTCGTTCGTGGAACACTGGATTCGTGGCAATGTAGGTTGCATATTTGTTGTCATAATACAGAGGAATAGAAGTAGTGACATTAATACCAAGTTCTTGAAGAAAAACCAATAACCATGTGATCTCACAGGTGGCTTGAGCCATTGCTCTATACTCTGCCTCTGCACTGGATCTGGACACAACAATTTGTTTCTTGCTCCTCCATGTAACAGTGTTTCCTCCAACCATCATAGCATAGCCTGTAGTAGAGCGTCGATCATCTGGAGAACTTGCATAATCAGCATCAGCATATGCAATAACATCCGTGTGCCCATTTGCCCCATAAAAGAGGCCACGCCTTGGAGATTCCTTCAAGTATCGCAGAATTTGTAGAACATCCTGCCAGTGGCTGTAACATGGTCGTTCCATGTGTTGGCTAGCTTTGCTTATTGCATATGAGATATTTGGTCTGGTGACAGTAAGGTAGAGGAGTTTACCAACAAGGCTTCTATATCGAGTGACATCGTCAAAGTTAGAATCAGACGAGGTGGCGTACTTCTTTGGATCTGCAAGGATACCAGAGGGCTTGCATCCGAGAACTCCTACTTCAGTAAGAATGTCCGGACAGTATTTCCTCTGTGAGAGGTGAAGTCATTCTGTAGTGTGAAGTACTTCTATGCCCAAGAAGTAGTGTAGAAGACCAAGATCCTTAGTAACAAATACCTTTTGAAGGAAGGCCTTGGTTTCTTATATCCCATTGTAATCATCACCTGTGACAACCATATCATCAACATAGACGGCAAGTATAACAATACCAGTTGCTCATTTTCTGACAAATACCGAGTAATCAGATGTTGTTCTCTGAAATCCAAGAGTGCTTATTTCTGTAGTAAGCATGCCAAACCATGCCCTTGGGCTTTGCTTGAGACCATATATTGCTTTGCGAAGTTGACACACATACTCCCCCTTGACTTCATAACCGGGAGGCTGCATCATGTACACCTCCTCATCAAGATCGTCATAGAGAAAAGCATTTTTCACATCTAACTGAAAGATAGGCCAAGATTTATTGGTTGCTAAAGTAAGAATAGTCCTAATAGACCCCATTCGTGCAACGGGTGAGAACTTCTCAAAATAGTCTACGCCATAAGTTTGTGTAAAACCTTTGGCCACAAGGCGAGCTTTTAATCTGTCAATTAAGACGTCAGGCGATTGTTTGGTCGTAAAGACCCATTTGCATGCCACAGGTCGATCCCTTTCGGACATTGAACAAGGTCCCATGTCCCTTTGGAAATAAGTGCATCCATTTCTTCATTCATTGCATGTTGCCAACCAGAGTCCTGTAAAGCACTGTTGTGATCTCGTGGAATGGAAATAGACATGAGAGCATCTGTGTACCATCTGTCATAGGCAGATAAACTAGCAGTAGAGGTGTAATGAGACATCGGATAAGAAGTACACTGTTTCTTACTCTTCAGTAGAGCAATGGGAAGCTCTAGAGGATCATCCGGGACATCCTTGGGGGGACAATCGGAGAGGGCATATCATCCTGCAAAAAGGAGATAGGTAAAGGGACTTCTGGTGGTGTAGATACGTTTCTTCGTTTGTAGACAATGGGTTGTGGTGGGAGATCAAGAGGAATATTAGTGATAGTATGAGAAATGAAGCTTGTTTGCTAAAAAAATGTGACATCTGCAGAGATGTCATAGCGATGACCATTAGGATCATAGCACGTGTAACCTTTTTGAGTGCGAGAGTAACCCAGAAAAACACATTTGATTGCACACGATAAGAGTTTATCTGCATTTTGAAATCTATGAACAAAGGATACACGACCAAAGATCCGTAGAGGAAGAGGGAATGGGGACTCAGTGGGGCAGAGTAGAGAGAAGGGAGTGGACCTATTTAGAGAAGGTGAAGGGACCCTGTTGATAAGATGGACAACAGTTAATATAGCATCACCCTAGTAGGTTTTGGGAACTTTCATCTGAGAGAGAAGAAACCGGGCAATGTTTAGAAGATGTCATAATTTTCTTTCCGCTATCCCATTTTGTTGGGATGTATAGGGGCATGAAGTTTGATGTATGGTCTCTTGAGAGGCAAAAAAGGTGGCAAGGTCATTCTGGATGAATTTCAAGGCATTATCAAAACGAAAAATTTGTACACTAGAGGAGAAAATATTTTTAACATAATGAAAGAAATTCATGATGATAATATTAATCTCCGAACGTTCTTTTAATAGATAGACCCAGGACAACCTGGTGTAATCATCAATAAAAACAACAAAATACTTATGGCCACTTAGTGTTCGGATCGGACAAGGTCCCAAAATATCACAATGGACTAAAGAGAAAGGGACAGAACGACGAGGCTCAGTACGAGCAGGAAAGGATGCTCGATGATGTTTCCCAAACTGACACGCCTCACACTCAAAGGTTTTGAGCAATGAAAGTTTAGGGAACATCATGGAGAGTGCTTTGGCAGATGAATGACCAAGACGAAGATGCCATAGCAGAGGATCAGTGGAAATGGACGCAGCACCCGCAAAACCAGAATCAGAATGGATGTCAAGATAATAAAGTCCATTCTTCTCATGTCCCCCACCAAAAATCTGCCTCGTCCGGATGTCCTGAAAATAACAAAATTCATCAAATATCACCTGGCAGTTAAGCTCAGTGCATAGCTTATGAACAAATAATAAGCTAAGAGGAAAGGCAGCAGCGCAATGAACCCCTGTGAGTCGGAGTTTGGAGGAAAACTCCATAGTGCCCACACTAGTAATAGGCGAATGAACTCCATTGGCAACACGTACAGTTTTCACAACCGAAGAAGGATGGGAAGAGGTGAGAAGACTACCTTCCCATGTTGGATGAGTCGAGGCTCCGGAATCAATGATCCATGTAGGAATAGATGTAGTAGCTGTGCTGGCAACTGTACCAGAGGTTGTAGCAAGACTGGCAGTTGAAGCAGAAGCAATGGCAATATTAGGAGAATTCTGTAGTAGTTGACAAAGACTAGCATATTCAGAGGCAGTAAAAGAAGGTTGACTATCACTGGCAGGTTGTTCTTGGTTGGAGACAGTGGCTTCATAATAACTATCAGAGGGGGTCGTCTCATACACACTGTTTGCATTAGAAGGCATGCCAAATTTGGCCCAACACGTTTCGATGGATGATTCAAGAGACCACAATGAATACAAGCTGGAAAGCAGGCAGTAGGATGATCATGCCCTTGGCCATGTGATGAGTCTCGTCCTCGTCCAAAGGCATGGCCACGTCCCCGGCCAGATTCACGTCCACGTCCCCCGTAGTGGATGGATCGTCCTTTCGCAAAATGAGCCGATGTCTCAGCAAATGGAGGAGGTGGTGGAGACTCAAGTTCCTGAAGACGACCAAAGATGGTCTCAAGAGTAGGCAATGCTGCAACGGTCAGAAACTGATCCTTCACAGGTTTGTACCGAGGATGTAAACCTGATAAGAATCGATATACTTGCCACTCTGCTCGCTCCCCTACCAGTTTATCACAGCAGGCCGGTTGAAAAATAAGAAGCTCCTCAAATAGACATGTTAGCGGCCTGTAATACTCGATCAAGGATGCATCTACTTGATTTGTAGACCAAATCTTAGTATATATGTCAGCTTGGATTTGGTTGTTTTTTACGAATAGGTATTCTGAAGACTCTCCCACATCGCTTTGGCAGTCTCCTTGTACATGAGATTGGATGCAATAGATTGATCAACGCTGTTTGTCATCCAAGTGATGACCTTGCAGTTATCAACGTACCAGATATCGTAGTCTTTGTCCGTCTCTACGGGCGGAACTTCGGTAAGAACATAGATCTTACGCTGGCCACCAATGAACACTTTAAAGGATTGAGATCACAGAACATAGTTCTCGGAACCTTTGAGTTTTATAGTAGTGCCCTAAACCGTCATAGAAGAAGTTGGGTACAGGGGCTTGGAGTCCACAGATGTGGGAGTAGAAGCCATGGAGGCTGCACAAAGCGAGTAGAAAAAAACTAGATAATATTGGTAATCTCAGAGAATATGAAGACTTAGTAGAACATCACCAGATGGAGGTGCAGGAGGCCCATAGAGGTGCAGTAGGCGGCCTGGGATGGCGGCGTAAGGGCACAGGTGGCCTGATGTGGCGTCGCAGAGAGTGGCCGCGCGACCTGGGGTACCAACAGCCTGGGAGTGCGTGCGGGCGGTGGCCTGGGAGGTTGTGAGGGCACGGCCTGGGGGCGTGAGGGACGCGTAGGGACTCGGATGGCGGAGGGCCCTTCCTGGGGGCGACCTGGGAGGGCGTGATGGAGGGCGCGTTGGGAGGAGGCGCGGCGGGAGGCGGCGGGCGCGGCATGGGAGGCGGAGAGCGTGATGGGAGGAGGCGGTGGGTTTAGGGGTCAAGCATGGAGAGAGAGGGGGGGCTGTGGTGGGGTAGGGTTAGGTCAGAACACCTGTCTAGGACCACTGCTCTGATACCATGTGGAAGGGAATGCAATAGCTTGATTTATTCTAATAAGTCTAGGGGTCCTTATATAGGACAAAGCCCTCGAAACCCTAGAGAGTACAGGATGGAGAAAATACAGAAATACCCTTACAAGGGTTACAATGAGTAATGGCTTATAGCCGCTAAATATATTCATAACACTTGCAAATCCTAGATATAGAGAATTCTAATTGTTGATAAATTAAATTAACATTCCTGATCTGTTACAAGGTGCCGAAAGAATAGATCCCAACTTATTCCACTCCATACAATGTAATCACTGACCATATAACCCCTCTTTAAATTGCCATGCATCAATTAGAATATCTACGCAATTGCTACCGCAATTCCTAACTTTGAAATTGTAAGCCCATTCCTTTAGTGAATATCGATTAGTTCTTCATATTCTTTCATTGCGCCGATCAAAAAATTGTAAAAAGAAACAAAAAGAAAATAATCATGCTCTCATTGAGTTTAGATTCGAATGACATAGTTTCTTCACTTACATGAAATGAGTAATATATATGTGGAAGGACAGTCACAAACTTACACTTTCCAGTAACAATGTATATAATTTACATATGTAGCAGTAAGATGGGATTTTTAAAGTGCATGCAGATTTCCAAACTTGGAGATAAAGAAATCTTGATTATTATTTACACAAGAGAGGTGAATTTACATGGATGACAGCAAAGGATAGGGAGGAATTGTGCCTTGGAAATCTCAAATTGGAGGATTAATTTTTGCATACAACAGGGCATGCAGCAGCTGCCTCTCCTTGGAAGACTGCATGAGAGCTCCAAAGAGAAGGGCTGGAGCCTTCTCACGGTTGGGAAATTTGTGAAAAAGTAGGGAAAGGTTTGGTGTATATATAATGAAGAGATGGCCTTGGAGAGATGGTAATACTCTTGACGCCAAGTGGAATAAGGAGAGAAAAGAAAAGATAAACAAAAAAGAAAGAAGAAAAAAAGGGAGAAAGCTTATGGCTGCTGGACTGTGCACTGTTTGTGCACAGTCTGTAAAAAAACATTTTTATTTATTTTAGTTTATTTTTCTCTTCTTTTATTTGAGATATTAAAGTTTGTCGTACTCGTGCCTCGCATCTTGAATTTTGATGTGCAATAGCTCATTTTGATCGTCTCTAAACAACAATCAAAATGAGTACAATATTGATATATGTTCGATCGGGTTTATATCCCCAAAGTTTTTGAGATACGATTTTGGTTTATTTTTAAATTTCACAGTTTTAAAATATCAAACGATCTCTGATTGACGAATGGTTGATTACGTTGATCTTATTTTGTCGAATCGGATTTTAGGTGGTCTCGGTTTGTTTCGCGGTTTCCGATTTTGCATCGTGGCTTTTCTACGGCACGCATTAAAATGCGATTGATTTTTTTGTCGATTTCGCCAGAACGACTTATAATTCACGATCAATTAATCGATTTAGGTCATTTAGTGTTGATTATGAACTTCATTAAATTATAGGGACCCTAATTGGACCGGGATCGAGTTTAATTGGAACCCGGATGTTACACATGGCGCAGTTCCGTGCCGTGCATCACACGTGAGCCCAGACGAAACCCTTTCGTGGTGCTAACACCTCTCCAGTCCGCGGCGGAGGAGCTTCTTCTTCAACGACGGTGCATCTTCTTGCTGCAAGTGGCGGCAAAGGCTACGCAGGGAATCATCTCCAAGCGGCGTGCAAAGGGTAGAAAGACCCCCCCCCCACATCGAGGGAGGCACAACGAAACGAGGGGGTTCTAATCGTCGGAACCCTGAGCCCATGCGTCATTAAAAAATGTTTTCCTTTAGCGCCCAAGTGGGTTGTGCGATGGGCCAAGCTCCTTAAAAAATCTTGATGTGAGATAGGAAAGCGCGTGAATTTAAAAAAAGGAGATTTTCTTGTAAGGGCTATGGGGGAATGCCATGTATTAAATTTAAAAAAAGTGAGAGTTAGGCCCAAGTGGGCCGATGAAATGTTAAAAACAATATGTTTTTCGAAAGAGGCACGCACAATAAAAAGCCACACGCAAAATATTTGTAAAAAAAGGAAGTCGAAAAAAAATGTGTCAAGAGATAATTAAAAAAATGTTGCAAAAGCCATAAAAAAGGAGAGAGAGATGAAACGACTTTAAAAAGTCAAGGCGACTTTTTAAAAAAAATTACGAAAAGCCATAAGTTCGTGTTTGTTGGAGTAGTTGTGATATGCGTCACATGTATGGGAGATGGGTAAATGGATCTCTCTAAGATCCATTTACCCTATCTAAGAGTTTAGTCCCACATCTACCTGTTTGGAGATGTGGAGACTCTGTGGGTGCTATATATAGAGCCCTACACCCCTATAGTCCTTTGAGAAAGTGCAATGAACACATATGCCCTCTGAGGCATTCTTCTGTGGTTTCATCCTGCTCCTTAGGGAGTAGGGTTCCTCATAAAAGTATTTGTTCTTCCATTTTATATTTATGTCCTTATGCTCTGTTTATCATTCCGCTTCCTCATTCTCTATTTTCTAACATAGTATCAGAATGGGTCCATTCTCGAGGATTTCAGAATGTTCTTCGATTATATTTTGTAATCCTTTAAGAATCGATTTTGAGTTATTCTTGAAGATAATTTTTTTGTTCATATATGGTTCAAAATTCGATTGTTCATGTTCTTGTTCAAATTGAGTTAGCGGCAGCACTACCTCGACTTCCTGGTCTCCAACACATGCAGGACACTCAGGCGATACCAGAACTTATGCGAGGCGGAGATTTCCCACTCCTTCCAGATCTGGAGGCGCATATCAGGAACCCTAGCATGTAGCATCTCCAACCTCGGAATGAATCGAGGCAACCCAGACCGAACTGAAGCACCTCGGGCGAAACCCTAGCCTCCATCGTGCCCTCCTCCAACGCTATCTCAGCGGTGCATCATGCGTTGCTCCTTTCCACATAAGCCCGCATCAAACACTCACGCCTCCTACGATTCATCGCAGTAGGACACTTCACAGGCTCCAGGAGGAGCCCCTCCTTCCTCACGCGATGCTCCGCTGGCGAAGGCTCCTCTCCTCCTCCAGTTCAGCGACAATGCGGCGGTGCCTTCTCCTTTAGTGTCATCACTTCTCTCTCCAGGCACGAGGGGTCACGCAACCTACAGGCGACAGATGACTCCAAGGTGCCCAGTGGCAACCGCACCTCCTTGCGAAAACCCCAGGCGGAGCGCACAAGTGTTCCAGGCAGAGGCTTCCTCCTTCCCATCGCACGGCGGCTACGACATCTTCAGATACTCCCCCTCATTGTGCTCCTCTACTCCAAGCTCCAGGAGCTCCCTCCATCGACGCGCTTCGGCTTCTCTCCAGCGACGACGGTGGCAAGAAAGAAAGAAGGCTCCCATCGTAGGGGTGACAAACCTTTCTCGAGAGGGTTCCCAAGGGGAACCCTAAAGGGCCACTATTCCTTAAAAAACGTTTTTCTTGTAACGACCCAAGTGGGCTAGTGGGCGTGTGATGTACACCCAAATATTAAAGGGAGCTTTAGCCGTGAGAAAAAAAGGAAAAAAAGAGAAGAAGCAATGCAATTAAAAAAACAGATTTAAAAAAGGGGAACATGCAATTGAAAAGTCGTACGCATATTAAAAGAAATTGAGAGAGAAAAGTCATTTAAAAAAATGATGTCTTTAAAAAAAGATGTTCTAAAAAAATGATTTGAAAAGCCGACGGTTTATGTTAAAAAAATTGGTAGCTAAAAGAATTTGACAAAAAGCCACAAGTTCATGATTTTGTCCCCATCATTGTTGTCTTCTCCCAACTTGGTCGACGTCCATGTTTTCCGACAAGTATGGGAGAAAGGGGGGAGTATATATAGAGTCACAGATCTTCTCTAGATTGCAGATTCGTCAGACCAGTTGGATTATCCAGACTCTACAGAATATCACTTGTTCAGACTCGACATTCAGATCTTCTCTAGTCCACAATTTGATACATAGTTTCAGACTCGACGATTGATCCAAAGTCATCAGTTTCAGACACACCCTTGTATGCCATCTTCTTTTCGGATGTGCACATGTTTGTCATCTTTGGTGTGGTCCCCATCTTTGTTTTATGGCCAGAGTTTTCATGTGGTATCATAGGGATTCCAAAGTAGAGTACCATTCTCTGTGCTAGATGGGAGAGACCCTATTCTCCTACGAGGAGACGTTTCAGATTCCATCCAGCGACCGTGGACTCCGACGAGGATTGCACACCACGACTTCTTCAGTTTGATCCTTTTCAGATATGGACAGTTGTCCACATGTTGTGGCGGGACAGAGTACTCCGAGGAGGAGACTCATTCCATTTGCAGTGACTCTGCCAGGCGTAGTTCAAAGCACATGCTCTCCGACGAGGAGATACAATTGGCTCACACTCTAGCCCGTTCGTCCTCCTCACCTGCACAGCATGAGAAGCAACATCCTCGACAGCAACCGACAATTGTGCGCATTGAGTTGATATTGTTTATAGTGTCATGTATCGTGAGTTGAGTTTCTTACTGTTTGTCCAAGATGAGCATTGCATGCTCCAGCTTGAGGGGGAGTGTTGGAGTAGTTATATGCGTCACATGTATGGGAGATGGGTAAATAGATCTCTCCAGGATCCATTTACCCCATCCAAGAGTTTAATCCACATTTACCAATTTGGAGATGTGAAGACTCTGTGGGTGCTATATATAGAGCCCCACACCCTTGTAGTCCATTGAGAAAGTGCAACGAACACATATGCCCTCCGAGGCATTCTCCCGTGGTTTCATCCCACTCCTTAGAGAGTAGGGTTCCACGTAAAAATATTTGTTCTTCCAGTTTATATTTCTATCCTTATGCTCTGTTTATCATTCTACTTCCGCATTCTCTATTTTCTAAACAATGTTTTCCCCTGATTTATTGTCTTCTCCCAACTTTGTTGATTTCACTATTTTATGACAAGTATGGGAGAAAGAGGGAGTATTGTATAGAGTCACATGTCTTCTTCAGATGCCAGATTCTCCAAACCAGCAAGTTGTTCATACCTACAAGTTATCAGATTATCCATGCGCAGTTACAGACTCGACTTCCAGATTTCAAGTCCACTATTTGATGCACAAGTTCATACTCTACATTCAGGTTCCGAGTCTGCGGTTCAAGATGCATTAGTGTGCGATCTTCTGTTTTATGGTCCCCATCATTCTCGTTGTTTCAACCAGAGTTTTCATGTGAGCCATAGGGATTCCAAAGTAGAGTACCATTCTCTGTGCTAGATGATAGAGACCCTATTCTCCTACGAGGAGACGTTTCAGATTTCATCCAGCGACTGTGGACTCCGACGAGGATTGCACACCACGACTTCTTCAGTTTGATCCTTTTCAGAGATGGAGCAGTTGTCCACATGTTGTGTCGGGACAGAGTACTCCGACGAGGAGACTCATTCCAGTTGCAGTGACTCTGACAGGCGTAGTTCAAAGCACATGCTCTCCGACGAGGATATACAATTGGCTCACACTCTAGCCCGTTCGTCCTCCTCACCTGCACAACATGAGAAGCAACATCCTCGACAACAACCGACAATTGCGCGCATTGAGTTGATCTTGTTTATAGTGTCATGTATCGTGAGTTGTGTTTCTTATTGTTTGTCCAAGCTGAGCATTGCATGCTCCAGCTTGAGAGGGAGTGTTGGAGTAGTTATATGCGTCACATGTATGGAAGATAGGTAAATGGATCTCTCCAGGATCCATTTACCCCATCCAAGAGTTTAATCCCACATCTACCAATTTGGAGATGTGAAGACTCTCTGGGTGCTATATATAGAGCCCCACACCCTTGTAGTCCATTGAGAAAGTGCAACGAACACATATGCCCTCCGAGGCATTCTCCCGTGGTTTCATCCCACTCCTTAGAGAGTAGGGTTCCACGTAAAAATATTTGTTCTTCCAGTTTATATTTCTATCCTTATGCTCTGTTTATCATTCTACTTCCGCATTCTCTATTTTCTAAACAATGTTTTCCCCTGATTTATTGTCTTCTCCCGACTTTGTTGATGTCACTATTTTATGACAAGTATGGGAGAAAGAGGGAGTATTGTATAGAGTCACATGTCTTCTTCAGATGCCAGATTCTCCAGACCAGCAAGTTGTTCATGCCTACAAGTTATCAGATTATCCATGCGCAGTTACAGACTCGACTTCCAGATTTCAAGTCCACTATTTGATGCACAAGTTCAGACTCTACATTCAGGTTCCGAGTCTGCAGTTCAAGATGCACCAGTGTGCGATCTTCTGTTTTATGGTCCCCATCATTCTCGTTGTTTCAACCAGAGTTTTCATGTGAGCCATAGGGACTCTAGAGTAGAGGATCATTCCCTATGCCATGTGGGTAAGTGTTTCATGTGGTATCATAGGGATTCCAGAGTAGAGTATCGTTCTCTGTGCTAGATGGGAGAGACCTTATTCTCCGACGAGGAGACGTTTCAGACTCCATTCTCCAGCGATCGTGGACTCCGACGACGATTGCACACCATGACTTTTTCAGTTCGGTCTTTTTCTGAGTTGAAGCAGTTGTCCACGTGTTGTGGCTAGCCAGAGTACTCTGATGAGGAGACTCATTCCAGTTGCAGTGACTCTCACAGGGTAGTTCAGAGCACATGCTCTCCAACGAGGAGATAAAGTTGGCTCACATTCCAGCCCATTCATCCTCCTCACCCGCATGGCATGAGAAGCAACGTCCTTTACTACAGCCGACAGTTGTGCGCGTTGAATTGATACGTCTACTCCAAAACTACATCACTAAGACGGGTGTGAGAGACTCTCCGAAAAAGTCACTCTAGACGGACCCGACTGGTACAGGTAGACAAGTTCGTACGAAAAACTAAACCAAGTATCGCCCCATGGGTATCCTAACACAGAGGGTCACAGAGATGGTCAAAACTCGAGATTCCAATGAGGCGTAAAAATACTCCGAGCTTGCGTAAAACTGTATGAAAGACTGGGATCCTAGACCCGCACACTTGACGGTTGCTGCCCTAACTGGGCTTCCTATTTCCCGCCCAATTGAGGGTCACCTCACCCTCGTACAGTCAGGTGTTAGGTTCACCATGACCGACACTATTAACTGATATCTTCGATTCACCATCATCCATATTTCCTTGAGTATTTCTCTCTTTTTCAATCCTTTCCAGGGTTGACAGTATAGATCTAGATCTTTTGTCACAACCTATGATTAGTAACATAGTAGATTTTACTTAAGGTTAAATATTGAGGACTTACTGGTCATAATGATCTTAGAAAATTATTTGTCATTACAGATTTACAATATTAGAAACTAATTCGTATTGAGAAGAATAGACCTGGATCATTATTTCTTAAGTTTTATCAATTATTCATATTGCTAGAATTTTGATTGCATTCACTTGTTGGATTTTATACTTTACTTGATCCATTTGCTTCTTCAGTCACCTTAAGATTATTAGAATGGTATGAGGGTCTAGCGGCAGAGATATGGTGCAGGTAGGAGTTGATTAAGATTTTTTTCTTTCCCTAAAGATAAAGATATAAATACGAGTCTTTAAATAAACATATATTCATAGTCTGATTTGTATTTTATTCTCAAATTGGTACTTATTTATTTGATAAACTAATACTGTCTTTTCAATAAGAAAAGTTAACTTGTACATACTTTTTTACATACTAAGAGATTCAGAGTATTCTGGATGGACTCATAACTTAAGAATTTGAATATAACATATTTAATATTTTAGCTTTTAGATTTTTGTAATGAGGCAGATTGATTTTAAGATCCTCTAATTTGAATAGGTAAAATAATTCGCTCTAGATAAATAGTAACATTTTTTCTGCTGATACTTGAGATATTAATGCATTTCAAAGTGATACCCAAACTGTAAACTTTCCAACCACTACACAATTAAATCTTGCAGCAGAATATACAATATTATACTTTCATGTTCTACATGCTATATATAAAAATATAAATCGTAATATCCTCAAATTTTTTTTGTAGACACTAACAGGAAGGATATCCTTTTTTTTCAAATATCATCATGCTATTTGTGTATATTACTAAAGCATCTTAACTATTTCATACAGTGTTCATACATTATAATCGCCGTTACTTCGTTACTTTTGTACTGTATGTTACATGAATATCTAAGTATTCTTTACTTAATATACACCAGTTTACAGGGTATTCTTGGTTTTAAGCGTGATTATGTTAAATATATACTTGATGAAAATATTGTGGATTCATTTAAACACTCAGTTTAATTTAATACTGTAAATAATATATATATATATATAAAGGATTTCAAATTTCAGATCTATAATTCAAACAGGGACCCGGACTTTTAGGATGTATATTTTCTTTTGTAAAACCTCACTACATCAATACCAACGTATAGAATGGACAGTTGAGTGGGAAGAGAAACATGTATGGCAACAAATGATTGGGAGGAATATACCTTTGTGCTTTAATATTGGAGAATTTAGGCTGCACCTGCTACTGTAGGTAGCAGCTCCAACTACAAGGAGAGGGGAGCAGCAGTTGATCAAAACTTTTCCACAGCAATTGCAGAGAGAAATGGGGTTGCAACTTCACGGCTAGAGGTTGGGGGAAATAAGAAGGAAAGGGGAAATGGGGTTCTTCACTCATTGGAATTGAAGAGGAGAAAGAAAAGATTGGAAATTTAAGAAAGATAAGGAGGGGGAGGTTTCCTTCCAGTAACCTTCCTCTTCAATTATTTTTTCTAATGGACATATGCCATCAACATTAGTGATGTCATTGATGACTCATCATCAATGACATCATTGGTGACACAATAGAGCATATAAGATGTTTTCCATTTTTTGTACTTTTAAAAACTCAAAAATTAATCGTATTCGTGCCTCGGGCCTTAGTTTCTGATCTCAATTGGATCATCTCTGAATGACGTTCAAAGTGAGTATAATATTCATATACTTTCGATCGGGTTTTACCCGAAATTCTCAAGATACGGTTTTGACTTGGGGTTAAACACTGTGAATTTAATATATCAAACAATCTCCGATTGACGAATGGTCGATTCCGTTGGTCTTATTTCGTCAAATCGGATTTTTAGATGGTATTGGTTTGTTTCCCGATTTCCGAATTTCTGTCATGGTTTTTCCGTGGTACGCATTACGACGCGATCAACTTTTTGTCGATTTCGCACGAACGACTTTTAATTCACGACCAACTAATCGATTTAGTTATTTAACGTTGATTAATAACTTTATTGAGTTATACAGACTCTAATCAGGTCTGGTTCGAGTTTAATTGGTTCCGGATGTTACATTATCACGTCGAAAATGACAACTGCTCCCATCGTGAAACATCGATCATAGCCAAGGATGAACTTCTTGCACCACTGCGCAGATCCCCTCCCAAAAATGTGATGGTGCGTGACCAATCTCCTCCTCTTCCTCTACCAATTCAAGGTTCCCAACGGGAAAGAGGTTTGTTAGGTCTTCTTACTTCTTTTGCAGACATTAATATTGGTTGCTAGGATATGCATTTTGTAGCCAACATAGATGAAATGCTCATTTTCATTTGAAAAGATGTGAGATAGTAGCCTTATGGTAGCTAGTTCAAAAGTATGTTTCTTCTAATCTAAGTCCTCATTATAGATGTTTTGAATTTTCTGTTTTTAAGTATGTTTTCTTTTGTCGATAGAGGATAAGATGATGCTCCTTTTCTTTAAGTATGTTTTATTTCATCTGTATCAGATTCAAAATGATGCAATTAGAAGGACTGTTGGTGTAGCTCCAATAGATGATGAGAAGAGAGAAAACCGCTTAAGATGGTTTGGCCATTTGTAAAGGATGTCATTTGATGCACCAATTAGAAGATGCGAGATTCAGGATGTTGAGTTGGTTAAGAGAAGGTGAGGAAGGCCCAAGAAGTGTTGGAATGCGACTATCCCAAGGGATCTTAGTTATTTGGATTTATGCTCAAGAATGAGTCTATACGAGTGCTCGGTGGTCTTGATGACCCCGCATAAGTCGTTACCCACCCTTTACCTTGGGTTACCTTTGATTTACGAACGTTTGATACAGTCTGGCTGGTTGTCAGTGATTGATGAGTTGGAGTGATAGTTAGTTGGATGGACGACATCCTGTCTCTCTCAGGGGGAAACTTGTGCTTCTTAAGTGATCTTGACGGTTATACCGATCTTCATCTCATCAAGGATCCTTTCCGTGGGGAATCAAAACCGCCTGGAGTCATGTATTTGCTTCTTTTGGAGCCCTTTTAATGGACACTTGAGAGGACTCCACCTAGTGAATTGGGAGATGGTTACCTCGTTGAAGGAACATGGGGAACTTGATGTTCTTGGGATTCATGACATGAATAAGGCATTGTTGTTAAAGTTGGTGGTTAGGTTGTGAGGTGATGGCAAGGACCTCACCTGTAGGATTATTCGGGATATTTATGCCATTCAGGCACAACCATGGGTGGATATTTTGTCTTAGTGCAACCCTTATGTTTTTTGGAAGGGGATTTTCTCGATCTTGCAGGAGATTCTGGTACAAATGCACCCAGTTGTTGGTGACGGTAAATCATTTATGTTCTGGAAGGATGATTGGTGTAGGGATGTGCCTCTGTAAGTGTATGTGCAATTCCCTAGACATTTTTCTTTGGTTGGTGATCAGGAAACGTGTGTTAGCGATGCTTGGGTAGGCGGTCAATGGATTCCATGCTTCTCCTTCCCTCTATCAGATTACCTTTCAGGGAATTCATGCAGATGATGGGGCAGATGGTGTCTACACCATGCCCAATCGAGGGCCGAGACCATTGGGTTTTGTGGGACAGTTTCTACATGCCCCTCATAATGGTGTCAAGGAGCCGGGGGTGATAGGAATGGGGACTGCAAATTCATTCAGACTCTAAGGGCATCGTTGAAGATCAAGATCTTCCTTTGGTTCCACAAGCTTGATCGGTTGTTGACTAAGACAAGGAGGTTCTCCTTCATATAGGGAAGGGTACTATATTCTATGTGTTATGTTGAGGAGGAAGATATGGAATATTTGTTCTATTCATCTGCCCAGGTCCAAGAAGTTTGGGAGGGGTTGGGCATTTTGTGGATGGACCCGACCTCTCAAGCTAGCTTTTGGAACTCAATGGTGGTCAACTAGTTCAGATCAACAACATACGTGCTTGGTCCAATCCATGTGATTTGGGTAATCTGGCTCTCATATAATGACATGATTTTTAATTCATATGAGAATATTGTCCATTCATCTAGATATCTCCTCGAGACCTAGTTGTAAGTTTCCTTGTAACCCTTTTCTCTTTATAAAAGCTTGGGTGCAAACCTCCGAAATGTTTCCCCTTTTTGACTCTAAAATTGAGGAGGAAGTTCGTTGGATGCAAATGGGTCTTCAAGAAAATACATGAATCTCATGCAGTGAATGCATCAGATATAAGGCATGCCTAGTTCTGAAGGGCTACAGTCAGAAGGATGGTATGGGTTATAACAAGATATTATATTCTGTTGTAAGTTAATAGATTACAACAAGATATTATCTCCAGCTGTAAGACATCTATCCATCAAGGTGTTACCACCTCTTGTAGCACATCGAGACGTAGAGCTGAAGCAGTTAGATGTGACATCAACTTTCTTGCTTGGTGAACTTGAAGAAGACATTCTCATGAACCAACCAGAGGGATTTGCATTTTAGGTTAAAGAAGACCATGTGTGCAAATTGAAAAAGTCATTATATGGGCTTAAGTAGACTCCCAGATAGTGGTACAAGAAGTTTGACAGTTTCGTGGTTGATCATGAGTTCAACAGGAGCTCATAGAATTGTTTTGTTTACCGCAACAAGGTGGAGAATGGATCCTTTACCTATTTGTTACTGTATATCGATGACATGCTACTTGTTGCCATGAAGTGCACCATAGATGAACTAAAGAATCTCCTTAGTTTAAAGTTTGACATGAAGGACCTTGGTGGAGAGACGAAGATTTTAGGGATGAAAATAATCAGAGATCATACAGAAGGGAAGCTTTTCTTATCTTAGAAGAGCTACATTGAGAAAGTTCTCATGAGATACGGGATGACTACAACCAAGCCTCTAGGTATTCCATTCGCTGCAAATACTCATCTCTCATTTTCTTTCGCACTTCAGTTAGACACAGAGAAGTAACACATGAAACGTTTTCCCTATGCTAGCATGGTAGGGAGTCTTATGTATGCCATGGTATGTAAAAGACCTGATATCGCTCATGTTGTGTGCGTTATTAGTAGATCCATGGGTAATCCAAACAAGGATCATTGACAGGCAATCAAGTGGATTTGTTGTTGTTTGAGGGGAATATCAGACACTGACCTCGTGTATAGAAGTAATTCATAGTGTTTGGTTGCTGGATATTTATATTCAGATTATGTTGCATATGTAAATTAGAGGAGATCAATGACATGCTATGTTTTTACTTTGGGGAGTTTTATCATCAACTGGAAGTCTACCTTACAACCATCAGTTACTTTGTCCACAACTGGGGTAGAGTACATTGCTTTGACGGAAGCTGACTGAATATTGTGAGCCTTAGTGCAATTTGCTTAGCTAAGGATCGGGTGCATCATGAGAGGACAAAACATATAGAAGTTAGATAACACTTTATTTGTTCTGAGAAGAGAATCAAGGTGAAGAAGGTTGGCATAACAAATAATTCAGCCGATATGTTCACAAAGGCAGTTCATGGGAGCAAGTTTAGACATTGTTTAGACTTGCTCAATGTTGATTGTTGGCAATAGCCCTAAGGAGGGGCTGGCAGTGGCACAACGATACTTGACAAAGCTTTTCAAAGGATTCAACTCAAGGTAGAGATTGCTAATATGCCTTCAATCCTACCCATGTGACCTAGGTTGAAGAACTGTTGTATGCACCCCTCCTATTGTACCATACCTCAAAAAGATGGGGATCTCGCTATTTGGATCCAATTCTGTCAAGGTTACATCTATATAGGGGTAGTATGTAAATTCCCTAGGGTTAATAGCCTAGGGCTCTATGTATCCTCTATATTTTATTCTTCTCCACACGATAAAAACCGATCGCTATCGTCAAAAAACGTAACCCGGTTAAATGTGAACATTGTAAATCCATGTGTTTACGACCTGCTTGATTGATCTTGTTTCTACTGTTTGTGTCTATAATTTGCATCATATACAATTTCACAAGTAAGATTGATTTGTGCTGGTATGGCTTATATATAGGAAATGCACCATAGGTTTCATTGAGAAGAATAAATGGTGGTCCTCACCTCGTGTGTGAAGCTAGTCATCTTAGTCACCTTAATCCATGTATATGCATAATATTGTTCTTAAGCTACTTTTGCCATATTATTGATTCGACTTCTTTCCAATGCCTAGTCAACATTAATGGTCCTTTTATATCGTAGGATTGAGGAGTTGTTATATCTAGCTAATGTTTCTTCTGATAGCTGCCGCTTCTTTACCTTGTTAATTGTTGTAATGTTGATGTTTCTCTCATGAATGAAATAGTATTTCTTTCTTTTGGGATTGTCGAGATGAAAGAATGAATTGTTTTATTGAGAGGCCCTAGGGTTGTCTTATATAGGAGAGAAACCTATTGGGTAAATTACAAGAAGAAGATAAAGAAAATAGAAATTACATAAACAATATGAAAGATAACTAATATCTCAACACTCCCCCTCTACCTAGAGCGTAGATATCAATCAGACTCAGCTTGGAGCAGCATCTCTGGTAAGGTCCTCTGGCTAAAGCCTTAGTAAGTACATATGTTGTCTGAATCTCCAGAGCTAACGTGAGTAGTAGCGATGAGATCCTTTTGTATCATGTCACGAGTGTAATGACAATCCACCTCTATGTGCTTGGTCCTCTTATAGAAGACATGGTTGTTTGCAATGAATAGAATAGCCTGGTTGTCACATTGGAGGTGCATGGGAAGAGGCACCTCGAATGTTAAGTTAGTAAGAATAGATCTGGCCCACATCATCTTTGTGCTAGCCTGCGTCATGACCTTGTATTCTAACTCAACACTAGACCTGAAAACCAGAGTTTTCTTCTTGCTCTTTCATGATACCAGAGAATTCCCTATGAACATGTAAAGCCTAAAGTAGACTTCCTATCCTTGAGACACCCGACATAATATGCAGAGGCAAATTCCTTAGTAATGTAGTTTGAAAACAAAATTCTTCTAATAAGCCAACAAATTTTTTTCTGTCATTATTGTAGGCATATCGCATACATTATGTGCGACATAAGATATCGCAGGGAATATATGTGCCTCCCTTCAGCGCATATGTTGTCTGCGCTTTGAGCCCATTAGCGCATAACATCCCTGCATTATGGTCTGTTATTCGAAAAATAAAATAGACAGAAGAAGCGAAGGGTTACTTACGCACACATTCCCTTCGTCCCTCTGTTTGAACACGCAACCCGACTCTTCTCAACCTGACTCTCCTCACATAGAGCACGCCGCAGCCCATCCTCTCCGCCTCCGCCGGCCACCTCACTGCCTCCGTCGGCCATCGTCATCACGTCCGCCGCGGAAGGCCTCTCTGCCTCCACCACTGAAGTCCTCTCTGCTTCCACCACCGTTTTTTTGTTCACCAAGGGTAATTTTTCTAACATTTTTAAAACAGGGTTCTTTGTTCCTTGGATTTCTATTCGCTAGCATTTTTTAGTTGAACATTGTAACATCCAGATCCACACAAACTTGAACTCAATCCAAATAGGGTCTGATGAACCCAATAAAGTTGTTGGTCAATGCTAAACGACCTAAATCGATAAATAGATTGTAAATCAAAAGTCGTTCGGCCGAAATTGATCAAAAAATCGATCGCATCGTAATGCGTACCGGAAAAAGCCGTGATGCAAATTCGAAAACTGCAAAACAAATAGAGACTGCAATTAAATTTGATTCGACGAAATAAGATCAACGGAATCGACCATTCGTCAATCGGAGATCGATTAATATTTTAAAATCGTAAAATTTAACCATAAACCAGAACTGTATCTCAAAAATTCCGGGGATTTAAACCCAATCCAAAGTATATGAATATTATACTCATATTGATGATCGTTCTAAGACGATCAAATAGAGATATTGCTTGTCGAAATCTGACACTCGAGACACGAATGCGGACAGTTTGTGTATCTTAAATAAGTGAGAGAATTGGCAAAAAAATAATAAAAAATTACTGTCGTTCAGTCTGCTACAGAATGCAGTAGCTCCTATTTCAATTCCGTTTGACATGATATTTTACTCCACTTAGGCATTTTATCCTCTCCAAGTGGCTCTCAAAAACATCTACACATGTCAAGCAAGGGAAGCCTTTCCCTCCTTATTAATATCAACCCAAGGCAGTCGTAGGAAAATCTATTTCCCCCCTAAATTCTGCTCCAGACAACCCTGTAGTTATTGTTGTGTTCCTAACAACTCCTGGAGCTCCTTTCCTTTGCTGCATGCAAACACCAGCTGCTGCAAACTTTAATCCAAGCTAAAAGAATTTGATCTTCAAAGATTTGAGACTCCTAAGGTACAATTTCCTCCCCTCTTTTGCTGCCATCTATGGTTTTAAACAAAATAAACCTCTCATGTTGCTACTATACATATAAAAATTTCATTTTCTCTTTCCCTTTCATTTGTTTGGGACGAATGCATTAGAAGATATTGCTAGAAATCTGGTTCGATTAAAAAAATGGATCTTAATTTTGTTTATGTTGATTTCCTATTGATATTTAGTTCAAGAATTTCTATGATTAAATTGTGTCAATTTGTTCTTTATAGCTTTATCCTCATTTTATTCTTCTTTGTTTCTGTATTGTCTACTGTTTCTGGATTGTTATCCTTCCATCTATTATTCTTGTACATATCCAGGAGAATAAAGATTAGACCTTATGAGGTAAAAATGCTGATATAGATGAATGTTGATATTGCCTTCATTACGATAAGGTTGTGCTAAGGAATTGGGGTGATAAAGTTTTAATGCATAATTGCTAGTTATATGTACTTGCATGTTGTAAGCTTCTCATCAGTTATAGTTAGAGTTTGGTTGTGTTTGGTTACTGCTTTTTGAGTGCTCCTTTTAGCTTTAAGATGTTGGCAAGATAATGTTTGGTATACTTGTTTCGTTTATGCATATGAAATTTATTTCATAAAATTCAGATGTTTGAAAGTTTGCAATAGCAATGTAGTATTGCCTTTGAAGATTTCGAGTGCTTCAAACTCTTGCTGGTAAATATGATATTAGTATCTCTAAAAGGAATTATAAGTGTTACTCACCTAGGCACAAGTACAGACATATTACATCTTTTTCTCCTAATGTTTTAGTTTGCCTGTAAGATATCACATCAGAAACTTGAATGGTGCTACTGTTGTTTTCTTGTGGTCAACCTATTTTATAAATGCTCCTGGTTCATTTTACCAGGCATGTTTGTTATGGATTTTTCTATCCTGGCTGCAGCAAATAATTTTTATAATTAATATGCTAATTAGTTTTAGATACAAACAATTGAAAGGTTTAATAACTACTAATTGATTTCTAAATAGACCAATAGGGCATCTGTAAATTTCGTTATTTATAACAATTATTTTGAACTTAAAGTCTACTACTTTATATGAGATGTTGGATAATATCACAAGAATTATTATACACCTTGTTATAAGGATTGTAGGATCATATAACAGACAATTTAATTGAAATGAAAAGACATGGACCTGTAACTTTCATCACTTAAGGAGATTTTTTTTATTCTAGAAACCTAAATGTGGTCAATACTTTGTGTAAAAGCTAACTGTTCAATTAAACTTAAATGAAGTGTTGTATATCTGTTGTTAACTTTTACTTGGATTCAAAACTATCGGTCTTAATACTTTCGACTGACCTTGGAAGCCGGAGAAACATATTAGTAATTTTATGATTATTGTGTTTGAGCTACATAACCAAAGCATATACTTCCATACCAAAAGCTCTCAAGGGGAAAATTACTTAAACAAACAATATGGCTCATGCCTTGTATTTGCGTTGTGTCCTGTTGTGTATATTGTTATCATTGATATGTGTTTTCATGAATGCTTTCTGTGAACCCCCGAGGATCCGGGTACCCGTTTATGCTACTTTCACGGCATTTCATTCACACAAGATCGCACAATTTACAGAAAAACAGGGAAATTTTTCGCGTGGATAATTTTCCACATAACATTCATATCCACAATCATAACCAAAAATTAATAGAGACAAATGGCACCAAAATCTCATTTCATTAATTTCCATATAATTTTACAACATGTACAGTGACTGACAGTACATAGAGTAGTTCCAAAAATTTTTTTAGCAGAAGAGAAGGGAACATACTACATTATCAACCGAACAAAAAATGAGACAAAATAAACTACCGTCTAGTATATACCCTGTCTCCTGAAGTCATCAACCCGCTACTGAGCTAAAGGCTCCTTGCCTGCCATGCGTGCAAGGAAGAAAAGGCATCAGCGGACGCTGGTACTTGCCAATTAGAAGCGCGGTCCAATAGAGGGATAGGTCTACTCCCAAACTACGCCACTGAGACGCGGAAAAGTCGCTCTAGAAAACAGCCCGACCGGTAACGGGCAACCGAGCTCGTACGTAAAACTGAAAACCAAGGATATGCAGTCCAGCCAGCTTCTCCTGTACTTCCTCTCGCATGCCACCAATGAACTTTTCCAGATTCTCCTCTGGAAATGCGCCAGCTGCTCGTGTATGCCGCGACAACTCTGTGTATCTGATAAAGTAATCCCTGGCTGTCATCTGTCCCTGACGAAGCTCTGCAAACAGTCGGCGCTGGGACTCCTTCCACTTCGCAGAAAAGAAGTGGGCTCTGAACCTCGTCTCGAAATCATTCCAAGTAGGCTCTCGGCCTAAGTCAGACACTACAGCCTCCCACCATCGCTTGGCGAAGTCTTTCAGTGAATATTCTATGAAAGATAGCCACGTGTTTCGTGGCGCATGAATCGCCCTGAGCACCTTCATTACTCTCTTCAGCCACTGCTCAGCATCATCTGGTGGACCTGTGCCCTCGAACAAGGGTATGTTGGCCCGCTGATAAGAAGTGAAGACCGACTGGTGCCTGTGAATGGCTGAATACTCGTGTGCATCCTCGCCAGCAAAGTCAACAGGGTCTTGCTCCCTGTCTAAGTCTGCATCCTCAGCTCCATGCTCTGGAATGTCCTCTAGTGGATCGTCAGGATGAGGCTGCTCCACCTCAACGGACTGGTGCTGGTCCTGTCGTATCCCATCCTGGGATGGATGGTACGTGAAATCTGACAGGTCCTCAAATATCATCTCTATGTCCGTCTGCCTGTCAACAATCTCGGTCTGCTGGGCCAATATCTGCTCCTGCTGGCCTCTCATAGCAGCCTGCTGCTGCTGAAGATCGGTAAGTGCGCTCAGTATGCGTGCCAGCTGATCAGAAGTATCCTGATCTGGTCGAGATGCTATGGCTCTGCATGAGAGCCATAATTAGTCATAAGGATGTCCTAGACAGTTATTTATCATAAATACTTTTCTCTTCTTGGGATATAAGATGAAAATTAATGAACTTGGTGACAGCTGTGGTTATGGAATATGAATGTCATATTTTCCTTCTCGAACTCACGATAAGTCGGAAGACTGTCGCTATTCGAGAACTTAATACGATCGGAATCGAAATACTGCGAATGTGCGTATTGGGGTACCACTGCTCTGATACCAAAACTGTGAAACCCCTCAGGATCCGGGTACCCGTTTACGCGCATTTCGCAATATTTCATTCACATTGATCGCAGAAGTTGTAGAAAACAGGAAATTTTTTCACGCAACTATGACATTCATTTCCAACACATAACCACAAGTAAAAGAGACAATATGGCACCAAAATTCTTTTTCATTAATTTCCATACATTTTTAAATCATGTACAAGGTCTGTCAGTATACACAATGTATCCCAAAATGTAGTACATAAGAGAAAAGAAAGGGGAAGCATTTACATCACTATCTGAACAAAAACTGAGACAAAGTAATTCATACCGTCTAGTGTATACTCTGTCTCCAGGAAGCATGTATATCTACTGAGCTGCTACTGAACTGTAGGCTGTTTGCCTGCCAAACATGTTAGGAAAGAAAAGGCGTCAGCGGTTGCTGGTACCTCCCAAAAACTTATATATATAAAAAAAATAACAGACTTATTGTGACCAAACGCAGGCAAGTAGAGAGGCAAGAACAACTCAAATTAAAATTTATTTCTACTTGCAAATAAAAAAGTTTCCAATTTCTAGTAAGCACCTAGCCATTATCCCAACATTTCCCACATAAGCATATTTCAGTGGTAACTAATTGATCACAAGTATATCTATTTTATTATCATATTACTCAGAGATCATACTGAGGTATTTTGATGATGGAAAGATGAGATGAAAAGATATACTAATTTATTTAATTCTTGAGTCTAGTGGATAGTCTGTGGTCTTGGTTCGTGTGAAACCTCACACTATGACTCTAAGACTTGGGAAAAATCTTAGGGTTGGGGTGCCTCCGTAGGCATGCGGTGTAGTGTAATGCATCCTAACTAAGTTCCCAACACGTCCACTAGCTTAATGAGATTTCGAATCAGATTATCGTCTTTTCTATTTACTCAACTTTAATTGTAATCCCTTACAACCTTAAGTGCAACGGTCTCAGATGTAATTCTAGATGATGTGGATATAGAGATGGATGATCTGGATGTAGAATCGCCAAGTCTGTTGGCGAAAGAAAAACTCAAGCGGTGAAGAAGCCAACAAAAGGGCTCTTCCGTCTCGCCCTCTAATTGGAAGGACGGTCCAATAGAGGGATAGGTCTAACTCCCAAACTACGCCACTGAGACGGGTGAGAGAGACTTCCCGGAAAAGTCGCTCTAGAAAAACAGCCCGACTAGTACGGGCAACCGAGCTCGTACGTAAAACTGAAAACCAAGGATCCCCCGCCTGGGTATCCTAAAAGTCAGGGTCAGCGGAACTGGTCTAAAGTCTGGATCCCAACGAGGCGTAAAAACACTGCGAGCTCGCGTAAAACCGAAAAGGGACTGGGATCCTAGACCCGCGCACTTGGCAGCCGCTGCCCTAACTGGGCTTCCTTTCCTCCGCCCAGTTGAGGGTCACCGCGCCCTCGCACGGTCAGGTATAAAGATCACCTTGACCGGCAATATTAATCGTTATTATGGATTCACCTCTCATTCTTTGCTATTCTGTTGTTACGTTTCTCTTAGCTAATATATGGTTAATTTATATTTATTTATTTATTTTCACTTGAAGATCTTGGAGTCATTGGATTTGTACAAGATTCCCTTCCATTGATATATGAGGTAACTCTGGAACCTTGTCTAAATAGAATATGCTATAGAATAGCAACTAAAGGATTATGAAAGTAAAATATAAATGAACTTAGGGAACCCAACAAACATTATTTATCAAGAATTCAACCTAGAACTACTGGAGTATATAGATTAATAATTTAGAGAATTATTCAACCGATATGCATATAAGTTTAGCAATCTCATCTGATATAGGCCTATGAACAATCTGCAAGGTGTCTAAATAGAAATTTGGTCGACTGCAGAAATGGAGGTACCTAAAATTTATATTCATGGCAAGTAGTGCAGCGAAAACAAGGGTCTTAATAAATATCGAAAGTTCCCACAAGATTCTCCCTCTTTAATCAAGTGTATCATTTTGTGTATTAACAATATCCGCATATTATAACCCTTAATCCATTATTATTGTTATTACTTTAATTATACTCCAGGTTTAGGATAGTCATACTTGTATTATATATATGTATGTACATATACATAGATCCTAAAAGATAAGCTCTATTGCAAAGTGTGAGTAGAATTCTCCTACCGGAAAAATCCATGCATTAATGAATATTGTCCTTAACTGAAGATATGGCCCCCTTTTTTTTAACAAATTTTTTTAAAAATATTTATGTATTCTTTTTATACAAATCTTGTCACCAGACACACTCAAACAGAGCTCTTTTGTTAAACTTTGGCAGTAATTGTTTATTCCTAATTACATATTCAGAAGTAATATTAATTACAAATTCAGAGGGAAAAATATACACATCAGTAAAAATTTACTGTAAATTTACAATTTCTGGAGTTGAATTCTGAAATTTCCTTATCTATTAGTAGGGTACTTGAACCTTAAGATCATAGCTAAATCAAATAGAATGTTTTATATATGAGATCCAGCTTCAGATTGGCATGAGATATATATAATAAAAATGGAACCCATACGATTTAGATAATAGGGAAAAGATTTACTCTTACAGGTCTGTTTCCGTATATATAAAAATTATACTATATGTGTGTTTGAAGACATGCAGTCATGAATTTATACTACAAACACACTAAGGAATGTGATTAATAGATGATATCATAAAGGATGCCTGAAGAGCAACAAAAACGATTTGAAATTATACAAAAGATCATTCATAACATGCAATGGTAGCAATAAAAAAAACTAAGGATTGTACTCATGTATGGCAGCAAGAGAAGATAAGGAATGTACATTTGATCAGATTTAAAGCACATGCATGGCAGCAAATGATGGGGAAGGAGGTACCTCTCTTGAATTCCTAATTTCAGAGATCAATTCTGTTGCATGCTGCAGCTCCCAGAACAACCATATAATGGGGGTTGAAATGATTTTTGATGTTGTTGGGAATAGGCTGCAGCAGGTCCAGCTACTGGACATCAACCACAGGGGCTCTTGGAGGTCCTTCAACTTCAGCAGTAGCTCCCGGATTAGCTGCTTGTAGCAGTTGATCGATTTTTCCAGCAACCGTTAGGAAGGAAGGGCTGGAAACGATCATTCGTTGGAGATTTCGTGGGAGCAAAAGAAGGGGAGAAGGGTAGTAATTTTGCATGGAAGAGAAATCTGCAATTTGAAAGGTTGTTGGAGAAGAGTATTACCTCCAGCAGGGATTCTTTGTCTGACGAGAAGAGCAAGGAAGAGGGCTGGAGATGCAGCTCCAGTGGACAGAAGTTTCAGCCGAGATTTGAAAAGGGGAAGTCCCTGCGGTGGGATTTGTGGAAGGGGCTGGTGCTATTTATAAGGGAAAAAGGAAAAAGGTTTGGCTGACAAGTGGAGAGAAATTTTGCCAAATGGAAAAAAAAGAGAGAAGAAAAATGGGCTGCTGATTGTATAATCTGTATTGTATTGCCGTAGAGAGGGAAAAAATATTTTATTATTATTATTTTTTTTACAATCTTAAAATGAGCCGTGCGTGCACCTCGGGTCTCGGATTTTGACGCGCAATATCTCGTTTTGACCGTCTCGGAACGACGATCGATTTAAATATAATATTGATATACTTTCGATCGGGTTTTGAATACCCGAACTTTTCGGATACGGTTTTGGTTTGGGATTAAATTTTAATATTTAAAAATATCAAACAACCTCCGATTGACGAACGGTCAATTCCGTTGGTCTTGTCTTGTCGAATCGGATCTAATGACAGTCTTGCTTTGTTTTGCAGTTTTCAAATTTGTGTCGCGGCTTTTTCGCGGCACGCATTACGATGCGACCGATTTTTGGTTGATTTCGCCCGAACGAATTTTGATTCACACTCAATTAGTCGATATAAGTCATCTGATACCGACCGACAACTTTATCGGGTTAAACGGACCCTAATCGGGTCGAGTTCGGGTTTGGCGGATTCCGGATGTTACAATTAATGTATGCAATTATCTCTTAAAAACCGGCAGTTCCAATTGGATCTTCTAACTGCTGGAAGCATCAACATTGGTTCTGATAGGAGCAACAATATTAGCTCCAAGAATGGCAGCAGAGCTACTGCTGTAGCTACAGTATATCGTGGGTCATAACTGCTGCTTGAATCTCCAGATGTTGCAAAAGAGGGGACTGGGTTCCAGCTCCTTCTATTTGCAAACAGAGAAGGTTGCTGCTTATGAATAATAGCCATAAGAATGGGGAGGAATTGGGCTTCACGTTTGGAAAAAAAAGGCTGTTGGAATTGGGAAAGTTAAAGAGGAGATGAAGAAGGATGGTTCCTTTCTATCCTCCAAAAATGGAAGATAAGGCTGCATGGATCAACAATTTGCAACAATCGCTAGCCGTAGCTTAGAGTAGAAGGTCTGTTAATGGGTTCTTTGTTGGAGGAATTGGGGAGAACGAAGATGGAAAGAAAGGGGAGGCTTGGCGTTAGATTTAAAGAGGAGGGAAGGGTGTCGTGGAGGGTTTAGAGAAAGGGTGTGTACACGTGAGGGCTGCAGCTGCTGGGCAACTGTAGGATTTTTTTTAAAAAAAAACCCACCGAACACTGCCTGTTGCTACAGTTTTACTGTAGCCGTTATTATCTTTAGTTTAACATTTTTTAACCAAATTTCCTTTTTATTTGGCATACACAAAAGTTGACCGTATATGTGCGTTGAGTGTCGAATTTCGACACGCAGTATCTTGATTTGATCGTTTCAGGACGACGATCAATATGAATACAATATTATAATACTTCCGATTGGGTTTTGAATACCCGAAATTTTCGGATACGTGTTTAAGATTAAATTTTGCGATTTAAAAATATCGAACGACCTCCGATTGACGAACAGTCAATTCCGTTGGTCTTGTCTCGTCGAATCGGATCTAATGATGGTCTCGTTCATTTTGGGGTTTCTGAATTTACGTGGCGGCTTTTCACGGCACGCGATTCGATGAGACCGAGTTTTTTTGGTCGATTTCGCCGAACAAATTTTGATTTGCGATCAATTGATCGGTTTAGGTTGTTTGACATTGACAACCAACTTTATTGGATTAATCGGACGCTAATAGGGTCGGCTTCGGGTTTAGCGGATTCCGGATGTTACAATTATAAAAACGTCAAAGGGAGTCTCGTCCTCGAGACTCGAGTTAAGGTCATTAGGTGTTCTTGTTTGGATTTCATATGGTCATAAAACCTCAAAGGATTTTGAACCCATAAAAACTTCAAAGAGAAAACAAGCCATATATTTCGTCATATATTTAATTGCAAAAGCTTGTTTTGATTGTTATATCAGAAAAGCTGCGGGTATTTTGCCCGCATGTTAGTTTCGGTCTCCCACGTCGCTTCCTCGACGCCATGTCGGTGCCACAACACCTTGACCAATGGAATCTCCTTGCTGCGAAGCTTCTTCACAGCATTGTCAAGTATCTGCACCGGCCTCTCCTCATAAGTCAAGTCTGGCTCCACATCAAGATTCTTGTAACTGATGATGTGTCGAGGGTCGTGCATATACTTCCTCAAGTTGGATACGTGGAAGACATCATGAATAGCTGATAGATGTGGAGGAAGGGCTACTCGGTATGCCACCTTCCCCACTTTAGCAAGTATCTCGAATGGTCCAACATATCGTGGCGCCATCTCGCCACGAACGCCAAATCTCTGTATTCCCTTCATGGGAGATACACGGAGAAATACCCAATCTCCAACTTATAATTTATAGGAATGTCATTAATATGTGATTAAGTTGAACATATATATATGTCATAATTGAATGGATGAAGAGAATTGGATTACCTGGAACTTCAAGTCTCTTTTCCGACGGTCTGCGTAGCTCTTCTAGCGGCTCTGTGCCGTCAGAAGCCTCCATCTCACAAGATCAACAGTTATCGCAGTCTCCTCCAAGAGATCCATAGAGTAAAGAGCATGATCACCTACCTCACGCCAACTGAGGGGTGTGAGGCATCTCCGCCCGTATAGGGCTTCGAATGGCGCCGTGCTGATACTGGAATGATAGCTGTTGTTGTACGTGAACTCCACTAACGGCAGATGGTCCTTCCAGGACCCTTTCCACTCCAAAGTGCAAGCGTGAAGCAAATCCTCTAATGTCTGTATGGTGCGCTCACTCTGCCTGTCTGTCTGCGGATGTAGGTCTTCAGCTCTGTCTGTAGTGCTGACATGAACTGATGCCGATAATGTGAAGTAAATCTCGAATCCCTGTCAGACACCACTTCTCGTGGTATACTATGTAGCTTAATGATGTTCTGCACATAGAGCTTGATCAATCTGGATGGAGTATAAGTCGTGTTGACATGTATGAAATGGGCTGACTTGGTCAACCTATCAACAACTACCCAAATAGAATTATGGTCACCTGGTGTCTTCGGCAAACCTGTGACGAATTCCATAGAAATGCTCTCCCACTTCCACTCGGGAATGGGGAGAGACTGCAGTAATCCTGGTGGTCTCCTGTGCTCAACTTTGACCATTTGACAGGTCATGCATCTGCTGACATGTAGCGCCACATCGCGCTTCATTCCATCCCACCAGAAATGTCGGTGCAGATCACGGTACATCTTCGTGCTACCTGGATGGATAGATAACTGTGAATTGTGTGCCTCATCAAGAATATCTCTACGTAACTGCTCGTCTTTGGGCACAACGACTCGACCTGCCTTCCATAAAAAGGACTCTGCCACAACAAAATCATCAACCCCGTCCTTAACGGCGTACATGTATCTATCTCGAATCCAAGGATCTGTCTTTTGGCCTTCGAAAATGCGATCCCACAAACTGCTGAATCGTGGAGGCACGGCAGTAGAAATGGATGTGCTCTCCTGAGGATGCCAATCAGTCAAAGATGCGAGCATATCCCACATATATAGCCAGTTCACTGTACCCTTTGCATGTGCCCTCCTGCTAAGTGCATCGGCTACCACGTTTCCCTTACCGGGATGGTAAGAGATCGTGCAATCATAATACTTCAGTAGCTCGAGCCATGTGCGCTGCCTCATGTTCAGCTCTTTCTGATCAAAGATGTACTTCAAGCTCTTGTGGTCTGTGAAAATCTCGAAATTCACTCCATAAAGATAGTGGCGCCAGATCTTCAAAGCAAAGACAACTGCCGCCAACTCCAAGTCATGTGTGGGGTAGTTTCGCGCGTGCGGTCTCAACTGCTGTGATGCGTAAGCAATCACCTGTCCTCTTTGCATCAACACTGCTCCTAGGCCTTCTCCAGATGTATCTGTATAGACTGCATAGTCCTGAGTGCATGAAGGAAGAGCGAGAATATGTGTTGTAGTCAATCTCTCGTTCAGTGTATGGAAGGTCTGCTCACATGAATCGTTCCAAATAAATGAGACTCCCTTCTGCGTCAGTCGTGTCATAGGGCGAACAATGCGTGAAAATCTGCTGACAAAGCATCTGTAATAGCCCGCTAGCCCGAGGAAACTCCGAATCTGCGTGACAGTCTTGGGCTGCTCCCAAGACATAACTGCATCTATCTTCGCAGGATCAACTATCATGCCTGCTCCAGAAATAGCATGCCCTAGAAATGAGACCTGGGATAAACAGAACTCGTACTTGTTCAACTTGGCATATAGCTTGTGCTCTTGCAATGTGTCTAAAACAATACGTAGATCATTCTCATGATCCCATTCATTCCGTGAATAGATGAGCACATCATCGATGAACATCACTACAAACTTGTCCAAGTATGGACGGAAGATCGTGTTCATCATATCTATAAATGCTGCAGGTGTATTGGTGAGCCCAAACGGCATCACCACAAACTCGTAGTCTCCATAGTGCGTCTTGAAAGCGGACTTCGAAATATCAGACTCTCGAATCCTCAGCTGATGGTAGTCTGAGCGAAGATCGATCTTCGAGAACACCGAAAATCCCTGGAGCTGGTCAAACAAATCATCGATACGTGGCAAAGGATAACGGTTCTTCACCGTTCTCTTATTCAATTGTCGTTAATCAATGCATAATCTCATGGATCCGTCCTTTTTGATAAATAGAACCGGAGCAACCCAAGGTGAAGTGCTCGGCCTCACGAATCCCAAGTCAAGTAACTCCTGCAACTGCACCGTCAGCTCCCTCAATTCAGTTGGTGTCATACGGTAAGGAGTTATCGAGATCGACTGGGTGTCTGGTAGTAATGTGATCTCGAACTCAATCTCTCTCTCAGGAGGTAATCCTGGTACTTGCATCAGGAAAAATATTTGGGTATTATGATACTACTCGGATGTCATGTATCATCGGCTCCTGATCAAATACCTCCCGAACAAATGCAAGGTATTGAATCGCAACCCTGATCAACAAGTCGCTGAGCTCGCAACACCGAAATGTACTCCATGGTGGAGTCATGTATAATACCCTCAAAAGTAAACTCGGGTAAATCTAGGATTCTGTAGACAACCGTCTTCCTAAACAATTAATAAGTGCATGATGAGCAGATAACCAATCCATACCTAAATTCAAGTCAAACTCATCAAGCTGTAGGAGTAAACAATCTGCGAGCATCTCGTATCTGCCAATCAGTATGGGCAAGTGCCTGACTATCAGAGAAATGACAAACAACTTGTCACCTGGCCCTCGGATGTGATATGGAGAAGAGAGTCTCTCCGAATCTACCTAAAGAAGCTAGTAGCCTCGAATCAAGGAAAGTTTGTGTCGGTCCAGAATCAAATAAAATGTGGAAAGCTCGATAAGAGCAGTCAGTATGCGTGCTAGCTGGTCAGTCGTCTCCTGGCATGGTCGAGATGCCATGGCTCTGTATGAGAACCATAACTAGTCATAGAAGTACCATTTGAAGATACTAATAATATATGTTTTTTCTCTTCTTGGGATATAATATGAAAATTAATGAAATTGGTGACATCTGTGGTGATTGAATCTGAATGTCATATTTCCCTTCTCGGACTCACGACAAGTCGGAAGACTGCCGCTATCCGAGAACTTAATACGATCGGAATTGAAATACTGCGAATGTGCGTATCAAGGTACCACTGCTCTGATACCAAACTGTGAACCCCGAGGATTCGGGTACCCGTTTACGCTACTTTCACGGTATTTCATTCACACAAGATCGCACAATTTACAGAAAAACAGGGAAATTTTTCGTGTGGATAATTTTCCACATAACATTCATATCCACAATCATAACCACAAATTAATAGAGACAAATGGCACCAAAATCTCATTTCATTAATTTCCATATAATTTTACAACATGTACAGTGAGTGACAGTACATAGAGTAGTTCCAAAAATTTTTTTTAGCAGAAGAGAAGGAAACATACTACATTATCAACCGAACAAAAAATGAGACAAAATAAACCATACCGTCTAGTATATACCCTGTCTCCTAAAGTCATCAACCCGCTACTGAGCTAAAGGCTCCTTGCCTGCCATGCGTGCAAGGAAGAAAAGGCATCAACGGACGCTGGTACTTGCCATAAGCTTATATATATAAAAAATCAACAGGCATTTAAATGTTCAAAAGTAACAAGTAGAAAGGTGGAACAAGTACAATTTACATCTTGCGTAAGCAAAAAGGTGTTCAAGTTGTTTGTAAGCATCTATCATGATTGCCCATTTACCCAACATTTCCCATATATAACATATTTATACTGTAGTTGAATATTCATGAATATATAAGTGTAAATATATATCATCATTTTCTTCAGAGATCATAATTGTGAGTGATGATGGAAAAGTTTGAGATTGGAATAGTTTCTTGACTTATTTAGATTCTTAAGTCTAGCAGATAGTCTGTGGTTTTGGTTAGTGTGTAACCTCACACTATGACTCTAAGACTTGGGGAATGTCTTAGGGTTGGGGTGCCTCCGTAGGCATGCGGTGTAGTATAATGCATCCTAACTAAGTTCCCAACATTAGCTTAATGAGATTTCGAATCAGATTATAGTTACTTTCATTTACTCAACTTTGATTGTAATCCATTCAAACCTCAAGTGCAACTGTCTCAGATGTAACCCTAGATGATGTAGATATGGATATGGATGATATGGATTCAGAATTGCCAAGTCTGTTGGCGAAGGAAAAACTCAAGCGGTGAAGAAGCCAACAAAAAGGCTCTTCCGTCTCGCCCTCTAATTGGAAGCGCGGTCCAATAGAGGGATAGGTCTACTCCCAAACTACGCCACTGAGACGGCTGAGAGAGACTTCCCGGAAAAGTCGCTCTAGAAAACAGCCCGACCGGTAACGGGCAACCGACCTCGTACGTAAAACTGAAAACCAAGGATCCCCCGCCTGGGTTTCCTAAAACAGAGGGTCAGCGTAATGGTCTAAAGTCGGGATCCCAACGAGGCGTAAAAACACTGCGAGCTCACGTAAAAACCGTGAAGAGGTCTGGGATCCTAGACCCGCGCACTTGGCGGCCGTTGCCCGAACTGGGCTTCCTTTCCTCTGCCCTGCTAAGAGTCACCGCGCTCTCGCACTGTTGGGAAAAATGAATGACTTGTTTATTCCATGAACCCTAGGCTCTCTTATATAGGAGAGTAGCCTATGGGTAAATTACATAAAGCATACTACGAAGAAAAACAAAATAGAGAACAGTACAGATACTACTATTATTGTATGTGTTAACACTCCCCCTCAAGATGGAGCATAGATATCAATCATGCTCAGCTTGGAAGCACACTTCTGAAATGGACCTCGTAGCAATGCCTTGGTGAATATGTCCGCAGTCTGATTCTCTGATGTAACATGAGATGTAGCAATAAATCCTTTCTGAATCATATCACGTATGAAGTGACAATCCACCTCAATATGCTTGGTCCGCTCATGGAATGCTGGGTTGTTTGCAATAAACAAGGCAGCCTGATTATCACATTCCAAGTTCATAGGAAGTGGTACATCTAAACATAGGTCTGTAAGCACAGCTTTCATCCACATCATCTCTGTAGTAGCCTGGGCCATAGCCCTATATTCGAATTCAGCACTAGATCTAGCTACCACCGTTTGTTTCTTACTTCTCCATGAGACTAGGGCATCTCCAACATAGACAGCATACCCTGAGGTGGACTTCCTATCCTTGGGACATCCTGCATAGTCTGCGTCTGCACATGCTGAGATAGAGATCCGCTTTCCTTTCTTGAATAGCAGACCTGCACCTGGAGAAGATTTGAGATATCTAAGAATCATATGTATTGCATCCATATGCGCCTGGCATGGTTGCTCCGTGAACTGGCTCACACGGTTCACTGCAAATAATATATCTGGTCTAGTGATCGTGACATACAATAGTTTGCCTACCAGTTCTCTATATCTTCTCCTGTCCACCTCCTCTGTGTTATCTTCATAAAGCTTCATGCTGGGATCCATTGGTGTCGTAGCAGGTCGACACTTAAGCATACATGTTTCACTCAACAGATCTGTAACATATTTCCTTTGTGACATAACTAGCCCATATGAATTTCTAGCAAATTCAAGCCCCAGAAAGTATCTAAGGACCCCAAGATCCTTAGTGACAAATTCACTACCCAGCATTTCTTTCGCCTGCCTTATGCCCTGCTCATCATCTCCTGTAATCAAGATGTCATCAACATAAACCATAATGACAATGATACCTCTCGCGGTTTTCTGTACAAACAAGGAATGATCAGCATTGGAGCGTTTGTATCCTTGTTTCTCGAAGAGATCCGAGAGCTTCTGAAACCATGCTCTGGGGCTCTGCTTAAGGCCATAGATAGCCTTATGCAACCTGCATACCTTGGAGCACTCCCCCTCAACAGCAAAACCAGGTGGCTGTTGCATATACACCTCTTCCTGCAAATCTCCATACATGAATGCATTATTCACGTCCAACTGATGGAGCGGCCAATCTCGAGCAACTGCAACTGACAACAAGATCCTTAGAGTGGAATGACGTGCCACAGGCGAGAATGTGTCAAGATAATCCACCCCGTATGTTTGTGTGAAGCCACGCGCCACCAGATGCGCCTTGTACCTGTCAATAGAGCCATCTGCATTTTACTTCACTGTGAATACCCACTTGCAGCTCACTGGGATCACATCTGGAGGTATAGAAACCAAAGTCCAAGTTCCTCTAGACTGAAGTGTTGCCATTTCTTCTTCCATTGCTAGCTGCCATCTACTATCTTGCAGAGCCTCACGATGATTCCGTGGAATATCTATAGCTGAGAGTGCCATAGCAAACGACCTGAAATCTCCAGATAGCCGCTCAAAGGATACAGAGGCTGATAATGGATATTTGGCACAACTCCTCTTCGACTTCCGTAAAGCAATGGGAATATCCAAATCAGTTGTAGGCTCATCTGGCTCCTGCACCACAACCTGCTCAGAAATGTCGTCAGATCCATCAACATTAATATTCTCATTACATACCATAGGCGAGCTAGTGGATGAGTCATGACCATGAGCTAGTGGAGGAAGCCTGCGGGTATAATGGAACGGGAACGGTGAGATAGGCTGTTGTGGTGGTGGTGGTGGTGGTGTTGGTGATGGCATCTGAGGTGGTGGTGGTGTCATGTATATGGCATCAGGTGGTATAGGTGGAATCTGCTTGTCTCCTGATGCTGAAAAATACATAACAGATTCAAAAAATGTAACATCTGCACTGATCATATACCGCAGACGCAGAGGATCAAAGCACTTCTACCCCTTTTGAGTTCTGGAGTACCCAACAAAGACACACTTGACAGCCCTAGGAGAGAGCTTGTCAGTACCCGGCGACAACTGATGGACAAACGCAACCGACCCAAACACACGAGGAGTGAGAGTGAACAGATCCTTGTCAGGATGAATAAGTGAGAACTGAATCTGTTCATTCAAGACAGACGAAGGCATACGGTTGATTAGGTAACATGCACATGCAGTAAGAACTGCATCACCCCAGTAGGAATAGGGAACATGACTCTGTATAAGTAGTGATCTAGTGACATCAAGAAGGTGACGGTGTTTTCTTTCAACAATCCCATTCTGTTGAGATGTATGAGCACAAGATGTTTGGTGAATAATTCCTTTTGAGGAGTAGTAATTGGCAAGAATATTAGTACACAACTCTAAAGCATTGTCACTTCTCACAAGTTTCACAGATGTAGAAAAAACATTTTGTATTTCATTCAGAAAATGGATAATGATATTTCCTGCTTCAGATTTATTTTTCATCAGAAATACCCATGACACACTAGAAAAATCATCCACAAAAACTATATAAAATCTGTGTCCCTGATGATCGGGTACACGACTCGGACCCCAGATATCAATATGAAATAACTCAAACTTGGAGGTACTACTCCGACCTGGACGACTGGGAAAGGATGACCTGTGATGCTTTCCCAACTGACATGCCTCACACTGAATAGGTGTGTGAGGGAGACCATAAGGTAAAACTTGACGCAACTTCTGAAGCGGTAAATGACCAAAACGCAGATGCCATAATAAGGTTGATACTTGTTCAGAAGAGGATGAGGATCCAGCAAAAGGAGTCTGATTCATGCGATATAGGCCTCCTTGCTCATAGCCACGACCAATCACGTTGCCCGTATGGATGTCCTGAAAAATCAAAGAAGATGGATCAAAAATTGCTCGACAATGTAGATCTTTTGTAATTTGGCTAATTGACAATAAATTCATTGAGAAATCAGGTGCATGTAGCACATTCTTGAGCTGCATAGAGGATGTCAATCTAGCCTCCCCCTGACCAGTGATGGGGGAATGAGTGCCATTGGCAATCACGATTGTCCGACCTGGAGGGATCTGAGTGTATCCTGAAAGCAGACTCTGGTCGCCACATAGATGATGTGTAGCGCCCGAGTCCATAATCCATGGTAAAGTATCTGATCTACTACTGTGGAATGCAAGTATCCTACCTGAAGCACTGGTAGACGCAGAGGTAGAAGCGGCAGCATCAGAATGACTCTCTGTAGTCGGTGCTGGGCTAGATGGTGGAATAATGCCCCTCAGACGGGCAACTAGATCCTCGAATCGTTGATCCAGAGTGGCAGCAGACGGGGGCTCTATCTGCTCAACAGCTCGTGCAGATGCAGGAAATCCATGCTTTGAGTAGCATGTGTCTTCATTGTGTCCTACTCGATGACAGTAGGTACATGTTGGTCTAGTGCGGCCACCTCTTCCACGAGGTCCACGTCCGCAGCTAGGGTGATGGAACCCACGACCTCTGTTGACTGCCATGGCGGAAGAGTTCTGACTCGTAGCTGTGGAAGGAACTGTGATCCGACTCAATCTATGAAACGCTTCCTCCATGGGAGGAATAGTAGAGTCTGTCAGAATCTGTGATCGTGCTGCCTCATACTTAGGATCAAGTGCAGCCAGGAACACACCCACCATCGTTGCGTTCCGGTATGTCTTCTGCTGTTCTGGCGTAGCTGTGAGAGGCATGAAGCTATAAAGCTTCTTGAACATCCCTCTTAGTGATGTATAGAGGGAATGTAAAGGGCGATCATTCTGCTTTATTGTGAATATGTCATGCTGAAGTTGCAGAATCTTCATCTCGTTCTTGGCCTGGGAGTATGTAGCTGCCAGAATGTCCCACATATCCTTGGTTGTGGGCTGGTGTAGAATGTCATTGGCAATTTCAATAGCCAATGTACCAGATAGCCAGACTTTGGCATATGAATCATCAGCCTCCCAAGAGGCATTGACTCCAGTCTTCTCTGCAGGCTCCGGTTCGGTAAGAATGTGCTTCTTACCTGTTGACTTCATCATACTCATGAACTGCATAGCCCATAGTTCATAGTTTGTACCGTCCATCTTGACAATAGGCGCTGGACCACGAAATGCGCCAATCGATGGGATATCTGCCTTGCTCTCTGACATACTGGATACTGAAGACTGGAACAATTGACAAAATATGTGATTTGTCTACAATGACATAGATGGGATTAGTTGCATGTGTAGACCTCAAGCAACTAACCCCATGTAGATCAAGACGTGTATGCGCCCTAGGGCTTAGGGCTTAGCACACGTACACACGTGCAAGAGGCACGCGCGCACGCAACTGGAGATGCACAAAGATGTGCACTAGAATCTGCCCCGACGCAGGCGATGCACTGGCGATGCACAGGAGATCAAGCAGGCATCAGGGCTTCGTCAGGGCTGGCTTGCGCACTGGTGCAGGAGGGCGCACAGGCACTGCTCAGTGCTGTGGCGCGCGATCACGCAGAAGAGCAGCACCGGTACAGCGCACCGCGTGCAGGCGCTATCGCGTGCACGAGCGCACGCTCGCGCACAGCGCACAGAGGCGCGAGGCGCAGATGCGCTGGAGAGAAGAGCAGCGCTGGAGAGATTCGCGCACAGCGCGCAGAGGCGCGAGGCGCAGAGGCGCTGGAGAGAAGAGCAGCGCTGGAGATCTCCTTCGGCGCCGATGTGATGGAAAGAGAAGAAGAGGCCGGCGGGTGGGGTGGGCTAGGGTTAGGGTTTCGAGAACTCCGGTCTAGGACCGTCGCTCTGATACCATGTTGGGAAAAACGAATGACTTGTTTATTCCATGAACCCTAGGCTCTCTTATATAGGAGAGTAGCCTATGGGTAAATTACGTAAAGCATACTATGAAGAAAAACAAAATAGAGAACAGTACAGATACTACTATTATTGTATGCGTTAACAAGCACGGTCAGGTGTAAGGATCACCATGACCGGCATTATATTAATTGTCATTCATGGTGGTTCACCATCACTTTTACTTGCTTTGACTTTTTCTTTCTTCATTCTCTTTTTGATCAGCTCTACAGATCTAGATCTTTTGGTCAATGATCCTATTGATGTTACTCTATGGTTGACTCTTACAACTTCGCAAATTCGTCGCTACCTAATTCTGATGATGAATATGTAGTTAGTAGATTATATATAAGGACCACTTGACAAAAAAATTCCAATCATAATGATCTTTGAGAAGTTTGGGTTAATTTTTGCACTAAACCCCCACATTTTAATTAATTAGTTATTTAGTATCAGATATCTTAGGTTTTCAAATTTGAGTTTGGACTGATTTCCCTTTCAACTTTATTAAACCAACTTCCTAAAAGTCAGCAAGCATTCCATCGAAGTAGAAGCTTGGAAGTCAAACTGAAGATAGCAGACTTAATTATAGGACTGCCTTACCCTTAAAAGAAACACAATAATGATTTACTGACTGGATTACAAACTTGCTACATGGTCTTCTAATTAAACAAATCATTATCCTATTGCAACCAAGACACCTCAGTCAACCAAAATTTCTTAAAGAAAATCGACAATAAACCGTTCTCCTCCAATTCAGTAATAGCATGTTTCACCTATGTTCTGGCAAAATACAGATTTAAACATGGACATAAGCCTCATATTATCGTAATAAGTAATTACTTTGATGCCCTATCATAATGAGATTATAATTTAAATAAGTCGATTTTATAAACAATAGATTAGACCTCCGTAAATAGGTTATTTTAAGATGTTTAATATATTATAAAATGATAAGAAATTATCAATAAGAGATTATTAAGGAAAAAGGTTGATATGGCATCAATAGAAGAGAAATGACAAGTTTTATTTACATTTTCCAGGCAATTAATAGCAGTATCTCGGAGTATTTCCTGTCGATAGTTTACATGTTACAAGGAATTTCTAAATATCAAAAAGATTATTGAAGCCAGGATGGAATTGCCTCTCAACATACCTCAAATAAAAGGGTTGGATGTATCATTAAAGAAAGGGCAAGAAATAACAAGAGGCTTAAGAGGTCATGATGAATGGGGTAAAACAGAACCACAACTACACAGATTTTGGCACCTATGAAATCACCAGAATATGATACCGAGCAACCTCCAACAACATGCAATAAATGAAGGAAACATAATGGTGTAAAATAGAGTATAACTTGCACTTAACAGCAACCAAAATGACAACTTTGTCCTAAAATTGGTAGTGTTTTCTCTTCTTAGATTTCGAGGATGGGTCTAGTAAGAAACAGTGGAGATAAAAGTTCATTGCCAACCCAAATCTGCATGTTTATACCTATAAAGGTTGTCTAATATATATATATATATATATATATATGTACTTAATGGGATAAACCAATAACGACATTCATTAGTACCTAGGATAATTAACGAATCATATGAAATCTCCCATTGATTAGTTATATGGCATTTGATCATGCATGGCAACCAAGAATGGATTTAGAATTTTACATATGATCAGCTCAATGTGCATGCATGGCAGCAAGGAGGAGTGGGATAGGGTTGTACCTCTTGAATCTCCAAACTTAGAGTATTAATGTATGCAATTATCTCTTAAAAACCGGCAGTTCCAATTGGATCTTCTAACTGCTGGAAGCATCAACATTGGTTCTGATAGGAGCAACAATATTAGCTCCAAGAATGGAAGCAGAGCTACTGCTGTAGCTACAGTATATCGTGGGTCATAACTGCTGCTTGAATCTCCAGATGTTGCAAAAGAGGGGACTGGGTTCCAGCTCATTCTATTTGCAAACAGAGAAGGTTGCTGCTTGTGAATAATATCTATAAGAATGGGGAGGAATTGGGCTTCACGTTTGGAAAAAAAAGGCTGTTGGAATTGGGAAAGTTAAGGAGGAGATGAAGAAGGATGGTACCTTTCTATCCTCCAAAAATGGAAGATAAGGCTGCATGCATCAACAATTTGCAACAATCGATAGCTGTAGCTTGGAGTAGGTCTGTTAATGGGTTCTTTGTTGGAGGAATTGGGGAGAACGAAGATGGAAAGAAAGGGGAGGCTTGGCGTTAGATTTAAAGAGGAGGGAAGGGTGTCGTGGATGGTTTAGAGAAAGGGTATGTACACGTGAGGGCTGCAGCAGCTGTGCAGCTGTAGGATTTTTTAAAAAAAAAAAACCCACCGAACCCTGCCCGTTGCTACAGTTTTACTGTAGCTGTTATTATCTTTAGTTTAACAATTTTTTAAACCAAATTTCCTTTTTATTTGGCATACACAAAAGTTGACCATATATGCGGGTTGAGTGTCGAATTTTGACACGCAGTATCTTGATTTGATCGTTTCAGGACGAGGATCAATATGAATACAATATTAGCATACTTCCGATCGGGTTTTGAATACCCGAAATTTTCGGATACGTGTTTAAGATTAAATTTTGTGATTTAAAAATATCGAACGACCTCCGATTGACGAACGGTCAATTCCGTTGGTCTTGTCTCGTCGAATCGGATCTAATGATGGTCTCGTTCATTTTGGGGTTTCTGAATTTATGTCGCGGCTTTTCACGGCACGCGATTCGATGCGACTGAGTTTTTTTGGTCGATTTCGCCCGAATAAATTTTGATTTGCGATCGATTGATCGATTTAGGTTATTTGACATTGACAACCAACTTTATTGGATTAATCGGACGCTAATCGGGTCGGGTTCGGGTTTAGCGGATTCCGGATGTTACACTTTCCATGATAGGTACTATTATTATCTTATAAAGAGTATTCTCCACATATATAAAGCTCAAAAATAAAAGAAGATTCGATATAAATCCTTGCAAATTTGATGCTCTATTATTAAAACATTATGCACAATACATCACGAAATGTAATAGATAATGTTTGAATTTAATTGCTTTTACGAATCGAAGGAATCATGTGATCTATATTACCCTGAAAATATTTGAAGCATTTGAGTTGACGTAAAGTGATATAAATTAAGAATGCTGGTCGTGGTGACCTTTACACATGACCACGTGAGAGTTCGGTGACCCTCAACTGGGCAGAAGATAGGAAGTCAAGTTTGGGTAGCGGCCACTTAGTGCACGGGTCTAGGATCCCAGTCCCTTCTACGATTTTTATGCGAGCTCGCAGTGTTTTTACGCCTCGTTGGGAGCCTGACTTTTGACCAATCTAGTGTCCCCTATGTTTTAGGATACTCATGTGGGAGATCCTCGGTTTTAGTTTTCCGTACGAGCTTGTTTGCCTGTTATCGATCGGGCTCGTCTAGAGTGACTTTTCTGGAGAGTCTCTCTCATCTGTCTCCAGGGTATAATTTTGGAGTAGACCTTTCCCTCTATTAGACCACACTTCCAATTAGAGGGCGAGACGGAAGAGCCTCTTAGGAGGTTACCTCACCACTTGAGTTTTAGTTAGTTTTTCGCCAATAGATTTGGCCATGCTACACCTAAAATCATCTGGGGTTACATTTGAAAGAGTTTAAGTTGAACTCAGAGAGAAATATTATAGATCTTGTCTAAGAGAGGAAGTTGAGTGTAAGTTGTTTTGACTAGAGTTGAGTATAATTAAATTAAGTGGACGTGTTGGGAACTTAGTTAGGATGCATTATGCAACACTGCATGCCTACGGAGGCACCCCAACCCTAAGGCACGTTTTCACGCCTTAGAGTCATAGTGTGAGGTCACACACCAACCAAGACCATAGTGTGAGGTCACACACCGACCAAGACCTAGACTATCTACTTAACTTAGGAATTTAAATAAAATCAAGAGTTATTCAAAGCCTAAATCTTCCTCGTTATAAACATCCATATTTAATATTTCTAAATGATAAGACATTAATAGTTATACATATATATATATACATATGATCCATCAACTATTACTTGAATATATATAGTGTTATAAGGAAATTGAGGAAATTATTACTTATGTCATTAACTATTATAAAACAATGTGACATATGGGAGGAATTGGGAAAACTTGAAGCATCCATCACTGTAGCATGAAAACTTCCTTTTCAAATAAGTAGTTATAACTTTTGATTGTTATGTCTTTCTATTTTTTTTGTATCCAGATTAAATTCCTGCTTATTATATAATACGAAATTTGAGTGTACCAACGCTCGTTGGCACCCCTTCTTGCCAACATGTTTTGGTAGGCAAGGAGCCTGCAACATTGTAGTAGCTGTTGATGACTTCTGGTGATCGGGTTTATACCAGACAATACGTTTCCTTTGTTGTAGTTTTTGGTTCGTTAGGATGTAAATGTTTATTTCTCTTCTCTCTCTCTCTATATATATATTGGGATACATGTATGAACTGTCGGCTTCTCTTGTACATGTATATATACTATGAAAATGAATGGAATAAAATTTTGATGGCACATATTCTTTTTGAATGTGGATTGAATGTCATACGCAACAACAGTGCGGAAAATTTCCCCTTGATTTCAATAACTTAGTGCGATGACATGTGAATGAAATAACGTGAATGCGGTGTAAACGAGCACCCAGATCCGAGGGCGTCACAAACATTATTCTTTTGTATGACCTAAGACGATGTGAATGCAATTTTTAGGAGGTCCATGGATTCCATATATTGCATATTTGAATTGAAGAGTCATAATGATGACTCTACTTGTGCGGTCGAGCGAGGTTTGAGATTGAGAACATCAATGTTTTATGAAGAGTTGTTGGAATTAGTTTATAAGAGATTTTCGTTGGATAGTAGCACTCATAACATCAAGATATCGTATCGCGTTGGAACTGGTTCAGTGATGACATCCATTATAGATGATGATGATGTACAAGGTGTTTTCCTTTACGCAAAGTTATATGCAAAGTCGGCTCCCATAGAGATGGTAGTCGATGCCTCTCTGATTGAATGTGGAACCGAACAACACGCCTTGGGACCACACGGTGCGCCCCTAATTACAGATCTATGTAGGGGTGACCCACCTATTCTAGCACATAATGATGAGAGTACATATATTAGCGAGGCTTTGATGAGGGAAGTGAATTGTGTTCTGAATGACTGTCCTCCGCAGGTCACTGATGATGAGAAAGAGAATGAAACTGAGGAAATTGAAAACAATATTGGGCATGATGTAGCAAATGGTTCTCAAATTGCCTCTTCCATACCCTTCTACAATATCTTAGGCAGTGACGGGCTTGCAAATTTTGAAATGAATTTTCGAAATGAAAGTGCTATTGACAACATTAGTGATGAACTGCGAAAGGATCATTTCAAAACCAAAGATGATCTTGTATTTTGTGTGAAAAAGTACCACGTATTTTCCCATTACGTCTTCACAATTAAAGAATCTACCACTGACGTTCACCGCCTCTACAATGGGGGATACACCATCTAAACTGGGTAGATCCTCCTCCGTTGTGAGAGCGGTCATCATGTAAGAGGGTTGTGGAGTAGTAGCAAAAGGAATAAGAAAGCTTACTGAGACGACTATAGGCCTCCTTCATGGGAGTTATGGTTGCCCCAGTGAAGAGTTGTGCATGTGCAGCATCATACTCCGGGTCGAGTGCAACCAAGAGAACCCCAACCATCGTGGAGTTCCTATATGTCATATGCTGCTCTATAGATGTTGTAATAGACAAGAAGCTAGGAAGCTTCTCGAACATGCCATGGAACGAGAAGTAGAACACGTGTAGAGGACGACCATTTTGTTTGACTCTGTAAATGTTGAATTGAAGCTGAAAGTCTTGACCTCATTCTTCTCTTGGGCATAGGTGGATGCCAAAATGTCCCATATTGTCTTGGAGATGGGTTGATTCACAATATCAATGTCTATCTCCATGGTGAGGGTCCCAGAGAGCCAAATACGCACATACGTATTTTGCTTCAAAGCAGCATTGGTCCAAATCTTATCCATCGACTCTAGCTATGTCAGGATGAGCTCCTTGTTATTGCACTACATAAGGGTAAGAAACTGCATGGACCACAACTCGTACTTGGTCTCATCCATCTTCACAATGAGAGTTGAGCCTTGAAGGCACGAGACGAAGAAAAAAATTTGTGTGCCCTGGCATAACAAAAGAAGGCCGGAAAACGAAACTTTACTGGGAAGTAGACTGATTGCAGTAAGTCTACATGATCATAGAGAGGATTGGTTGTATGTATAGACTCATACAACCATCCTCGTCAATCCTTGGTGCACAATGGGATCAGAAAACGTGATTTATAGGTCTGTAATCACGTTTTTCAGTCAAAATCAGACCGTTTTCAGATCAAGTCAAATTGATGGGTGGCGCACAGGAGGGATAGAGCACCCTAAAGGGCTTTGATGGTGGTTGTAGAGGGCTATGAGGGCCCTTTGCGGTGCACATGCGGTGTTGTAGTAGACCCTAGCGGTGTTGAGGCAGTCGCGACTATGTAAGGGGGCGGCGTTGGGGTCTGCGGCAGCGCTAGGAGTGATGCACGATCCCGTGCGAGGGTGCTAGGAGCACCGTAAGGGCCTTACGGAGCCCTATAATCATCTTGGTAGCATGAGGAGTGGTTTGCGTTGACATATGGGGTCAAGTTTTGCGTGAGGTCGAGCTGGGTTGGCGATGGCGGCGAGAAATTAGGTCAGAACACCGGTCTAAGACCGTCGCTCTGATATCGTGTGGAGATGAAAGAATGAATTGCATTATTGAGAGGCCCTAGGGTTCTCTTATAAATATGAGAGAAACCTGTTGGGCAAATTATAAGACAAAGAAAATAGGAATTACGTAAACAATATAAAAGATAACTAATATCTTAACAGGGATCGTTATTAATGCCTTCCTTTCATATATTCATTAGGTTTATGGATTCCCTTTAGTCCATGTTGCGTGTAGCAGAAACAAAACGCGGACCAAACACACCGACAAGCAATTACAAAACAACCACAACATTGGATCCACAATCTTCACTCAAGTAGGCTACATCCTCCGGGATAGCAATGGATCTCTCTCCAGTGTGGTGGTAGAATAAAGGTACATAGAATTGTAAAATCCATTCAAACTTTAACGTTAGTTGAGTTTCTTGGATTGAAATGATATATGAATTTCAACATGAGATGTTCAGAGGTAGAGAAAGGGTACTATGATAACACACAATATCAAAAAGGCAAGAAATTATTAAATAGCAGGTGGAAGCCAATAGGATTTGTTGGAGTACTATATTGTGCATCACTTATATTATAGATCGGTAAATGGATCTCTCCAGGATCCATTTACCCCATCCGGAGTTTAGTCGCACATCTACCAGTTCGGAGATGTGGAGACACGGTAGGGACCATATATAGACCCCACACCACTGTAGTCATATGAGAAAAGTTCAATAGAATATCCGCCCCTTTGAGAACTTTTTCCATGGTTTCATCCTACTCCTTAGGCAGTAGGGTTCCACGTAAAATCTCTGTGTTCCGAATTTATATCTCTAGTTCATGGTTTTTTTATCATTTCCACTTCTGCGTCTCTATTTTCTAACATGGTATTAGAGCGAGTCGATTCTCTGGGATTTCAAGTTCTTACTTATGTTCGCGATTCGTGTTTTTTTATGTTGTTCTGGTTGGAGATCAGAGCTTCGGCATTCTTTATTGTTATGTTTTGAAGATCGACATTAAGAATGTTTTATGGTTCCTGAAGGGATCCCTAAATCTCCAGATGGGTTCTAGCGTATTCCAAGTGACATTGTTCAAAGAGATCTGTAAAGAGATATTCCGCGCACTGCTCCAGGTCGATCCACGCTGAAGTACTTGGCGGTACAATCCTTTACGTACACCATAGACAACTTCTCCTGTCGGTGGCAATGATCTCGAATCGACAACTGCTCTCCTCCAGGCACTCCTCCTCGCACACGCATATGCTCCAGCTTGTCTTCAACTGAGCTGGCAGTACATGTTACAACTCCCTTGCCGCCTTCTTATTCCCAACACGGTGGCTCGATCATGTGCCGCATATTCCATACCTACAACAACACAGTCTCACACGCTTCTACACGCAACAAATCCATGTGGAGGTCATGATCTCCCACGAAGCCCAGGCAAAGCTGTAAAAGGCGTGGTTCCTCCATATGACCCATCATCTCCTGGCTCATGCGGCAGCACCCCCTTCCCATCGCACGAAGATGCAAGATCCATGAGGAACCCTCCAAGTCCAGGCCATGCTCCTCCAGTGGCGAAAACCCCTTGCGGAGGCTCCACTTGAGTCCCAGGCGGTTCTCCTCTATCAACGGTGCAACACCCTCCTTCCTCCGCGCAGATCTAGTATAGATCTTCTCCAAAGCCCTCTTCGTGCGCACGTGATGTTCCCCATCGCGGGTGGCTTCGGGTGATGGGTTTTGAAAGGGGGAACCCTAAATAGGTTTTCGGCCCCTTTTTGGGCGAATGTCACGTAAAAAAATAGTATTATATTTTGAGAGAAAGTTCAGCCCAAGTTGGTATTTTTTGGCTGTGTTTCAAAAAAATTTGTTTGCTTTGAAAAAAAGGTACATACAAAGAAAAGGCCGTACGCATATTTGCAAAAAAAAATCCTATGCGAAAAAAATGAAGTCAAAAGCCGAAAAAAGGATCAAAGGACTAAAAAAATGATTTCAAAAGAAAATATTGATTGACGGCCATAAAAAATGAAATAGCCGAGATGAGAATTTTCATTGAGAAGAAAAGCTAAAAATGTGATGACTTATTTGGTTTTATTTATCTCATTTTATTGTTTTCTCCCAACTTGGCCGACGATTGACATTCCGGCCAGTAAGGGAGAAAGGGGGAGTACAGTGTAGAGTTCTACATCATCAAAGGCATCATCACTTTGATGTTTCAGATTCCAGTTCAGATTCAGAGATCAGATTCTACAGTCCAGGTGCTTGTTCAGTTATTCAGACTCTACAGTTTTTCAGATGAAGAATTTCCATGCACAATTCCAGACTCGACTTTCAGATTCCGAGTCACAGTTTGATGCGCAGTTTCATACTCTACATTCAGGTCGGTTCAGAGTCTGCAGTTCGAGACGTATGATTGTGCAATCGTCAGTTTCATGGTCCCTGTCATTCTTGTTGTTTCGTCCAGAGTTTTCATGTGAGCCATAGGGACTCCAGAGTAGAGGACCATTCCCTATGCTATGAGGGTAAGGGTTTTCATGTGGTATCATAGACACTCCAGAGTACAGTACCATTCTCTGAGCCAGATGAGAGAGACTCAAAGTTCTCAAGGTGGAGACTCAATTTCAGTTGCAGTGACTCTGACAGGCGCAGTACAGAGCACATGCTCTTCGACGAGGAGATTCGGTTGACTCATACTCCAGCCCGTTCGTCCTCATCACCTGTACGGCATGAGAAGCAACGTCCTTGACAATAGCCGACAATTGTGCGTTTTGAGTTGGCATTGTCTGTAGTGTCATGTAGCGTGAATTGAGTTTCTTTCTGTTTGTCCAAGCTGCGAATTACATGCTCCAGCTTGAGGTGGAGTTTTGGAATATTATATTGTGCATCACTTGTATTATAGATGGATAAATGGATCTCTCCAGGATCCATTTACCCCATCCAGAGTTTAGTCCCACATCTACCAGTTTGGAAATGTGGAGACTCGGTAAGGTCTATATATAGACCCCCCACACCCCTGTAGTCATATGAGAAAAGTTCAATAGAATATCCACCCCTTTGAGGGCTTCTCCCGAGGTTTCATCCCGCTCCTTAGGGGGTAGGGTTCCACGTAAAATCTCTATGTTTTAAATTTATATTTATAGTTCATGCTCTGTTTATCATTTCCACTTCCGCATCTCTATTTTCTAGCTGGATTCAATTAATAAAAAAATAGAAATCTAGTAGTCTATAAGTGAATATTCAAAGTTAATCAACCATATTTATAGTTGGGCTTGCCATATTGAACGAGCAAATCATGGCGAGCCTTTTTATCTTTCAAAATTTTCTAATTCGTATAATTATTCCCATTGTATCATTTGTAACCGTTGGCATGCATACCTGTCTTTCGCGCAATTCTTTACAAGTTACAGCAATGCAGATACTTGTCAGACTTGTCTAATGGGAGTTCTTCCTTGGCGTTCATTAAGAACATGGTATCTCTTCAGAGCTTGTAAGTTCACATCATCACTATGTAATGTACTATTTTTTATTTTTGACATTGCAGTGCATTTTGTTATCTGAAATCCTGATCTTATTTATACTTTGGTAGGGTTTTAAGGAATAGCAGAATTACTGGTGATTTTCCATCAAACATTGGAGAGTTCACAATGTTGTCTGTGCTGTGAGTATGCCACATTCGTTCAGAATTTTTGTGATGGTGTTGACGCTTAAGGTCCCGATGTTTCTTAAAATGGCACTCTTCAGGGACTTGAGCTTTAACAATTTGATTGATCAGCTTCCCCCTTCTCTGTTCAAATTGCCAAATCTTCAAGATTTGTAAGAAGGTTTAATTTGTAGGCGTTGCTCGCACTAGTTCCTGTTATTTGTTCTTATCCTGTATTTATAAGCAGATACCTAGGGAACAACAATATATATGGAAGGTTGCCCGATGAAAAGAGTTCTTTGCTCCTTAATATGTATGCTTTCTTGTTTCTTGATGAATGTTATTTTTTTTTGCAAAATTATGATTAATAAACATCACGAATTATGTCTCCATATCATATCTTTTTCTCTATTACTCTGAATTCATGTAGTTGTTTGTTTGCAGCGACCTTTCCTACAATAACCTCTCGGGAGATCTACCTTCATGGCAAAATGATCCTAAGCTGCATGTGTATGTAATGAAAAATAATTTCTTTTCCTTGATTTGACTTTGTAATATCTTTTAAATAAAATGTGTAGTGGTCAGGGGATGATTTATTTAGTTCATTGTTGAGATTTATAATCGATTTCCATCTGATCCTTGCTTTCTAAAGAAAGAATTTAGATAATTTCATGAGGGCATGTCACATACTTTGTATCAGACATCTAACACGAGTATTGTGGAGATTTCATGATTGTTTTCCTTCATGAATGGATATTGTTAAACAAATAGTTTCCTGTGATCTAATTGAACTCTTTCTTTGCATCTATACAGGAATTTGGTTGCAAACAATTTTGATGGTTCCAGCAGGTATGCACTAGGAATTTTACTGCAATTCCAAGGCTTTTTATTGTGTTAGGTTCTTATATGTCCATTTATTCACTCCAGAGGCCTTTCATGGCAACTAAAATGTCTACAGAAGGAAGTCCCATGCTACCGCAACTCTCCTGTATGTAAGTTGACTTTCTTATACAAGTCACCTTTTTTCTCATTGCTACTTTTTAACAAGTTAAACCTCTCATTTCACACCAACTGTTCTTTTAATTTGCAGATTACTCTTTTAATGTCAATTGTGGTGGAGGTGAAGTAGTAGCATCAGATGGTGCTGATTATGACCCTGACAATAATAACCTTGCCGAAGCATCGTATTTTTTGAGAGATGATTATAGATGGGCAGTTAGCAGCACTGGAAAATTTCTTAGAGCAGAAAATCCTAATTATACAGAGTCCAGTAAATCTAACATTGAAAATACCATTGATCCTGCATTATTTAGGACAGTTAGGTTGTCACCTTCTTTACGATACTACGGCCTTGCACTTGAAAATGGGAACTACACTGTAAACCTTAGGTTTGCTGAATTAGCTTTTTATAATGACACTTTGGTGAGGAGCCATGGAAGACGGATTTTTGATATTTACATCCAGGTAAGCATGACAGGAATCTCACTTTCCCTTTCTATATGTTCAACTTTATACTTGTATCTTTGCATGTACCTTGTTTCCACCTTACCAATTTTTTCCGCCAACGTGATTGATTGCGATGAAAATATTGTTCTTCAGATATTGCATAATAATATTTTCTGTGCAGTTTTGGACCATTTAATATTAGATGTGGATGATTCTCCTTTCCTTCTCCCTTTCTCAACCTTCTTCCAATTCTATTCTCATTGGCATATTTTTTAGATGGTCGTAGTGGTTAACAAAATGTGGTTACTTATCAGGGAATTCTCATGGCCAAAGACTTTGACATTAAAAAAGAAGCTGGTAACAAGCCTTTTACTGCAGTCATTCGCAACTATACAACTACAGTTAAAAACAATTTTCTTGAGGTCCACCTACTCTGGGCCGGAAAGGGTACTATTGCCATCCCAAGCTTAGGATATTATGGACCTTCTATTGCAGCCATCAGTGTTTCTCCAAGTATGTCCAATAATATTTTTGTTCTATTGTATAATCTTTAGAGGCATTTGATAACTAGATTTTTTTACAGATTTCAAACCTACTGTTCCTAATCGCTTACCGCCTAGAAAGAAGAAAACATCCTTAATTATCGGAGTTACAGTTGGTGTTACTACATCTTTTCTCATTATGTCAACTGTTGGACTTCTCGTATGGTTAAAAAAACGACAGAATACAGATGACGAAGGTAGATCTAAAGCTCCCTAATTACCTCTCGAAGTGACCTTTTTGTTAGTGTACATGAAGATACAACATAGTGGTTAACTTTGTGAAGCAGATGTGGGAATACCTAATGCTTATATAACTTCATAAAATATTGCAGAATTGCGTGGGCTGGAGGTCATGCTAAATACATTCAGTCTCACAGAAATAAAGAGTGCAACGAAGGACTTTAACTTCACAAATAGGCTCGGTGAGGGAGGATTTGGTGCGGTCTTTAAGGTGACTAGCTTTCTAGACTACCTCAATGAGCTTATGCATTTTTACCAAGTATTTCTTATCATTTTACAGCCATGTCATGCTTGCAATCTTAGATACACCTTAATTTGTCTGAAACTATTTTTCCAAGTACCTTTGTTCTTTGTAGGATACTTGACTCAAAGAAAATTGTTGATATGCCTTGAATCCTAACCATCTGATCTACATTGAAGAACTGTCTGTTGCCACCCCACCTCCTCCACGTGCCACCATACCCTACCATTATGGGGTCCCAAAATATGCAGATACGTCTGACTTTGGGATCTATTTTGTACAAGAGTAGTATATTAACTCCCTAGGGTTAGGGCTCTATGTTCTCTATGTACGTTCTTCTTTCTCCACATAGTGAAAACCAATTATCGGCGCCTGTTGGAGTATTTGGTTGTGCGCATCTTATGTTGTAGATGGGTAAATGGGTTCCTCCAGGATCCATTTACCCCATCCAGTTGTTTAGTCCCACATCTAGCAGCTTGAAGATGTGGAGACTCAGTGGGGGCAATATAGACCCCCACACCCATTGTATCCAGTGAGAAAGTTCAATGAACAATTATGGCCTTTTGAGGCCTTCTCCTGTGGTTTCATCCTCCTCCTTAGGTGTGGGGCCCGTTCCTTTTCGGATCTGGGATGCCCGTTTACATATCACCCGTAGTATTATGTTCGCTAAAGATTTCATTAGAGTGCTGAAAATCAGGGAAATTTTTTTTTGACATTCGCAATTTTTTAACAAGCCACAGGACTACACTATGTCACAATTATATTGCATAATTTCCATAACGATTGGCATGTAACAGCAGAAATTGCATCATGTACATGCATCCCAATTATAGCAGAAGAGAAATAAAAAGCATAAAATATCTTGAATAAACTATCGCATGCGTACCTGATAATTGTAACTGTAAAAGCTGATGTTCAACTCTCCCAATACAACGGTGCAGGTATTTTGCCTGCAATCCATGGAATAGGGAGAAAAGAACATCAACAAACGTTGAGTACATCTAGTTAATTAAAATTAACAGGAATTTAGTGGTTCCTGTAGAGAGAGTTGATCGTCTTTTATGTTATTTATTATTTCAGTTTCTTTATGTACCTCTCATGTCATTTACCCAAGGGCTCTCTCCCTATATAAGAGACCCGAGGGCTCTATGGAATGATTATCTCAGTACTCTTTTACCCTAACATGGTATCAGAGCCCTAACCCTAATCTAGGGATTCTCTCCACCGCCGCCCACCCCCCCCCCCCCACACCCGCCGACTCTCTCCCACCGCTGCTGCCCCCAGGGCGCCGCCCAGGGCTCCGCCGCCGCCCCCAGGTTTCCGCCCAGCCCCCAGGGCGCTGCCGACCAGTCCCGGGACCCTCTCCTCGTCCCGCACACGCGCCGCCGGAGCCCCCACCTTCCGCCCCGGCTCCCTCCAGCCGCCGCCGGGGGCTGTCTACACCGTCCAGCCCTCGCCCAGCCGCCGACCAGTCCCCGCCCAGCCACCATCTTCCTTGGTAGAGGCTTCCGGAGCCTCTACTTGTCGCCGGGTGCCGCTTCTTCACTCGGTCTCGGATAAATGATGGATTCAAGTGCATAACGTCTACATATGCACTTGAATCCTTAAAGTCTTGGTAGACAACTTCTACTTGGTCTATCAATAGTCGTTCTTCTCCGGCATTATGTCCGAACAAAAGCTCGATATGCCCGCCATAGTTGCGTTCAAAGGTTCAGCACCGATCGTCAAAATGGACGGGACAAACTACGAACTGTGGGCGATGCAGTTCCTCAGTCTCATGAAGTCGTGTGGTAAGAAGCATATTCTTACCGAGGATGAACCGCCGGAGAAGACAGGAGTCTATGCCTCATGGGGGGCTGATGATGCGTACGCCAAGGTTTGGCTCTCAGGTACGCTCACGACAGAGATAGCGAATGATGTTCTTCACCAGCCCACCGCCAAGGCGATGTGGGATATTTTGGCCATGACGTACTCTCAGGTCCGCAACGAGACGAAGATGCTCCAGCTGCAGCATGATATATTTACCACGAAGCAGAATGGGAGGCCTCTTCATTCGCTATACACGTCGCTTCGTGGTATGTTCGAGAAGCTCTATAGCACCATTCCGCTCACAGCCACGCCGGAACAACAGAAGACGTTCCGCAATGCCACTATGGTTGGCGTTTTACTCGCTGCCCTAGACCCGGAGTACGAGGCCGCACGCTCTCAGATCCTAGCAGATGCCACTATCCCGCCGATGGAAGAGGTATACAGGAGGCTCAGTCGTGTACCGGTTCCATCTACTACAGCGACTGCACCTCCGTCTGCAATGGCAGTTTCCAGGGGACGTGGTGGTTTGTCCTCGTTTCGTGGCAGAGGGAGTGGTGGACGTGGACGCGGTGGTCGCATACGCTCCACGTGTTCATTCTGCCGCCGTACTGGTCATTCGGAGGATACTTGTTATTCCAAGCACGGCTTCCCTCCTTCTGCACGTGTCGCGGATCATGTTCAGGGTCCTTCAGCTCCTGCTACAGATCACAGGTTCGAAGAGTTGGTGGCACGACTTCGTAATATCATGCCACAGTCGTCGCCAGAGGGTGCTGAAGTTTCTGATGTTGCAGCCTCGGCGTCCGCTAGTACATCCGCCTCTGCCAGTGCCTCAGGTAGTCCTTCAGTCTCACCTCATTGTCATGATCTCACAGGATGGATTGTCGACTCTGGAGCTACCCATCATCTATGCCGTGAGAAAGATATTCTGCAGTCCTACAGAGCTGTACAGCCTGGTCGCTCTGTACTCATAGCTGATGGCACTCATTCTCCTATCATCGGTCAGGGGGAGACGGCTTTGCTTCCCTCTATGCACTTACAGAATGTCCTACATGCTCCAGAATTCTCTATGAACCTCTTATCCATTACTCAGATTACACGTGATTTGCACTGTCGTGCTATTTTTGATCCATCGTCTGTTATTTTTCAGGACATACTGACGGGCAGGGTGATTGGCTGTGGTTCTGAGCACAATGGCCTCTATCGTCTAGTCCGTAACTCCTACGTTGGTGTCTCACTGCATTCCCAAGGCGCCGTATCTCCGTACACCTGGCATCTTCGGTTCGGTCATCTGCCCCTGCAGAAGATGCGTCACCTACTGCCTCAGATCTCTCCGAGTTCCTCCTTTCGTTGTGAAGCATGTCAGTTAGGGAAGCACCATCGATCTAGCTTCCCAGGTCGTCAGAGTCGGAGCAGTCGCTCCTCGTTTGAATTACTTCATGTAGATATTTGGGGTCCAAGTCGTGTCCCAGATCATCAGGGGCACAGGTTCTATTTAGTAGTGGTTGATGATTTCTCTAGAGTGTCCTGGACGTTTCTTCTTAAAAATAAATCTGAAGCAGGAAGTGTTATCCAAAATCTTATTAATGAAATCCAGAATGTTTTCTCTTCTACTGTTAAGTATGTGCGAACTGATAATGCTTTGGAGTTCTGCACTCGCTCTCTTGCTACCTTTCTTTCTTCAAAAGGCATTGTTCATCAAACCACATGTGCTTACACCTCACAACAAAATGGGGTTGCGGAACGAAAGCATCGACATTTTCTTGATATTGCTCGCACGTTACTCATTCAAAGTTGTGCTCCATTGTCTTTTTGGGGAGATGCTATACTTACAGCATGTTATCTAGTCAACCGAATGCCTACAACTGTTCTTGGGGAAAGTCCCCAATCTCTGTTCTTTTTCCAGACAGAGATTTGTTTGCACTTACACCTCGGGTCTTCGGCACTGTTGCGTTTGTCCACCGCTTATCTCCAGGACTTGATAAGCTTTCTCCTAGGGCTATCAAGTGTGTTTTTGTGGGTTACTCCAGGACACAGAAAGGATACCGTTGCTATGATCCTGTCCATGACAAGTACTATGTGAGTGCAGATGTTACTTTTTTTGAACCTGTCATGTATTTCTCACCTGCGGGTGACAGATTGGCCTCCTCCACTTCTCCAGATTCCAATGTCTTTGTTCCACCACCGCCAAGCCTGAGTCAATCATCTACTCGACCAACACCACCACTACCACCACCACCTCCTCCAGTTGTCCCTTTCACTAAGTTCTATACGAGGCGGACAGGCCCTGCTCAAACTACAAGTCAACCATCCAACACGCCTCAGGTTTGTTCTGAAATTAACACTAACGATGGCTTAGATAATGCACCTGTGCAGGAACCTTTACTACAGGAGGAGGAGCAACCGGTCAGCACAGTCTTGGATGATTTGGACCGGCCCATTGCTCATAGGAAGCAGCGCAGACAGTGTGCCACATATCCCCTTGCCTCTCAAGTCTCCTTTCATCGACTCACTGGGGATTTCTAGAAGCTTGCAGCTGCTGTCTCGTCAGTTGAGATTCCGCGGACATATCAGGATGCCTTGAAGATTGACTGCTGGCGCCTTGCAATGGAAGAGGAAATGCGTGCTTTGCAATCAATGGGAACTTGGTCACTTGTCCCCATTCCTTCAGGTGCCTCAGTAGTAAGTTGCAAGTGGGTTTTTACAGTGAAATATCATGCGAATGGCCGTCTAGACAGGTACAAGGCCAGGCTCGTTGCACGGGGATTTACTCAGACATATGGTGTAGATTATTTGGATACCTTCTCACCGGTGGCAAGACACTCTACCCTTCGCATCCTTCTTTCGGTTGCAGTGGTACGTGACTGGACCATATTCCAGCTTGATGTTAAGAATGCTTTCTTGTATGGCGATCTACAGGAGGAAGTCTACATGCAGCAGCCACCCGGGTTTGCTGCTGAGGGGGAGACTCAGAAGGTGTGCAGACTTCATAAGGCTATCTATGGCCATAAACAGAGTCCTCGAGCATGGTTCCAGAAGCTCTCCCAGCTTATTGAACGACAGGGGTTCAGAAGATCAAATGCGGACCACTCACTGTTCGTCCGGAAGACCCCTAGAGGTACCATTGTTGTTATGGTATATGTTGATGATATATTGGTTACTGGAGATGATGCACAGGGGGTTGAGATAATCAAGTCTATGTTGGGCAGCCAGCTCATTACAAAGGATCTAGGCACAATACGATATTTTCTGGGGATAGAATTTGCAAGAAATGCACAAGGAATGGTGATGACTCAAAGAAAATATGTCACAGATTTGCTAGTTGAAACAGGAATGACTGGATGCAGACCTTCAAGTACACCTATGGACCCGAGTATGAAGCTGTACGATGATGATACCGAGGAGGTGGACAAGAGAAGGTACAGAGAAATGGTGGGTAAGCTCTTATACATCACTATAACTCGACCGGATATTGCCTTTGCAGTGAACCGGGTGAGTCAATTCATGGAGCAGCCGAGGCAAGTACATATGGATGCCTTGTACATGATATTGAGATATCTGAAATCTTCCCTAGGCACAGGGTTGCTATTCAAGAAAGGTACAGATCTGTCTATTTCAGCCTGTGTAGATGCAGATTATGCAGGATGTCCAAGGGATCGTAAGTCTACTTCTGGATTTGCTATCTTCATAGGAAGCTCTTTAGTCTCTTGGAAAAGCAAGAAGCAGACTGTTGTGGCGAGATCCAGTGCCGAATCCGAGTACAGAGCCATGGCACAGGCAAGCACAGAAATGACGTGGGTTAAAGCAGTCTTAGAAGATCTGAATGTTGATGTTCCCTTGCCTATGAACCTTCAATGTGATAATCAAGCAGCATTATTTATTGCCAACAATCCAGCCTTCCATGAGAGAACCAAACACATAGAGGTGGATTGTCATTACACTAGGGACATGATCCAGAAGGGCTTCATCTCCACGTCTCACGTCAGTTCAGAGGACCAGACAGCGGACATATTCACTAAGCCATTGCTCAGAGGACCTTTCCAGAGATGTTCTTCCAAGCTGAGCATGATAGATATCTATGCTCCATCTTGAGGGGGAGTGTAGAGAGAGTTGATCGTCTTTTATGTTATTTATTATTTCAGTTTCTTTATGTACCTCTCATGTAATTTACCCAAGGGCTCTCTCCCTATATAAGAGACCCGAGGGCTCTATGGAATGATTATCTCAGTACTCTTTTACCCTAACAGTTCCAAAAGAAAGCAAGTAATTTGGCCCTGACAATTAAAATTTAAAGCTACTTGCAATGAAACAGGCTTTCAAATTGTGTGGTATGTAAAACCCCATTTTACTCATCCTACACTAATTACCCACATTGATCATTTATACAAATATTATATGATTCCTAGTGAACAGAAGTGCCTCAAGGATTGACAAGTTCTCTGATTCATATATACTTTTTATGATCGAGGTGATCCAGATCTCTTGCCGATGTCTACGAATAATGTAAATGGATCATAGTAAGTGTACATGATGGGTCTAGTATTTTGGTTATTTTCTTGTTTAATTTCTCAAGCTTAGTGGATAGTCTGTGGTCTTGGTCTGGGTAAGACCTCACACTATGACTCTAAGGCAGTAAGGAAACCTTAGGGTTGGGGTGCCTCCGTAGGCATGCGGTGGAGTAAAATGCATCCTAACTAAGTTCCCAAAACGTCCACTAGCTATATCAAACAACTGTGATAGTAGCTTGTAGTCTGATAAGGATGATTTTCATGATATGGTCTTTTCTCTTTGTCAGGAATTATTGGCAGAAAAGTAACTAGTTCAACGGAAACCAACTCAACTGTAACCAAGCTTCCATGTAACCAATTCAACTGTAATTCAACTTTAGTCAAACTCAATTATGACTCAATCCAATCTCAAATGTAACTTTTCCAAAATTCTACTGTAACTGATTCAGATGTAGCCATAGAGGATTCAGATGTATGTAGGGATGATTCGGATGTAGCATCGCCAAGTATGCTGGCGAAAAATAAATAAAACTCAAGCGGTGAGGAAGCCTACAAAAGGCTCTTCCGTCTCGCCCTCTAATTGGAAGGCGGTCCAATAGAGGGATAGGTCTACTCCAAAACTACGCCACTGAGACGGGTGAGAGAGACTCTCTAGAAAAGTCGCTCTAAAAGAAAAACCGGCCCGACCGGTTCGGGCTAACGAGCTCGAAAAACTAAAACCAAGGGTCCTCCTGCCTAGGCACCCTAAAGAACAAGGGTCAGCGGAACTAGTCTTTAAAAGAAACTTATGGATCCCAGAGAGGCGTAAAAACTGCGAGCGCTCGCGAAAAAAACGAGAAAAGACTGGGATCCTAGACCCGCGCATCAAGCGGCCGCTGCCCTAGTTGGGCTTCCTATCTCCCGCCCAGCTGAGGGTCACCGCACCCTCGCACAGTCAGGTGTAAAGGTCACCATGACTGGCACTCATAAATATCAGTCATTGTTGAATTTCCATCACTGACTTGATTCTGCATTCTTTCTCAATCCTTTTTGTGATTAGTTGTTCAGATCTAGGTCTTTTGTTAATAATTTCAATAGTGATATATACTTAGTAAAGTATAACCAAGGGATGAAGATGATCGGTCCTTGTAGTCACAGGTTATCATTTTTGAAATCATATGATTGGCATGTATTCATCGGATTTGTATTCTAGAAGTAATCGGTGATCTGAAAATTGAGTTGATTTCATGTTGAGACACCTAACGTTTTCATTTATAATTGATGATATGTAGAGCTACTCATTACATTTGAATTTAAATTCAATACTACACCAGATTCTCATTTTTTTTCTTAATTCAGGAACTTTGTAGCTAAATCCACTGGGAGGATGAGACAAACAAATAATGGAAGATGGAAATCAGTCAAACCATGTGTTGATCTATTTATTCAGTTCCAAAAGCTCCACGATATTGGAAATAGCACGTAGAGAGAGAAATCTACTCAACTATGTCTTATTGATGATATTTGCACCACTTTTCAAAAGCCCTAATAAAAAGGACCTACCAGACAGTTAAATCATATGCAAAGCTTTTAGCACGTGAGAAACAAAAGGCAGTCAGGTCATATCCAATTATTAGGATGCGAAATGTGAACATGCCATATAAAAGGCTTCCTAGTGCTTAAGGTACTGTGATGTAGGGTCTAGTGGAGGATAGGACCACTTTGAATCTATCATGCACAGCTTTACCTTGTATATATATATATATATATTTATAAGAAGTCACTTTCACGACTCGAACCCAAAATCTTGACGACACATCTGTAACTATCACTCTTTGCACCAAGGTCATGGACAAGTCACATGTTATCAGTTGTGTTCCAAGTTCAAGATCTAACAACATGGAATAACACAAAAGCATTAAAAATTAACATTGTGCATCCAGAACAAGAAAGCAACTAGATGCACCACTAACAAGTTTGACAGATTGGAGTATAATTTTCATGTTTACAACAACAAGATATCATAAACCATAACCTGATATTACCAAAAAAAACTTAACAGATGAAACCTAAACCCATTATTATATTTCTTAGGTTTAATCATAAATAACTCAATAGGACACACCACCTCCCCTGCCAGAACGGCTTAATGAGTACAACCATGTGCGGGTCCATTAACATTTCCGTGAACAAAAATTATATTTCATAGAGAACATAGATTTATGTCCCATTTAAATACACCCACGTGATAAGAAGGTAAGAACATAACCAGTATATCATGCTTTCGACTCATGCTTAAGTTTTTAAACAAATCATCTTATCTATATTCCATCAACTAATCGTCATAATGCATTTATGTTTTTTTTTGTATGAAATGTGCAGAAAAACAATGAGCCAATTATGCATGGACTAACCCTATTCATAAACAGATTTTATATCTTTTTGTTATTTCCTAATAATATTAATTGGAACTAATATACTAATTGGAATTCAACTTGTTATAAGTACCATGAAAATTTTAATAAAAGTTAACATGCATTTGAAAAGAATTGATGGAACTCAAGGAATTAATAAATATCAAGAGCATGCATGATCAGATATCCCCCAAGTCACTCTCCATTTTATGAGAGTCATGTAAAATACAGCAGATCTGATTAGTATGCTGACAAAGTCCATGTAAAAGGAACCCAAAACACCACCCCCAATCGTGAAAAATCCATGGAAGGCAGCAAGAGGAAGGTTTTAGATTGTACCTTTGGATTTGCTCCAAATTGAAGAACAATTGTTATGCATGCAACCCTATTTGGACCAATTGCAACTGCACTTGGTTGATCGGAGCTCTTGAAAAAGAGGACACCAACACTTCAGAGCTGCTGGACAACAACTACTCCAGGAGAGTTTCACAGAAGCAGGAGGCGGCAGCTGTGTGGTTCTTCCGGCTGATGGCAGCAGCTTCAAGCCATCGAAAGGGCTCCAGCAGTTTCCATCTGTTTGTGGAGCAGCAATGGGTTGCTGTTCTTGCAGCCCTTCGTGGGTTTTCTTGACTAGAATGGTAGCAGCAACTCCCAGATGCTTGGGAGGGAAGCAACAGCTGTTGTTGCTATCGGCAACAACAAAAATAGGGAGAGGTTGGAGCTCTCTCGGTGGAGATTTGAGAGAGTTGGAGGAAAACAGTGATACTTATAAGGGAGAAAGAAATTTGGTGTTGATAGGTGGATAAGCTTCTTGGGCCAAATGGAGAGAAGAGTTTGACATGGAAAGAGCCAGCTAGCAGTCTGCTCTGCCGTCTGTACTTATAACCAGTTTAGTTATATTTTTTTTATTATTTTTACAATAGCTCTATTATATCTAGAAAACCGAAGTTGACCGTATATGCACCTCGATTGTCGGATTTTTGTGTATAATAGCTCGTTTTGACCGTCTATGAACGACGATCAATATGAGTATAATATTCATATACTTCGGGTTGAAGATGAATCCCCGAAATTTCCGGGATACGGTCTTGATTGGTTATTGAATTTAAAATATCAAACGACCTCCGATCGACGAACAGTCGATTTCATTGATCTTATTTTGTCGAATCGAATTTTTGGGTGGTCTCAGTTTGTTTCGCGGTTTTCGAATTTGTGTCGCGGCTTTTTCGGGCACGCATTACGATGTGATTGATTTTTTATTGATTTTGCCCGAACGACTTTTGATTCAAGATCAATTGATCGATTTATGTTATTTAACATTGATTAATAATTTTATTGAGTTATACGGACTCTAACCGGGTCAGGTTCGGGTTTGTGCAAATCCGGATGTTACATTAGGGAGTAGGGTTCCACGTAAATCTCGTCTTCTTTCATTGTTTTATTATTCTAATACGCTTCCGCATTCCTATTTCTAACTGGTATCAGAGCGAGTTCGTTCTCACGGATTTGTTCTTAAAAGTCTTAGTTTCATACTCTGTTTGAGATTTGATAATCAGATTCAGTTTTCGGATCATTCGTTGTTGATTATTGATTATTATTCCAGATCAGTGAAGTCCGAGTTCAGTTTTTATGGTTTATTAATACCTTATTTTTTTGTCGTCATCAAGGTCTGAGTGTAGCCAACATCAATTTCCAGGGTTATCTGGAACCTTTGTTTCCAGGTCACGCTTCAGCAGGTCGGTTTCTCAGATCTTGGCACTTCCTCCAAGCTTCGTCCACGTACCGGCGCTCGATTCATCGCAGGCAGCGCTCTCCGGGCACCGCGAATCTCTTAATCACGCAGGAGGCACAAATCCAGTGCGGTGCTGCTCGTAGTACGCCTCTAGCCCTAGCGATGATCCACCTTCCATTTCCAAGCCTTCAAGCAGCGTGCGAGAGCAGATAAATATGCAGGCGGCAGCGCAGAATAGGAGGCTCGACCCTTCCTATTATCCAAGCTGGCAACCTACTCCATATAGGGGCCCTGATCTCGCTCGATTTCTCCAGAATCCCCCCTACGCGCATATCCATCAGGCAAAGTTCTCCCATCGCGTGAGGGCCCAAGGCGGAGCCAACCCCGCACCATGTTGCGCCACACTCCTGCATCGGGCCTTCCTCCCCAGATCTCCCTCGTGGGCGATGATGCATCTCCGACCAGGCAAGGCAGCAACCCCTTCGGCATCTCCTGCGGGGGTACATTTCCTTCGCGCTCCCATCTCCAGGCCCCGTGCGTGCTGCTCCAATGACGCATACTCTACACGAGGCCCTACTTCTCCAACTGCTCTAGGCCTTGCGCAAAGCATAGAGCTCCAGGCAGAGCTCGTGATCTCTAGGGGTGACGACTTCTGATGAAGAAGACCTAAATCTTGGGGGTGGCGACGCCGACACGAGGGTTCCATGCTAGGGAAACCTATTCTCTTCGGCTTCAATGGAAGGGGGCCGATGGCTCCTCCTATTAATCCAACAGGGTACTTATTTGTAAGCCCCTAAGTGGGTCATTGGCTTTTATATAAAAAGCAATGTGAATAAAAAATGGGGGGGAGGGGGGGAGAAGGCATAAAAAAGGGAGATGTCATTAAAAAAAAGGAGGGGCGCACATGAAAAAAATGATTGAAGCCGGAATAAACATGTCTTATTTTGAAAAAAAGTGTCATAATTATAAAAATATGGAAATAGTCTGTTTAAAAAAACTGCACGAAAACCCGAAAAAATGAATGATGACTTATTTTATTTTTTCTCCCCAGATTTTGTCTTCTCCAAACTTTGTCGATGTTGATTACCGACAAGTATGGGAGAAAGGGGGAGCATTGTATAGTTACGGATCCGAGTCAGATCTAGATTCTCCATACTCCAGACTTCATGCCGTTCAGATTCCAGACTCTACAGTGCAGTTTCAGACTCGATGTTTAGATTCCGAGTACACAGTTTGATGCGCAGTGTCAGACTCGATGTAAGATTTTGGGTCCTCAGTTTGACTCACACTCCAGCCTCTTCGTCCTCCTCACATGCACAACATAAGAAGTAACGTCCTCGACAACAACCGATAGTTGTGCGCATTGAGTTGATATTGTCTGTAGTGTCATGTATTGTGAGTTGAGTTTTTTCTATTTGTACAAGCTGAGCATTGCATGCTCCAGCTTAAGGGGGAGTGTTGGAGTATTTAGTTGTGCGCATCTTATGTTGTAGATGGGTAATACCCCATCCAGTTGTTTAGTCACACATCTACCAGTTTGGAGATGTGGAGACTCAGTGGAGGCTATATACAGACCCCCACACCCATTGTGTCCAGTGAGAAAGTTCAATGAACACATATGACCCTTTGAGGCCTTCTCTCGTGGTTTCATCCTGCTCCTTAGGGAGGAGGATTCCACGTAAATCTAGTCTTCTTTCAATATTTTTTTCTTTATTATTGTGATACGCTTCCGCATTCCTATTTTCTAACAGCACCCAATGATGTAGTCCAGTTACGCGTGAACCTTATAAATCTGTGTGTCTTCGTGCTTGCTTGATTGATCGCTCTTATGCATGCTTCTGTGATTCGCAACAAAAATATTGTATTAGATACTTCAATACAAGAATACACTATTTTCGTACATCAACCCACCTAATTCTCTATCAAGCATTGGCACTCACTTGACACACCACGAATCACTTAAGATCTTCACTTTCTCTTGCTCACTTGCTTGCATCCTAGCTTGGTTTCTTGCATCCATACAATGGATCCCAAGGCCTATATTTACTTGTGTTATAGTAGCCTTGGAAGGTATGATAGTCTCTAGAAAATTGGAGTTGAATGTACCTAAGAAAACTCTAGAAACTTAGAGTTTAATCCACTCAAGAAAACACTAGATTATTGGAGTCTCATCTTCTCATGAATAATCTCGAGTTTTACTTACTCATGAAATATCAATATGTTGGTGGTGCCTTTATTTATTTCAAACACTCTCCCTCAACACCGATTCAAGTCGGTAATGGGCTCTATTTGTATTTCTTCTTCCATTCTTCTCCATACATAGTTGGTTCGTGCAACCTTCATCTTCAGCATTTGCATCATGAACATACTTGGGTTTAGACTTGTGTAGTATGGATCTTCAAGGTAGAGTAATTGACTCGTTGCCAATCTCGAGTTAACTAGACGAAACTCCTTTAGAGTTTCTTGATGAACTTTACTTTTCTAGGGACTAGTTGTCTTCTTTATAGACTTAGGGAAGTATTTTCTTCATCCTTGAGACTACCATCAATTAGTTGAGGCGCCTCATGTTTTTCTTCTAGCCTATCTTCCAAAACCATCTCATATATAAGTATGACCTCTTGAGTTGACCGTCAAGATGATACTTCATAATAGACAACATCTACCAATGGTCAAATCACAACATCTTTAACCTTCTCTCTCATTATCATACCTTATAAAAATGTATTGGATTACCATTTTATTAAACTTACTATGAAGATGGTCATGTATGGAAACATAACAAATCGATCCAAATGTTGAAAAATGACTTACATCTTACTTCATTTTTTATTTTTGGAAGAAGACATGAATCCCAGCTTTCTCTGAGGTAGATGGTTGACTACGTCCAGTATTATCTTCATACATTCTGCCCAAAATCTAGGTGAAACATGTTTTGCATTAAACAAATGCCGACATATCTCTATAAGATGTTTTGAGAGGGAAATGCAAACAACATGATTTTTTCATGCAGTAGCAAGTGAGAGGAAAAGAAGAAACATGATACATAAGCCAGTAGTGGGGGGAGAGTAAGGTGATGATAAGATAGGGGAGGCGATAGTGATTCATTTTAGGGAATTCAGTAGGAGGTCGGTGTCTTCTGGAGCTTGATGGCTTGAGAGGGGAGTACGTTCTTTGCAGCAGGGACAGGCGGGGGCACTTGCAGCGGATTTCACTAGAGAAGAGGTATACAATGCGGTCTTTGATCTCAACACCAATAGTTATCCATCTCTGGATGATCTGCATGTATACTTCTACAGAGAGTTCTGCGATGTGGTTGAAAAGGATGTCATGGAGTGGATTACAAAATTTAGAGGAAGGAGGTTGCGGAGCGTGTGTATGATTTCAGGCCCATAGTGCTTTCCAATGCGGTTTTATCTCATTGTAGCTAAGGTCTTGGCTTATCGACTCAGGGGAGTGGTCGACGAGCTTATCTTATCTACTCATATAGTGTTTATCCATGGAGGTCAGCTATAGACGGTGTTGTTTTAGCATCAAAAATCATTGCAGACTTGAAAATGCGAGGGAGTATAGGTTTCCTGTGGAAAGTTGACTTTGCAAAGGCATATGATTGCCTAAATTGGAGTTTTATATGGGCATTTGGATCGAAGGGGATTTCCAGGTGTTTGGATTGATTGGGTAAAGAGGTGCATCATGACTTATCTTGTTCAGTTCAAGTGAACGAGAGACTAGAAGGGGTTTTTTCAGCCACAATTGGGGGTGAAGCAGGTATGCCCCTTGGTCCCCTTTATGTCTCTACTAGATGCAGATGCGTTGGCGGTTGTGTCAGGGTTGACAGAGGAAGGTGGATTTTTTTTCGGGGTTATTCGAGGGAGGATTTTTCGATCCCAATTCTTCAATACACTGATGATACAATTTTTCTCGTCGACGGAGAGGCTAAAGAGTACAAGGTGGTTAGAGCTGTGCTGGACATCTTTGAGAAGGTGTCGGGTTTGAGGTTAAGTGGGGAAAAATCTACTTTTCTCCCATTTAACCAGTCGCGGGAGGAGATAGTCATGTATGAGGGTATACTAGGAACTGCACGACGAAACTTGCCTCTTAACTATCTTGGACTGCCTTTGGCGTATGGAACACTAAGGTAGGGGGATTGCTTGCTCGTGGTTGAGAAGTTGGAAATGAAGCTGGTTGGGTGGAAGGCAGTGTGTCTGTCAAGGGGAGGGAGGATGGTATTGGTGAAGGCAGTCTTATCTACGATCCCAGTTTTATTTATGTCTACCAGATTGATGTTGGTAGGGGTTCGTAGATGGTTGGAAGTGGTGATGAGGTGTTTCTTTTGGGCTTCCATTGTGGAGGGAAAGGGAATGACCTTGGTGGATTGGGGGATGGTGAAGAGTTCAACCGTCGTGGCTGATCCATAAACTGACTAACCAGACTAATAGCAAATGAGATGTACAACCTAGTGATGGTAACATATAGAAGCTTTCTCACCAATTCTTGGTATCTTCTCGTGTCCACCTCCTTTGTATCATCATCATGTAGCCTCATGCTAGGATCCATAGGAGTAGTGGCACGTCGACATCTAATCATGCATGTCTAAACTAGCATATATGTAACATATCCCTTAGAGAGTGTCACGAACTTCCAATATGCCAATTTACTCTCCAGTCTGACTAACACTGACCTCCAATCAATCGCTATGCATCCCCCCCTCGAGCAATGGCGACCCTAAATACGAGATGGGCAAACAATCAACCTAGCAACATAACACCTCCGCAACATCCATAGTCTCCGCCGGATTCTGTTAAATCGCAGCCTGAGATATCCCCAAAAATATCCACAATCTGAGTAGCTCTCCACGTCTATTCTGAATTACTTCTCAAGAAAGTCATAGCGTCTTCGGCGTATTGTATTAACGGAATAGAAATATCTCATTATGGTAAGCTAGGCACCAACCATTTTATGTTTCACATCTAAGCATAGTTGCTAACACATCAATCACGATCACAAACAACATAGGGGCCAAAGGGCACCCCTGACGCACTCCATGCTACGGCTAAAAAAAGCACCCTCCGGTCTGCCATTAACAAGTACAGAATAAAAAACCGTAGTGACAAAAATCTTCATGCAAGATATTCAACGCTCCGGGAAGCCTCTCTTTTTTAAAGAAAGCCAAAGAAAACGACAATCTACGTAGTCCTACACTTTGAAAAAAATCCAATTTCTAGAGTGAGTCTTTCCCTTTGTTTCTCAGCCAATCCAACATCATTTCAGAAGCTAAGACCAAACCATCCTCCATGGATCTGCCTAAAGGACATCCCTAAAGGAATCTAAACAAGATCGTATTTAAATTCATTTGCACTATCAGCTTTTGTATCCTTAACTGAGCCAAAGTTTGTCAACGATGCTTGCAACATTGATTCTTGATTAATGGCAATGCAAGATGAACATCTTCAATTTCAGAGAAACCAAGTATGGGAGATTGTACCTAGACCTGAAAATCACACAATTATTGGAACCAGGTGGATTTTTAAGAACAAATTACATGAGTCGAGGACAATTGTCATGAACAAGGTAAGACTTGTTGTTCAAGGATATACTCAACAAGAAGGCATTGATATGTACCCGTTATAAGGATTGAATCAATCAAAATGCTATTATCCTTCACTTGTTTTAAGGGAATCAAGTTGTATCACATGTATGTAAAAAGCGCTTTCTTAAACGTCTTTTATAAAGAAAAAGTTTATGTTAAGCAACCACTCGATTTTGAAGACCCCTCAAGACCAGAACACATCTTTAAGCTCATGAAAGCTCTTTACATACTTAAGAAAGCTCTTCGAGCGTGGCATGATCGATTTAAAACCTTTCTACTCACCTCAGGATTCCTAGTAGGTAAAGTAGATTGTACCTTGTTTGTGAAGTTTGTTTTGTCTAATTTACTGGTTATGTAAATTTATGTTGACAGTATTGTGTTTCGATTCACTAATGCAATTCTTTGCAAGGATTTCTCTCAAGCCATGCAAGAACTGTTCGAGATGAGCATGATGAGAGAATTCAAGTTTTTCTTAAGATTGCAGATCAACTATACATAGTACGATACTCTCTTTTCACAATAGAAGTACACAAAGGATATGCTGATAAAGTTTGGTTTCAACAAAGTTTAGGGGAAGCCTACTTCAATTTCTCTAATGACTCACCACAACCTTAACGAGTCTCGTAAGTTGTTCGACCAACGACTATACAGAGGTATGATTGGTTCTTTGCTCTATCCAAATCGAGCAGACCCAATATACTTTTTAGTAATAGTTTAGCAGCATAGTTTCGGTCAACACCAAAAGAAAGTCACTCTCTTTTATGCTAACAGTCGAACGGATCAGAAAAGTACATTTGGCACCTGCAATTCATGGGGAATGCCATTGTTTTTTTATTTTCAAAAAAAGCAAATTTGTGTAGCTCTATTAACTATTGAAGTGGGGTATATAGTTGCATCTTTAGCTTGTTTACAACTACTCCGGATGAAAGACACTCTTTCCAACATTGGGTTGACCTTTAGCAAGAACATAATATTGTGTGACAATACTAGTTCTATCAACTTAGTTAAAAATCCTACCAACTACCCTAGGACTAAGCACATAGATGGTAGGCATCAATTTCTTAGAGAAAATGTCTTGAAAGGAAAATTTTGTTTGGACCACGTCTCAACAGATTGGAAGCTAGCATACATATTCATAAAACCCTTAGCTGCATCAGTTTGAGAGTATTAGGAGAGACTTAGGATTGCGCAAATTGAGTGATATTTGTCGAATATAATTTTCACAAAAGGAACTCATTTAAGGTGCATTTGATCGATCATAAGAAGTAGGTTCATTGATCACCTATGGGTGAAAATTCAAAAATTAAAGTTGGATTTTTGGCGCCCCTCTCACTTTGGCGAATCCGTCTAGGTCGTTGCCTAGCTTTCCTTTTCAAACCTATACGACAGTAAGCCCTTCCTAATAGAGGGCACATTAAATTTCTTCATTGAGAAAGAACACATTAGTATCCTTTGTAATTTGAGTTTGATCTCATCTACAACCTCCCACATGTCCTTAATAGGTATCTAAGGCATCCTTTCTTTTTATACCTTCTCATGAGCGAGTAAGACCATCAAAAGTCTGAGTTTTTCCAAGCCCTGACGCATGCTTGATCGATCAACAGTTAGAGCATGGTCAATCACCCCTGATTGATCAACAACCGAGATATGATCGATCATTGTTGGGAAAAATAAGAGTTGTGTTTATTCCTTAAGCTCTAGACTCTTTTATATAGGGAGAGGCCTATGGGCAAATTATATACGATAGACAAACGAAAAGAGAAATAGATAAAAGATACAGGAACATAAAATAAACTTCTACATTCCCCCTCAAGATGGAGCATAGATATCTATCATGCTCATCTTGGATAAGCACTTCTGGAAGGGACCTCGAAGCAACGCTTTGGTAAGAATGTCTGTCGTTTGGTCTCCTGAGCTGACATGGGTTGTAGAAATGAAGCCTTTCTGGACCATATCACGTATATAATGACAATCAACCTCGATGTGCTTTGTCCTCTCATGAAATGCATGGTTATTTGCAATGAATAATGCGGCATGATTGTCGCACTTTAGCGACATGGGGAGAGGAACATCTATATGTAGATCTGTCAGGACTGCGCGAGCCCACATCACTTATGCCACATGCTTGGGCCATAGCTCTATACTCCGATTCAGCACTTGATCTCGCAACTACTGTTTGCTTCTTACTCCTCCATGAGATAAGTAACTCCCCAACAAATATAGCAAAGCCTGATGTAGACTTCCTATCCTGTGGGCACCCTGCATAGTCTGCATCTGCACATGCTGAGATAGTAATAGTGCCCTCCTTCCTAAACAACAGTCCTGCACCTGGAGATGACTTAAGATACCTTAGTATCATATGTATAACATCCATGTGTACCTGACAAGGTTGCTCCATGAACTGGCTCACTTTATTTACTGCAAATGAAATATCTAGTCTGGTTATAGTAAGATAAAGAAGCCTCCCTACTAGTTCCCTGTATCTTCTCATGTCATCCTCCTCAGTATCATCATCATGCATCTTATGCTTGGATCCATGGGTGTAGAAGAAGGTCGACATCCAAGCATACATGTGTCACTTAGCAAGTCAGTGACATCTGAGTCATCATAAGTCCTTGTTCATTTCTAGCAAACTCCAATCCCAGGAAATATCTAGGTACTCCTAGATCCTTGGTAACGAATTCACGGCCCAAGAATTCTTTTGCTCTTTTTATTCCCTGCATATCATCTCCTGTAATAAGAATATCGTCAACATATACCATAATGTCTGTTGTACCTCTGGCTGCCCTCTGTATAACGAGAGAATGATCTGCATTCGACCTTTTGAACCCTTGCTTCTCAAACAAATCTGAGAGCTTCTGAAACCAAGATCTCGGGCTCTGCTTTAGGCCATAGATTGCCTTATGAAGTCTGCATACCTGTACACACTCCCCCTCAGCAGTAAACCCAGGTGGTTGCTGCATATAAACTTCCTCCTGAAGATCACCATATAAAAAGGCATTTTTGACATCCAATTGAGATAGAGGCCAATCTCGAATCACGACAACAAATAAAAATATCTGTAAGGTAGAATGACGACCAACAGAAGAAAATGTGTCAAGATAATCTACCCCATACGTCTGAGTAAAACCACGAGCAGCCAGTCGAGCCTTGTACCTATCAATACTTCCATATGCATTTTGCTTCACCGTAAAAACCACTTGCAACTTACAATAGATGCCCCAGGAGGAGCTGGAACAAGGCTCCAAGTACCTCTCGACTAAAGGGCGGCCATCTCCTCCTCCATAGCCAGACGCCATCTACTATCCGCTAATGCCCCTGGTGAGTCCATGGAATGTTCACAGCAGATAAAGCAACTACAAACCTCCTGAAGTCTCCTGTCAGACACTCAAAGATAACATGAGAGGCAATCGAATATGAAGCACATGACCTCTTCTGCTTTCTTAGTGCAATAGGCAAATCAAGTTTTGCATCAGCCGTACCACCATCCGTGTCATCCCCTACTTGCTCCTACTGAGAAATGCCATCAGTCCCATCATTAGAATTAATGTTATCAGAACAAACCTGGGACATGCTTAATGATTGACCATGATCATGAGCAGGGGCTGGCCGTCGACTGTAGTGGTGTGGTAGAGGAGGAACCAAATAAATGGAAGGTGGTGGAGGTGGTGGCGGTGGTAGGGATGGTTGTGGATGTGTAGGGGCTTGATGTGGTGCATACATGGGTGGAGGAGGAATATAGATTTCATAAGTTGTGTTTGATGGCACCAACCCGTCACCTGTAGGAGAGAAAAACATGACTGACTCAAAAAATGTGACATCTGCACTGACATAGTATCTTCGGCGTAACGGATCATAGTAACGATACCCCTTTTGAGTCCTAGAATACCCAACAAAAACACATTTGATAGCCCTAGGAGAGAACTTGTCAATTCCTGGAGACAATTGGTGAACGAATGCAATGGACCCAAAGACACGAGGAGTAAGGGAGAATAACTCCTTGTCAGGAAAGACAAGGGCGAAAGGTATCTTCTCCCCCAACACAGACGAGGGCATGCGGTTAATGAGGTAACATGCAGTGAGAACCGCATCGCCCCAGAACATGTGCGGAGCACAACTCTGGATAAGAAGAGTACGGGCGACATCAAGAAGGTGGCGGTGTTTCCTCTTCGCAACACCATTCTGTTGGGATGTGTAGGCACAAGACGTTTGATGAAGAATGCCATGGGACGAAAGAAATCGAGATAATGTATAAGTACAAAATTCAAGGGCATTATCAGTTCACACAATGTTGACTGAAAATGAAAAAACATTCTGCACTTCTTTAATAAAATTCATAATATTGTTGCTTGCTTCAGATTTATTCTTTAACAGGTTGACCCAAGACAAACGACTAAAATCATCCACAGTAACTAAGTGGAACGTGTGTCCCTAATGATCGGGAACACAACTTGGACCCCAAATATCAATATGGAAAAACTCAAAAGGAGAGCTACTGCTCCGACTCTGACGACTAGGGAAGACAGATCGATGATGCTTCCCTAACTGACAAGCTTCATAATTAAATGACGAGCGGGGTGAAGTTTGAGGAAGGAATTGATGCAGTTTCTGAAACGGAGGATGACTGAAGCGCAGATGTCATATATAAGGAAAAACAGGTCTAGTGGAATGAGATGATGATCCATTATAAGGTGTATTGACCAGTCGATACAACCCGCCTTGCTCACATCCATGCCCAATCACGTTGCCCGTGAGAATGTCCTGAAACATAAGAGATGATGGGTCAAATATTGCTCAACAATGTAAATCCTTAGTAATCTGACTTATTGACAGTAGATTCATTGAGGAATTAGGAGCATGAAGCACATTCTGCAACTGTATAGAAGGTGTTAAGGCAATCTGTCCCTATCCCGTGATGGGAGAATGAGTCCCATCTACTGTGACGACTGTCCTTCCTGGGGAAACTTGCTTGTAGTATGTGAATTGGTGTCTATCTCCACAAAGATAATGTGTGGCATCTGAATCCACAATCCATTCTGAGGTACCTGAACCCCGGTAGAAAGTAGAAGTATAAGCGCTACCTGAGGTACTAGCTTTCGCAGTAGCAGCAACATCCAAGCTGCTCTCTGAAACAGGTGAAGGAGTACTGGTTGGAGATATGATATCTCACAATCAAGACACAAGGTCATCATATCGTGGATCTATTGCATGTGTAGTGCTCTGATACTGAATTTGTTCTGCTGCACGGGCAGATGCTGGGAAACCATGCTTAGAGTAGCATGTCTCTTCTGTATGACCAGTCCGATGACAGTACGTACACTGTGATCCATGACCACGACCACCCCTACCACGTGGTCCTCATCCATGAAACTGAGATGGATTGCCTTTTCCGCGAGAGGCCGCCATAGCAGACGAATTTGGCACAGTAGCCGGGCTCGGGATGTTGATTCGTCTCAATCTCCGAAAAGCCTCCTCCATGGGAGGAATGGTATCATTCGCTAGAATCTGAGATGAAGCAGCCTCATACTATGAGTCAAGAGAGGCTAGAAAAACTCCTACCATCGCGGCATTCTGATATGTCTTCAACTGCTCTGGAGTAGCTGTGAGCAGCATGAAGCTATGAAGCCTCTCAAACATTCCCCGCATTGTAGTGTAGTGAGCATGCAGGTCGATCGTTTTTCTTTATCGTGAAGATGTCATGCTGGAGCTATAGGATTTTTGTCTCATTCTTGGCTTGAGAATATGTGGCAGTAAGGATATCCCACATGGCTTTGGCAGTGAGTTGGTGTAAGACATCATTAGCAATGTCTGGAATCAGAGTACCAGACAACCAAACCTGAGCATAAGCGTCATCAACCTTCCATGAGGCATACAACCCTATCTTCTCCGTTAGTTCGTCCTCGGTAAAAATATGTTTCTTACCCATCGATTTCATTAGGTTCATGAACTGCATTGCCCATAACTCGTAGTTGGATCCATCCATCTTCACAATAGGCGCAGGACCTCTGAAGGCGCTTGTAGCGGGAATCTCTACCTTGCTATATGACATTGTGACTGGAGACAACTAGGGTTTTAAACAAAATAAACTTTGGTCTACACTGACATGACAAGGTTTGGTTGCATGTGTAGCCTTTATACAACCAAACCCATCAACCTAGAAGCGTGGACGAGGGGCCCCTTAGGTAGACAACGCCCTAACCCTAGGGGCGGCGGGACCTTAGGGCACGGGAGGCAGCACGGGACCCTAGGGGCAGTGGGACCATAGGGCACGGGAGGCGTAGGGGCGGCGCGTAGGGTGGCCAAACCTTAGAACCAAACCCTAGGGCGCGCGAAGGGAGGACACGCAGTCGAAGGGAGGACACGCGGGAAGGGAGGGGTGCTCAGCCGATGGAAGGGGCACGACCGAAGAGGCAGCGCGCAAGGGAGGAGCGCATGGGGATGCCAATCGGACGGGAGGGGGTGCGGCCAAAGGGCGGCGCATGAGGGAGGGGCGCGCGGGGCTTGAAGGTGGAGGGCTAGGTTTAGGGTTCGGTACGAGAGCTCCGGTCTAGGACCGTCGCTATGATACCATGTTGGGAAAAATAAGAGTTGTGTTTATTCCTTGAGCCATAGACTCTCTTATACAGGAGAGGCCTATGGGAAAATTACATACGGTAGACAAAGGAAAAGAGAAATAGATAAAAGATACATGAACATAAAATAAACTTCTACAATCATCTATAAGTTTAGACCCCCTTATTTTTCAGATTTCTTTATTGTTTTCTTGGATTCTACTCATTTTTTAGCACACCTTTGGTTACAAGAACTTGTGTGCGAATCTAGAATGGCACCCAAGAGGTTGAAGGGAGCTTCATCTTCTCATTTTACCTCTGTCGAAGACCGAATCTTCGCCTATTCTCATCTTCATTTCATGACCTCTAGCTCGATTTCATGGCTCGTCTTCAACAACCACTTCTTGAAATACATCAAGATGTTCAACATGAATAGGATTATATGCATGTTTGATCCTATGATATTTCCTGCACACCCAAATTCTCTTATAGAATCTACCTCACCCAATGTTGTCATTGAGTTTTATGCAAATCTCGAAGACATCGGAGATGCTTCTCACTATCGCCTTAGGTTCACCTTTAATGGGACTACCTTCTTTGTAGATCCCTATGTCATTTTAACTAACTTAGGATGTCACGATACAAGACCAACCATCTTTGAGGTTTTAGACACAGTCACCCAAGATGAGCTTAGGGAAGCCCTTTTGCTTGTTCAGAACTTTAGGTTACCGATTAAGGCTCCATACCTTAGGCCCCTTCTGAGATTCCTCAACCGAGTCTTTTTCTGGTGCTTTCGCAACCAGAAGTCCAACCTCACCTATGTTACTTTAGAGGTCCAAGCCCTCATTTATGGTTTTGTTCAGGTTCGACCATTCAACTGGTCACATTATCTTTGTCATATTCTCTCACATTCCCCATGATGTTTCATTTTGTTAGGATTCTTGGTCACCCACATCCTAACACTTCAGTGTTCACATCCCCTCGTAACCCAGTATGTATCCTCAGAGTCTGACCTTCAGTGTAGAGTAAATGCTCTTCACAAATGAAGTAGATGAACCAAATTTGATCCACTTGTCTCCACTTCAGGACCCACTCACGTCCTTCCTATCATGACCCCTCACTTCGCAGGATTCATACACTTGACAGTCTGTCCCATCCCCTTTGACTTTAATTCTACTTGGGCATATTTGGATTACCGTCTAGCCCCTCAGGAGCAGTTCTCCCAGCAAGTCATCATCGATGCTCACTCTTTTGAGTTCTATTAGATCAGAGAAACGCCAACACTATGTTGAGTGTGGAGATATATTTATGTTTATGTATTGTGTTATCAATTTACTTTTCTTCCGTCCATCTTATGTAATTTAGCCATGTGTATCTCCTCTATATAAGAGAGACCTAGGGTTTCACGGAATAAACAACTCGAATTTCTTTTCAACATGATATCAGAGTGACAGTCCTAAACCGAACCTCTCGTACCCGAGAAACCCTAACCCCACATACTAGCCCTTATCCTCTCGCACACCGCTAGCTTCCTCTCTTTCTTGAGCGTCGTCGCTCACTGCTACCGGCCCCCTCTCTCTCTCTTTTGTCGCCGGCCCTCCCTCATGCACGCTACTGCCACTATCGACGAACTCCTTTGTAGCCCTCGAGGCCTTCGTCTTTGGTCACATGGTGGTCCATTTCTTGTTGATGGATTTGGTTGCATCCTAAGTCTACATATGCAATCAAACCCCCATATATCTTTGTAGAAGCATTTCTTCTGGTCTACAAAACCTAGTTTTCTCCATCTGGTAGTATGTCAGAGAACAAAGTCAACATCCCCGCTACAGAGGCTTTCAGAGATCTAGCGCCAATTGATCATGCCCAAGATGGATCATAGATATTAATCATGCTCAGCTTGGATGAACACTTTTGCAAAGATCGTTTGAGCAAAGCCTTGGTAAAAATATATGTTGTTTGATCTCCTGAACTGACATGAGTAGTAGAGAAAAATCCTTTCTGGATCATGTCCCATGTATAGTAGCAGCCTACCTCAAAATCAATGGGTCTCTCATGAAATGCAGGGTTGTTAGCAATGAATGGTACATCCTGGTTATGGTTATTGCACTGTAACTGCATAGGAAGAGGAACATCTATATGTAAATATGCAAGTACAACTCTAACCCACATCATCTCTCTGCTTGCTTGAGCCATAGCCCTATATTCAGATTAAGTACTTGACGTGGAAACCACAGTTTGCTTCTTACTCTTCAAAGATACAAGAGAACCACCAACAAATACAACAAAACCTGAAATGGACTTTCTGTCCTTGGGGCACCCTACATAGTTTGCATCTGCACAGGCTGAAATGGTAAGATATGATCCCTTTTTAATATAAATCTTGCACCTGGAGATGATTTTAGGTATCTCAGTATCATATAAACAATATCCATATGTACTTACTAGGGTTGCTCCATGAAATGACTCACCCGACTAACTGCAAAGGAGATATCGGGCCTAGTAGTAGTGACATAAAGAAGTTTTCCCACCAATTCTCTATATCTTCTCCTGTCCACTTCATCTATCATACTGGGATCCATAGAAGTAGTAGCAGGTCTACACCCTATCATTCCTATCTCAACAAGCATATATGTGACGTACTTCCTCTGGGTCATCACAAGACTCTTTTGATTCCTGGCAAACTCTAATCCCAAGAAATACCTTAGAGTACCATGATCCTTGATGACAAATTGACATCACAGAAACTCCTTTGCTCTTCTTATCCCCTGCGCATCATCTCCTGTGACAAGTATGTCATCAACATGGACCATGATAATGACCATACGTGTAAATGTTTTTTGAAAAAATAGAGAATGGTATGCATTTGACCTTCTAAATCCATGTTTCTTAAATAAATTCGAGATCTTTTGAAACCGTGCCCTCGGGCACTGCTTCATGACGTATACTGCCTTGTAAAGTCTACAGACCTGTTGACACTCCCCCTCAGCAGCAACCCCCTTAGGTTGGTGCATGTAGACTTCTTCATGAAGATCACCATACAAGAATGTATTCTCAACATCAAGCTGAAATAATGCCAATCACGTACCACTGCAACTGAGAGAAGAGCCCGTACAGTAGAATAGCGAGCAACAGGTGAAAATATCCATATAATCCACACCATATGTATGAGTAAAACCCCGTGAAACTAATCTAGCCTTGTAACGATCAATGCTTCCATATGCATTGTGTTTCACCATAAACACCCACTTGCAATTGACAACAGAAGCCCTAGTGGGAGCAGTGTGAGCCCCCGAGGATACAGGTACCCATTTACACTGCATTCACTGTATAACATTCATTAAAGATCCCATGTAGCCAATATGAATCTGAGGGGATTTTTTTTCGCGTTTGCATTTGACATTCACATCTAATTTAATAACCACAGAACAACAACAAGATGTGCCACCAAACTTTAAGTTCATTAATTTTCATATATATACAACATGTACAAAAGAGGCTGACAGTACATACATGTATTCCAAAAATATGACTGAAGAGAAAACAAAAGCATTTTACATCATAAACTGAACAAAAATGTAACAACTACAACTATACGATTTAGTATATGTACGTATACTCGGGATCATCTACCAGCTACTGAGTCGCAAGCTTCTTGCCTGCCAAGCATGAAAGGAACAAGAGGACTTCAACAAATATCGATACAATCCAACATATAACATAAATAACATAATTTAATGTGTTCAAAAGAAAGCAAGTAGAGAGACAATAATATTTAAAGTTAATAACTACCTACGTAGAGATTGTTTTTCAAACTGTTTTGTATGCATGCCCCATGTATTCCCATTATCCCATGACCTTTCATGTATATAACCTTTATATATATATATATATATATTAGGTGATAACCCATGTGTGTGTTATTTTGTTTTGTCATTTAGAGATCATATTTAGGGATATTGATAATAAAGGTGATGATGTTGTGATTTGATTCTTGATTCTAACTAATCACTCAAGTCTAGATGATAGTCTGTGGTCTTGGTCTGAGGGTGACCTCATACCATGACTCTTAGGCGTGAAGAGTGCCTTAGGGTTGGGGTGCCTCCGTAGGCGTGCGGTGGAGTGTAACACATCCTAACTAAGTTCCCAACACATCCACTAGCTTATCCTATCACTCACAGTAGTAATTATGAGATACAATGAATTGTTGATGATTGAGTATTTACGATGATTGATGATTATGATAACAAACTTAATTGTAATCAACTCAATTGTAATTGATCTTAACTTTCACTAACTCAATTGTAATTGATCTCATCTTATAATCAACTCAATCGTAATTGATCTTATTTCTTGGTCAAACTCCAATATGCTTCATTCCAAGTTTATTTGTAATTCCAATATGCTTCATTCCAAGTTTGTTTGCAACTCTTCAAATTCAACTTTAACTGATTCAAGTGTAGCCATCGCCAAGCCTAGTGGCGGAACAGTAACCAAAACTCAAGCGGTAAAGAAGTCTCCTAAGAGACCCTTCCGTCTCGCCCTCTAAGTGGAAGTGGGTCCATTAAGGGATAGGTCTACTCCAAAACTACGCCACTAAGATGGGTAATAGAGACTCTCCGGAAAAGTAACTTTAGACGGGCCCGACCGATACGGGCAGACGAGCTAGTAAGAAAAACTAAAATCGAGGGTGCCCAGCCTAGGTACCCTAAAACAAAGGATCAACGGAACTGGTCAAAAGTCAAGATCCCAACGAAGTATAAAAACACCACGAGCTCGCGTAAAACCGTGAAAAGGACCGGGATCCTAGACCCGTGCAAGTAGCGGTCGCTGCCCTAACTGGGCTTCCTTTCCTCCGCCTAGTTCAGGGTCATCGCACCCTCGCACAGTCTGGTATAAGGGTCACCTTGACCTGCACAAATAACAATTTTCACTGATTCTTACTTACCATCAAGGTTCATTGATTTTTATATTCATACCTCCACACCTTATATGATACTTGTGTGCTATCAAGGATGAATTTGATGATTTTGTTGTGACAGTCTATTTTGTAGAAATATGATCGGAACGTTGTGCCCAATGACGAGCAGTTACGCAGCGACATTTTCGATGAAGCATACAGTTCATAATTATCTATTCATCTGAGTAGCACAAAGATATATCATGATCTGCATCAACATTTCTGTGAGACAAAATGAAGCGTGACGTGGCCTGATGCAGCATGATACCACGTGATCAATTTTTAATGAACATTTGTTTAATTTAATTTTAGTCGAACATTTGTTTTATTTATTTTTTTATGTAAAAGGCTCATTATACGAGGCCTTATCATCTTTCATTTTTTTTCTCTTTTTAGGAGGTTGTTGCTTGTTTGGGGGGAATTGGCCTCTATAAAGGCACCCCATGGATTAGGGTTGAAGATTTAGTTTTTGAATGAAATCATTTTAACTCACTATTCTTTTTCTCTCACTCTCTCTCTCCCTCCTTCTCTCGTTTCCGCCGCCCACCCTTCCCTCTTTCCCCCCGTGGTTCTTCCTTCTCCCCCAAACCCTACCCCTCCACGCCGCCACCTTCCCTCTTCGAGCCCTCTTCCCCTGCAACCCTCGCTCCCCTCCTCTCGTAGCACTGATTCGTCCCCTCCTGCGCGCCCCTCCTCACGCCTCCCCCTTCCCCTCCTCCGCCAACCTCCAGTGCCCTCACCATCACGGGCCCGCCTCTCCCACGCGCGAACCTGTGCGCTGCCGCATCTCCTCCTCGCCGGCCTTTCGCCTACATCTCCCCCTCGTCACCACGCCCCCTTACTCTCTCTCGACCCCTCCCTTTCCCGTAGCTTATGTGACCATCAACCACCTCGGCTGCTGTCGCCCCGCCCAGCCGCCCCAGCCATCGCCCTCCTACACCGACTCCTCAACGCCCAGCCCGTGCCGCCTTATAGCCAAACCAGCCCACCGTGTTTCCCTACCCATTTCCAGTGTTGCTGACAGCCCCCGCCGGTTCCGTTCGCCCCCAGCTGCTGCGACGCCATCATCGCTGTGCCTCTCCGATTTTGCCCGCACCCCGCAGGCCAACTATGGCCAACCACTGTAACGATCAGGTCTGAAGCAACACGAAAACCCTTGCCGGTTGTGGTATGAGCGCCATTTCTACCAATTATTCCGTTGCATAATTTTAGTTGTGTGGACTGTTGTGTTGCTAATTGGTTTGATGACGTATTGAGATCTCTATTTACTGCAACATTGCTAATTTTTTTCCAAGAACTATTAACTATTTGATTTGCCCTGAAATTGTGGTGAAACCGGTGCTAGAACTCAAGTGTTTGTTGTCCATTGTTGCTGATTTTTGCGTATTGCACGTTACTTTATTTATTTCCGTCATTTAGTCCGTTAGTTCTACGTTTTAGCATAGTCATTTAGTTCACGACCCCTATTAGATTGCATCAATTTCGTATCAGAGCCTAGCGATCCTGCATCTCGCCTGCACTTCATTTGTTACATTGCATTAGAATTACACAAAACAAAACAACAAAACTAAACACAAAAAAAAACCCAAAACAAAAGAGAGCAGAAAACCTAGGGTTCCCATGGCCGACAAAACTAATTCCTCTAAAACCGTCTCCACCCCACACATTGAGTTAACGTTAGAATCCTTGGATGCTAAAATGCTACAGATGTTCGAACAACTAAGCGGACAAATTGCCACCTTAAATTGTAAAATGTTAGGGAAAGATCATAATGACGAGACACCCAACAGGGGTCGGCGTACTAGTCGGAAGCGACATTCTCGGAGTTAACTCCTCCCAACATTCTAGTTCTTCCACCTCCGACGGACACGTTAGCGACTATCTTTCACAGGAGAGCGAGGATGAAGGATTAAGAGATGACACCCCTTTCATTTCCAAAACCCAAGAGCCACACATCCCAGGATATACGCCTCAACCCTCTAGTGGCCCTCAATTCCCGTCACGGCATGGCCCAAGGCCCGATGACGGATGGGATCGAGGCATCCGCCTTGATGTCCCGGAATTTGACGGTGGACGAGACCCTGATGTCTTTCTGGATTGGCTCCAAACCGTCGAACACTTCTTTGTCTGGAAGACTATGCCTAGCGAACGAAAAGTTCAATTTGTCACAATCAAACTAAAGGGACATGCTCTGCTATGGTGGGGTCGTTTGCAATCTGAACGCAAACGAAAAAGAAAGAGTAAGATCCGCAGTTGGAGCAAAATGAAAGCCAAACTGAAAAGCAAGTTCGTAACTGAAGATTACAAATGAGATCTATATGCGCGACCGCAATCGTTGAAACAAGGCACCATGAGCGTGAGAGAATACACCGAAGGGTTCCAATCCCTCATTCATCGCAACCGATTGCAGGAGACTCCCGTCCAGGAAGTTACCCGCTATATGCAAGGACTCCGCCCAGTTATCCAGGATGAACTCTACCTTCACAACTGTCGAGACGTCGACGAAGCTTACAAACAGGCAGAACGGGCTGAGACTAAACTTGTTAAGGACCAGACAAGGAGGATGTCTTTTTCTGTGAACTCCGTCCCTCGCGCTAGTACGCCGATGACGACCTCCAAACCAATAGGTTCCACATCGATTGTTACGGGTAAACCCCAAACCAAACCCGCAACCCCTGCCGTCGCCCGCCCATCTACTGGGAACCCCGGACCAGGCATCTTGGGGAGTTGACCTGTTGTAGGACCTGATACTTGTTTCCGATGTTCTCAAAAGGGACATCGAGCATCAGAGTGCCCAAACCCTAAGGCTAGGCCCGCCCATTTATGCACCATCGAGGACCCTGAAGACCCTGACCCTGACCAACAGGAATCACCTGAAGAGGATCAGACCGCTTTGACTGCTGACACTATGGGAGCTGATGACTATGAGCTTCTGGGAGTGGATGGAGATGTATCCGGACCTTTCCTGGTAATTGAACACGAGGACTTTATCGCTCCTGACAGCGCACCCACAGACATCTTGCTTACACCCGGCGCCAGTGATGCTGATAGTTGGCTGCGACGCAGCATATTCCGAACCACTTGCACCTCAGGAGGGCGTCGCTGTTCGCTGATCGTTGATGGAGGAAGCGTAGAGAACTTTGTTTCTCAAGAAATGGTCGATAAGTTGGGTCTACCAACTCAACCACTCGAGAAACCTTACAGTGTGGCATGGTTTCGAGGTGGTACTCAACTTCCGATCCACCGTCAGAGCCTCGTTAGCTTCTCTATTGGGCCTTCATATAAAGACGAGGTATGGTGCCATGTAGCCCCTATGGATGTTTGTCATGTACTACTTGGGAGACCTTGGCAGTTCGATCGAGACACTGAGCACAGAGGAAAAATGAACACGTACTCCTTCCTCATGGACAAGGTGCGTGTGACCCTTAGACCACAACGTGAAGCCCTTAGCCCTCGCCAGGTGGCTACACTTCGAGCCGCGACCGCACATCTGGTAAAAGTACTCCACCGTCAAAGTCTTCGACTACGGGTCCCATATTATTGATGGAAGCCCAGACGTTCCAACGTGAAATTCAGGAGAGCTCCACCATTTTTGCATTGATGGGACGTGAAATGAGCAAACAAGAGGCCACTACAGCCGAAGTCCCGCCTGAGATAAAGCGGTGGCCCAAGGATGCGGGAGCGGTAGCCCTAGGCAGGGGTGACAGACAGCCATAGGGTTCTGTCGCAAGTACCCCATGGTTCGGTGGTGGCGGCAGTACCTGTTGTCGTTGTTGCACGGGCGGTGGCGGTTGTGGTTGCTGCCATTGTGGCGTGGGCAGCAGCGATTGCCGGGTGCGCACATTTTAGGTGGGGTGGGGGTTTCTTCGGCACAGGCCACGGTCTAGGACCGTCATTCTGATACCATGTGGAAATGAGCGAAATGAAAAGTTGTTTTCCATAGTAGCCCTAGAGCTCTCTTATATAGGAGAAAAGCTCCAAGGGAAAATTACATACATAGACAGAAGAAAAATGAAAATGCAAATGGTAATGGGATATAAATATCTCAACAATATCTACACTCTAGCTTGAGGGGGAGTGTTGAGATATCATTTATATTTTCTCTTTTATGTATTTTCTATTCCTTTCGTCTTTATTATGTAATTTTTTCAATGGGTTTCTCCTCTATATAAGAGAACCCTAGGGTCTCATGAATAAGCAAGTCATTATTTTCTCCCAACAGGTTTTTGTTAATGATATCACCATTCTATGCAAGGGATTAGCAATGATAACAAGTTCCTTGGGAAACAATTTGTTACCAAGGATCTTGATCCTTTACGATACTTCATGGGATTAGAGTTTGCCAAGAACCAGCGAGGTCTTTTGATGACCCAAAGGAAGTATGTTATAGACCTTTTAGCATAAACATGCATGACCGGTATAGAGGAGGAGATATGGACCCCAATATGAGACTATACGACGATGATATGGAGGAAGTGGATAAGAGGAAATACAGAGAACTGGTTAGGAAGCTACTTTATGTTGCAATCACCAGACCAGACATCTTATTTGTTGTTAGTGGGTTTAGCCAGTTCATGGAGGAATCCAGACATGTACATATGGATGTTGTTCGCATGATTTTGAGGTACTTGAAGTCATCTCCAGGTGCAGGATTATTTTTCAAGAAAGGGACATCTCTCCATGCCTCACTTTGTGCAGTTGCAGACTATACAAGATGCCTAAGGACAAAAAGTCTACCTCGGAGTTAGCAGTATTAATAGGTAGCTCTCTAGTCTCCTAGAATAGCAAGAAACAGACAGTGGTGGCCAGATCAAGCGCAGAATCATAGTACAAAGCTTAGGCACAAGGGGCCACTAAGATGATGCGGGTTAGATCAGTCTTGATCGACCTTGGCATTGATGTACCACTTACCATGCACTATGATGTGACAATCATGATGCGTTATATACATGATATGAGATGCCTATTTGCCAATAATCTTGCTTTTCATGAAAGGACAAAGCATATTGAGATGGATTGCCATTATATACATGATATGATTCAGAAAGGATTCATCTCGACCTTCCACGTCAGTTCAATGGAGCAGACTGGAGTAATCTTCGCCAAGATGTGTGGATTCATCTAGAAGCTCGATTGAGATGTGTGGATCCAAGATGAGCATGATCGACATCTATGCTCCATCTTGAGGGAAGTGTAGAAATATTTCTATGTTTTAGTATTATTTATTTATTCTCTAACTATGTTGCCCACACTATGTAATTTACCCATTGAGACTCTCCCCTGTATGAGAGCCTTAGGGTCTCATAAATAATGTATTATTTTTTCACCAATAATTTCCCATTGTCTTCATATTGATAATCAAGTTCCATTTATTATTCAGTATGGCATAATAAGCAGGGACAAATAAATTACCTTGATGCAGATTGAAAATTTATCTGTTCACTTGATGTATCTTCACATCCTGACATTTCTGACTATACATATTCTCCAGGATGCCACATCTCGAGAGGTTTATCACCCCCGTTAATAAGTTGTTAACTATCATTAGACATAACAATCGAGAAAAATTCGTCCGGGAGGTATATTTTCAAACATATTGGTCATATATGGTCGCCAATATTTTTTTTTGTTATTTACCGTAGGTAAGCCGCCTCTTCAAGAGGCGGCTTTGTCCTTAAAATTTTCATGTGTTATATACAAGTGAAAGCCGCCTCTTAAAGATGTGGCTTTGGCTAAAACCAAAGCCGCCTCTTAGAGGCGGCTTTCCCTTCGGAGTTTTTGTGGCACATACTAGTGAGAGCCGCTTCTTGAGGAGACGGCTTTGGCTAAAATCAAAGCCGCCTCTTCAAAAAGCGGCTTACGTACGGTACATAACAAAAAAAATATTCCCGACTGTATAGACCAATATGTTTCAAAAGATACCTTCCCTAGGAATTTTCCTCCATAACAATCCATGTTTTAAGGAGACTCTTTTGTTAATCATCAGAGGAAGACTCCTTTTCAGTAATATGACCACAGACCAAAGAGCATAATTATTCCGTGTAATTTTAATGGTTGTGATTCGGATAGGAAAGCTGTTGGCTTTTCCATGCATACTTGCATCAACTTTCCCTCGTCCATTAACAAGGAAAAGGCCAAAACCAAGAAATATGAGGCACAAAAGTACCTAAGAAAGTTGCAACGGAAGTCGAAATAGGGATCAAACCCTCAATTGATGAAAGGCCAATTCCAAGTGAAAAGGGCGCGGTACTAGAGGTTGATTTTCAGGGCCGACAGAAGGAGCCACAGCAAGGGCGACGCCAAAAAATGAAGGCAACGCAACAAAAAGATGACGCCTTGAGCAAGGGCATCTGCGCCGGCTGGAGAAGCGTCAGATGGAGCAACAGCAGATTATCAAAGATTCAAAGGGCGGCGGTGCAGCAGCAAGGGACGGTTGCAACAGCTGGAGCAGCACCAAGGGGCGGCGGTGGCTGAAGCAGCAGTAGCAATATGTGGCGGTGCCTATGGCAAGGGACGATTGACTGAATAAAGATGCTTTGATACCATGTTAGAGATTCAGATTTGATACCATGTTAGAGATTCAGCCCGACAAAGCCCAGACCATTTACATGGAAAAACTCTCAAAATTGGGGAGGAAAAAAACCACAAGCGTAACCTCAAAATAAGGATAGGGATTCCACTCAAAATATAAATATCAAGGGTTGTGGGAGGAAAATTCCTTTAGGGAGGTATGTTTTGAAGCATATTGACTTTATACAGTCAGGAATATTTTTTTTGTTATGTACCGTATGTAAGCCGCCTTTTGAAAAGGCGGCTTTGATTTTAGCCAAAGCCGTCTCTTCAAGAAGCGACTCTCACTGGTATGTGCCACAAAAACTCCAAGGGGAAAGCCGTCGACGGCTTTGGTTTTAGCCAAAGCCGCATCTTCAAGAGGCGGCTTTCACTTGTATGTAACACATGAACCGCCTCTTGAAGAGGCGGCTTACCTACGGTACATAACAAAAAAAAATATTGGCGACCGTATACGGCCAATATGTTTGGAAATATACCTCCAGAACGAATTTTTCTCAGGGTTGTGGGATGAGTTACACATATGTGGAAAAGGGTAAATGAGTCTCCACTCAAGATCCATTTACCCCAGTTTAGTTTCAATAATTTGGATGGATCAATGCATATCAATCCAACTGTGGCATTACTTACTATAAAACTCTAACTAGAACATGACCCGGTCCTTAAATATTGCATCTATTCCAGGGGAAACTCAATGATGGAACAATGGTGGCTGTCAAGCAACTTTTGGTGCCGTCTTCTCATGGGAAGAGGCAGTTTGTTACGGAGATTGCTACCATATCTGCAGTTCAACATCGAAATCTCGTGAAGTTGCATGGGTGTTGCTATGAAGGGGGCCACAGACTTCTCGTTTATGAATTCCTGGAAAACAGTAGTCTCGATTTTGCACTTTTCGGTATAATTAGCATTTCTATACATTTTTATGACAAGTTCTGTAAGGCTTACCTCGCGAAATATGACTGTTGTGCATTTCAAATTTATGTACTTCAGGAAAGTCAGATTTGCAACTAGATTGGCCTGCTCGTTTCAATATCTGTGTTGGGACAGCTAGAGGACTCTCATATCTACATGAGGAATCGAGGTTGAGGATCATACACCGGGATGTTAAAGCTAGCAATATCCTCCTTGATGCGGAGCTTAATCCCAAACTTTCAGATTTTGGATTGGCAAAACTCTTTGATGAAAAGATGACTCATGTAAGCACTCGGGTGGCTGGCACCATGTAAGTAACTTAGTAATGCATTCCTTTTGCAGTTTCTCTTTCTTGTTTCAGATGACCAAAAAACGTTCCACGTATGTAGTGGCTATCTTGCACCGGAATATGCCTTGAGGGGTCATCTTACAGAAAAGGCTGATACTTATGGATTTGGCATTGTAATTCTTGAGATTCTAACCGGTAAACCGAACACTGGAACAAATTCAGCAGGGGATAAAATGTATCTACTTGATTGGGTCAGTGAATTCTCAATTTCTCATAGTTTTCTGTTACCCTATTTATTCTACTCTATAAACCTTCTTATCCTAGTCGTGATATTGTATAGTATAATATAGTAACTATGGTTTGTTATAGTTCACAGCATGTCAACATAACAATTCTGTCATTCAAATTCCTCAGCCCAGTTACTAGATGGTTTCACAAATTTAAGAGGCCATAACAAATATCAATACCAAATATATTCTCTTTACATTGTTGACGCGGGCATTTAGCAGTTATACTTTGATGATAATATTTTCATCGAGCCTTTATTTTATTGACTTCATGGCACATTTCTTAAGATTCCATCCAGCAAAATTGCATATCATTAAGGGAGTAAAGAGGAGAGCCTGGACATGGAAACTGGTCCCAATTTCGTCATAGAACTAGATATGCACTAAGCATCTTGAATGTTATAAGGCCAGCGTCTTGATTTGTTTCATATTAGGCTTTCATTCTTAGGAATTATTTCTTTTATAAGATATCTTGGTTTCTTTTTTGTTCAACTTCATACCTTGTGCATCTCTTGATTGTGATTCTAATATACTTTATACCAAGAAGAGATCCCGATTCTTGCTTGCTACATTAGTTTGACCATGCTTGGCTATTTTATGAATTAGCGTGAACATTTTTTATCATGTCGCAACTGTAGTTAGGGGATCTTTATTTGTACTTCACTGCATTGGCAGGCCTGGCAATTACATGAGAGCAACCTGGAGTTAGAGATGATGGATCCAAGGCTGCCTTCCTATAACAAAGATGAAGCAATGCGGATGATTGGTGTCGCTTTTCTCTGTACTCAGACAGACCCCACACTACGCCCACCCATGTCGCGGGTGGTTGCCATGCTGGTGGGAGACATGGAGATTAGTGATTCCGTATCAAAGCCTGCTTATTTGGCTGACTGGAAATATGATGAAGAATATTATGCCACCATATCTGGATCATTACCATCGTTTAGCATTGAATCTTCAAGCCAATATGAGCCAATTAATCCAGTTCTACATTCTTCGTCATTGTTGGTTCCTGAAAGAGTCTGACGAGAATCATCATTGATCTGTCTGTGATGCTCTACAGAATTCTGGGCATTTCTCTATATAGGAATCTCCGTGAATTCAAGTTTGTTCATATAAAGAACCTTAAAAAATTCTCGGTTGAACATTTCCTAGCTTTGTACATTTGTAAGGAAATGGCCCTTCATAATAAGCTTGATAAATATTGATATCCTTATTTTCGAAGAATTTTCATGGTCAGCATCTTCACAGTCAGTTTTATGGTTAATTTGATGAAATTTCTGTTTTAGGAGAAAAACAGTTTATCAATCAATCAAGTTCGGCATACATGTCCTCTGGTGCTTGTGCCCAGGGATGAAAATGATTGGTTAAGAAGATGAACATGCATGTTGTGATCATTTTAAATGGACTAATTTCATTCGAATGTGAAATTGAAAAACAGCTCATAGTACACATATCTATACAAGTTTATCATAGGAAAAGCCATATCTGAGGCTTTTACATAAATGCACCTGCCATATTTTATTATCCGGGGACTTTTGGTCGACACATTCTACCGTCTCTAACGTTGTGTTTAGATGCATGGGTAAGCCGGTAGATTGATGACCGGAGAAAGCTATTGTTTATTTTGGTTTTGGATAGTAAGTTTGTTGTGAAAATGGTGTGATGTCACGTGATTTATGAGTCTGGAAGAATGATTGATTTGTTGCTGCTTTATAAATGATTGGAATTAAAGATTTTGGTGGTATATTTTATATATCTATTTGATGTAACTTTTATTTTTAATATGGATGATGATTTTTTGGGTTTTTAAGTAATTTTTGTATGTTTGATAAAAACATCCGTATCTAATGGATTGTATCATGAGTGATTAAAATCCAGTTTGATGAAAATAGTTCAAATTTTACTAGAAAATATTCCATGCACACCATCAAACTATCAGGGAGGGGATTTTTTATGATAAAGAGGGTGATCTCTCAGTGTGGGAGTCACGGTAAAATTATATTAAATTAATAAAGATCAAGAGTATATTGTAAGTTATCAAGACTCTCAAAAGTTCAAAAGAGCCCTACAATGTGATACAACATTTTCTGAGTAAAAATTCTGACTCTTGAAAATGAGCTCGTTTCTTGCCAACCAGATCGTCCAAAGTGTCGCAAAAGGTTTTGAAACATCATCTGTGGAGCTTCCTCCCACCTTATTGCCTCCCAAAATCTCATCGATCTGTTCGTGTCTAACCAAGGGATAGCCAATTCCCTCCAGACCTTTGCTGAAGACTCACACATGAAAAAGAGATGTTCTGCATTCTCCATTTGTTCCCCGCATCTATCACAACTCGCCTCCTGAGTCCCCAATATTTTTGCCCTCCTGACCTTGTCATACAACTTATTTTTCCTCAGACACCATAAGAAAACTTTGATCATGTTTGGTATCCTGCATGTTCAAATGATCTTCATATCCTTGCCTATGTCGAGATCTGATATTCCCGCTTCTCCACTTCTCAACTCTTCATTTAGTTGGTTGACCGAGAATTTGTTGCCTGTCCAAATATAATGATCCCTGTTCATAGTGAAGTCGCTCGCCAAATGCGTTGCCTCCAAGAGTCTGGCCAAATCCTCCCTTCTTTTGTCAGAAAGGACCACTGCAAAAGATATTCTCCATTCTCCACTCGGTGCTAACTCCCTTAAAATTGCTTCCTTCGACTCAGCCAAAGCATAGAGCCTTGGGAACCACCTATCAAGAATCCCTTCCCCTGTCCAATCCTCCCTCCAAAATCTGAAATCCCTTCCATCTCCTACCTGTGGCGATAGTCTATGTGAAATTAGCCTGAGCACTTCACGTATTCCCTGCCACAACAATGACTCAAAACGAATTGCTTCTCCTTTGAGCTCTCCGGTCACCCCATAAATCTTCCTCAACATTCTCGTAGCCAAGTCATCATTTGGACCCTAAACATGCATCAACCATTTAGCTATCAAAGCTTTGTTCATACTTTCCAAATCTCGTACACCCAATCCATCATGCTTCTTAGGACGAGTGATCTCATCCCAGGCCACCAAGTGCATACCAAATTTCTGTTGCTTCCCTTCCGATCAGAAGAATCTTCAGGCAGAAGATAGCAATTAAATTTAGTTGATTATCAACCCGACCAGAAGATCAAACGACATGCGCCTAAAAACTAATTAATCACACCTCAAATTACGTTGATGGTCAATCTGCATCTAAAAATCAGTAATCTCATTTCATATTATATTAATCTTACCTCAAATTATTAATTTCATCTTATGTTTCCTATTAACAAATGCATTGATTATTTATCTCACCTCCGATTGCTGAACTCACCTAGGGATGACAATGATATATATATATATATATATATATATATATATATATATATTCGTTTAATATATTCAGAAAAATACCAATTATGAATATCTGCATTCGAATATTAATCGAATATAGATATCAGTTACAAAAAATTCTAGCTATGGATATGGTAACAACAAATAGAATTCGGAAACAAATATTCGAGTACAAAATAATATATATGTTTACATACATATATAATATTATGTTTGGTAAACAACTAAGCTAAGCCCAAGTTTATGCGTCCTCTCAATCTCCAGTAACCACAGCATGTCTTTGCATCTACAACTTTATAGGAATCATAACAGGAGAAGCCTCAAGTAGGCTTCAACCCTCGATGGCTATATCTATAGAGCAGCCCTTATGGGTTAGATACTTTTTTATTATAGTGTGTATATTTTAATGGTATCTTTTAAAAAAAACTTCATACTTGGTAGTTATATTATTCATATTTTCTCTTTGTTCGATTTAGATTCATATTTGATGAATATTCAATCCGAATTCATATCACTTTATGTTAAGATATGATTCCCTAAATTCCTATCCAACTCATATCGGTACCCATATTCTTATCAATACTGATGGGGGCGATACCTCAAATCATTGTCTCGTGGGGCTCAAGTGTAAAAATACTAAAAACTAAAGTGGGCATGTACTTCAAAACATCTGTGAGTCCATCCACCATTAAAAAGGATCTGAACAATATTTTCTTTTCCATGAATTAACCTCTAAAATAAGTATGTCTCGCGTGCATGAGAACCTCGAACAAAACATCTCCCATATGCCAACTCGGTGTATGACATATCTACTAAGGAATTTCTATGGATCTTTCTGTACATAGCGTCTACCATAGGCCTCTAGCGTACATGATCCACAAGAAAACATTATGACATACACGAGTATAAGGACCTCCGACAAACGATCTCATATGCAGAATGTAAAATTTGGAAGAGACAATTAATATTCTATATATCTCCCACACCCTTCTAAGAATGCAAACAGTTTTTCCTCTCTTTTTATTCCCTCTTTGTTTTCATTTATATATCTTAACAAACCTTTTTTATAGATTGTTTTCTTCTTTTTGACCTCTCTGTCTTTTTGGATTCTAGTTGATTTTTTCGTACCGTTTATCATTGTTTTGTCGTATTGTTTTCTTTACAGATTTATTTACTTTCTATTTTCCTCTTTGTTGGGGACCCGGTGGATTTGTTGGGCCTTAAAAAGAGAGTGACAAAACAGGTTTAGATTTTAGTGACTCATCTCGGTAGAAAAACAATATGATCTTAGTCCAAACGTTGGACATTGATCTGAATATAATTCATATGCAATACAAAGATTAGATTTACGGCTTCGATTTAATCAACCATCTTTGATAGATCCCCGAGATCTGGATTTGAAATATGATCTCAATATCCAAGTCACTATACATGAAATGTACAATCGCTTTGTCCTTATCTCCACATATTCGTGGAGAATACGTATTATTCTTGAAAGAGTTCAAGAATAATTCCATTGTTGAATAATGTATCTGAGCACTGAGAAATTGATAGTTAAAGGTTATTTAATTATCAGGAATAATATGAATATGATTCATATTATTTTGACACAAGAGAGTGGAGATCCAAGATAACTAAATATAATTTAATTATCAAGGATATGAATAATGTGGATATCACTATATAGTAATCATATATATAAGAAATGTGATTTATATTATATTAGAGAGAGCTAATTGTAAATAGTATTTACAAATTAAATATTGATGTGAATTGGATACACATTGAACAATTAATTGAAAATACAATTTACATTTTATTTTGAATGAATGAATATGATTCATATTTTCAATGGCTTGATTGAAATTGTTGCAAAATAATTTCTAATTATTTTTGTAAATTATTTTACAATAAAAGTTGTTGCAAATAATGAAGGATTATATGAGATACAAGATCTCACATAATTGGAAGAAGGAAGGCACTTTCCAAGTATTGGGGGGTGGCCACATTTGAGTCATAAATCAAGGTGGTCATACACTCCTTGATTGGAAAGAGCCTCACCATCTTCCTGATCCTTCTATGCTTATTTATTTAATTGAATTGAATTATATTGATGGTTATTGAATAGATTTAATATAATTTAAATTAATTATTGTTGCAAATTTAGGCAACAAAATCATGTCCATTGATTAAAAACATAAAACAATCTAAACTAATGATTTTCTGAAGCATATGGATTATGATCCATGGACATCCAAGACACTAAAAAATAAAGGGAAATCATATCTCTTATTTTACAACGCAATTGCAATTGTAAACTTGCTCTCTCATTCTCATCACACCCCCTCATCTCTCAAGAGTGGTTGTTCACCTCTTTACCTAAAGAGACTCGTTGTCGTCGCTACATCATCGTATCGTCGCTTTGACCGCTTGTGGATCTCTGTCTTCCTCGGTGCTCCTTGTATGTGAAAAAGACTTCGTATTTCATGAGATGAGATCAGAAGATTCATCGCTTGGATCTTCATCTTAGATTGTGAGAAGCACGAATCTCATCATTGCGTTCGCAAGCTAGGTGCTTTAGAGACATCGATCGCAACCACGCTTCAAGAGGCATTCCTATATCTTGTTTGTTATCTTGTTGAAACGATTCAAGAAATTCTCTCGAATCATGTGGTTTCATGCCTTTAAAAAAATAATTTTTGCTTCCCCGAGCACTAGTATGACTAATCACTCTAGATCACATTGGAGGCGATCTTCACACTTTTGTGATGTGCTAAGGCCTAAACCCTAGGCTTTAAGTGGTATCAGAGTCTTGGTTAAGGTCTTGTATATGATCCAAAACCCCAGGTAAATAAGGTTTTCTATATCAGATGCGTGGGGACTCGTTGTTTTGCATGAGATGCAAGTTTCAAATTAGTTTTTTGCTTAAATATAAACCTCATGTATGTATACTGTTTGAGCGTATTTTTTATTATTAAAATGTATTTAGAATGTCTAAATATGTTCCAAAAATAGTAGCCAATTGTTGACACCAAAATTGCATGAATGAGAATTCGAAGAGTTCCCACTACGAAACGATTTTTGCATGTATTCACGGATCTATAAGAAATTAATTTTTACTTAAATTTTCCCATCATGAAATATGAAATAACATTTGGATTAAGTATAGAGTCAAACTAACAAATTGCTTGAAATTATTTCACGTGATTTTGACTTCATTTTCCTTAGATATTCCCTATTTTGTAGAGATGAGTCGGATGATGATTGGATCATCAAATCTTCTTGCTTAATGCATTTATCATTCAATGAAAATCATAGAAATTATGAATTTACCTTGATTAAAATGGATGCTTAATTTTTATGAAAATAACTTATTAAACATCAATGACCATTAAATGTATGTTTCATGAAAACCCTAGTTTATCCTATAATAGTTGTAGAACAACTTTTACATGCAAAACATAGTTGCTTCATATGCTTAGAAATTTATGATCTCAAGAAAATATTTTAATATGTCTAAGATTTATGAGTTATTACAATATAGTATAATGTCAGTCATCAAAGTTGATCGATAAAACCACAAGTACATTGGCATTAGTGTGTATTGTTCTCAATCGGAATGGTTAAGGTGTCAAGTCCGGATATGCTGGCTTGTTTCTTAATTAGAGCCTTGCATGTCAAGGAAATGCTCACTCCCAGCATAACTCGAGTGTAATGGCCAGATCCATTTTTGAGGAAAGAATAATATGAGTAAGTTAAGTTGTACTCTAATTATTAAAATACAAAATAATACGTACTTGTGAGGGTGTATATTGTATAGTAATATCAAGCGAATCATAAATGTTTGTTGGTTGATTGAATTGGATTGATATTTAATTTAATATGACTAAATTAATTAGATTCGATAAAATGAACACTCTATTATGAATAGAGTTTTTATTCCCTTGGAATAATGGATTATGTGAATATGATTCATAATCATTATTAAAATTTTGAATGTGATATGTAAGATCATATAAATGACATCCATGTTCTCTCTTCAAGGTGAATGGTTTTGTCGCCATGGATTGTACGTAGGAGAAGCATGCTCAAAGTGATAGCTCCTGCATACACACGTACATGGATCAGATTCTTTGCTTCTCGATAGAGTAAGGCTTTATGCGTAGTGATCCCAATATCGGTTTCCTCGTATTATTGGAGTGATATTAGATTATGCATAGTAAGTTCTAATCCTATTAATGGTTGATTCATTTAACAACTGGTCAACATCACCTTAGGGGTGGTGGACTCGGGTGTTAAAGACCGAAATGAGAAATGCAAGTTGGACTTGCAAGGCAGAATAATTTCCCGCTTCTTTTTATCCGAGTTATAGGTTTCTCATATTATTAGGATGTAACAAAGATAAAGAAAAGATCCCTGATCCTGCTAGAGATATAGCGGTAAGTATATCTCTTGCTTTGAAAGCTTGATAAGGGAATGCATTTTCAAAATTAAAATAGCAAGACTAATTTGTTTAAAATTCTTAATCAAATATTTAAGTTTTGAATATATAATTATTTATATATTATAATAAAGTACATTCTTAATTTCACATAATGAAATCCATGAACCCACTTAGCAGGCTTCTGGAGGTTAACCAGTTGACCGGACTGAATTACTCAGATTGGATCCATAATTTGGATCATGTTCTTTTAGTAGATTGCATCTCTTATGTGCTTTCTAAGAATAAGCACACAAACCACACTACACCAGAAGAAATAAAGTTCAATATAAAATATGATAAGATCATTTATTGGCTAGATGTTATATTCAGATATCGTTATCCAATGTGCTTCAGAAGCAACATATGAATATAGATTCTTGTCATGATAAAATATTGTATCTGAAAGAGATATTCAGTGATGTCAACCGCCCGCAGCATTACAATGCTATGAAAGAGATTATTCGTTGCAAAATACAGGAAGGGACTTCTGTTATAGAGCACGTAATTAAAATGTTTTGTTATCTCTCTGACTGGAAACTCTTAGGCTGTGTTGGATGCAGATATGCAATCAAACTTTATTCCATGGTCTCTGCCCAAGTCTTTCAATAACTATGTGGTATCGTACTATATGAACAAGTTAGACTTTTCTAATGTTGAATTAATTGCTTCATTAAAGTCTGCATAAGACATAATCAAGAAAGAAAATCCCAATAGGAGTGCAATCGTTGACAGGTCAAAGGGAAACGTGGTCGGAAGCATGGGTCTGAGAAGGGTCTAGTCCATAAGAAAAATAAGAAGAGTCAAGTTGTTGGCTCATCTTCTAATGCTTCTACACTAATAGCATCAAAGAAGACTAATGTCTATCATCATTGCAAGAACCCACGGTAGTGGAAGCGTAAATACCCAAAATATCTTAAAACCGTAGAGAAAGGTAAATCCCCAGCATGTATGAAATTTACTTTCATAATTGAAACCAGTTTTCTCGTAGGACGAGAAGATATTTGGATCATCGATTCCGGTGCTTCTGTTCATGTATGCAATTTATTGCATCTATTTCGGAAACTAGGAGTCTTGATGAAGGGGATATAGTCATCCAGATGGGATCTGATGCAACTATTATAGCAGTTGCCATCGGAACCTTGATACTATCATTATCTAGTGGGAGAGTCCTAGTACTTGAAGAGTGTCTTTATGTTCCATATATTAGAAGAAATCTTATATATATAAGCTTGCTAGAAATGGATATTCGTTCTTATTATGTAATAAACTTGTCATAAATCGTTATGATAAATATATTACAGATGGTATTCTAACTTCTGATGTAGTCTATGAATTGTGCATTGATGAATCTGTCATGAATGTTACTACCATTAATAAAAACCCTAAAAGAATCAGAGAGGAAGGAAATCATTCAAACATGATTTGGCATCAAAGGGTTGTTCATTTATCTGTTGCTAGGATCAATAGATTCATAAAGGATGAACCCTTAGATTTCGTACGGATCCAAACTTTGCGTACATGTGAATGTTGTATTCGAGGTAAGATGACTAGGATGTCTTTCCGTAACAAGGTTATACGATACGAGGGTATTCCTGACCTAATGTATACCGATGTATGTGGTCCCTTCAGTACTATAACCTGAAATGGATATCGATATTATTTGATGTTTATTGATGACCATTCGTGATACGGGGTTATCTTCCTATTATGTTATAAATCTGAAACCTTTGAAAAGTTAAAGGAGTTCATAGCTTTGGTTGAGAACCAAACTAATATGAAGATTAAATGAATTCGTTCTGACTTAGGTGGTGAGTACCTCTCATATGAATTTAAGAAATACATTAAAGAGAGGAATTATCTCTAATCTCACTCCTCTTGTAACTCCCCAACTTAATGGTGGTGTTGAAAGATGCGACAGGACCATCATGGACATGTTCTGTTCAATGATGAGTAAAAAAACATTTGCCTCTTAGTTTCTAGGAATATATAGTAGAGACTGCAATATATATCTTGAACAAGATTCCTAACAAATCTGTACCTAAAACTCCTCGTGAGCTTTAGTATGATACCAACCCAATGTTAGACACTTGAGGATTTGAGATTGTTTGGTCCATGCGAAGACCGTGGATGCAAGTAAGCTATAATCTCACACTCGAGAGCGCTACTTCATTGGGTATAAATGATATTGGATACCAACTTTACGACCATGAGACTCAAAAGATTTTTGTCTCTAGATATGTAAAATGTTTAGAGGATGAATTCCTTAAGAGTCAAGAAAAAATGAAGTAAAGGAAATCATTGAATCCCATGAGGATAGTGAGATTCGTGAACTAGAAACTGAAGAAGAAAATAATGATGAAAAATATATGCCTCTTCGAAGGAGCTCAAGGGTTGTTGCACAACCTGAAAGGTATGGATTTCATGTGTCAAGTGAAATTGACAATGATCCGACTTCATTTGATGGAGCACTCATGGATCATGACATGGATAAATGGATGCTAGCAATAAATTCTGAAATAGATTTCATGCATAATAATGGTATATGGACACTAGAGGATCCACCTAAAGGGATAAAACCCATTAGGTGTAAATGGATCTTCAAGAGAAAAAGAGGACATGATGGGAAGGTAGAGACCTTCAAGGCATGGCTCTTAGCCAAGGTCTACACACAGAGAGAAGGCATCGACTACAATGAGACATTCTCTCCTGTGACTATGCTTAAATCCTTCAGGGCACTACTAGCTATAGCAGCATATCATAATTATGACATCTGACAGATGACATCAAGACGACATTCCTCAATGGATAACTCGAGGAGGATATCTATATGGAGCAGTCTCAAGGCTTCATAACTGAGGAAGGCAAAGTATGTAAGATGCAGAAATCCATCTATAGGCTCAAACAAGCTTCTCGTAGCTGGAACATAATATTTGACGAAAACATAAAGAGTTGTGATTTTGTTCAGAATCCAGATGATGCATGTGTGTACAAGAATCTTAGTGCGAGTGCCATTGTGTTCATCATGCTTTACGTAGATGACATCCTTATCATTGGGAATAATACATGGATTATGGATTATGACCATTGTTAAGATTTCGGTGTCCCATACCTTTGAGATGAAATATTTTAGAGAAGCCTCTTATATTTTGGGTTTGAAGTCGTTTAGAAACAAAGAAAAGAGGATTTTGGCATTGTTGCAACATGGATACATTGTGGGCAGTTAACATTTGCAATTTGGATTCACAACAAGGTGGTCAAAAGAGGAATGATGATCTAAACAGACTCCTGGAATTTCGATACTATGCCTATGATAGCACATTGATGTACAAGGAGAAGGTGAAACACCGACATGACCGGCACATCAGAGGAAAGACCTTTGAGACTGGACATAAAGTGTGATTATCTTATGCAAAGTTGAAGATCTTCTCAGGCAAATTAAAAAGTAAATGGACAGGACCATTCAGAGTTCAAGAAATGTGTGACAACAGAAGTATTGCGATATCAAAATTATTTCCCGACATACAACCATTTGTCGTCAATGGTCAGCTACTGAAGCCCTACCTGGAGCATGACACTTTCTTGGCCATTATCAACTCTATCCAAGTATTATGCATTGAAAGAACATCTACAACATTAGCAGTATCACAAGATTCAGATAATGTCACTCAAAAACTTCTCATTTAAGCTTTCATATTTTCTTCTTTTTGTTTCCAATTTTCATTATTAAAGAGAGAGGGGGGGAATTGTGTATCACTCCTTTTTATCAGTATTCTATACTTAGGACATACCCTGTCCTAAGTACAGGGAGGTGTGCACCCAAGTTTTTCTCATTCCTTGATCCTCTCCACTGTCTCCTCTTCTTGTCTATACTTAGGAATATCTTACCCTAAGTATAGGGGAGACAATCTGAGTCCGAGCCGTTCATTCTCACCCTTGACCCTCCCATCCTTATGTACAGTCCGATATACTTTAGATTCTTTCCTCCTAAGTCTAGGGGGATGGTCAACTTCTCATTGATTCATTTATCTCTTTTGTCTTTATTATTTAGACTTTTTTATACTAAGTACGAGTTATGTCTCCTCTTTTTCTCTCTGATCTATGAGGATATAGCTTAATATTAGTATAGGAGGGTCGTATATACCGACTATATACTTTAGCGATAACTCGTACCTTTGTATTTTTAATAATTATGGCTAAAATTATTATAAAATACACTATATATATTATTAATTCATTCAAAAACTTAATAAAAAGTGTATATTATTTCTAAAATTCATTTTGTATATACTGATTAATAAATCAGATAAAAATACTTTCGCAAAATATTTGAAAAAGAGTTTAAAATTTTATTTGAAAAATCTTTTGAAAGCTGTTTGAAAATATTTTGTAAAATATTTTAAACCTTGGTAAAAATACTTTGTTTGTAAAAAAATCTTTTCTTTATGTTAAATATAAATGTTTGAAAAATGATTTTCAAATGGTTTGGAAAATGGTAACAAAAATATTTTGAAAAATCTATATCTGTTTGAAAAATCTTTACAAAATGATTTTCAAACATGTGTAAATGTTTGTAAAAACTATTTTGGACTATAGTTTTCAAAAAAAATGGTTTGCAAAATCATTTTCAAATAAGTTTGAGAATATATGCATCACCTTAAAATTCTTGTTAAACTGTATATACATATCTATAAAACAGGATCATTGATCCCTTGTCCATTCTTAAAAACCAACTTTTGTAAATATAAGATGAATCCCCTTGTAAATATTTGTACCTATACAACAACAACAACAACAACAACAACAAAGCCTTTTCCCACAATAAAATAGGGTCGGCTACATGAATTCTTCGCCTCCATTCAGATCTATCTTGGGTCAATCCCAGGCTTATATCCACAAAACTAAGATCCCTTCATATGGTCTCTTTCCAACACTTCTTGGGTCGTCCTTGCCCTCTCTTAACCAGCTCAACATCCCAACACTCGCATCTCCTAACTGGTGCATCAGCTGATCTTCTTTGCAAATGTCCAAACCATCTTAAGCAGTTTTCTCGCATCTTATCCTTGATCGGAGCTACACCAACTTTCTTTCGGATTGCATCATTCCGAATCATATCTTTACGTGTGTGTCCACACATCCACCTTAGCATTTTTATTTCTGCTACACTCATTCTCTGCACATGTCTATGATTCACAGGCCAACATTCAGATCCATAAAGCATAGCAGGTCTCACAACTGCTTTGTAAAACTTTCCTTTAATTTTTAAAGGAGTTTTCTTATCACAAAGAACAACAGAGGCTCCTCTCCACTTTAGCCAACCTGCATTTATTCTATTAGTAACATCTCCATCAATTTCCCCATCCTGTTGCAGAATAGATCCCAGATATATAAAGGAATCTCTCTTCTGAATGTTATCGTCACCAATCTTTACCTCAATTCCTTCACCATTGCTTTCATCAAAGGTTCACCCCATTTATTCCGTCTTAGACCTACTTATATGAAATCCTTTAATCTCCAACTCATGTCTCTAGACCTCAAGCTTCTCATTTACTCCATCTCTAGTCTCGTCAATTAACACAATATCATCAGCAAATAACATACACCAAGGTATATGGTGTTTTCAAAAATATTTTGTTTTCAAAAAAATAAAAAAATGTTTGTAAAACTAAAATTCCAAAAACATTTGAAAAAAACTTTTTGAAAATTTCATAAAAAAATTGTAAAACCTTTTCAAAAATCATAAAAAGTTCAAAACTTTGAAAATTGCATCACAAAAATATTTTCTATATTATACATAGCGTTTACATAGCATTCCCATTTTTCGGATTGAGTTTGGTAATTGAAAAGTCTAAGTAAAATCTGAGATTGGTGCTTGGTTCGACCTTAAATCTACTTAATTACAACAACCTTATAGGAGCTGGAATTGAGGTACTTCAGGTCTAGTTGACTTAATTATTTGTGAATCACGAGACTTGGTTCAATGGATTCTTGATTGCCTAAGTAGAGTGTTATGGAGCACACACATTTCTCTTGTCGATAATGAACTAACTTGGACACATGTACCTTTCACTAGCTCAACTCAATTGGAGTGGTGAGGGGATTGGATTTGCCTGTATGAGATGCACACAAATGGAAACATTTGTCCTCGTCTAGAGAGGGAAGTGCACCCCAACCCGTCTAGTAGCAGAGATGTCTAAAGACATGAGAGTGTGGGTTGCAATAATGCTTTAAAAGAGGGATAGTCTACTAGCTCAAGAGGAAAAGTCCTTATGTAAATGCTACTGTATATAGTATTTCAAAAAAAAGAAAAAAAATAAAAATTCCAAAGAAAATGGACAGGCCTGATTGAAAATATAATGCTTGCTAGAGTGTGCATATCTATATAGTCAATAGAAATCTTGAGCTTCAAAGTAATACCTTGTGAGCCTGCAGTTGGATGACTTGACTACATTGTTCATGCATCCTAGGATATGTAGCTAAATTGGCTACCATCGATTCTTAATACCTCCGCTTGAGATGGTTGCCACTTGAACTTAGAAGGTAATACCCCACTCCTCAAGAAAAGAGTTGCTAGATTGGGGAATTATTGGGTTGTCATGTCGGAGAAGTCAGTCTCTTTGTCATTTCAGTTGGGGAGAGCCACTATCACATACATTGTACAAGTAAGATTCATAGTCATAAGGGTTTGCGTATGAGTTGAAATATTTTGACCATGCTATTGAGGAGACTTGAGCAGAGTTTTGGGATTCTCAAAGGCTGATGGATTTCAAATCCGATTCCCAATACGGTTTTGCCTACACTAAAATTCCAAAGGTCCGACTTAAGCTCCAAACTTTGATTTTGTGAAGACAAGTTTGAAAATTAAACTTAATCCACTTTATTTCTTTTTCTTTTCTTTATTTTTCAAGAGCAAAGCTCGAAGTCGTCCAGGATGGCTGGCAGCTTCATTCATTAGTGGGTGAGGGTTGCACCAGGATTCTGCAACTGCCTCTTGGTGTGTGTTGGCCTCTGAGGATCACGTGGCTCGTCCTGACATCTATTGTCTACCCGATCCTTCTATTGTGGTATCTCTCCACTACTGATTGGTCTTTCTAGCTCTTCTTGCCCAACTCACATCTGTGTGAACTCTCTCCTCAAGTCAGTCATGAATATTCCTTGGTCCCTGATCTGTGTATGCATGGTCTCCAAGGAAGCTAGCAGTGTGTTGTTGATGGCTACATGGTCCAATACGAATGATGATGTCTGAGGTTTCTCATCGGTCATGTCATCACTGACCATATCTCTGGTATCTGCAAAGGCAAAAGACCCAAGCTCAGGTGCTGTCAAATGAATGTATAACCATGATGGCTTGTCTATCAGTACCTCGGGAGTGGAAGAAGGGTGACTGAGGGAGAACAGGGTGGAAACGAACTCAGGTTTAGAGATAGGGTCTTATCTCTCTGAATCCACCCTAGATGAACGGGGAGAAGTGCTAGAAAGTGGTGCTGCCAAAGGCAGCCTAAGGGACCTCTTTCCCATAATCTTGATCTGGGGATTTATGAAGATTTGATATAGACCAAAAGCAGGATGAGAAAATAAACCCCCAATTCACCTACTTTACACAATGTGATGACTATGAAAATTCAGTCATTTATCTTGTCAAAATTTATTAGATGATAATCAAAACTTACAGAGCGAGTTAGCGAGCTATTAGAAGCTCGATTCTCCCTGGAGATTGGCCCAGATTCTTACAACTAGTTGCACATATTTCCAGTCAGTATGGATGTAAGTACGAACCGTTTCTGGCTACCCGATTTACTTGAGGACTGAGCCTTACACAATGTCCTCTAAACCACCCAATCTGGCTAAGGAAGTCCAAATCGTTTACAGACTTCCCGAAAATCTTCACTGGAGAATAGCTAATCATTTTGTTAGAACATGTAGCCTGAAGAAAGTTTGGGTGTGGCTCTATCCTAGTGTGCGGGTCGTTCAACTCTCAGTACTAAAATCAGACAAGGAGGGGGTTACTCTCCCAAAACAAAAATTTTAGTGAAGTTCGATTTTAGGTCAAGTATGCTTTAGCAGACCCGATTTTATTGGTTATCTCTTTTTAAGTATGTTTTCTGAATATAAGTAACATCTAACAAATTTTCCGATTTTCTTTTTATTTAAGTCCAATAAAAAGGGGAGGAAGACGGAAAAGCCGATGCACGATGAAATCAATGATGCATGCAGAGTAAGAAATGCATACCTTTGTCCAATAGTCTACATGGAAAGTGATCCACATATAAATCAAAGACATAAATTAAACTAATATAAATGATGCATGAGGAAATCACCCTAATATGATAGCTTCTATTACGGGAAGAACTGATGCTAATTAATCAGAAAATAGACCTGAGTCTGGTCTTCGAAGTCGTTCGATGCCTATCACAACGATCCTGCTAGCGTTGTATGCAATTTCTCATGGCGCTTGGTTTCTAATCCAATTAAGTTAGCTTTTTTTTATTTTGCTAAGTCCAATCGTGATCTATAGGAACATATATTCTATTAGGGTGTCTGGACCTTAGTTGCCGAGCTCAACCAGAATAAAACCTAAGTCTAGGGGCTAAAACCTTTGGAAATAAACAAAATAAAAGGTGAAAAACCACAAAAAATCTAGTGAAATCCCTTGAGTGCGCTGACACTCAGCAAAACAGACCTCGAATAATCATCAAGTCCAGGAGAGTCCAAGAGTTTAAGTTATTACAAGAATATGTAGAAATTAAACTAAGTCTAATTCTATCTAATGTAATTACTTCTGCTCCTCCTCAAATGTGGTCCCTCCAAAGCAGATCGAGTCGTGATCCAAGCAGTACCTTGCACAAAAAGAAAAGTAGGAAACGATTATAAATAGTTAAACCGGAAGCAAAAATAATCAAAAAGAAAATCAAACTACTTAGTCGTGCTCCCCAGCAACGACGCCATTTTGGTGATAATTCGACCGACTAGGGGTAAGTTATTAATTAAGCAAGTGTCGTTATGACCTGAATCAATAAAGCGATCAACAAGAAAATAAACCACTAAGCGATCAAGCAAACAAATCAAGCGATTTTGCTACTTTTATTAACATGGTATAGTGACCAGGATCGAACTCAATGCGCACAATTATACACTAAGTAGTCAACTTCAGAAATCAAGGGGATTTTATTGTTTTATTGGTGTTTAATTTTGCATATTTTTAGAATTTCAAAGTGAAGGAAATAAGCATAATGAACAAAAGTAAGCACATACAATCTTTTTGTATTTTTTAGATAAGTCAAAAATACTAAAAAATGTAGTAAAAATATTTTTGGATTTAATATACTTTATATTATTTTGGTAATTTTTATGTATTTTTGGAATGTTTTTTTATTTTCTAAAAATCAAACAGTGATAAAAACAACAAATAGTGCAGAAGCAGGAATGTTATGTAAATTAAAAATAGGTAAAAAAACTTAAAATTTCTGGAGGTTATTTTAAGTATAAACTATAGAAAAATCACTTTTTTTGGGTTCTTCCATGATTTGATATATTTTTTTACAAGTTTTACAGTTTTTTGCAAGTAGGTTTTATCAAGTATTTTCAACAAAAATTATATTGAAGCTAAAGGGAAACAAAATACAACTAAAGGAATTTTGTGGAATTTTTAAATAATTTTCAAATTATTATGTATTTTTCAAAACAAATAGGTATTTTTAGGGTATTTTTGAATTTTTAGCTATAGAAAATGCACGAAAATCAACAAGAAAAATCATCGTCAAATAATACATGCAATCAGGAACCATAAATAAATATTAGGTATTTTTGGGAGTTAATTAGATATTTATTGCACTAAATAAAAGACAAGTAATAAAAAAACAGTTTACAAGGACAAATCTGTAATTATTTTAAGTTCTAGGACCTAGCATATAATAATAAATAAAAGTCTAGGGGCCACTTATGCAATTTTTCTACAATAGTATATAAACCAGTCACGTAGGGGTATATATGAAATTTTCAAAATAATAATTTTACTCTATGACCATTAACAATTTCAGGACAAAGACAGCAAATATCCCAAAAAGCGCATGTCAGTGCACGTGACTACATCTTAGATGGACTGAAATGCAAATATTAAAACCACATGGTCCTTACTGCAAAAGGTTTTAACTCCAGATTATTTTATTAGACTTACGAAATAAAATACAAGCAGGGGAAAAAATGCAAAATACCCTTGCAGGCAGGGGATGACATGTGGCTCGATCTGACAGTTTCAACTTCGGCTGCAGCGTACGACCTTGATAGATATTAGGAGGTGGATCTCTGCCGCAGGTGAGCGTGCATGTCAGATCCACCTGGAAAGCTGATCTGGCGCCTCTGAAAAAGGGATGGATGTGTGACTCAAATCGAACCTGGGCGAGAGTCTTCACATCTGACGGACATGAAGGGTGCTAGAAGAACTGGTGGCTGGGGAACTTCGATTGAAGATGTGTGGTGATCTGCTGGTCGGATCAAATCTCCCAGGGGTCCAGCACTTTCGCAATGGCGCTCCGTATCAAATGGCTGGCTTCGATGAGAGGGTGGACAGTCGGGATGGCGCAACGGTGCTCCGCCACCTGGAACTACTCAGCCTGGGCAGTCGAAGCACAGAGAGGTCCAACTCACGTGCACCTGGACCTGCAAAGGGGAGAAGGACTCGTAGGCTTTGCTCTAGTCTGGTTATTGCATATAGAAGCAAAGGGAAGCGACTGGGGTGTGGATATCTGGTTCCCGGCACTGCGGAGGTTGGAACCTAACCTAAACCTACCTTGGTGAGAGGGGTATTATTGTCCAGACTCCTCTTCTTCCTCCTCCACCGCGTGCTTCAGCCTTTGTTGGCGGGCGATCAATCCACCAACGCACCTACACCAACAAGTTGTCGCGTCGCCACGAGCTTCATCCTCCTCAACACCCGCAGGCAGCTTCCACCACCAACTGCTGATTCACGCGCTTCCCATCTTCTCGCCATCGGAACCCTGCAAAGCCCATCATCGACCACCATTGCTACGCGTACAACACCAGACCACCGTCGTCAACAGCCTGCGCCTCTAGACCGTACCGCCGCGCTTCGCCGTTCTCGCAAAAGACCCGCTGGCGCAACCCCCTCCTGTAGCTCCCAGCCCGTGCGCCGCTTCACACCAAGCGTCATCGACCTCCAGAGGGGGCAGTGCGGGAGGGGTGCGGGGGGCGGAGGGGGTTGTGCGAGGGAAGGTGCGGGGGGAAGGGGAGGTGCAGGGGGCGGAGGGGGCAGTGCGGGAGGGGTGCGGGGGGCGGAGGGCGGCTGTACGGGGGGTGCAGGGGCGGAGGGGCGCTATGTGGGGGGGTGCGGGGGGAAGGGGAGGTAGGGGCACTGTGCGGGGGGGGGGGGGGGGGGGGGGGGGCTGTGTGGGGGGGTTGTGCGGGGGGAAGGGGAGGTAGGGGCACTAGGCGAGGTGTGGGGGGAGGAGGTGTAGGAAGGCGGTACTGGAGGGGAAGTAGACGAAGGGGGGGAGCCTGAGCTCGTTGGCGGCGTCCACCATGGTTGTGACAAACTCTGTGACGACACCGGCGATACGAGTTTGAATGGAGAGGCGGAGAGGGAGTTGGAGGAGAAGAAAGAGGATGGGGGAAGAGGAAGAAGAAGAAGAGGGTATAAAATGACTATATAACCCTTTTTTAAAGTTAATACCGCTTATGTCCTCAAAGTTAACGTCCGTTTGCACTGTAGATGGATGGTCACTAACCCGAGGGGCACAAGTGATAAAATAGCAAGAAGTGAGGGGCACAACTAATATTACCAAAAAGATAGGGGCATAACTGATATTGCGAGATCTCGGAGGGGCACAAGTGATAAAATCCCATAAAACTATATATAAGATATATATACAATATAAGTAAAAGAGAGATAGTATGTAACTAGAAATGGGTAAACATAGTCAAAATATAGAAAATAAAATCTTTTTGTGCTTTTTATATTTTTCTGATGTTTTTTGTGATTTTACTTTATTTTTTCTATTTTTGGTATTTTTAAAGTCAATAACACTCAAAACAGGGAATAGAAGAAATGCTTGAAATTAAAATGGAGATGAAAAATATAAAACAAATTCAAAAATTCTCTAAATTAATTTTAAAATAAATTATAATAGTCTCAATAAAATTCAGGACTAGAAATTATATTTTTGGGTTTTTTATAGATTATATTTTTATAAATGTTTTAGGGTTTTTGCAATTTTTGTGAATTTTCTTTTGTATTTTTAGTGATTTTTTGTCTATAGATGCAAAATATGTAAATAAATATAAAATGGATTTTTTTCAAGAATTTTTTATAATTTTTATGTATTTTCTAGTGCAAACAGGGACAAAAATGCATGTTTTTTATTTTTCTTATAAATATTAAAATGCTTCAAAAATGTAAACTGAAAATATAGCTTTAAAGTGCAATGCTCCAGGAATCTATGGCTATTTTTTTGGATTTTTAGAGGTCTATAGATGCATGTAATAAATACTAGAAGCAAAGAATAAATACACTCCTAGCAAGGGTATAATTGTAAATAGCAGGAAATCCATGGACCAAAGTACAATTTTCACAAAAAATACATAAAGTAAAAACAAAGTTTTGGGAATAAATGCCAATACCTACAAAGGCAGGCCCTTGCCAGCAAAATAGCCAAGCCCACGTGCTCTCGCGCGTACGCCTCACTGGCAAGGATGTGAATGCAAATATCAGTAGTTAGAGGTCTGGGATGAAAAATTACAAAACTATTTAAACGACCGAGGAAAGCTTATGCATTACATAATAAATACAAACATGAAGGGGGTGAAGTAGCAAAATACCCCCTTCTTTACGTTGATCGACGACTGATATACTTTCACTTGCCATGTGTCCGCATCATGAGCCGTAATGACGCTTCACCACGAGAATTGAGATCATATCTTCCCAAGATATCCGACGGTGAGGGGTGAGGACGATATGACGACAGCTGCTGTGCACCAAGAGCAGGGCTTCATCCAATAGTGGGGAAAGCAGGATGAAGATCCGGGAAGAACTCTGCCAAGGTGAAGTTCCACCAGCTTAATCGTGCCTCTCTGCCGGTCTTTAATGCTTGAAAATGGCTCTTGGGATGGTCCTCTCGATGCTGGTGGCTCCCGGAATGCCAGATGGTGGTCGGAGGTGAAGCACGAGGTCACCGGAGCAAGGAAGCTCACGGAACCTCCAGATGGGGCTCCAGCTGACGTTTTAGCTCCAGAACCTGCAAAAAGGGTATGAAAAGGCCCACGACAAATGCCTCGACCCTGCAGTGGTGCTATAAGGCGAAGAATGGCAACAATGGAGTTTCGCCGGAGCTCGCTCCGACGAGCTAGAGGAGTGGGAACCTATGCTACTAAATGCGAAAGTAATTGCACAAAAATAGTTCCTAGGGCTACGCTATGCTAAACAAACAATGAAAAAGGAAAGGAATGGACTCGACTGGCCGGGAACCAGGAGTGAAGGACCTCACAGTGGAGGCCCATCGGAGATGATAGGCATGGGATCCCCCGCGCTCCTTCCTCGTTGTTGAGAGCAGGGAGCTCCTCTTGTCACAAGGGGCTCCACAACCAAGCTCTCTGAGGGGTCAGGCGATGGATAATCGAAGCCAAAAATCGGAGGAAGAAGAATCCCTTTTATTTAAAGACATGGCGAGTAACCTTATTGACCGGGCGAAATCAACTAATCAAATGCATATACAATGGATCTATGGAGGTGGCGTGAACATACAAGGATCATAGATGAAATGTCAATAAGAAATCGGGAGTGATTGATCGATATATAGACCGGGAAAAAGGCAAGAAAATACGGGATAGGACAGTTCTGACGAAAGTCAGAGGTGTAGGGGGATTTAACTGGAGGTCAACAATCACCGTCCCCTAATTGGTCCAGGTAGACCCGCTACAAGACAAAATAACATATTTATCAAAGAATAATTAATTTAAAATAGCAAATGATTTTATTAATTTTTTAATATAAAATAAAAAAAAATGTTTATTATTTTACGTAGTATTTTATTATGATTTTTATTTATTTTTTGGCTTAATTTATTAGTAGTTAATTTTTATTAGTGTATTTATAGGTATATTCATCTATGTTTTGTGTATTTCTATTTTTATTTTGTATATTTTTTTATTATTTTATTCTTTTATTTTATAAATTTATAACTTATTTTTGTAAGTGTAAACATATTTTTATTTTATTTTTAGGATGTGATTTGTACACTTAAATAAATAGGTAAGTATATTATGTATGTATATTTATAGGTGTTTCACATATGTATTATATACAACTTTTATTTTAATGTATTTCAACAATTTTTATTTTGTGTTTTGTATTTTTAATAGAATTTATATAATATTTTCAATATTAGAAAAAATATAAAATAATAAAGAATTAAAAAATATGTTTCCCCTTTTATTTATTTACATGTGTAACATAGGTATTTCATCTATGTTTTCTCATAGATGTATGTTGTTTGCCGTTTTCTTTTTGATTTTATTCTAATTTTAATATGAACATGATTTATGAACAATATTTACAAAATTATAAAATATGAATTTGTAAAAATAATAAAGGATGGATAAAATGAATATTTTAATCGGTAGAATGTACATTATGGGCCCAAACCCTAACTTTCGCACAATAACTCCAAAAAATATGAAATCACCACCCTTAAATAGCTCGTGAAAAGTTATATACAATTAGAGTGATTTTGTTATGTTTTGAGTTTTTATTTGAAAGATATGGGTTTGTGAACTTTGGTTTTTAGTTTTATATTTTGGGTATAAAATGTACACTGTGTATTATTTTATTATAAATCTAATTTTATATTTTTATTTATACTATTATCTACAACTTTTATGGAAAGTTTATTTATTTGATGAATAAATGATAAATAATAAAATAGGTGCCAAAAATGCATAAATAATGGATAAATAAATGGTATTTTTATTGTATTTCTGGCCCTTATCTCCCCCTACTTTTATTCCTTGTCGACCAACTCCATTCTGGACTTGGTCTCGAGGTTCAGGGCCATAAAATATTTTCAATATTTTATTCCTTTTTCTTTTTTTCTCTTTATTCTATAATTTTGGCATTAAAAATAGTACTATTTACACAATAAATGTAATAAATGATGGATGCTATTTTATACAAATTAATGCTATTTACATGCATTAGCTAGGGTTTGTAAGGCCAAAATTATAGAATAAAGGTGATGAAATGGAGATTCATCACCCCCTATACTTGCCTTTGCTAGTCCCTAGCAAACACTTATGCAATGAGTACAAAAAGAATAAAAAATAAGAAGAAAAGAAAAAGAAAGAAAGAATAAAGAATAGAAGAAAAGAAAAAGAAAGAAAGAATAAAGAGTAAATGGAATCAATTTTGATAATTAAACTTATATGTACAAAATCAAAGTTTGGAGCTCAGGTTAGACCTTGGTGTGAGAATGTGTGTGGAACTTGTTCCAAGCAGTACCTTGCACAAAAAGAAAAGTAGGAAAGATTATAAATATTAAACCAGAAGCAAGAATGATCAAAAAGAAAATCAAACTACTTAGTCGTGCTCCCCAGCAACGGCACCATTTTGGTGATAATTCGACCGACTAGGGGTAAGTTATTAATTAAGCAAGTGTCGTTATGACCTGAATCAATAAAACGATCAACAAGAAAATAAACCACTAAGCGATTAAGCAAACAAATCAAGCGATTTTGCTACTTTTATTAACATGGTATAGTGACCAGGATCGAACTCAATGCGCACAATTATACACTAAGTAGTCAACTTCAGAAATCAAGGGGATTTTATTGTTTTATTGGTGTTTAATTTTGCATATTTTTAGAATTTCAAAGTGAAGGAAATAAGCACAATGAACAAAAGTAAGCACATACAATCTTTTTGTATTTTTCAGATAAGTCTAAAATACTAAAAAATGTAGTAAAAATATTTTTGGATTTTATATACTTTATATTATTTTGGTAATTTTTATGTATTTTTGGAATGTTTTTTTATTTTCTAAAAATCAAACAGTGATAAAAACAACAAACAGTGCAGAAGCAGGAATGTTATGTAAATTAAAAATAGGTAAAAAAACTTAAAATTTCTGGAGGTTATTTTAAGTATAAACTATAGAAAAATCACTTTTTTTGGGTTCTTCCATGATTTGATATATTTTTTACAAGTTTTACAGTTTTTTGCAAGTAGGTTTTATGAAGTATTTTCAACAAAAATTATATTGAAGCTAAAGGGAAACAAAATACAACTAAAGGAATTTTGTGGAATTTTTAAATAATTTTCAAATTATTATGTATTTTTCAAAACAAATAGGTATTTTTAGGGTATTTTTGAATTTTTAACTATAGAAAATGCACGAAAATCAACAAGCAAAAATCATCATCAAATAATACATGCAATCGGGAACCACAAATAAATATTAGATATTTTTGGGAGTTAATTTAATATTTATTGCACTAAATAAAAGACAAGTAATAAAAAAACAGTTTACAAGGACAAATCTGTAATTATTTTAAGTTCTAGGACCTAGCATATAATAATAAATAAAAGTCTAGGGGCCACTTATGCAATTTTTCTACAATAGTTTATAAACTAGTCACGTAGGGGTATATATGAAATTTTCAAAATAATAATTTTACTCCATGACCATTAACAAGTTCAGGACAAAGACAGCAAATATCCCAAAAAGCGCATGTCAGTGCACGTGACTACATCTTAGATGGACTGAAATGCAAATATTAAAACCACATGGTCCTTACTGCAAAAGGTTTTAACTCCAGATTATTTTATTAGACTTACGAAATAAAACACATGTAGGGGAAAAAATGCAAAATACCCTTGCATGCAGGGGATGACATGTGGCTCGATCTGACACTTTCAACTTCGGCTGCAGCGTACGGCCTTGATGGATATTGGGAGGTGGATCTGACGGCGCAGATCGCAGGTGAGCGTGCATGTCAGATCCACCTGGAAAGCTGATATGGTGCCTCTGAAAAAGGGATGGATGTGTGACTCAAATCGAATCTGGGCGAGAGTCTTCGCATCTGACGGACGTGAAGGGTGCTAAAAGAACTGGTGGCTGGGGAACTTCGATTGAAGATGTGTGGTGATCTGCTGGTCGGATCAAATCTCCCAGGGGTCCAGCACTTTCGCAATGGCGCTCCGTATCAAATGGCTGGCTTCGATGAGAGGGTGGACAGTCGGGATGGCGCAACGGTGCTCCGCCACCTGGAACTACTCAGCCTTGGCAGTCGGAGCACAGAGAGGTCCAACTCACGTGCACCTGGACCTGCAAAGGGGAGAAGGACTCGGAGGCTTTGCTCTAGTCTGGTTATTGCATATAGAAGCAAAGGGAAGCGACTGGGGTGTGGATATCTGGTTCCCGGCACTGCGGAGGTTGGAACCTAACCTAAACCTACCTTGGTGAGCGGGATGTAGGGAGATCAGGTCGTGCTGGAAGACGGAGGGGTGTTGACTCGGATTTTGCGTGGGTCTAGAGCAATCCACACAAGGCAGGATCACAATGTCGCTGAGGCGACTGCTCACAAAACCCATGTAAAACAACAATTAACCTACAACAATGATCAAACAATGAAAAACAATTGCGGAGTTAAAATTTATCATAACTTTACAACAAAGATGCGTATAGGTGCAAGTATGTGTAGAGTGTTGAACACAGGAAGCAAGCAGGTAGATCGGGGCAAAGAATGCTAAAAAATGAATATGATGTATTTGTCTCTATATGTTATTTTTGTGGTTTTTAAATTTTATATTTTTTATTTGATTTGTTATTTCAATATTTGAATTTTTAATTTTCTGATTTTGTATTTTCTTTTTATATTTTCTTTTTCTTTTAAAATATGTATAAAACTAGGGATTTTATCACTTGTGCCCCTCCGAGATCTCGCAATATCAGTTGTGCCCCTATCTTTTTGGTAATATCAGTTGTGCCCCTCACTTCTTTCTCCGTCATCAGTTTGTGCCCTTCCCGTCAGATTGACCGTCAATGAATTGACTTAACCATGATTTTTTCAAACCTTGGTGCAGTTAAGAGGGGTATTATTGTCCAGAATCCTCTTCTTCCTCCTCCACCGCGTGCTTCAGCCTTTGTCGACGGGCGATCAATCCACCAACACACCTACACCAACAAGTTGTCGCGTCGCCACGAGCTTCATCCTCCTCAACACCCGCAGGCAGCTTCCACCACCAACTGCTGGCTCACGCGCTTCCCATCTTCTCGCCATCGGAACCCCGCAAAGCCCATCATCGACCACCATTGCTACGCGTACAACACCAGACCACCGTCGTCAGCAGCCTGCGCCTCCAGACCGTACTGCCGCGCTTCGCCGTTCTCGCAAAAGACCTGCTGGCACACCCCCTCCTGTAGCTCCCAGCCCGTGCGCCGCTTCACACCAAGCGTCGTCGACCCCCGGAGGGGGCAGTACGGGAGGGGTGCGGGGGGCGGGGGGAAGAGGAGGTAGGGGCACTGTGCGGGGGGGCTGTGCGGGGGTGGGGGTGTGGGGGGAAGGGGAGGTAGGAGCACTGTGCAGGGTGTGGGGGGGAGAGGGTGCAGGAAGGCGGTACTGGAGGGGAAGTAGACGAATGGGGGAGCCCGAGCTCGTTGGCGGCGTCCACCATGGTTGTGACAAACTCTGTGACGACGCCGGCGATACGAGTTTGAATAGAGAGGCGAAGAGGGAGTTGGAGGAGAAGAAAGAGGATGGGGGAAGAGGAGGAAGAAGAAGAGGGTATAAAATGACTATATAACCCTTTTTTAAAGTTAATACTGCTTATGTCCTCAAAGTTAACGTCCGTTTGCACTGTAGATGGATAGTCATTAACCCGAGGGGCACAAGTGATAAAATAGCAAGAAGTGAGGGGCACAACTGATATTGCCAAAAAGATAGGGGCATAACTGATATTGCGAGATCTCGGAGGGGCACAAGTGATAAAATCCCATAAAACTATATATAAGATATATATACAATATAAGTAAAAGAGAGATAGTATGTAACTAGAAATGGGTAAACATAGTCAAAATATAGAAAATAAAATCTTTTTGTGCTTTTTATATTTTTCTGATGTTTTTTGTGATTTTACTGTATTTTTTCTATTTTTTGGTATTTTTAAAGTTAATAACACTCAAAATAGGGAATAGAAGAAATGCTTGAAATTAAAATGGAGATGAAAAATATAAAACAGATTCAAAAATTCTCTAAATTAATTTTAAAATAAATTATAATAGTCTAAATAAAATTCAGGACAAGAAATTATATTTTTGGGTTTTTTATAGATTATATTTTTATAAATGTTTTAGGGGTTTTGCAATTTTTGTGAATTTTCTTTTGTATTTTTTAGTGATTTTTTGTCTAAAGATGCAAAATATGTAAATAAATATAAAATGGATTTTTTTCAAGAAGTTTTTATAATTTTTATGTATTTTCTAGTGCAAACAGGGACAAAAATGCACGTTTTTTATTTTTCTTATAAATATTAAAATGCTTCAAAAATGTAAACTGAAAATATAGCTTTAAAGTGCAATGCTCCAGGAATCTATGGCTATTTTTTTGGATTTTTAGAGGTCTATAGATGCATGTAATAAATACTAGAAGCAAAGAATAAATACACTCCTAGCAAGGGTATAATTGTAAATAGCAGGAAATCCATGGACCAAAGTACAATTTTCACAAAAAATACATAAAGTAAAAACAAAGTTTTGGGAATAAATGCCAATACCTACAAAGGCAGGCCCTTGCCAGCAAAATAGCCAAGCCCACGTGCTCTCGCGCGTACGCCTCACTGGCAAGGATGTGAATGCAAATATCAGTAGTTAGAGGATTGGGATGCAAAATTACAAAACTATTTAAACGACCGAGGAAAGTTTATGCATTACATAATAAATACAAACATGAAGGGGGTGAAGTAGCAAAATACCCCCTTCTTTACGTTGATCGACGACTGATATACTTTCACTTGCCATGTGTCCGCATCATGAGCCGTAATGACGCTTCGCCACGACAATTGAGATCAGATCTTCCCAAGAGATCCGACGGTGAGGGGTGAGGACGATCTGAGAGCAGCTGCTGCGCACCAAGAGCAGGCCTTCATCCAATAGTGGGGAAAGCAGGATGAAGATCCGGGAAGAACTCTGCCAAGGTGAAGTTCCACCAGCGTGATCGTGCCACTCTGCCGGTCTTTAGTGCTTCAAAATGCTCTTGGGATGGTCCTCTCGATGCTGGTGGCTCCCGGAATGCCAGATGGTGGTCGGAGGTGAAGCACGAGGTCAACGGAGCAAGGAAGCTCACGGAACCTCCAGATGGGGCTCCAGCTGACGTTTTAGCTCCAGAACCTACAAAAAGGGTGTGAAAAGGCCCACGGCAAATGCCTCGACCCTGCAATGGTGCTATAAGGCGAAGAATGGCAACAATGGAGTTTCGTCGGAGCTCGCTCCGACGAGCTAGAGGAGTGGGAACCTATGCTACTAAATGCGAAAGTAATTGCACAAAAATAGTTCCTAGGGCTACGCTATGCTAAACAAACAATGAAAAAGGAAAGGAATGGACTCGACTGGTCGGGAACCAGGAGTGAAGGACCTCACAGTGGAGGCCCACCGGAGATGATAGGCATGGGATCCCCCCGCGCTCCTTCCTCGTTGTTGAGAGCGGGGAGCTCCTCTTGTCACAAGGGGCTCCGCAACCAAGCTCTCTGAGGGGTCAGGCGATGGATAATCGAAGCCGAAAATCGGAGGAAGAAGAATCCCTTTTATTTAAAGACATGGCGAGTAACCTTATTGACCGGGCGAAATCAATTAATCAAATGCATATACAATGGATCTATGGAGGTGGTGTGAACATACAAGGATCAGAGATGAAATGTCAATAAGAAATCGGGAGTGATTTATCGATAAATAGACCGGGAAAAGGCAAGAAAATACAGGATTGGACAGTTCTGACGAAAGTCAGAGGCGTAGGGGGATTTAACCGGAGGTCAACAATCACTGGCCCCTAATTGGTCCAGGTAGACCCGCTACAAGACAAAATAACATATTTATTAAAGAATAATTAATTTAAAATAGCAAATGATTTTATTAATTTTTGAATATAAAAAAATGTTTATTATTTTACGTAGTATTTTATTATGATTTTTATTTATTTTTTGGCTTTATTTATTAGTAGTTAATTTTTATTAGTGTATTTATAGGTATATTCATCTATGTTTTGTGTATTTCTATTTCTATTTTTATTTTGTATATTTTATTTTATTATTTTATTCTTTTATTTTATAAATTTATAACTTATTTTTATGAGTGTAAACATATTTTTATTTTATTTTTAGGATGTGATTTGTACACTTAAATAAATAGGTAAGTATATTATGTATGTATATTTATAGGTGTTTTACATATGTATTATATACAACTTTTTATTTTAATGTATTTTAATGATTTTTATTTTGTATTTTGTATTTTTAATAGAATTTATATAATATTTTCAATATTAGAAAAAATATAAAAATAATAAAGAATTAAAAAATATGTTTCCCCTTTTATTTATTTACATGTGTAACATAGGTATTTCATCTATGTTTTCTCATAGATGTATGTTGTTTGCCGTTTTCTTTTTGATTTTATTCTAATTTTAATATGAACATGATTTATGAATAATATTTACAAAATTATAAAATATGAATTTGTAAAAATAATAAAGGATGGATAAAATGAATATTTTAATCGGTAGAATGTACAATACGGGCCCAAAACCTAACTTTCGCACAGTAACTCCAAAAAATATGAAATCACCACCCTTAAATAGCTCGTGAAAAGTTATATACAATTAGAGTGATTTTGTTATGTTTTGAGTTTTTATTTGAAAGATATGGGTTTGTGAACTTTGGTTTTTAGTTTTATATTTTGGGTATAAAATGTACACTGTGTATTATTTTATTATAAATCTAATTTTATATTTTTATTTACACTATTATCTACAACTTTTACGTACAAAGTTTATTTATTTGATGAATAAATGATAAATAATAAAATAGGTGCCAAAAATGCATAAATAATGGATAAATAAATGGTATTTTTATTGTATTTCTGGCCCTTATATCCCCCTACTTTTATTCCTTGTCGGCCAACTCCATTCTGGACTTGGTCTCGAGGTTCGGGGCCATAAAATATTTTCAATATTTTATTCCTTTTTCTTTTTTTCTCTTTATTCTATAATTTTGGCATTAAAAATAGTACTATTTACACAATAAATGTAATAAATGATGGATGCTATTTTATACAAATTAATGCTATTTACATGCATTAGCTAGGGTTTGTAAGGCCAAAATTATAGAATAAAGGTGATGAAATGGAGATTCACCACCCCCTATACTTGCCTTTGCTAGTCCCTAGCAAACACTTATGCAATGAGTACAAAAAGAATAAAGAATAAGAAGAAAAGAAAAAGAAAGAAAGAATAAAGAATAAGAAGAAAACGAAAAAGAAAGAAAGAATAAAGAAAAAGAAGAAAAGAAAAGAAAGAAAGAATAAAGAATAAATGGAATCAATTTTGATAATTAAACTTATCTATACAAAATCAAAGTTTGGAGCTCAGGTTAGACCTTGGTGTGAGAATGTGTGTGGAACTTGTTCAGGAACCAAATTTAAAACTCAACGGCCTTCGAGAGTAACAGAACTCGGTTCAAACAACCTCAATAGCTAGGTTTGAGCCAGCCTACATCACACACAAATCCTTATGACTATGAAGCTAACTTGTATGGTGTAAGTGATAGTAGCTCTCCCCAACTGAAATGACAAAGAAACTGACTTCTCCAGAATGACAACCCAATGATTCCTTAATCCAGCACTCTGTCGTCGAGGAGCAGGTATTCTCTTATAAGTTCAAGTGGAATCCAACTCAAGAGGAGGATGTGAAGAAAAGAATGGACGGTAGACACTGTACCTACCTATCTTACATGCAACTTATTTTCTATACAACATATAAACATACTCCGACAGGAACTTCATTTTTATTTTTGCAGGCCTACCCACTGTTGAACGAGATTTTACGAGGGAGTAGAGTAATCCACACAAGGCGGTATCACAATGTCGCTGCGGCGACCGCTCACGAAATCCAATTCAAACAAGAATTAACCCACAACAGAGATCAAACAATGAAAAGTTGTGCGGAGTTAAAATTTATTCTAACTCTACATAAAGATGTGTATAGGAGAAAGTATGTAGAGGTCGAACACAGGAAGCAAGCAGGTAGATCGGGGCAAAAATGCTCAAAAATGAATCTGATGTGTTTGTCAATACAAGTGTGCTATTTTTTGTGGGTTTTAAATTTTATATTTTTTATTTAATTTTTTATTTATATTTTTATGTTTTGATTTTTAATTTATTGATTTTGTATTTTCTTTTTAGATTTTGTATTTTTATATTTTCTTTTTCTATAAAACAACATATAAAGCTATATAGGGTGTATATATATACGAGAGAGATGAGAGAGATATATAAATCGGTAAAAATATTAAAGTTATAATGAATAAAATATTTTTGAGCTTTTTATATTTTTAATGTTTTTGTGATTTTACTATATTTTTCTAATTTTTATTGCATTTTTAAAGGGAAAAAATGCTGAAAACAGTGAATAAAATACTTAGCTGAAATTAAAATGGAGATGAAAAATATCAAACAATAACAAAAATTCTCCAAATTAATTTTAGAATAAATATAATACAATAAAGAATTCAAGAGTAGAAAACACAATTTTTACATTTTTTATGGATTTTATAATTTTTTATGAAGGTTTTTTGAGTTTTCTATTTTTATGAATTTTCTTTTATACTTTTTAGTGATTTTTGGACTGAAGATAAAAGATGCAAATACACTCAAAATATAATTTTTTTATGTATTTTCTAATGCAAACAGTGAAGAAAATACATGTTTTTGAATTTTCATAAATAATAAAATGCAACGAAAATTTAAAATAAAAATATGGTTGATAGTAGAATGCAACAGGAACTTATGCTTATTTTTATAGATTTTGTAGGAGTTTATAGGATTCATGAAATAAATAGAGACAATAAAGAGAAACTACACTACTAGTAAGGGTATATTTGTAAATATCCAGAAATCTGAGGACCAAAGTGTTAATTTCCCACCAAATATATAACTCAATAAAAATATCACGGATCAATCGCAAATAACCAAAAGTCCAAAGGTAAAGGTACAAAATTTCCAAGTCACACGTGATAGGCACGTGCGCCTGGCGAGGACCTAGGCGTAATTAACAAAAACCTGGGTCTTAATTGCAATTTTTCAAAAAGTTAACAACTGCATATAAAAGTTTGATGACTAAAGACAAACAGACAAAAGCATAAGGGTGTCCCTGGAAAATGGCACGCCTCACGTGCACAGGTCTCGTAAGGTGACGTGGCCAGGGACTTAAGTGTAAATCAGGAAAGTGAGGGGCCTCTGATGCAAAAGTTCCTAAATATTTATACTGCCTAATTAATTTACAATACTAAATATTAATTAACAAAATGCAGGGGTATAGGTGAAGTTTACCCCCACTTAACGGGCGATCGGATGGTTGAGAGTCGTCACTTGGATACGTGGTGCGCCCGTAACACGTGATACCCCTTCAAGATCCTACGGCTGTGATTATATCCAACGTTGGTGATCAAATGGCTGGCAGAGACCTGATCGGACGGTAGGTGGGAATTATGGAATCCGAGCCCGATCGAACGGTCGTGGACACTGCTGGATGAATAGGGAAGAACACGGCCCCAACTAAACTTAGATCAGCTTTATGGCATTGCTCCGGCCACCGTCCTTGCCGCAGAAGTCCTCCAAAGACGTATGGAAGTATCCTCGGTCCGCCAACGGTGCCAAAATGGCTCGACGAGCTCCGGCGCTCCGCGGCGGAATCGAAGGAGTTGGGGTCCAGGAACCTCGCGTTTCCAAAATTGACCCTCCAAAGGGGTCCTTTGACTTCTGCGACCTGCAAAAAGAGTGAAGAGGAGTGCGGGAAAATTACCGTGCACCTCCAGATGGCGAAAGAAGGTGGAAATCACGGGATGGAGGCTCGCCGGAGCAAGCTCGGGCGAGGTGATCAATGAAGGTGATTGGGAAAGTGTGAATCGAAAAGGGGGACACAGATATGATCTCAAAGATAAGGTGAATAAAATACTGTAAGAAAAATGAATAAAAAGCGACCTCGAAGGCAAAGGTTGCCTGAGATTGAACCTCGATGGCGGTGGCCCACTGGAGGTGATGGAACGACGCCTTTGACAAGTCGAAGGCCTCCCCAAGTAGCTGGAGGTTGTGCCGTCACAATCATCCGTCCGGAGCAAGATCGAGGAGGCTTCAAACGGGTCAAAAGCGGGTTCAAAGGAGGAAGGAAGGCTCGGGGTGAATTTTTGAACGGGTGGTCGAGGCAGCTCAAAGAACGAGGCATAGCGGTCACGCCAGCGATCGAAAAGGCGAGAAGAGCCCAGGGCGTGAAAGCTCGATTATAGAGGAAGAAAAGTCAAGAAGAGCTCGACGTGAGATAATGAAAGGGTCAAGCCCAAAAAATGGGAGAATCGAGGAGAAAACACAGTTCTGACAAAGGTGGCAGGGGGGTCAGACAGTTGACCGGAGGTCAACTGTCCGAGCCTCCTAGTTGGTCGACGTGGACCAACTAGGAAAAACCTCTGGAAAAAGAATTGTAAATTTAATTAAAAATAGCAAATGAATTTATTACTTTTTATTATTAAATAAAAAATATTTCGTATTTTCTGAAATATTTTATTTTGATATTTATTTATTTTTTAGAGGTATAAAATTACAAGTTACCTTTTAAAGGTTATATATAGGGATATTCATCTATATATTTTAATGTTTTATTTTTATTTTGTATATTTAATTTTATTATTTTTTGTTTATTATTTTATATATTTATAAATTATTTTTATAGACTCAAATATATTTTTATTTGATTTTTTTGAAGTGACTTATACAGTTAAATAAATAGAAGTATTATCTACATAGGTATAAGTATAGGTATTTCATCTATATATTTTTTACAAGTATTTTATTTTTGTGTTTTCTTTGTATTTTTATTCCAGTTTTAATATATATATATATATTATAAATAATATTTCCAAAATTATAAAAATATAAAATTAAAAAAATAATGGATAATAAATAAAATGAATATTTTAATCGGTCTAAGTATACAATAGAGGTCCAAAATTCAACTTTCAAACCGTGGCTCCGAAAAATATGAAACCATCTTCATTAAATAGCTTATTAAAAGTTATATCAATTAAAGGTGATTTGATAGATTTCGAGTTTTTATTTGAGAGATACATGTATGGGAAGTTGGGATTCTGGAAACTTATTCAGATCATAACTTTTTATCTAAACATTATTTTTGTATGAAATCAATTTTGTATTTTTCTGTATTTAATTATTTACTACTTTCATGTACAAAGTTTCTTTATTTGAAGTATAAAAAGTGGAACTAAAAATAGGTCCCAAAATGAATGAAGAATGAATTAAATAAAAGGGATTTTTATTGTATTTTGGCACTTATCTCCCCCTACTTTATTCCTTGTCGACCAAGTCATCGAGATGCCTAGGTATCGGGGTTTCGGGTCATAAAATATTTCCTTTATTATATAATTTTAGCTTTAAAAATCGCATTTTATACAATATTTACACAATAATGCATGGATGATAAAATGCATGAATTAATGTTATTTACATGCATTTACTAGGATTTTTAAGGCCAAAATGATAGAATAGAGATGATGAAATGTAGAGTCATCATTTCTCTATACTTGCCTTTGCTAGTCCCTAGCAAACACTTATGTAATAAGTGCAGAAAAGAAAAAACAAAGAAAAGAAAAGGAAGAAATTTGGATTAAATTTAATTATCAAACTTGTCTTCACAAAATCAAAGTTTGGAGCTTAAGTCGGACCTTTGAAATTTTTAGTACGGACGGAACCTTAATGAGAACCGGATTTGAAATCCAACAGCCTTCGATAACCCCAAGACTCTGTTCAAGTCTCCTCAATAGCCAGGTCAGAATTCTTCAATTCATATGCAAACCCTTATGACTATGAATCTGACTTGTACAATGCAAGTGATAGTGGCTCTCCCCAACTGAAATGGCAAAGAGACTAACTTCTCCATTATGACAACCCAATGATTTTCTAATCCAACAACTCATTCCTCGAGGAGCGGGGTATTCCCTTCTAAGTTCAAGTGGCAACCAGCTTAAGAGGAGGGGGTGAAGAGAAGAATGGACGGTTGCCAGTGTAGCTACCTATCCTAGAATGCAAGACCAGTGTAGTCAAGTTATCCGGCTGCAAGCTCACATGATTAGACTTTGAAACTCAAGCTTGCTTATTGACTCTACAAATATGTACACTCCGACATGCATTTTTAATTTTGTACAGGCCTGTCCACTTTTTTGGAGTTTTTTTTGAAATACTATTCACAGTAGCATTTACATAGGGAATTTTTCCTCTTGAGCCAGTTGACTATCCCTCTTTTGAAGCTTTATTGCAACCCACAATCTCCTGTCCTCAAAACTCATCATCACCGGATGGATTGGGGTGCATTTCCCTCCCTAGAAGAGGACAAGTGTTTCCACCTGTGTGCGTCTCATATCGGCAAATCCAACCCCCTCACCACTCCAACTGAGTCGAGCCAAGTGAAAGGTGCAGGTGTCCAAGTTAGGTCATTATCAACAAGAGTCGTGCGTGTGCTCCGAAATACTCTACTTAGGTAGTCAAGAATCCATTGAACCAAGTCTCGTGATCCTCAAAGAATTAAGTCAACTAGACCTGAAGTACCTCAATTTCAGCTCCTATAAGGTTAATTAGGTAGATTTGAAGGTCCAACCAACCTCCAATCTTCGAATATTACTTAGACTTGTTCAATTATCAATCTCAATACGAAAAATGCTCATGCTATGCAAATGCTATGCAGAAAATATTTTTTTGATGCAATTTCCAAAGATTTTGAACTTTTTATGAATTTTTGCAAAGATGATGCATATGCATTTTTTTGGATTTTTCAAATGTTTTTGGTATTTTAATTTTGCAAATATTTTTGGGATTTTTGAAAACAAAAGATTTTGGCTAAAAAACTAGGTACAAATATTTACACAAAGATGCATCTTATATTTACAAGAGTTAGATTTTAAGGATTTACAAAGGGTAAGTGGTCAATTTTATAGATATAAAAATAAGAATTTTAGTTGAGATGTATATATTCCTCAAACTTATTTGACAAAGGTATTTTAAACAAAATTTGAAAACTATAGTCCAAAATAATTTTTACAAAAAATTTTACAAACATGTCCACACATTTGAAAATCATTTTGCAAGGTTTTCCAAACGGTATATGTAGATTTTTCAAATATTTGTGCAACCATTTTTCAAATCATTAACAAATTGTTTTTCAAACTATTTTTTTCATAGAAAATAAAATTTTCAAACAAAATATTTTACAGAGGTTGAAAAAATGTAACAAAATGTTTTCCAAATAGTTTTCAAAAGATTTTTCACAATGATTTTCAAACTATTTTTCAAAAATTTTGCAAAAAATATTTTCACATGATTTATTAATAAGTAAATACAAAAAGAATTTGAGGAATAATCAACATCTTTTTATTAAGGTTTTTAATGATTTTTTAGGTATCATTAGCCATATTTATTAGTAAAAATACAAAAGTACGAGTTATGGCTAAAGTGTATAAGCAGTATATACCACCCCCCTATACTTAGCTTGAGTTATGTCCTCATAGAGCAGAGAGAAAAAGAGAAGACATAACTCGTACTGAGTATAGAAAAGTCTAAAGAATAAATGAATGAAGGAATGAACGAATGAGAAGTTGACTGTCCCCCCTATACTTAGGATCAAATAATCCTAAGTATAGCAGACTGTACACAAAGCAGGGAGCGTCAAGGGTGGGAATGAACATATCGTACTCAGACTGTCTCCCCCTATACTTAGGGTGATATATCCCTAAGTATAGACAAGAAGATGAGACAGTGGAGAGGACCAAAGAATAGAAGATACTAGGGGTGTACACCCCCTATACTTAGGACAAAGTACGTCCTCAGTATAGAAGACTGACAAAAAGGAGTGACACCTTTCTGATAGAAAAAGAATATACAAGAGGAAAATAAGAAAACAAGAAAACAAGAGATCAGAAGATGGAAGAAGATAAAGAAGGATGTACGCATCACTCCCTCTATACTTAGGGTAAAAGAAGCCCTAAGTATAGGCAACAACAGGAGTGATGAAACGGAACGACGAATGAACACTCGGCTCGTCCACCCCCCACTTAGGACAAAGTGCGTACTAAGCAAGGCAAACACGAGAATGGGTGGACGAGCAATACGATAGAGGGACAGAGGTGAACAAAAGTGAATGTACAACAAGGATGGATGTACAGAGGATCAAGAAGGTCGAAAGCAAACCTTCTTGCAGGACCGTTGAGGAATAGATCTAGTGTGGTACATGTCGACATCAAGGTCCTCAGATGAAACTAACCGATCAGGGTCGACAGGGTGTATGTCCTCAGTGGCCCTAGGGTGAAGAGGCACAGACAGATCAGTGAAAGAAGTACGACTAGGCATGGCCTTGGAAGTCTTGCTGATATCAAAGTGGAATGGGAGGAACTCATCATCATCAGAAGAAGTGTAATCAGTGTCGTCCTGCGAGGACTCGTCCAGGTCAAAATCAAAAGGAACAAACTCATCAGTAGAAGTATTCGAACTATGTTCGTCCGCAATAATCTCAACCAGATCATCTTTCTCATCAAAAGGGCCGAATTCCCGAATGAAAGCAACCAAATCAAATTCGGCCTTAGTCTCATCTAAATCTAAGTGAACAGGAACAGACGCATCAGCAAAAGTAGTCAAGTCATGTCTGTCCTGTCTAGTCTCTAAATCTGCCCTCCACTCAATGGTGTCGATCGCGTAAATCCCGCGGATGTCATCAACACAATACCAAGTCCCAGAAGAAGGAACTCCGAGGTCCATGCTTTCTAAGTCTTCCCCCTTGGAGAGGAATTCTTGGGTCTCAATTGAATCCAATAAGCAACAAAATTCTCTAATAGTCTCATTAAGGTCATGGTCCTCAGGGTCAACCAAAATATGTGAATGTGCATCAGGTGCAGGTCTCTGGTCAACTGGGGGTGCGGTGGTCAACACTTCGCTCTTGTCACCAGGACAAAAGCAAATCTCTCCTGATCTATAGTCATTAACGACCATCGCAGAGGCGAGGAATGGTCGTCCCAGGATGATTGGAGGACACTCCCCTGTGGAGATCTCCATGGGCAATACGACAAAGTCAACATTCTAGCTCATGCCCTAAACCAATATGACGGTATTTTCAAGGATACCCTTCGTCCTCTTAATAGATCCATCAGCAAATTAAACTATCATCCTGGTCTTCTTGAGAGGCCCTAAGTGAAGAGACTGTACCAACGAGAAGGGTAATATGCTAATCGAAGCACCGCCGTCGAGGAGAGTGTGATCACATGTGTGGTCAGAGATGGTGCAGCTGATGAAAAGTGTGGCAGTGTTCCTCTTCTTGGGAATAGGACGATGTGTTATAGCGTGGGCAGTGGCCATGGTCCTCAGGGTCAACCAAAATAGGTGAATGTGCATCAGGTGCAGGTCTCTGGTCAACTGGGGGTGCGGTGGTCAACACTTCGCTCTTGTCACCAGGACAAAAGCAAATCTCTCCTGATCTATAGTCATTAACGACCATCGCAGAGGCGAGGAATGGTCATCCCAGGATGATTGGAGGACACTCCCCTGTGGAGATCTCCATGGGCAATACGACAAAGTCAACATTCTAGCTCGTGCCCTAAACCAATATGACGGTATTTTCAAGGATACCCTTTGTCCTCTTAATAGATCCATCAGCAAATTAAACTATCATCCTGGTCTTCTTGAGAGGCCCTAAGTGAAGAGACTGTACCAACGAGAAGGGTAATATGCTAATCGAAGCACCGCCGTCGAGGAGAGTGTGATCACATGTGTGGTCAGAGATGGTGCAGCTGATGAAAAGTGTGGCAGTGTTCCTCTTCTTGGGAATAGGACGATGTGTTATGGCGTGGGCAATGGCCATGGTCCTCAGGGTCAACCAAAATAGGTGAATGTGCATCAGGTACAGGTCTCTGGTCAACTGGGGTGCGGTGGTCAACACTTCGCTCTTGTCACCAGGACAAAAGCAAATCTCTCCTGATCTATAGTCATTAACGACCATCGCAGAGGCGAGGAATGGTCATCCCAGGATGATTGGAGGACACTCCTCTGTGGAGATCTCCATGGGAAATACGACAAAGTCAACATTCTAGCTCGTGCCCTAAACCAATATGACGGTATTTTCAAGGATACCCTTCGTCCTCTTAATAGATCCATCAGCAAATTAAACTATCATCCTGGTCTTCTTGAGAGGCCCTAAGTGAAGAGATTGTACCAACGAGAAGGGTAATATGCTAATTGAAGCACCGCCGTCGAGGAGAGTGTGATCACATGTGTGGTCAGAGATGGTGCAGCTGATGCAAAGTGTGGCAGTGTTCCTCTTCTTGGGAATAGGATGATGTGTTATGGCGTGGGCAGTGGCCATGGGCAAGATATGACACTCAGATCTGCTCCTCTGCTTTCTCTTCTTGGGAAGAGAAGTAGATAAATTGATCATGGCCTGTTGAAGTGGGGCCCGGATGATCTCATGAATAGTGGCCACCATTTCGGGTTCAGTCAATATTTTTTGAATTTTTAGATCTCCTCCATACAAGGGAGGAAGTTTGAATCAACATATACATGAGGCATACCAAGAGCAGTCTGTACAGCGGCATCCTCGGGGTCAAAGGTGGGACATAGTGTGAATGGATGTGTGGTCAAATGATCTGGCAATGATTCCCTCTTCTCACAGTCTGAATCAACCAAAGGTCTCCTGAACTCTTTTTGGATTTTAAAATTTTCTCATTTTTTTGTATTTTGGGCGATTGCAAGCTCTCATGGAAATCCTCGAGTGAACCTATATCATCAAATGGTGGAATATCATGGTTGATCTTATTTATGCTAGTGAGGTTGTCAATCCTCTATCTTGTATGATCCATCATTTGGGTCAAGTGCTCAAGGGTGGACTCCATGAAAGGTGACTCCAACAGATCAGTCTCGGGTGGATGTGAAGGTGGAAAATGTGGAGGTCGTGGTGGATGTGGATAGAAGTCCGAGTCCTGATACTGTGGTTGAGGGGAATATGTACAGAAGTCAGGAGCAAAGTCCTCCTGGAAAAATGGAGGTGGACCGACTGGAGTGAATGAGGGATTCGCAAAGTCCAGATAAAATACGCTCCAGTCGGCCATCTCGAAACAAGAGAAAATGATCGGGAGAGCATGATGGTCTAATAAAGAGAAGTGAAGAGAAAGGCACAGATGCGCAGAGGTGATCTGGAATGCACACAAGCAATCATAAACAAAACTCATACAATACAATCAACTCGGTAGAGACCGTAAAAGAGCGGTCTTTTTATCTTGTCTGTTTTAGAGTTAGGTGAGAAGTCCAAAAGTTGCACAAACACTTAGGGGGCTGAATAGGATTTGGGCACTAATCCTTAGTGTGTGTGCGAGCAAGTAAAATGAAGACAATGAGGGGATTACTCGCCCCAATACAAGATTTCTCTTTTTGGTCTTTGTTAGGGTCAAGTAATGTTAGCAGTCCCAATTTTATTGGTTATCACTTTTTTTGGATTTTTAATGAGAAATGCACGGGCCTATCGAGGAGTCAATTCCTTTAAGCACCTAGGTTGGCAAAATCAGAGGGAGAGTTAGAAAAGCAATTCAAGCGGCAGAAACGATGTTGAATGCTAAATGCTCACCTTGCCTCCAGCATTCTACATGCAAAGATGTTCAGCAGAATTGAAACCTATCTCTATGCAAAGGCAAAGCCGATGAAATCACCCTAAGTTTCAAAATTGCTATTAGCGTGAAGAACCGATGCTAATGACGTAGAATGGAACCGAAGTGTCCGATCTTAGAATCTCCTTGGTGCTCACCACAATGGGTCCTGCAAGCGATGTATGGAGACTCTCGCGACGCGGTGGTTCCGAGAATAAGTGAGAAGCAATTCAAAAGTTGACTAAGTCCAAACGAATCTATAGGCAGACAAACATAATAGGTGTTTGGCCTTAATCCATCGCAAGCAATCTTAAAACTAAGGACTCAATCACACAAAATAAGGAAAACAAAATCGAGAAAACAAAGGAAAAAATGCGATGAAAACCGTGAAAAACCGTGGTGAGCCCCCAAGTGAACAGACACTTGGAAGTTAGGCCCAAAAGTCCAGAGTTCGGAGTACCTGTATTATTACAAATAATAGGTCTCTCTCTCACAAAAAATTACACAAGTAAATAAATGCACAAAAAAATTCCTCAAAAATGCGACTGTCTTCTCAAGTCCTCCTCGCCTCCTTCAATGCTAGGTCAGAAGTCTCACACCGCCTTCACGTGGGTGCACAGGCGCCTTGAGTAGAACGCCTCCCTCGATCCATGGTTCCTCACACAAAGTCAACAAGAGAGGATGATTAGACGAATCAAACAATTATATCAAATTTATGAGCAAAAATATAGACAAATATCACAATCAAGAAATGAATCCCAATCTAAGCATTGTTGCTCCCCGGCAACGGCGTCGTTTGTTGAGTGATATTTTGCGAGGGTCTAGAGTAATCCACACAAGGAGGGATCACAATGTCGTTGCGGTGACCGCTCACGAAATCCAATTCAAACAACCATTAACCCACAACAGAGATCAAACAATGAAAACTGGTGCAGAATTAAAATTTATAATAACTCTACATAAAAATGTGTATAGAAGCAAGTATGTAGAGGTCGAACACATGAAGCAAATAGGTAGATCGGGGCAAAAATGCTCAAAAATGAATGTGATGTGTCTGTCTATACAAGTGAGCTATTTTTTGTGGGTTTTTAATTTTATATTTTTTATTTAATTTTTGGTTTTATTTTTTATGTTTTGATTTTTAATTTACTGATTTTGTATTTTCTTTTTAGATTTTATATTTTTATATTTTCTTTTTCTATAAAATAAGATATAAAGCTATATAGGGTATATATATACGAGAGAGATGAGAGAGAGATAAATAGGTAAAAATATTAAAGTTATAGTAAATAAAATATTTTTGAGCTTTTTATATTTTTATAATGTTTTTATGATTTCACTATATTTTTGCTAATTTTTATGGTATTTTAAAGGGCAAAAATACTAAAAATAGTGAATAAAATATTTAGCCGAAATTAAAATGGAGATGAAAAATATCAAACAGTAACAAAAATTCTCCAAATTAATTTTAGAATAAAAATAATACAATAAATAAAATGTAGGAGCATAAAACACAATTTTAGATTTTTAAAGGATTTTATAAATTTTTATGAAGGTTTTTAGAGTTTTTCTATTTTATGAGTTTTCTTTTATATTTTATAGTGATTTTTGGACTGAAGCTAAAAGATACAAAAGCACACAATATATATTTTTTTAGAATTTTTCAAAAACATTTTGTAATTTTTATGTATTTTTTAATGCAAACAATGAAGAAAATACATTTTTTGAATTTTTATAAATAATAAAATGCAACGAAAATGTAAAATAAAAATATGACATAATAGTAGAATGCAACATGAACTTTTACTAATTTTTGTAGATTTTTTAGGAGTTTATAGATGCATGAAATAAATAGAGACAACAAAGAGAAACTACACTACTAGCAAGGGTAGATTTGTAAATATCAAGAAATCTAAGGACCAAAGTGTAAATTTCCCACCAAATATATAACTCAATAAAAATATTCACGGACCAATTGCAAATAACCAAAAGCCCAGGAGTAAAGGTACAAAATTTCCAAGTCGCACGTGACAGGCATGTGCGCATGGCGAGGACCTAAGCGCAATTAACAAAAACCTAAGGCTTAATTGCAATTTTCCAAAAAGTTAACAACTGCATATAAAAGTTTGATGACCAAAGACAAATAGACAAAAGCCCGAGGGTGTCCCTGCAAAATGGCACGCCTCACGTGCACAGGTCACGTGAGGTGGCAAGGCCAGGGACTTAAGTGTAAATCGGGAAAGTAAGGGGGCTCTGATGCAAAAGTTCCAAAATATATATACTACCTAATTAATTTACAATACTAAATATTAATCAACGAAATGCAGGGGGTACAGGTGAAGTTTACCCCCATTTAACGGGTGATCGAACGGTGGGGAGTCGTCACTTGGACACGTGGCGCGCCCATAATGCGTGATACCCCTTCAAGATCCTACGATCGTGATTAGATCCGACGCTGGCGATCGAACGACTGGCAGAGACCTGATCGGACGGCAACTGGGAATTCTAGAATCCAAGCCCGATTGGACGGCCGTGGACTCCCCTGGACGAACAAGGAAGAACACGGCCCCAACTGAAATTCAATCGGCTTTATGGCACTGCTCCAGCCACCATCCTTGCCGCAGAAGTCCTCCAAAGACACCTGGAAGTATCCTCGGTCTGCCAATGGTGCCAAAATGGCTCGACGAGCTCCGGTGCTCCACGACGGAGTCGAAGAAGGAGTTAAGGTCCAGGAACCTCACGTTTCCGAAATCGACACTCCAAAGGGGTCCTTTAACGCCTGCGACCTGCAAAAAGAGTGAAGAAGAGCGTGGGAGAATTGTCGCACACCTCCAGATGGCGAAAGAAGGTGGAAATCACGGGATGGAGGCTCGCCGGAGCAAGCTCCGGCTAGGTGATCGGTGAAGGTGATTGGAAAAGTGTGAATCGAAAAGGGGGCACAGATCTGCTCTCAAAGCTAAGGCGAATAAAATATTGCAAGAAAAATGAATAAAAAGCGACCTCGAAGGAAAAGGTTACCTGAGATAGTACTCGATGGCGGTGGCCCACAGGAGGTCCTGGAATGATGCCTTCAACTCGTCGAAGGCCTCCCCAAGTAGCTGGAGGTTGTGTTGTCACCACCACCCGTCCGGAGCAAGCTCAAGGAGGCTTCAAATGGGTCAAAAGCGAGTTCAAAGGAAGAAGGAAGGCTCAGGTGCATTTTTGAACCGGTGGTCGAGGCGGCTCAAAGAACGAGGCGTAGCGGTCACGCCAGCGATCCAAAAGTCAAAACGAGCCCAGGGCGTGAAAGCTCAATTATAGAGGAAGAAAAGTCAAGAAGAGCTCGACGTGAGATAACGAAAGGGTCGATCCCCAAAAATGGGATAATCGAGGAGAAAATACAGTTCTGACAAAGGTGGCAGGGGAGTCAGACAGTTGACCAGAGGTCAACTGTCCGAGCCTCCTGGTTGGTCCACGTGGACCAACCAGGAAAAACCTTTGGAAAAAGAATTGTAAATTTAATTAAAAATAGCAAACGAATTTATTGCTTTTTTATTATGAAATAAAAATATTATTTATTTTCTAAATTATTTTATTCTGATTTTTATTTATTTTTTAGAGGTATAAAATTACAAGTTACCATTTAAAAGCTATATATAGGATATTCATCTATATATTTTAATATTTTATTTTTATTTTATATATTTTATTTTTATTATTTTTTATTTATTATTTTATATATTTATAACTTATTTTTATAGACTTAAATATATTTTTTTTGATTTTTTTGAAGTGATTTATATAGTTAAATAAAAAGAAGTATTATCTACATAGGTATAAGTATAGGTATTTCATCTATATATTTTTTACAAGTATTTTAATTTTTGTTTTCTTTGTGTTTTTATTCTAGTTTTAATATACATGCAGATTATAAATAATATGTCCAAAATTATTAAAATATAAAAGTAGAAAAATAATGAATAATAAATAAAATGAATATTTTAATCGGTCTAAGTATACAATAGGAGTTCAAAACTCAACTTTCAAACTTCTTTGCGTCGACATGGAAGATATATGTTCTCCAAACGGGTCTCAGTACTTTGTTTTTAGTTGATTTAATGCTAATATTGCTAACAATCATGTGCTTCACGATGGGCCTAACCCCGTAAAATTAAGTAGTGTCATGTTTGATTGCAACATGGTGTTTAAAAAATTGTGGACTTTGGATGTGAGCTACAATCACATCAGCAGGGAATTGTCGGAGTTAGACATTTTTTTGAATCTTAAAATCTTTTGGTCCATGCATAATAGGCTCAGTGGATCACTCCTCCTTGAACTGATGGGGATCAGTTCCGATGACAAAACTTTCTGTCAGAAAATCACGCATTTCCCTTTCCCAAATTAAAAAATTATGATTGCATCCAACTAAATGCAAACACATGTTGCCATTCTCCACAACCCACCGCCCTTTTTGGGCCTTCTCCTTCATTGCCATGTCACTGCCTTCCCCTCCACTGCAACGATACCATGGCTTTTGTTTCACTTGCAAGAGAATGTCTGGTCGTGCCTACATGTCATGGAAGGTTTTCTTATGCTTTACCTTTGACGTTGTCATTCGTGTTTTTTATTTTGTAATATGTCATAATTCTGATATGATAAACTTAAGAAGGCAGTAACTATATAACTATATACATTTTAGCTCCGAAAAACATGAAACCACCTTCACTAAATATCTTATTAAAAGTTATATATAATTAAAGTGATTTTGATAGATTTCGAGTTTTTATTTGAGATACAGGTCTGGGAAGTTAGGATTCTGAAAACTTATTCAGATCATAACTTTTTATCTGTACATTATTTTTGTATGAAATTAATTTTGTATTTTTCTGCATTTAATTATTTATAACTTTTATGTACAAAGTTTTTTTATTTGAAGTACAAAAGGTGGAACTAAAACTAGGTCCCAAAATGAATAAAGAATGAATTAAATAAAAGGGATTTTTATTGTATTTTGGCCCTTATCTCCACCTACTTTATTTCTTGTCGACCTAGTCATCGAGATGCCTAGGGTCTCGGAGTTTCGGGTCATGAAATATTTGCAATATTTTATTCTTTTTCTTTTCTTTTCTTTATTCTATAATTTTGGATTTAAAAACCGCATTTTATACAATATTTACGCAATAATGCATGGATGGTAAAATGCATGAATTAACATTATTTACACGCATTTACTAGGGTTTTTAAGGCCAAAATGATAGAATAAAGATGATGAAACATAGATTCATCACCCACTTTTTTAGAGTTTTGATTCAACATCCTATTTACAACAACATTTATATAACGACTTTTTCCTCTTGAGCAAGAAGACTTCCCTCTTTTGAAGCTTTATTGCAATCCATACTCTCCTATCATTCGACTTCATTGAAACTGGGCCAGGTTGGGTTGCACTAGTGAACCCCCGAGGATCCGGGTACCCGTTTACGACATTTTCGTGGCATTTCATTCGCTATAGATCGCATAAGTTACAGAAAGGCAGGAAAAATTTTCGCGCTGAAACCACATATGACATTCACATTCAAAACCACAAAGCTAATAGAGACAAATACCACCAAGATTTCATTTCATTAACTTTCATTTAATTTACAACATGTACAGTGACTGACATTACATACAATAGTCCCAAAATTTTTAAGCAGAAGAGAAAGAAACATTTACATTATCAATTGAACAAAAACTGAGACAAAAGAAACCATAAAGTCTAGTATATACCCTGTCTCCTGGAAGCATCAATAGCTACTGAACAGCAGGCTGTTTGCCTGCCAAAACATGTTAGGAAAGAAAAGCCGTCAGCGGTTGCTGGTACCTCTCAAAAACTTATAAACATAAACAAGGATTTAATATGTTCAAAAGTAACAAGTAGAAAGGTGGAACAAGTAAAATTTGCATCTACTTCCTCAAATAAAAATGGTTTTCAAGTTGTGTGCAAGCATCTCTCATTAACGTCCATTAACCCAACATTTCCCATATATGATATATTTATATTGTACTTGAATATTTCATGAATGTATAAGTGTAAGTATATAACATCGTTTTCTTCAGATATCATGTTTGTGAGTGATGATGGAAGAGTTTGAGATTGGAAAGGTTTCTTGATTTAATTAGATTCTTAAGTCTAGCGGATAGTCTGTGGTCTTGGTTCGAGTGAAACCTCACACTATGACTCTAAGACTTGGGGAATGTCTTCGGGTTGAGATGCCTCCATAGGCATGCGGTGTAGTATAATGCATCCTAACTAAGTTCCCAACACGTCCACAAGCTTAATAAGATTTCGAATCGGATTATAGTTACTTCTATTTACTCAACTTTGATTGTAATCCCATCAAACCTCAAGTGAAACACTCAGATGTAACCCTAGATGATGTAGATATGGATATGGATGATCTGGATTTAGAATTGCCAAGTCTATTGGCAAAAGTAAAACTCAATGGATGAAGAAGCCAACAAAAGGGGCTCTTCCGTCTCGCCCTCTAATTGGAAGCGTAGTCCAATAGAAGGATAGGTCTACTCCGAAACTACGCCATTGAGACGGGTGAGAGACTCTCCGAAAAAGTCATTCTAGAAAAACAATCCGACCAGTAACGGGCAACCGAGCTCATACGAAAAGCTAAAACTGAAGATCCCCTGCCTGGATATTCTAAAACAGAGGGTCAGCGGAACTGGTCTAAAGTCGGGATCCCAACGAGGCGTAAAAATACTGCGAGCTCACGTAAAGACCGTGAAGGGACTGGGATCCTAGACCCACGCACTTGGCGGCCGCTTCCCTATCTGGGTTTCCTATCTTCCGCCCAGTTGAGGATCACCGCACCCTCGCACGGTCAGGTGTAAGAATCACCATGATCAGCAAAGTATAAATCGTCATTGATTCTTATTAACCATATAGGTTCTTTAATTAATTATATATTCATGCCTCCGTATCTTATATCATTGATTTTACATATCTATTTGCTCATTCCACATCATCAATTGTGATAAGAGATGTTCATATCATGGAATGCTAACAATCATTGATGATGAGTTTATACCATTGAAGAATAATTAAGTTTTACTCAAATTTTTATCTTAATATCTAGAGGAGATCTGAAATCAAGGATGGATCTGAATTTGAGATTCAAATCTACAAAAAACCCATTTTTTCTAAAATATGAATTATGCAGTTCTTGGACAGATCTGAAATTGGTTTAAATTTTACATTAATACCCCCAAATTTTAAGTTTCAACACTTCGGTTATAGAACTAACTCATATCTATATTTTATTTTAATTTCCACTAAAACCCCCATATTTTAAGATATTAAAACATGAATTTTATAGTCATTATACAGATCTAGAATTTGGGTTTTATATAAATCAAAACCCCCAATTTTTAAGAATCAAAACATGGATCTTGGGCTCTAATTCAGATCTATAATTCTTGAGAGAATACATTCAAACTTCCCAATTTCATCAAGAAAATTTCAGCTCTTGAATAATAATTTCAGGTCTGAATATAGAGATAAAGACATCCAAAACCCTTAAATTTTAGCTTATAAATACATGTGTTTTGGGGCTCTAACTAAATTCTATTCATCCTAAAGTATTCAATTATATTTATATATATATATATATATTTGAATTAACGAATGAGCACTAATTATATTGTGAATTATTGTAGGATAATAATACTTTGATTGTAATCTCATGGGAGGAATGACAGATTAGTTACATAGATATTGTTTACAGTACTTGTAGATGCAGAGAATCATACTAAATTTTAACTCAAAAAAATCTTCAGAAATAATTTCCTAGCATTTATAATAATTCATCAATTAAATTATCAAAATTTCAAATTCTCTATAGTACTTGTATAATATTTATAAACTAGTAAATCTGTAATATATTTCGAGAATGCATACTGTACTTGTTCAGCATATTATAATTTCCAGAATTTGTACAGTGGCATGCTTATGATTTCTTATCAATTACTTACAATATCATAAGAACTATAAGCAAGATAATTTGGAAGGAAACTTCCCATTCCAGAATCCATCCTATACAATATTATAAATTTTCAGTATTTAAAATAACTCATCAATTAAGTTATCAGACTATCAAATTCTACACAGTACTTGTACATAATTTATAATTTGTATGATTTTCTTAACTCAACAAAGACAACCTAAAAAAATCATGATTATAACTTTGAAATGTAGTCAAAGAAAAATACAAAGAATGCCCTTTCAACATCAGAATCCAGAAAATAGAATGAGACCCTAATTAATACCACACATATTCTGCAAGGACGAGAGGGCACATGAAGAGGTCAAACTAGAGACTGTTGCACAGAGATATACATGCTACATAAGTAAAAATGAAGCTCGTGAAATCATATGCATGGCAGTAATTAAGAACTCAGATTGTTCAAAACTATGGAAAATGACAAGATGAAGGTTTGGATGATCATGTATGGCAGCAAGGTAGAGGTAGGAATGTACCTATACTTCTTCAAGAAATTGAGATGATCTTGCATGCATGTGCCTTGCTGGAGTTTTTGGACTGTAGCTTCAGCAGAATGGGTGTTGATAGCGCCTGAACTTCCAAGCCTTAGAATGGTAATGGAATTGAAATATCTAAGCTATTGGCTGGAGAGAAGAACTCCTCCGATGGGATTTGAAAGAAAATGGAATGGAAATGGGAAAGAAAGGGTCCTTTCGGTTCCATATATAAAGGAGAGAGGAGAGGATTAAAAGATGACGCATGGAAAAAATTTTTGTTGCCATTTGGAGGTAAAAGAAACTCTACGTGTGAAGACAATTGGACTGTGCAGTACAGTTCTGTATGGTAAAAATATTTATATTATTTTTTTTAAATAAAACTCTTTCTTCTATTTGGAAACCAAAGTTCTCCGTACTCGCGCATCAATTTTCCGACTTCGACGCGCACGGGCTCGTTTTGACCGTTTCTGTACAACGATTAATATGATATAATATTGATATACTTTTGATCGAGTTTTGAATACCCGAATTTTTCAGATACGGTTTTTGTTTAAGATCAAATTTTATGATTTAAAAATATCAAACGACCTCCGATTGATGAACGGTCAATTCCGTTGGTCTTGTATCGTCGAATCGGATCTAATGACAGTCTCGGTTCTTTTTGTGGTTTCCGAATTTACGTCGCAGCTTTTCCACGGCATGTATTACGAAGCGATCGATTTTTGATCGATTTTGCCCGAACAACTTTTGATTCACGATCAATTGATCGTTTTAGTTATCTAATGTTGTCATATAACTTTATTGGATTAAACGTACCTTATTCGGGTCGAGTTCGGGTTTGTTAGAATCCGGATATTACAATTATAAAAACCTCAAAGGGAGTCTCGTCCTCGAGACTCGAGTCAAGGTTATTAAGTGTCTTGTTGGGATTTTATATGTCCATTAAAACCTCAAAGGATTTTGAACCTATAAAAACCTCAAAGAGAAAACAAGCCATATATTTATCATGTATCTAATTACAAAAGCTTGTTTTGATGATTACGTCAGAAAAGCTGCGGGTATTGTGCCCGCATGTCGGCTTCGGTCTCCCACGTTGCTTCCCCGATGCCATGTCGGTGCCACAATACCTTGACCAATGGAATCTCCTTGCTGCGAAGCTTCTTCACAGCATTGTCAAGTATCTGCACCGGCCTTTCCTTATAAGTCAGATCTGGCTCCACGTCGAGATTCTCGTAACTGATGATGTGTCGTGGATCATGTACATACTTCCTTAGGTTGGATACATGAAATACATTGTGAATAGCTGATAGATGTGGAGGAAGGGCTACTCGGTAAGCAACCTTCCCTACTCTAGCCAAAACCTTGAAGGGACCAACATATCGTGGCGCCATCTTGCCATGAACACCAAATCTATGGATTCCATTCATGGGAAATACACGGAGAAATACCCAATCTCCTACCTGTAATTCACAGGGATGTCATTATTATGCGATTAAGTTGAATATATATAAGTCATGATTGAATGGATGAAGAGAAAATAATTAGATTACCTGAAACTCTAAGTTTCTTCTCCGGCGGTCTGTATAGCTTTTCTGGCAGCTTTGTGCCGTCAGAAGCCTCCGTCTCACAAGATCAACAGCTCTCGCGGTCTCCTCTAGGAGATCCACAGAGTAAAGAGCATGATCACCTACCTCACGCCAACTGAGAGGTGTGAGGCATCTCCGCCCGTATAGGGCTTTGAATGGTGCCATGTCGATACTGGAATGATAGCTGTTGTTATACGTGAATTCTACTAATGACAGATGGTCCTTCCAGGACCCTTTCGACTCCAAAGTGCAAGCGCGGAGCAAATCCTCTAGTGTCTGAATGGTGCGCTCACTCTGCCCATCTGTCTGTGGATGATAAGCAGAACTCATCTTCAACTCTGTCTGTAGTGCTGACATGAACTGATGCCAATAATGCGATGTAAATCTTGAATCTCTATCAGACACCACCTCTCGTGGTATACCATGAAGTCTAATGATATTCTGCACATAGAGCTTGGGTAATCTGGATGGAGTGTAAGTCGTGTTGACAGGTATGAAATGGGCTGACTTGGTCAACCTATCAACAACGACCCAAATGGAATCATGGCCACCTTGTGTTTTCGGCAATCCCGTGACAAAATCCATAGAAATACTCTCCCACTTCCATTCGGGAATGGGGAGAGACTGCAGTAATCCTGAGTTCCTGAAGGAAGAGCAAGAATAGGTTTCGTCATCAATCTCTCCTTCAGTGTCCTGAAGGACTGCTCACATGAATCATCCCAAATGAATGGAACTCCCTTCTGCGTCAATCATGTCAAAGGGCGAACAATGCATGAAAATTCGTTGATTAAGCATTTGTAATAGCCCGCTAGCCCGAGGAAACTCCGAATTTGTGTAACTGTCTTGGGTTTCTCCCAAGACATGACTGCCTCAATCTTTGCAGGATCAATTGTGATGTCTGCTCCAGAAATGACATGCCCCAGAAATGAGACCTGAGATAACCAGAACTCACATTTTCTCAACTTGGCATATAGCTTGTGCTCCCGTAATGTATTCAAGACAATCCGTAGATCATTCGCATGATCCATTCATTCAGTGAATAGATGAGCACATCATCGATGAACACTACCATGAATTTGTCCAAGTATGGACGAAAGATCCGGTTCATCATATCCATGAAAGTTGCAGGCGTATTGATGAGCCCAAACGGCATCACCATAAATTCGTAATGTCCATAACGAGTCTTGAAAGCGATCTTTGGAATATCAGACTCTCGAATCCTTAGCTGATGGTAGCCTGAGCAAAGATCGATCTTAGAAAAATCTTCGCCCTGGAGCTGCTCGAACAAATCATCGATGCGTGGCAAAGGATAACGATTCTTCACCGTTCTCTTATTCATTACCGGTAATTAATGCATAACATCATGGATCCATCCTTCTTCTTGACAAATAGAACCGGAGCACCCCAAGGTGAAGTGCTCGGTCTCACGAATCCCAAGTCAAGTAATTCCTGCAACTGCACCTTCAGCTCCCTCAACTCAGCTGGTGCCATACGGTAATGAGCCATCGAGATCGGCTGGGCGTCTGGTAGTAATGTGATCTCGAACTCGATCTTTCTCTCAGGAGGTAATCATGGTAGCTCATCAGAAAAAACATCTGGATATTCAGATACTACTCTGATGTCCTGTATCATCGGCTTCTGATCAGATACCTCCCGAATAAATGCAAGGTATGAATCACAACCCTGATCAACAAGTCACTGAGCTCGCAACACTGAAATGTACTCCATGGTGGAGTCATGTATAGTACCCTCAAAAGTAAACTCGGGTAAATCTGGGATCCTTAAGACAACCGTCTTCCTAAAGCAATCAATAAGTGCATGATGAGCAGATAACCAATCGATGCCTAGAATCAAGTCGAACTCATCAAGCTGTAGAAGTAGACAATCTGCGAGCATCTCGTGTCCGCCAATCAGTACGGGAAAGTGCCTGACTATTAGAGAAATGACAAACAACTGGCCACCTGGCCCTCGGATGTGATATGGAGAAGAGAGAGTCTTTGCGACTCTACCTAAAGAAGCAAGTAGCCTCGAAGCAAGAAAAGAATGTGTTGCACCAGAATCAAATAGAACATGGAAAGGTCGGCCCAAGACTGAAACCATACCTTTCACCACAGTAGTAGATGAATGTGCCTGCTCCTCAGTAACTGCATGTAACTGCCCCTGCCTGGCTGGTGCGGTACTGGAACCTGCCACACTTTGCGTGTGCCTCTGCTGTTGTCGCTCAAGATTGGAGTTCCTGCCACGGAAACTCCCTGAACATTGTGTCTGAGGCTGTGACTGTGAAGGTTGTGGCTGAGGCTTGCCAGAAGCCTGTGGGCACTGTGATCGGTAATGTCCCCACTCATGACATCGGTAACACCGGACTGGTTTGGTAGGTGGAGTCGTCGTATCTGTGCTCCGAGTAGGTCCTGTAGGTGGTCTGTCTGCTCGCTGTGACCCTGATGGTCGAGAGGAATCTGTGCCACGTCTGGCAAGTGCTCCTCCTAAAGTAGTCGATGAAGAAGAGCGAGCACTGCCAGAGAATGTCAAACCTATAGGTCGGAACCATCTGGCTGACCTCTGCTGTTGAAATGGTCGACGTATCGGTCCAAAGGATAGCCGTGGTCTAGGCGTTGCTCCAGATGAGCTCCCGAAACGTCTCCCCCTGATGTCTTTGAACTTCTCCGCTGCATTGGTAGCCTCAGAGATGGATGTGATGTGCAGTCCGGCCAGCTTCTCCTGTGCCTCCTCGCACATGCCGCCAATGAACTTTTCCAGATTCTCCTCTAGAAATGCGCCAACTTCTCGTGTATGTCGTGATAGCTCTGTGTATCGGATAAAGTAATCTATGGTCGTCATCTGTCCCTGACGAAGCTCTGCAAAAAGTCAGCGCTGGGACTCCTTCCACTTCGCAGAAAAGAAGTGGGCTCTAAACCTCGTCTCGAAATCGTTCCATGTAGGCTCTCGGCCTAACTCAGAAACTACGGCTTCCCACCATCTCTCAGTAAAGTCTGTCAGTGAATACTCCGTAAAAGATAGCCACGTGTTTCGTGGAGCATGAATCATCCTAAGCACCTTCATTACTCTCTTCAGCCACTGCTCAGCAACATATGGTGAACCTGTACCCTCGAACAAGGATATGTTGTCCCGCTGATAGGAAGTGAAAACCAACCGGTGCCTGTGAATGGCTGAATACTCGTGTGCATCCTTGTCAGCAAAGTCAACAGGGTCCTGCTCCCTGTCAAAGTCCGCATCATCTACTCCATGCTCGGGTACCTCCTCAAGTGAATCATCAGGATGAGGCTGCTCTACCTCAACAGACTGGTGCTGGTTCCGCCGTGTTCCATCCTGTGATGGATGGTATGTGAAATCTGATAGGTCCTCAAACCTCATCTCTATGTATGTCTGTCTGTCGGCAATCTCAGTCTGCTGAACCAATATCTGCTCCTGCTGACCTCGCATGGCAGCCTACTGCTGCTGGAGGTCGGTGAGGGCAGCCAGTATGCGTGTCAACTGGTCAGCCGTCTCCTGACCGGGTCGGGATGCCATGGCTCTGTATGAGAACCAATTATTAGTCATAATATTTAGTGTTCGTAGATAATATGATATATGCTTTTTCTCTTCTTGGGACATAATATGAAAATTAATGAAATGGTGACATCTGCGGTGATTGAATATGAATGTCAAAGTTTCCTTCTCGAACTCATGACAAGTTAGAAGATTGTCGTTATCCGAGAACTTAATACGATTGAAACTTAAATATTGCGAATGTGCATATCGGGGTACCACTGCTCTGATACCAAACTGTGAACCCTCGAGGATCCGGGTAACCATTTACGACATTTTCGCGGTATTTCATTCACTACAGATCACATAAGTTACAGAAAGGCACGAAAAATTTTTGCGCTGAAACCACATATGACATTCACATTCAAAACCACAAAGCTAATAGAGACAAATACCACCAAGATTTCATTTCATTTACTTTCATTTAATTTACAACATGTACAATGACTGACAGTACACACAATAGTCCCAAAATTTTTAAGTAGAAGAGAAAGAGAACATTTACATTATCAACCGAACAAAAACTGAGACAAAAGAAACCATACCGTCTAGTATATACCCTGTCTCCTGGAAGCATCAATAGCTACTGAACAGCAGGCTGTTTGCCTTCCGAAACATGTTAGGAAAGAAAAGGCGTCAGCGGTTGCTAGTACCTCCTAAAAACTTATAAACATAAACATGGATTTAATATGTTCAAAAGTAACAAGTAGAAAGGTGGAACAAGTAAAATTTGCATCTACTTGCTCAAATAAAAATGGTTTTCAAGTTGTGTGCAAGCATCTCTCATTATCGCCCATTAACCCAACATTTCCCATATATGATATATTTATATTGTACTTGAATATTTCATGAATGTGTGAGTGTAAGTATATAACATCGTTTTCTTCAGATATCATGTTTGTGAGTGATGATGGAAGAGTTTGAGATTGGAAAGGTTTCTTGATTTAATTAGATTCTTAAGTCTAGCGGATAGTCTGTGGTCTTGGTTCGTGTGAAACCTCACACTATGACTCTAAGACTTGGGGAATGTCTTAAGGTTGGGGTACCTCCGTAGGCATGCGGTGTAGTATATTGCATCCTAACTAAGTTCCCAACACGTCCGCTAGCTTAATAAGATTTCGAATCGGATTATAGTTACTTCCATTTACTCAACTTTGATTTTAATCCCTTCAAACCTCAAGTGCAACTGTCTCATATGTAACCATAGATGATGTAGATATGGATATGGATGATCTGGATTTAGAATCACCAAGTCTGTTGGCGAAAGTAAAACTCAAGCGGTGAAGAAGCCAACAAAAGGGGCTCTTCCATCTCGCCCTCTAATTGGAAGCGCGGTCCAACAGAGGGATAGGTCTCTCCCAAACTACGCCACTGAGACGGGTGAGAGACTCTCCAAAAAAGTCACTCTAGAAAAACAGCCCGACCGGTAAAGGGCAACCGAGCTCGTACGAAAAGCTAAAACCGAGGATCCCCCGCCTGGGTATCCTAAAATAGAGGGTCAGCGGAACTGGTCTAAAGTCGGGATCCCAACGTGGCGTAAAAACACTGCGAGCTCGCGTAAAGACCGTGAAGGGACTGGGATCCTAGACCCGCGCACTTGGCGGCCACTGCCCTATCTGGGCTTCCTATCTTCCGCCCAGTTGAGGGTCACCACACTCGCACGGTCAGGTGTAAAAATCACCATGATCGGTAAAGTATAAATCGTCATTGATTCTTATTAACCATACAGGTTCTTTAATTAATTATATATCCATTCCCTCGTATCTTATATGATTGATTTTACAGATCTATTTGCTCATTCCACATCATCAATTGTTATAAGAGTTGTTCATATCATAGAATACTAACAATCATTGATGATGAGTTTATACCATTGAAAAATACTTAAGTTTTACTCAAATTTTATCCTAATATCTAGAGGAGATCAGAAATCAAGGATAGATCTGAATTTGAGATTCAAATCTACACAAAACCCCCATTTTTTTCTAAAGTATGAATTATGCAATTCTTGGACAGATCTGAAATTGGTTTAAATTTTACATTAATACCCCCAAATTTTAAGTTTCAACACTTGGGTTATAGAACTAACTCAGATCTATATTTTATTTTAATTTGCACTAAAACCCTCATATTTTAACCTATTAAAACATGAATTTTATAGTCATTATACAGATCTGGAACTTGGGTGTTATATAATCCAAAACCCCCAATTTTTAAGAATCAAAACATGGATCTTGGGCTCTAATTCAGATCTATAATTCTTGAGAGAATACATTCAAACTTCCCAATTTCATCATGAAAATTTCAGCTCTTGAACAATAATTTCAGGTCTGAATCTAGAGATAAACATCCAAAACCCTTAAATTTTAGGTTATAAATACATAGGTTTTGGGGCTCTAACTAAATTCTATTCACCGTAAAATATTCAATTATATATATATATATATGAATTAACGGACGAGTACTGATCATATTGTGAATTATTGTAGGATAATAATACTTTGATTGTAACCTCATGGGAGGTATGACAGATTGGTTACATAGATATTGTTTACAGTACTTGTAGATGCAGAGAATCATACTAAATTTTGACTCAAAAAAATCTTCAGAAATAATTTCCTAGCATTTATAATAATTCATCAATTAAATTATCAAAATTTAAAATTCTCTATAGTACTTGTACAATATTTATAAACTAACAAATCTGTAATATATTTCGAGAATGCATATTGTACTTGTCCAGCATATTATAATTTCCAGAATGTGTACAGTGGCATGCATATGATTTTGGAAGGAAACTTCCCATTCCAGAATCCATCCTGTACAATATTATAAATTTTCAGTATTTAAAATAACTCATCAATTAAGTTATCAGACTATCAAATTCTACACCGTACTTGTACATTATTTATAATTTGTCTGATTTTTTTAACTCAACAAAGACAACCTAAAAAAATCCCATGATTATAACTTTGAAATGTAGTCAAAGAAAAATACAATGAATGCCCTTTCAACATCAGAATCCAGAAAATAAAATGAGACCCTAATTAATACCACACAGATTCTGCAAGGACGAAAGGGCACATGAAGAGGTCAAACTAGAGACTGTTGCACAGAGATATACATGCTACATAAGTAAAAATGGAGCTCATGAAATCATATGCTTGGCAGTAATTAAGAACTCAGACTATTCAAAACTATGGAAAATGGCAAGATGAAGGTTTGGATGATCATGTATGGCAGCAAGGCAGAGGTAGGAATGTACCTATATTTCTTCAAGAAATTGAGATGATCATGCATGCATGTACCGTGCTGGAATTTTTGGACTGTAGCTTCAGCAGAATGGGTGTTGATAACTCTTGAGCTTCCAAGCCTTAGAATGGTAATGGAATTGAAATATCTAAGCTATTGGCTGGAGAGAAGAACTCCTCCGATGGGATTTGAAAGAAAATGGAAGGGAAATGGGAAAGAAAGGGTCCTTTTGGTTCCATATATAAAGGAGAGAGGAGAGGATTAAAAGATGACACATGGAAAAAAATTTTGTTGCCATTTGGAGGCAAAAGAAACTCTACGTGTGAAGACAATTGGACTGTGTAGTACAGTTATGTATGGTAAAAATATTTATATCATTTTTTTAAATAAAACTCTTTCTTCTATTTGGAAACCAAAGTTCTCCGTACTCACGCATCGATTTTCCGACTTCGACGCGCACTGACTTGTTTTGACTGTTTCTATACAACGATCAATATGAGTATAATATTGATATACTTTTGATCGAGTTTTGAATGCCCGAAATTTTCAGATATGATTTTTGTTTAAGATCGAATTTTATAATTTAAAAATATCAAACGACCTCCGATTGACGAACGGTCAATTCCATTGGCCTTGTATCGTCGAATCGGATCTAATGACGGTCTCGGTTCTTTTTGTGGTTTCCGAATTTACGTCACGGCTTTTCCACGGCACTTATTACGAAGCGATCGATTTTTGGCCGATTTTGCCCGAACAACTTTTGATTCACGATCAATTGATCGTTTTAGGTTATCTAATGTTGTCATATAACTTTATTGGGTTAAACGGACCTTATTCGGGTCAAGCTCGGGTTTGTTAGAATCTGGATGTTACAACACGTCCCTCCCAAGACGAGGACGAATGTTTTCACCCGTGTACGTCTCAGACCGGCAAATCCAATCCCCTCATCACTCCAACTAAGTTGAGCCAAATGGTTCACACCATTTTTCAAACCGTTTTGTAAAAGTATTTTTAACCTGATTTATTAATCAGTATATATAAAAGAATTTGAGGAATTATTAGATGGTTTCTAATGAATTATATAGTATTTATAGCCATATTTATGAATAATAATTATTTGACGACCTATGGCTAAAGTATATACAGAGTATATACGACCCCCCTATACTTAGCATGAGTTATGTTCTCATAGATCAAAAAGAGAAAGAGAAGACATAACTCGTACTGAGTATAGAAAAGCCTATACTACAACGACTGAAAGAATAAGAAAGTGAAAGAATAAATGACTGCGAAGGTGACTGCCCCCCCATACGTAGGATCAAATAATCCTAAGTATAACGAACTGTACACAACGTAGGGAGGGTCAAGGGTGGGAATAAACATATTACAGCTCAGGCTGTCTCCCCCTATACTTAGGGTGAGATATCCCTAAGTATATCAGAGCGAATAAAAAAGAGAGGAGACAGTAGAGGGGACCAAAGAATGAATGAATCTGGGGTGCACCCCCCTATACTTAGGACCAAGTACATCCTAAGTACAGAAAACTGACAAAAAGGGGTGATACCTTTTATGTAGATAAAGAAAAATGAAAAGGAAAAGAAGAAAAAAAGAAAAGAGATAGATAGATATATATAGATAGATGAACATATCGTGGAGAATGTATGCATCACTCCCGCTATACTTAGGGTGAAATATCCCTAAGTATAGGCAACGACAGGAGTGATGAAATAGGACGGAGAAAGAACAATGTGATGTGTACCCCCTATACTTAGGACAAAGTACGTCCTAAGTATAGACACACAGATATGGCGCAAGATCTGGGGCACACAAGACATACGAAGTAAAGAAGGAATAGAATACACAACACATATATACAACAAGTAACGAATGTAAAGTACAGGACGGTATCTGGTAAGAGAATACCATGCTCTCGTTGTCATCTCCCTGTGAGAACGAGGACACAGTCAGATAGTGGAAAGACACCCGAGTATGCAGTCAAGTGGGTGTCAGCTACCGGGGACAAGAGATCAACAACTAAACCAGGGACCGGTAGCGAAAGTAGAATATCGGCTCATAAGGATGGAATGAGTGACCGGAGCTGATACTGTGAGATAAGGAGGAAGTTTAAAGAGCGGTACAGACTCCTCCCAGTCAATCATAGTCTCAGAGAGGTCTAAGAGGTGAAGAGCAGGAGACTGTCAGTGCAGCGTGAGGTCCGGTGGTCGTAAGATCTGAAAGTCACAAGAATACACCAAGCAACACAATACATGGCTCAACCTTGCGATGGTCATCAAGGTGAGTGGGCTCAGAGGAGCCTGATTCATCATACGGATCACAGAAGCGATCTCAGTAGGCGACAAATCGTGTACCAGCAGAAGAGACCGACATATCAAGAAAATGTGATAGTGTCCTGCAGACAACCCTCACGGTGCATATTGCCAACTAAGCATCGAATAATCAGAGAAAGATGGCTTATCCTTGCCAGGACCATCAAGGAGAGAAGACTCAAAGGAGTCTAGGCAAATAGGTCCCCAGATCCATCAGATCGGATAATCATCAAAGCAGGGGGACCCAAGGATAATCAGATGACTCGGTTCCGTGCTCCAATAGAAAGGAGACACAGTCAGCAAGGGGAATCGAGCGTAAATAAAATGTTGCTTTTTCCCGCAGATAGTCCTTGGGGAACAATGCAAGCTAATCAGGGAACAGTCAGACCACATCTCATCCCTGCGAGGGTCGTCAAGCAGAGAGGACTCAAAGGAGTCAATCAGAATGGTCTCCAGATAGATCGTCTACGAGCAAAAGAGACCGAAGACTAGCAAGGTGTCATAGTCTCTCGCAAATAACCCTCAGAGAGCACTATGAACTAAGCATGAAATAATCAGAAATGTGACACTCATCCTTGCAAGGACCATCAAGGAGAGACGACTCAAAGGAATCTGTGACATTGGCCTCATGCACCGACATATCGGGTACTTAATCAACAGCGAGGCCAAACAGTCAAATCAGACGATGCGGTTTCGAGCTCCACTAAGGTGGAGACAGAGTAAGTAAATGAAACCGATCATAATGAATGTGTCGCATCGTCTCACGGATAGTCCTCGGGGAGGTAATATGAACTAAGTCAATCGAATCATGGGATTGCTGAAATCAAATCTCAGGTCCTCAAAATAAATAAATCAATTAATCCGCAAGAGGGAATAAGATCATGGACGGATGAATAATAATATCAATCACAATACGTCACTACGATCAATCCAGTCAGTTGAGATGGCACAATAAATAATCAGAATTCCTCTAGGTGCCATGGGTGGATGAGAGAATCAGGAGATTGGGGATGGGTCAATCGAGAAGATGATAGAAATCATGTGGGTTCCACTCATCATCGCTCTAAAGTATGAATCAGAATAATCAATCGTTCCTCAAAATCAAGATGGTTGGAACCTCAAAATAGATCATTCATTCATAGCTCACGAAATCATCATCGAAGCAACAAAGCATAACACATCCTCAATCCGGTGTGTGAGACCAAAATCATAAAATAATAATCACATCTAATGATCGTGCATCATCAAAGTCCTTAATAAGCTTTTATGCACATATCAAGAATCAAATCCACCGAAAGAAGTATCTCAATCTCAGCATCCTTAAGAAGTGCCAAACTTACTCCAATAATCAATGTAAGTCAAAATCCTCGATGCGAGCTATATCTACAAGCACAGCAATCCCGGGTAGAAGAAGGATGATACAGGGGTGTACGAAAGCAAATATATACAACAGAGTGGATATACAAAGGTCAAGAAGGTAGAAAGCGAACCTTCTTACAGGCCCGCTGAGGAATGGATATGATAAGGTGGAGGTCGATATCGGTTTCCTCAGTTACCAACCGATCTTGATCGACCTGCTGAAGATCCTCAGTGGTCCTAGAGTGAAAAGGCACGGGCAGGTCAGTGGAAGTAGTGTGGCTAGGTCAGGCCTTGGGTGTCTCGCAAATTTCATCGTGAAAAGGGACAAACTCATCATTAGTGGAAGAAGTCAGGTCAGAGTCATCATACGAGGTATCTCCCAGGTCAAAACCGAAAGGAAAGAACTCATCAGTGGAAGTAGTCGAATCATGTTCATCCTTTACAATCTCAACCGGATCACCATTTTCATCAAAAGGTCCGAATTCCTGAATAAAAGCAATAAGATCAAATTCGGCCTTGGTCTCATCAACATCCAAATGACAAGGAATGGGCTCATCAGTGGAAGTAGTCAAATCATGTCCGTTGTGTCTAGTCTTTGTGTCTGCCCTCTGCTCACCTGTGTCAATCGTGTAAAATCCCGCGGATGTCATCAATGCATCGCCAAGTCCCAGAAGAAGGAATTGTGAGGTCCATGCTTTTCGAGTTTCCTCCTTGGAGAGGAATTCTCAGATCTCAGTGGAATCCATCACATAACAAAATTCTCTGATAGTCTCATCAATGTCATGGTCCTCGAGGTCAACTAAGACAGGTGAAGTTGCATCGGGTGCAGGTCTCTGATCGGTAGTGGGTGTGGTGATCGTCACTTCGCTCTCGTCAACAGGACAAAAACAAATCTCTCATGATCCATAATTAATAACAACCCTAGCAGAGGAGAGGAATGGTCATCCTAGGATGATTAGAGAGTGCTCCCCTGTGAAGGTCTCTATGGGCAATACGACAAAATCCACGGTATAGCTCATGCTCTGAATCGAGATGACGACATTTTCTAGGATACCCTTCATCCTCTTGATAGATCCATCAACAAACTAAACGATCATCCTGGTTTTCTTTAGAGGCTGTAAGTGAATGTACCAGTGAGAAGGGTAATATGCTAATCGTAGCACCACCATCTAGGAGAGTGTGATCACATGTATGGTCAAAGATGGTGCAACTAACGAATGGGGTAGCTGTGTTCTTCTTCCTAGGAATAGGATGGTGAATGATGGCGTGGGCAGTGGCCATGGTCAAGATATGACGCTCAGATATGCTCCTCCACCTTCTCTCCTTATGATGAGGAGCAGACAGTTGGGTCATGGCCTTTCAAAGTGGGGCATCAATGATCTCATGAATAGTGGCCACCAGTTCTAGTTCGGCCAACATTTTTTTGAATTTTCGGACCTTCTCCATACAAGAGGCGAGACCACCCAAATCATCAAATCGTGAAGCATCAATGTGGCTCTTATTCTGACTAGTGAGGTCGTTAATCCTTGAATTCATATGCTCCATGAACTGGGTCAAGGTCTCAAGAGTGGAAATCATGAGAGGTGATCCAACAAATCAGTGTCGGATGGATGTGAATGTGGAGGTGGATGTGGATGAAAATTTGAGGTCCGAATCTGTGGTTGAGTGGGGTGTGTACAAAAGTCAAGAGCAAAGTCCTCCTGGAAAAACGGAGGTGGATCGGCTGGAGTGAACGAGGGATCCACAAAGTCCAGATAAAATACGCTCCAGTCAGCCATCTTGAAACAAGAGAAAATGATCAAGAGAGCATGACAGTTAAGTCAAGAAAAATGAGAAGAAGGCGCAATTGCACAGAAGCGATTTAGGATGCACAAAAAACAATCACAGGCAAACTCACACAAAACAAACCCTCTATTCACCTACTCAACTCAAGAGAGTTCGTAAGAACACGGTCTTTTTATCTTTTTTGTTTTAGAGTTAGGTGAGAAGTCAAAATGTTGCACAAACACTTAGGGCATGAATGAGATTTTGGCACTACTCCTTAGTGTGTGCGCGAGCACGTAAAATCGAAGACAATGAGGGTATTACTCGCCCCAAGACAAGATTTTCTTTTTTGATCCTTTTTAAGGTCAAGTAATGTTAGCAGTCCCAATTTTTATTTGTTATCACTTTTTTTGGGATTTTTAGTTAGAATACACGAGCCTAAAGATGAGTCAATTTTACTTACACCTAGGATGGAAAAATCAAAGGTAGAGAGGCGGAAAAGAAATGCAAGCGGCAAAACGATGATGTATGTTAAAGCCTAAATAATCACCTTGCCTCCAACACTCTACATGCAAAGATGCTCAGCATAATTGAAACATATACTATATGCAAATGCAAGCCGATGAAATCGCCCTAAGTTTCAGAAATTTCTATTATTATGAAGAACCAATGCTAATGACTTTGAATGGAACCGAAGTGTCTGATCTTGGAGTCTCCTCAATGCCCACCACAATGTATCAGGCAAGCGTTGTATGGAGAACTCTCACGATGCGGGGGTTCCGAGACTAAGTGAGAAGCAGTTTGATTTGACTAAGTTCAAACGTATCTATAGATACATGCAATGGTTATTAGTGTTTGGCCTTAATCCATCGTCAAGCAATCCTAAAGCTAAGGGCTCAATCACACAAAAAAAAAGAAAACAAAATCAAAAAACAAAGGGAAAAAATGCGATGAAAACGTGACAAAACTGCAGTGAGCCCCTAAGTAAACAAACACTTGGAAATTGGGCCCGAAAGTCTAAAGCCTTGAGTACCTATATTATTAAAATAAATAATTGTCTTTCTCTCACTTATGTACATAAATAAATACACAAATGCTCAAGATGGTGACCATCTCCTCAAATCCTCTAAGCTTCCTTTGATACTAGGTCAGAAGTCACACACCGCCTTCACGTGGGCGCGCAAGCCCTTGGGTAGATTGCCTCCCTCGATCCGCGGTACCTCGCACGAAGTCAACAGGAGAGGGTGATTAGACAAGTCAAGCAATAATATCAAATGATTAAACCTAAAAAATAGACAAATAATTACAATCAATAATGAATCCCAATCTAAACATTGTTGCTCCCTGGCAACGACGTCATTTGTTGACTTGGATTTTGCGAGGGTCTAGAGTAATCCACACAAGGCGGGATTACGATGTCGTTGAGAAGATCGGTCACGAAACCCGGGTCAAACAATAATTAACCCACAACAATGATCAAACAAAAACGATTGCGGAGTTAAAATTTATCATAACTCTACAACAAAGATGTCTACAGGTGCAAGTATGTATAGAGTGTCGAACACAGGAAGCAAGCAGGTAGATCAGGGCAAAGAATGCTCAAAAATTGAATGTGATGTATTTGTCTATATGTGTTATTTTTTGTGGGTTTTAAATTTTATATTTTTTTATTTGATTTTGTTATTTCTATATTTGGATTTTTAATTTTTTTATTTTGTTTTTTTGTTTTTTTGTTTTTTAATAGTCTGATTTTGTATTTTCTTTTTATATTTTATATTTTTATATTTTATTTTTCTTTTAAAATATGTATAAAACTATATATAAGATATATATATATATGTATATAATATATGTAAAAGAGAGAGAGTATGCATATAGAAATGGGTAAAAATAGTCAAAATAAAGAAAATAAAATCTTTTCTAGTTTTTATATTTTCTGATAGTTTTTTTATTTTACTATATTTTTGCAAATTTTTTGGTATTTTTAAAGACAATAACACTCATGTTTGGGAATAGAAGAAATGTCTGAAATTAAAATGGAGATGAAAAATATAAAACAGATTAAAAAATTCTCCAAATTAATTTTAAAATAATATTAATGGTCTAAAGAAAAGGAATAGAAATTATATTTTTGGGATTTTTATGGATTTTTTTATTTTTATAAAGGTTTTAGGGGTTTTGCAATTTTAATGAGTTTTCTTTTATATTTTTATATGATTTTTGGTCTGGAGATGCAAAATACATAAATAAATATAAAATAGATTTTTGAAATTTTTCAACAAGGTTTTATAATTTTTATGTATTTTCTAGTGCAAATAATGACAAAAATGCATGTTTTTTATTTTTTATAAATATTAAAATGCTTAAAAAATGTAAAATAAAAGTATAGCATTAAAATGCAATGCTCCAAGAATCTATGGTTATTTTATTGGATTTTTTAGAGTCTATATGCGCATGCAATAAATACTAGAAGCAAAGAGAAAATACACTCCTATCAGTGGTATAATTGTAAATAGTAGGAAATGTAGGGGCCAAAGTGTAAGTTTCACAAAAAATACATAAAGTAAATGCAATGTTTTGGGAATAAACACCAATACCCACAAAGGCAGGCCCTTACCTGCAAAATAGCCAAGCCCACGCGCTCTCGCGCGTGTGCCTCATTGGCAAGGATGTGAATGCAAATATCAATAGTTAGAGGGCTTGGATGCAAAATTACAAAACTATTTAAACGACTGAGGATAGTTTATGCATTACATAATAAATACAAACACAAAGGGGGGTGAAGTAGCAAAATACCCCTTCTTTGCGTTGATCGACGACTGATATACTTTTACTTGTCGTGTGTCCGCATCACTAGTTGCGATGACGCTTCGTCAAGACGGTTGAGATCAGATCTCCCCAAGAGATCCTACGGTGAGGGGGCGGGGACGATCTGACAGCAGTTGTTGGGCGCCAAGAGCAGGCTTTCATCCAACGGTGGGGAAAGCACGATGAAGATCCGGGAAGAACTCCGCCAAGGTGAAGTTCCACGAGCTTGATCGCGCCTCTTCGCCGGTCTTTGATGCTTCAAAATGGTCGAGGAAGCTCCTCGTATGGTCCTTTCGGTGCTGGTGGCTCCAGGAATGCCCGATGGTGGTCGGAGGTGAAGCATGAGGTCATCGGAGCGAGGAAGCTTCAGGTACCTCCAAATGGGGCTCCAGCTGACGTTTTAGCTCCAGGACTTGAAAAAAAGGGTGAAAGGGCCAAGGGAAAATGCCTCGACCTGCCAGCGGTGCTATAGGGCGAAGAATGGCAACAATGGAGTTTCGCCGGTGCGAGCTCCGATGAGCTAGAGGAGTGGGAACCTATGCTACTAAACGCGAAAGTAATTGCACAAAAATAGTTCCTAGGGCTAAGCTATGCTAAACAAACAATGAAAAAGGAAAGGAATGGACTCGATTGGTCGGGAACCAGGAGTGAAGGACCTCATAGTGGTGGCCAGCTGGAGATGATGGGCAGGGGCTCCCACGTTCACCTTTCTCACTACTGAGAGCGGGGAGCTCCTCCTCTCATGAGGGGCTCCACAACCAAGCTCTCTGAGGGGTCAGGCGATGGAGATTCGAAGCCAAAAATCAGAGGAAAAAGTAGCCCTTTTATTTAAAGACATGGCTAGTGACCTTATTGACCGGGCAAAATCAATTAATCAAATTCATATACAATGGATCTATGGAGGTGGCATGAATATACAAGGATCTTAGATGAAATGTCAAGAAGAAATCGGGGGCGATTGATCGATAGATAGACTGGGAAAAAGGCAAGAAAATGCGGGATTGGACAATTCTGACGAAAGTCAGAGGCGCAACGGGAGTTGACCGGAGGTCAGCAATCCTTGGCCCCTGATTGGTCAAGGTAGACCCGCTACAAGATAAAATAACATATTTATTGAAGAAAAATTAATTTAAAATATCAAATGATTTTATTAATTTTCTAATATAAAATAAAAAATGCTTATTATTTTATGTAGTATTTTATTATGATTTTTATTTATTTTTGGCATTATTTATTAGTAGTTAATTTTTATTAGTGTATTTATAGGTATATTCATCCTATGTTTTATGTATTTTTATTTTGTATATTTTATTTAATTATTTTATTCCTTTATTTTATAAATTTATAACTTATTTTTATGAGTATAAACATATTTTTATTTTATTTTTAGGATGTTATTTGTACACTTAAATAAATAGGTAAGTATATTATGTAGGTATATTTATAGGTGTTTCACCTATGTATTATATACAACTTTTTATTTTAATGTATTTTGATGATTTTTATTTGGGTTTTGTATTTTTAATAGAATTTATATAATATTTACAATATTAGAAAGATATAAAATAATAAAGAATTAAAGAATATTTTTCCCCTTTTATTTATATACATGTATAACATAAGTATTTCATCTATGTTTTCTCATAGATTTATTTTATTTGCCCTTTTCTTTTTGGTTTTATTCTAATTTTAATATGCACATGCGTTATGAATAATATTTATAAAATCATAAAAATATGAATTTGTAAAAATAATAAATTATGGATAAAATGAATATTTTAATCGGTAGAATGTACAATAGAGGCCCAAAACCTAACTTTCACACAATAACTCCAAAAAATATGAAACCATCATCAGTAAATAGCTCGTGAAATGTTGTATACAATTAGAGCTGATTTTACTATATTTTGAGTTTTTATTTGAAAGATATGGGTCTATGAAGCTTGGTTTTTGGCTTTTTATTTTGGGTATAAAATATACACGGTGTATTATTTTATTACAAACTCAATTTTGTATTTTTATTCACACTATTATATACAACTTTTATGTACAAAGTTTCTTTATTTGATGAGTAAATGATAAACAATAAAAGAGGTGCCAAAAATGCATAAATAATGAATAAATAAATGGTATTTTTATTGTATTTCTGGCCCTTATCTCCCCCTACTTTTATTCCTTGTCGACCAACTCCATTCTGGACTTGGTCTTGGGGTTAAGGGTCATAAAATATTTTCAATATTTTATTCTTTTTTCTTTTCTCCTCTTTATTCTATAATTTTGCCATTAAAAATAGTATTATATAAATGTAATAAATGATGGATGCTATTTTGTATAAATTAATGCTATTTACATGCATTAGCTAGGATTTTTAAGGCCAAAGTGATAGAATAAAGGTGTTGAAATGGAGATTCATCAAGGGGGAGTCGAGGGGTCGATCGAAACGGGTATAAGCGTGAGATGGATCCCTGACCAGCTGGTCGGAGCTAGTGGATCGGCGGCGGAGGTGATATGTTTAATTGGATGAAATGATGAAGTGGTAGTAGAACCGAAGGTACCTGGGGGTTCTATGATGAACAACGATGAGCGGCGGAGGGGAAATCGAGTTTCTAGCCTCAAGCAAGCTGTGGAAGGCTTAGGTGGCAGCACGTGGTGGAGGAGCTCCGACCACGTCGAGCTGCGGTGGAACGACCACACAACTGGGCTCCAAAGGGATCTCCGGCAACATGTCACTCTACTGGAGGTATCTAGGGCGGAAGGTAGCGGTGAGCCACGAGCTGCCAAGCAAGGGTGGTGGAGAAGAGCATTTATAGCGGATTCCTAGAGTCTGGAAAGATCGGACTAGGGAGCAAAACCCTAGAAAGACCTAACCTCGCACAGGGATCCGCGAGGATCGCAGATCCTAGGAGAGGAGTCAAGCGTAAAAATTGAGGGCAATAGAGGTCGGACCTGACTGGAAAAATGTTGAGAAATCAATCCGACGACATGGGCTGTCAGGTCGGGTCTGGTGGAGGAGGGGTCGACCCGGGTTAACGGACTCGAGTCAGCCAATCAGAAAACTCGAAATTAATACATAAAATAATAAATAGAATAAAATAGTAAATGAATTGAAAATAAAAAACGATAAAAATAAAAAATGTTTGTTATCTTTCAAGCTATTTTCTATGATTTTTTAATTATTTTATGAAATATATACATGGTATATACAGTATGGAGTATTATGTATAGGTATACTATACATGTATATTTTATTCTTTTAGTTTTATTTTATAATTTTATATAAATATCCTTTATTTTATATTTTATTTAGTTACAAAATAAATTGAGAAATATCAAATGATTTTTAATTGACTTTTTTACAAATTGAATAAATGTATTAAATAAATAGGTAGCGTATTCACTATACAGACATGTGGCTTTTGTACAATGGATTTTTTTATTTTGTGTTTTCTAATTTTTATTTTATTTTGAGAAATATGTACAAGTGTTTATAAAATGCATAAATTAAATATTAAAATATTTAGATATAAGTATTCACAAGTTTATGAAGAACAAATCTACACAAAGACCCTATTCCCACTACTTTTATTCTTTGTCGATTAGGTCAATTATCGACCTTGGGCTTGGGCCAATCGACATTTATTGTATAATTACGTCCTTATTTTCTTTTTCTTTTCACTTTATCCTTTTTTGAAAAATATGTGTTAATTATGGGATATTAATAATAACACGCACGATGTTAATTTATTGTATTTTCACCAATTTATAGATGTTTTTTGCTAAAAGATGAAGCTAAAATAAAAGAATAAAGAATGAGAATCGGATATTCATCACACGGCTACACTAAGGAATTAAAAATAGAGCAAAATCAGTAAAAATAAATGCCTCACTTGCTCGGAATGACATGGGAAGCATAACCCACATGATGGAGGTCCAGTGATGGGTGGATCAACTCTAGATGCCTTCTCTACGCCTCTGATCACTAAAGGTGCACTTCCTACACAAGGGCACTCTCTCCAGAAGAAGATCCGAGGGATTAATGTGCTCAAAGATGGTTGGGTTCAAAAAGAAAATCTAGAGAAGACTTTATAGTTCAAGTGATACATGACTTTTCAAATTAGGGGTTCGATTGATTCGATAGAAAAGTATTAGATCCTTAGGGTTGGCGTGAAAGATCAAGACTCGATAAGAAACTTTGGAGAAGGAATCGTGTTGAAATTTGATTCGATCTGCACTGCAAAATTTGGAGAATAGGAGCTCCCCGACAGTTCTTTCAGAAGTGTCAAAAGGGGAGGGGGTTGACTTGGGGTCAACATATCCTCGACTTTTATTGGTCTACTTCAGCCTACTAGGCAACTAAATATAAATTTAAATAGAAGAAAACAAAAATAAAATCAAAAACAATTTTATTTAACTAAACTCAAAACATAGAAAATGTTTATTATTTTCTAAACTAGTTTATGATGTTTTTTATTTATTTTTACAACCTTATTTAATAGGGTATATTATTCATGTGTTATTATACATTGGTGTTAATACATATATAATATGTATTTTATTTTTATTTTGTTATTTATTTACGTAATACCACATTTAAATAATTTATTTATTTACAATATTATTTGATATATATTAACACCAATTTTTGAATATTTATTTGTTTATTTATATGTACAAATAAATACATGTATTTTTATAATGTAGGTATAGAATACATATTTATTAGTATTTATTATTTTTTTATCTTTTAAAGTAGTTTTAATTTTTATTTATATATCTAGTAGATGACATATAATATGTACAATTATTTAAAAATATGTGAGAATTAAAAATATGCAAAATAGATAAAATGGCTTAAAATATATATATATATATGTACAAGTACCAACAAATGAAATCACCTTCATTTAGTAGATAATTTAATTTAAATGGTGGATCCCCTTCTCTTTGCCAGGACCCCCCGAAGAATTGCGGTAGATGGAGAGAATGCCTCTGCCTTTCGAGAACTGAAGGCAGAGTCGAAGTTCAGCCCAGTAGAAAAGGCAGTCATCAAAGCCTTACGTGACGCATCTCAGACTACAAAGGCACTGGTGGAGCTCACTTCCACCGGTCATCAAGAATGTCCTCTATTCCACCCCCATATATAATAGCGAATTCTCTCTAATATATTAAGACAACTAGGGGCTTCTTATGGATGTGAGTTTGATTCAATTTGAATTCATATGTAGAAGATATTGATCAATAAAATTTATTTTATAGCTTTTTCAACTGAATGTACCGAGTGACTTGTTCATGGCTTATTTTTGCCAATATTTTTATTTTGTAAGTAATTATTATGCACAAGTATCTTGTTAAACGCATGATTATTTGAGGTGTGTAAAATATTAAATAAAATAGTATAAATGTGAGCTATATACAAAATTGTTGGACATGCAAGCTCATGACGAGCCATTATGCAATAAATGGTATTGCGAATATCATTCCTTGATCCTAAAAATGAAGAATAACTAATTTGCATAATATGTCCTTAGTACAATTAGGGTTATGTACCATGGCCATCTTAATGATCATACAAATGTTGATTCAATTATTGAATCATAGAGGCTGGTGCTTGGATGAATATCTAAAGAGTTTGATTGAGGACTCATCAAGCACCGTCAAATGATTGTTAAGAGATGATCTCCAACCTGAGTAGGAGATGGCAATCCTTTCTCAACTAGGTTGATATCTGACCAACCTCTTGATGTAGGTCCTCTACATAGGAATAGGGATTCAGAGGTGTTAGATATGTTAGATCAAAGAGTTGACTTAACGAGATCGAGATAACCAAAGTCCTATATCATATGCTTTCACGATACAGGAACACATCCTCTGACCGGAGACAGATGTGTTACTATATGTCTGAGTATGTACATTCGACAGACCAATAGGTTGATGACCTAATCAAGGTCTATACACCGGTGCGCTGGTGTGCATGTAAGGGCATATGAGTAATACGATCTCTCAAAGGGATCATAGAGATTCAATTACTGAACTGGAAGACATGATCTCACTCATGAGATATTGGGAAGAATCAAATTCCATGCACGGTTGTCTCGCTTTGGAAGCTTGATTGAATTTATAGGTTTGATATGTACTTTTGGAAAGTATATAATCAAGACCTAGGTATGCTTTTGGAAAGTATATGATCGATACCGACTCCCAATGATCGAATGAGAAACTTACTGACAAAATCCTGAAGTAGACAGTATAAAGTTGATCTAATACTTCGGGTTTATTCTGGGTCTTCCAATATGCAGGATGTAAAGGTGTTGAGAATATCTGAGGGTGATGTGATCATAAACGATTGTATAACCATGACTCTTCCATTCCTAGGGAGTGATGAAACAGGTCTAGATTTTAGTGACTCCTCTCATTAGAGAAGTGATCTGATCTTGGTCCAAATGTTGGACGTTGATCTGAATGTGATTCTGATGCAATGAGAAGATTAGATTTGCGATCTTGATTTAATCAAGCATCTATGGGAGGCCTGATGAATCCCCATTCATCACTCTTTATTCCTTTATTTTAACTAGAAACCTTGTAAAATAACATGTAATTAGTTGTAAATAAAATAAATAGTCAAAATGCATGCATCATGTAATTAACCATAATTAGCATGTTTTTGCATAAAAATAAAGGAATAAACAAATAAAGAAAAAGACGAAAATATTTAGAATAAATATTGAGTGACCCAAACCCAAGGGCGGGCTCCACAAGGGCCTGACCGCAAAATAAAATAAGTAGAGAGAGATAGGGTACTCAACATGGTGTAAGTATCCCTCTATATGTAAATAATTTATTTTCTACAAATAAAAATATTTATGTGATCCCCATATTTTGTATATATTTATAGAACTAAAAATAAAAGAAAAATGGGAAAAAATAAAAGGAAAATAAAAACTCTCCCTCTCTTTAGTGTATATATACCATGTATATAAAATAGAAGACATAATTATTTCACCCTTGTAAATACTCAATAAAAATCAAAATAAAAATATTTTTATATTCTACATTTTATGGTATAAATAACTAAAATATGAAATTGAAATATTTGTACAAAAAAAATTAAAAATAAAAAAATACATAGGTAAATATACATGTATATAATAATAATATAATGTAAATACCTAATTTATTTTTCAAAAAAAATAAATAAATATCACAAAAAAATACTTTGAAAATAAATAAACATTTTTCATGTTGAAAACATTTTCAAATAAAATCATTTTCTATTTTAAAATAAATTTACAAATAATTAATAAAAGGAATAACCTGATTGGTCCACGAGGGATTGTTGACCCCCGGTCAACTCTCCCCCAGGACCACCAGGTAGGCGGATCTGCGTCCTGACCCGACTTTGCCCAATTATCCTGGACTGATCCGGCCATCTTTCACCTAAACCCATGGCTACATTTGCACATCTTACATCCGAGATTCACGTCCGAGGACTCTCCTAGGGATCCGTGCACCAAATTGCCCTGCCTGACTCCATCTTTGTCGGATCTCCACCAGTATATGGTGTCATCTTCTTCCTCCATTAGTCGCACCTTCGGCCACCGTTTCAGACACCTGTGACCTCCACCTTCTTGCATTGACTGACAACAATCCATAGGAGGTGTTGCAGCGAGGATTGAAGCGCCCTAGCCCCAAGTCTGGTGGTTCTCACCGCCGAGCTCCGCCACCGGCGAGCACGAGCCTCTGGAGACATCTCTCCATCGAGGCAAGGACCCCAGGAGGACACCCACCTCCAGCATAGATGTCCGCGATCATCAGGTAGACTTGATACCCTGTAGGTTAGTTTAATTTCCAAATCCTAGGTTTTGCGCCGCCGGCCTCCGCCGGCCGATTTACCCCACTTTGATCGACCATTCCCCCTTCCAACTACACCATCACCTTCGTGAAACCTCTCCTCACCTTCTACGCCCCTCCGATCATCCTGACTCACCCCGGAGAAGGACTACCGCTCTCCTCCACCGTCGCCTCGCCGGAGAGCGTCGTCCTGCCTCCTACGTCCACCCATTCGACCCTTCACCGGGTCAAGGCACTTTGCCCTCGACCTAGGATTTGTTCTATGCAGGTTAGAGCGCCCCAAAATCTAATCTGGAGGTTCGGATTTCAGAGCACAGGTGCTCCAGGAGCTTCTCGTCGCCGGAGCTCTCTAGACGCTCCCGGCCCCTTCTGAGCACGCCATCAGCTGCGGACGACGTCGGCCATCATTCCCCCTGTTAGAGCAGCAACGGAGGAGGTCTTCAGCACACGTATTGGGCCAGCGAAGTTCGTCGGCGCTCAGTTCCTCCAAGATCCTCCTCCACCGTCAGATCAAGCTCCCGCTCCAGTTTTGATCGTAGCCATCCGTTCGCGAGAGCTGGCAGTCGTTGGATCGAGCCCAGGACTTTATATGGGGCATCGATCAAGCCAAAGGGGTATCCACAACTCTCATCCGTCCAATCATATGTGGACACTCCTTGTTCGTCGGATCTTAATAAGAGGGTAATTTGCACTTAGGCCCTCCTCAGTTTTTATATTTCAGTGTAGTCCTGTAAATATTTTATTTGGTTGTTTTTACTTAGGGTAAATTGCATGTAGGACCCTGTGCTTAATTTATTTGCATTTTGGTCCCTGTTTATGTGGAACACGTGCTTCGACACGTGAGTTTTTTGGGTAAATTGCATGTAAGGGGCTTGGACTTTCTGGTTGTTATGGATTGATATTTTATAAATAGGAATTACACAAATACCCCTCTGTGTGTTCATCACGTGCGTGCCTCGTGTTTATCTGGGCTTTTTGCAACTTAGGCCATGTGGTTCTTACACGTGTTATCTATTTGGCCCCAGAACTTTTTTTCTTTGCACTTAGGTCCTTGTGTGTTGTGTGTTTTGGATTTGTTGAATAAAATATCAAATAAACTCTAAATCAAGTGAAATTTGGACAGTTGCTCCTGCCACTATGTAAAAATTTCACTAATTTTTTAGAATATTTTTATTGCCTTTTACTATTTTTAAAAAATCAAAAACCTTAATTTTTGCTACTGTTTAGAAAAGAAAATCAACTAAAAATATAAAAACTTTTCTAAAAATTCTAAAAAAATCATGAATTGTTTGTTTTGTTATTGTTGAGTTTGAATCCAATTTTTGTGTCATTTGGATTTATAAAACTCCTAAAAATCATAAAACCCTAAAAATCTTATAAAAATTATTTAAAATTCTATAAAATTCAAAAAATGTAAACTCTTTTTCTGTAGCTTACGTTTTATATCTAATCTTCATAAAAATTACCGTCAGACTTTATAGCTAATTAGATATTTTTAGTTAGCCTTTCAAGTCTGGCTGCACACTGATTCATTATTTTCCCTTTTTCAATTTTTATAAAATCAACAAAAAATCAGAAAATCTCGAGAAAATTATCAAAAACACTTAAAAATATAAAAAATACAAAAACAATTTTATTTGAATTTTCTGAGCATTTTTTAGTGTTTAATAAATTGTTGAATTTGCTCTTTTTATCCATTTTCTTATATTTCCTTTATAATTAAAAACACAGAAAATTTAAAAATACATCAAATCCACCAAAAACATTTTGTCTTTCATTTTATCTTTTTGATTGCTTCGTAGGCCGATCCGGCCAATCTGTGTTCCTTGAGTTCGACCCTGATCGCTATTTCAGGTTAAATAAATAGCGAAGACTGCTATTCGAACTTCAGTTGTGATTATTTTTGATTTGGTGGTCTATTTTTCTTATTGAGTCTGATCTGCGAGATCCGGGTCGAAACGACCCTTGATTGATTTTATCCCTTGCTCAGGTCTTGTGGGATTTTTGGCTCATCAAGGCCCAAGATCTGGATTTGAGATATGATCTTAATATCCAAGTCACTATACGTGGAACAATGCAATCTCCCTGTCCTTATCTCCAAGTATCTGCAGAGAAAGTGCATTATCCTTGAAAGAGTTCAGGATAATTTCATTGTTGATATATGTATCCGAGCACTGAGAAAGTGGATAACTAAATGTGAGTTAGTTATCACGAATAATATGAATTTGATTTGTATTATATGGAGAGTTATCTAAGATAATTAAATATGATTTAATTATCATGAATAATATGAATTCAATTCATATTATAAAGAGAGTTATCTAAGATAATTAAATGTGATTTAATTATCAAATATGTGAATAATGTGAATGTGATTCATATTGTTTGAGAATAAGAGAATAGAGATCCAAGATGATTAAATATAATTTAATTATCATGGATATGAATAATGTGGATAGCACTATCCATAATCATATATATTATAAATGTGATTTATAATATATAAGAGAGAGCTATTTGTAATTTACATTTGTTAATTAAATGTTGATGTGAATTGGATTCACATGGGACAATTAATTGGAAATATAATTCACATTTTATTTTGGATTGTGAATGTGATTCACAAATTTCCAATGACATGATTACAATGTTCACAAAATAATAATGGATTATTTGTGTGAATAATTTACAACAATAGTTGTTGTAAATAATGGAGATTTTCATAATATATGAGATCTCATGAATAAGGAAGAGGAGTGCCTCCTTGTTATTAAAGAGGATGGACAGCTACCTTGAATTGGATTCAAGGTGTGCCGCCACCCCCTTTTTTGAAGGGAGGCATGCCTCCTTCCTGAATCTCCTATATTGATTTGATTGAAATTAATTTATATATTGATGATTTATTCAATATATATTTAATTTAATTAAATCAATTGTTGTTGTATTTTTAGCAAGAAATCATGACCATTGAAAGAAACACAAATCAATGTGAACCATTAGATTTGTATTGTCCATGGATTGATCCATGGATCCTAAAATAATATAAATAGAAGGGCACCCCTTGCTCTTCAAATACTAATGAGAAAATAAGTCCCTCTCTCTCTACACGCCCACTCTCTCTCTCTTATGTGGCCATCCACCATGGATGCCCTACAGAGATTCTCCATTACCGCAGCGTCATCGTTATGTTGCCCACTCGTTTGCTCATGGATCTCCGTCTACGTCGGTGTATCTCGCTCGTGAAGAAGATGTCGTATCTCGTGGGACGATATCATGAGATATGTTATTTGGATCATCAACATGGATTGCGGGAAGCACGTGTTTTATCAACATGCTCGCAAGCATATCCTTCGTCGGATCAGACTTGTGACAGGAGGTCTCTTCGTTAAAAAACTCGATCACAACCACGCTTCAAGAGGTAATCCTATTACTTGTTTGTGATTTAGATGAAACGATCCGAGAAGTGTTCTTGGATCATGTGGTTTTGTCACATAAAAATTTTTAATTTCCGCTGCATCGAGCAACTAGTGCGACTAGTCGCTCACGATCGCATACGATGCGATTCTCATGCTTCCGTGATGCGCTTAAGGATCCTTCTGTATCCCTCAAAAATATCATGTAGTTAGATTTTTACGGTCTTCTAGATATACATGTTCGTTATTTCACCCTATCTCCCCCTACTTTATTCTTGATCAACGTAGTCGATATTTGACTTGGTTTTGGGGTTTAGGATTAGTCGGTATCAAATATACTTCCTTTATTTTATTAATTTTCTTTATTCTTTTTTTAGGGTTTAAATATATGTATTATACACTAGTTACATATTAATATAAGGATGTTAATTCATGTAAGTTAGTGGTATTTACATGTATTTATCTAGGGATTTAGAGCCTAAAATGAATACATGAATGGGAACTCATTAGTTGTCGCAACGACTTGAGTGTCTGACTTGTCAAATATCTTGAGCGATTGACAATTATCGGTAGCTAGGGAATTTAAATGCTACCGAAAATACATTTTTTGGGACTTTAAATATTTAATGTACAACTAATAAAAAGATGTTTTTTTATTTTTACGCAAACATTGGAGCTACATGCAATGAAAATACACGAAACTTTTGTGGTAAAAGTTACTTTTCGAGTCAATAGGGAGTCAACCAAAAATGAGCATTAATGGAATTTTTGTTGAAGGGATGATCATATGTGGACGAACATTGATGAAGCCTTCTAGTGCCATATGCTTTGTTCTCTTATGCCCCACGGTTATTGAGCATCCCATAAGTGAAGATTGCCCCATCATCGTAGCTTATGCTTTTCTTATATTATTCTCATGATGAACAATTAAACCAAAGCAAGTTAACTTCAGCCTACCAATGTGAGAAATAAATATTAGATTGTGCTTAAACAAGAGTCCATCGGGCACTTAAAATGGTAAATGAAGGAATGCTTTTGGCCCCTAACTTAAGCAAGCCAAAGGCGTTATGTGCATAAATCACTGAGTAGAGGTAAGCAATCTGAAACCTAAAGTAGAATTAGGTATAATGGATAGTGACTCACGAATGATCCCGATGGGATAAGAAAGATTCATATCTCCACACATATTCTTTCCTCAACCCTCTCCCTCCACGTGGCAAAGTGACTCAGGGAAGAGAAGGTGAAGTTAGGCCCGCCTTTCGAGCCTTTATTAAAACTGATCTTCACTTATTATCTTATATGGACCGCAATGACAATGTGAGATGAGAACTAGTAGGATTAGACAATTTGATGTCCATCATCAAAGACTAGGTGATGATAGAGTTCTCTGAAGCTACTTTATACAAAAACTTCCTTGCTTGCTTTGAAACCTTGCTCGATAACTTCTCTCTCTCTCTCTCTCTCTCTCTCTCTCTCTCTCTATCTATCTATCTATCTATCTATATATATATATATATATACACACACACACATAGAGGGGGGGTTAATGAGGCCGCCCCCGCACCATTTTCGACATTTTTTTTAGTTTTTTCAAAAAATGTCGCCATGTATATTCATCCATATATCCCTCCTATATGTCATTCGAATTTCGTCAGAAACAGAGACTCCTATGGCCTTCATCCAGACAGTCATTTTTTAACAGTAACAGAATTTTTTAAATCGACACCATCTCGATGGAGGCCTTAGGAGTCTCTGTTTCTGACGAAATTCGAATGACATATGGATATATGGATGAATATACATGGTGATTTTTTTTCAAAAAAAATAAAATAAGTACCGAAATAGGGGATGGGGCAGCCCCATTAAATCCCCATCCTCCCCATCCATGTTGCATACACACACAAACGCATGCACGCACGCACCCACGCGCGAGCGCACACACACACAGATACACACACACACACACACACACACACACACACACACACACACACACACACATATATATATATGGGACTTATCCAACGGGCCCTGTGTTCATTTGAGATGAGATGAGCCCACTCGATTTTTACCAATATTTTTTATCATTTTGAGCTCAATGCTTATTTATTTACAGTTAATATATCATATTCTTACTATTAGTAACTATTTTTATATAAAGAAAACCTTATATTCACAGGAAATGGTCAATAGTAAGAATAAAAATGACACTAGTAATACGAAAAATAATACACACACGTACACACACACACATATATTTATATGGGACTTATCCAACGAACCCTGTGCTCATTTGAGATGAGATGAGCCCACTCGATTTTTACCAATATTTTTTATCATTTTGAGCTCAATGCTTATTTATTTACAATTGTTATATCATATTCTTACTATTAGTAACTATTTTTATATAAAGAAAACCTTATATTCATAGGAAATGGTCAATAGTAAGAATAAAAATGACACTGGTAATACGAAAAATAATACAATCATTTTTGTATGAATTTAAGGTTTTTTTCTGGAAATAACTACTAATAGTAAGAATATGATATAACAACTATAAATAAATAAGCATTGAACTCAATGATAGAAAATATTGGTAAAATATGAGTGGGCTCATCTCATCTCAAATGGACATATGGCTCATTGGATAATTTTCCTATATATATATAGAGAGAGAGAGGGGTGGAGGGAGAGTCGCAAAATACTACGCTTGACTCAATACAAATGTTTTGATATTCCACAGTTTGTCTAAGGCACATGTGCATCACAATTAAACACAATTAGTAATGACTTTTTGATATATTATTTTGGATAAAAAATGATTTTTCATTAATTATTTAGCGATAAATGATAATTCAAGGTATTTGATTCATTAAAAATAGCAAGCAATCGCAATTTTTTTGCAAAATAAAAGTTCCACATATAAGCAATTCATTGAGGCACATAAGGGTATTTTTAATTTTATAAAATGATGAAAATAAATTTTATATGATTTAAATACCAAAATCACTCAATAAATTTCGAAAAGCACAACAAGCAATATTTTTGTATAATTTCGATTGTAGAGCTTGATGAAGCCATAAATGCTGATTTTTTTAAATTTTAACCAAGTGTGAGAATTTATATTAATTAATCAAGAAATAAAATCGAAAATGAAATAATTTTCACTATTTTAATCTTCATAAATCATACATTCATCTCAAAAACATAATCAACGTGCACTAGGCAAAGCATAATATGAGCTGCAACATAGAAATTTTCAAAAGAAAAATGACCACAAATGAGGTGTCAAATCGATCACGAACATAAGGGTTCAACTACAAATATAAAAAATGCTTAAAATGAGGAATCAGGACCAAAACGCAAATAATAAGATGTGGTGGCGATCTTTTGCAATTTTCCCATGGCACATAAAAGCTGCATGTGGTGACTCTGCAAGAGGAGACTTCACACAATATTAAAGAGCTTGAAGGGGCTCCTTACAATTTGCCTACGTTGTTTGAATTAACGACTACGATTAGATATGGCACTCTTATTCTCACTAATGAAGTGGGACACGTATCGTACGTTAACATGGGGTCCATGTTTCTGGGTTGTTCTTTGTCTAAGACCTGGAGCTCGAGGTGATGAATTTGTGAGCCATTTTCATTATACTGAACATTTGTCTTTAATTTCGAAGCAAAAACAAACAAAAATCAGATAAAGTAAGAAAACAATGTAAAATACTTAACCAATATCGATAGACCAAGTGTATAATATTAGTATGCCAATAAGACCAAGAAAGAAAATAAAGAGAAATCGAGAAAAAGATCGGAGTTTCACATGTATGCAGGTATGTATGTATGCATGTATATGTGTGTGTATTCACATATACATAGTGTACAATTTTCATCTACTTTTAATAAATTCGTGATGAATCCAATCAATATGAAAATTCTTCCATTGTTTACATAAAACTAACCAAACTCATTAAAAATTATAAACAATTGCTAGCATACACACACACATGGTCCTTCCATCCTTAAGGAAGGCCAACGATCCCAAGCGTCCATACTTAATCCGTCGGTTGTTATTAAAGGTATGTTATAATTATTATTTAATTAACCAAAAACTCATTTTGGTCATTGTTTATTATCTAAATATAGTATGTAAGAACCTAATTCATCTCCTCATTAATCGCTCTCCTAATATTTTCTTTCCATTTCAAAATTTCGCACAAAAAGTAGGAATAAGAGGAGGACGTCGGGCTCCCCTCATCTCTCAGCCATCGCTTGTCTTCGTCGTGGGAGGAAGGATGACGTCAGACTTCGCTTGTCTTCGTCGTGCGTACATCGCAGATCTTGTCTCCATCGTCATCACATGTATCATCAACCTCCTCGTCGCTTTCATCTCCATCTTCACTGTCGACTATGAAGATGATGATCGAATGCTCCTTGAAGAGATTTTTAGCAGCATGCGCAGCCTCATCGGTAAGGAAGAAGTTGATGGCACGTGTATTTGCCAGGGAATGATGTTGCGGCTCTCCAGGAAGACCTTCATGCAAATGATGACGACAACATGTAGATCGAATGGTGATGCGTGTACACAGTGCTGCAACCAGTCCTAGATGAAGAATGAATCCCAGTTTGATACAATATTGTGTGAACTATACAATATTAATGTGTGTTATACAATTTTGATATGTATTATACATAGTTGTTATGTATTTTTACAAATCAATTGGTTGCGAATGCAAATTATATTTTTTATAAATCTGATACATATTGATGTGCATTACACATTTTGGATGTGCATTATACATTTTAGATGTGTTTTATACAAATTTGGTTTGTATATTCACATTTATTAAGTGTGAATGACTGCCGTAATTTACAAAGAACTATACAAATTTTATTATACAAATAATCATACAATCGTTACGAAGAAACACATATTAATTGCTAATATGAATTATACTCTACAAAGAACAATGCAAAATTTACAAATAACTAATGACTTTTTGAATGAACAACGGATTCTACAAAAAACATGCAGTCATTACAAAAGGAATCTTGAATTCTATAAAAAATATATAAGGATACAAACATTGCCCCACGTAATGATGCCCAGCACAAAACTAGACATTTTTTAAATATGGTATTGTGAAAAATACAAAAAATAAAACTAGCTAAATTTAGTATTTTGGAATATTAATTGATGTGCATAATTAATGCAAAAGTTGATGACTAAAACGACTTTTTGGACAAATAAATTGATGACGCCGCTAGATTTGAATCTAACGGTTACGATCATTGGCTTTCATTAAGGATAGAAGGACCAAGCTCTATTTGAAAGGCCTATATATATTGTGAATAAACCCAAATCCTAGTTAGAGCAGACCCAAACTTAAAAATTATTATTATACTTCGTAAAGAATCCCATGACACTATTACTCACCTTTGGAATAACATACTCTCAACTTTCTAAAAAAAAGATTAATTTCCCAAAGGATAAGAGCTCATATATATGAAACTCGGGTTTTGTTCTAACCTTTAGCCAAAGTAGCATTTTTTTAATAACAATACAAACTTAGCTGAAACCTAGTGAGTGACTCTAGAATAATGCACGTTGGACATTACTTTTTCCATGAAAATATTTCAAAAATGATGTTTGTATGGAGTACATGTATATGGAAATACAACTTGTATACATCTTAAGGAAATCCTAAGCCATCCCTCACTTTGAGAAGATTAGAGAGATTGTGGCTTGTGCAATTTGTGAGCTATCTCTCAAGTATTTACTTCAAAAAACAAATTTCTCAAAATACAGACTTATATTGATCCATCCAGATGGCAAGGTCGATCATTCATGATCGATCAACCAATTAAGCATGATCAACCAAATCTGGGCTCATGGGTTCCTTTTTTAATTTAAATTCGTGTGGAAATTCTGAGTTTTGGATAACAAGGAAGGTTCCCTTCTACCTTTGTTATCCTTTATTGGCATACAACCTTTTATGCACCTTTATCTTTTTATGTAATGTCAAGTTGCCTTAATTTGGCATTAAATCCATAAAAACCATCCAAATGTCTTCATCCATTACCTCTACCTTCTTCGAAGACACCCAAATTACAACACATTCTTCTCTCTTTTCCTCCGTAAATATTCTTTTCTAGATCAACAAGCATCATTGATCGATCATCAAATTCCCAAGCGATTAATCAAGTTTGATTGTTCATACCATAAACCTAGGTCGATCATTTTTGCTACCTTTTTATTTTTCTAAGGAAACCTTTATTCTTATAAAATATTTTTATAATTCACAATTCCCTCCTATGAGATCATGGATTCCAAGCGAACTAAGAGAGGCCGAACTATTCTCTTGAATGTCTTCCATGACCACTTCATTGCTTACAGAGACATATTCATTCCGAATAAGATACATACTTTTTTATCCATCCTTTTATCATGGTTCTCAGAGTTCACTTGTTTACTCCATTTCTCCTATGTCTGTCATGGAAATTACACAAACATTACGAATATCGTCGACTCTTTGATTGTTTTCATACTATCCAGTCATGCACGTTCGTGGTCGATAGCTCAGTAATTTGTTACATTTTTTTGTTGTCTTGATCCAGGACCAACCATTGGTAACCTACTTGCTCAAGTTGATTGTGAAGAATGTTGTGATAGCCTCTCTCGTTGCATTCCCTTTCAACTCATCACACTCTGACAATCTCATATCTCAAATCACTTCCCTAATTTATCAACTAACATTGCCATGGAATTTCAATAATATGGCCACCAATCTCTCTCATATCACCCATGACATGCTCATTCCAGTTTACACTTTCAAGGACCACCCCGAGTTCCTTGAGATCGAGATACCATTAAGGGGGTGAATAGTGTATCGATGTCAGTATAAAATCTTTGCAGAATAATCCTAAGCACGACACAAAAAATCAATCAATCAAGCATATTGCACATGATGTTTATGTGGAAACCCATCCGAATGAAAACCATGACCTAAGTCTCTTGACTCGGGATTTTTGCTTAGTCAATCCAACCAACTGCTTAACTATAAGCTCAAGATATTTTTGAATATATCTCAGCCATTTACAAGGCTCCGAGTTTTATAATTTTAGATTAGACACTAAGTCAATACTACATATCAAATTGCATCAACGTCGAGGGTGGACGCACTCTGACTGTCCTCTAACTTCCTCGGATAGTCTATTGATCCAAGAGCTATCTGCAAACGTATGGATCAAACACCAAAGTTCCTATATAGAGAGGTTAAGAATAGAATATGGTATTAATATTTTACAATATTTTTCTCAACAATACCACAAATAATCCTCAACGTAATGTACAATGAGATCTCAATAGTTGTCAATACAGATAAATACAAGCATTATCACAAATATAAGCACATTTAATTATAACACAGACAACACATGTAAACAAAAGTGGTGAAGTTGTCTCCCATTTTAAGTAGGGTCAGTTACGTGGATTCTTGCTCAAATCCATGTTGAAAGATACAACTATTTTTTGTGTTGGTTGTTAGCTATCAAACGCAACCCGCATAGGGCGAGATTTGGACCATGGTCTTTTGGGTGTTAGGCACACTAAACTAGTACTAGACCATTGAAGTGGATTCTACTATAAGTTATTAAGCCTTGCTTCATCATAGTTTTTGCGGATATAGCTATCTTTAGCACTATTCTTCTCAGAAAATGGAAGAACAAGAACTAGAGAGAGAATAAAATCCTCAAAGAGAATTTTTCTTCACTTGTAGAGAGTAAAAGGGATGTGTGTCTCTTCCAACATTGGGCATGCACTCCTTAATTTAGGGGTACAAAAATTTGATCATTGTAAACAAACTAAGCAAGAAATTGAAGAGATTCTACAACTCTGACCGATTATGTAAATCTACTTGATCGATCATATCGAGTTGATAGATCATTTAAAATGGTTGATTGATCATGTGATGAACATGGGGGTCCATATTCAAAATATGATCGATCAATGTAAAAGGCTAGATCGATTAGTGAAACAAGGCTAATCAATCAATGCTGGTTGATCAATGAGATGTTTGATCGATCAAATGCTGAATTCTTGACCTATCTTGATTTGGAAAATTCTAATATCATAGGCTAATGATACAACTTTGCCAAATATAATATAAAATATAACATTGCAACTTTGATTCAATAAATAGAACTTCGCAATTTTTCAATCCGTCAACTGAAGTTCACTTCATAATTGCTTCTTTGCTAAAAAAATTCCGCAGCCTTATAGATAAGTATATAAGAGAATGATTGCGATATGAGTTTGTCATCTTTAAATCAAAACATTGAGGTACACAAACAACCAATAATCTCCCTTTTTTAATGATGACAAAGTATTGTGAAAGCTTAACGAGATGAATTTTTGTAAGCATAAAACTTAGCGAATAGTTATACATAAACTTGAAAAAGTTTTGAGTCAAGACTGATATCTCATTTTTTAATTTCCCTCCTTACTAAAAGAATCGTAAAAGCAAAATTATAATTCATTTATTTATAAGGTGTGCAAGTTTAAATTCCCCCTCTTAACCTAGTGGTCTTTATATTCTGATTAGTAAGTTAAGCAAAAATTTCTCTCCTCCTTTGTATATATAAAAAGGTTAAACAAGAGAAACATAAAAGAAAATTTAACTTTATTAAACAATTATGGAACTTATACAAATTATTTATGGCACAAACGATGTTCCATTACATAAATACTTGGAAGAGAAAAAGAAAGCAACCAGAAAAAGAAACATAAAATCTAGAAAAGGATTTAACCACTAGGTTAATGTTCATTATCATTCGCATGGGGTGCTGGATGAGAGCACTTTCCTCTTTCAATATGACGGTATGTCCCTGCACTGTAGATGTACTTGGGATTACCCGACTCACCAAACTGGTCATCCTTTCTTCTTCTTCTTCTTCTTCTTCTTCTTCTTCTTCTTCTTCTTCTTCTTCTTCTTCTTCTTCATAATGCCCTGACATCACTATTGACTTTCCTCAAGAGGAAGATGGACCTGGATCTGAAGGGTGATGTTGAACTAAAGAGGAAGAGGAGCTTGGGTAGGAGGAGCAGGGCGACGAGGAGGCCGGTAGGCAGTGACGGGGGGGGGATGGGGGCTTAGCCCCCCCAGCTCCCAACCAAACTCCATGTATATGTTTAATATATAGTATAATATATAATCTAGATATATTATTTAATAATTAAAATTTACATGTTATGTATAATAGCCCCTCATATCTCAACAAAAAAATCAATATATATATATATACATATATATATATATAGAGAGAGAGAGATCAATGGGACTACCCCCGGGGGAGCTAACTTAGCTCCCCCATGCCATTTCATCCTTTTTTTTTTGAAAATTTCATCCGTGAATATTCATCACTATATCTCTATATTATGCTATTCAAATTTCGTGCAAAACAGAGGCTCCTATGACTTCCATTCAGACAATCATTTTTAACGGTAACAGAATTACTAAAAACGACCCTTGATGGAGGCCGTAGGAATCTCTATTTCGCATGAAATTTGAATTACATAATATAAGGATATATTGATGAAAATCCCCGGAAGAAATTTTCAAAAAAAACAAACAAAATGACGCGGGGGAGCTAAGTTCGCTACCCCCAAGAGGGGTAGCCTATTTTACCCATATATATATGATCTAATTACAATAATTAACATTACATGTGCATAACCGAATATTGATGCATCAGTATATGTCCATCATCGTACCCTCTTTATAAACCGTCACGAATATATAGTTTTTATTTTAACATATATGGTATAGATAATGATTTTTTTCCTTTGGATACCTCTTTCATTTTTAGGATCTTAAAACAGATATGCTTACATATTTTTCTAGTATATACATATATGAGGACATATACATATTTGTATCCGCATGTTTGCAACCCTAGTTTTATTTGCATCGATTTTAAAATAATATGCATTTAAATGTACACATGTCAAAATATGTATAACAAATATGATAGGGATTGGTAGACATATGTATATTTGTTTGCATCCTTGTAAGTAAAAAGTATTGTATAATGTCATTTGTTTGAACATGTTAAATCTAATGGAATTGGGTAAAATGGGACTGCCCATGGGGCAGCTAACTTAGCTCCCCCCGCATCATTTTCCCTATATTTTTTATTTTTTGAAAAAATCATATAAATTCATTATTATATCCCTATATTAAGCTATTCAAGTTTCGTGAGAGACAGAGACTCCTACGACCTCCTTCCAAAAATGGCCGATTTAAAAAATGCTATGACCATTAAAAAATGATTGTCTGGATGGAGGCCGTAGAAGTCTCTATTTCCCATGAAACTTGAATGACATAATATAGGGATATAGTGATGAATTTTTACGATTTTATTTTAAAAAAATAAAAAAATATGAGGAAAATGGGGGTATGGGGAGCTAAGTTAGCTACCCCCAGGAGGCAGTCCCATTTTTCCCAATAGAATTACTTAATATTACATTAATAAATGTGTATTTCGTGACATGAAGAGTTTTGTATGGATCTTTTTGTCAACACGATGTTTATAGATATTATTTATGTCCGATTATAAGTTTAGATAGGTATTTTTTGTAAAAAAAATACCTTCCCAATACTAGTTTCAATCAATTACGAAATTATTGGAAGCTCGCCTTTTAGATTGAATTCGTTTCCACACACTCAACCTTATAAATTGAAACTTCCGTCAATGTTCTACATATCCTCCGAATTTCTCTCAAATCCGATGTCATTTCCTATTTTATCTTAGTGGTTAAAAGTCCAATAAATATTTAAGAAAATTAAATCTCATTTAAAAGAGAATCAGACTCTTTACCATTGATATAAAATAGCAAATAATCGTGGATTTGAGTGAAAATCGGAGGATATGTATAACATTATTCGAAGATTCTATCTATAGGTTGGATTTTAAGAAACAAATTTGAACAAAATAGTTCAACACCTCCTTTATAACTCACATTACAATAGAGTCATCCCTCTCGAAATATCAACCACTAAAATGACAAGGTAAATTAGATAAATAATTTGCCCCCTCCATCTAAATAATTTAGCCCTTCCAAGAAGAATTTTCTGGCTTCGTCCATGCTGGTAGGAGTGGAGTCTGGTCGGAGAAGAATTCATGGCTGATAAGCCGATAAACATCATCCACAAGCTTGTAAATGACCTCGAACTGTTAGAGATAGAGATGAAGGGAGGGGGGTGTAACCCATTTCTACTTTTGTCAGTTCCGCTGTATTAGGTTGTCAACTTTGCAACACTCGATCCTTGTATCACTATATTAGGATCCAAAATTTTACATTCATAGATTATATACAGAGAGAGAGAGAGAGGGAGAGTCACGCTTTATAAAAATACCCTACTAGTACCCTATAGTCCAAATAGTTTTCTCGTATGAAGCCTATGCCCATCTTTCATGGTGTAAAATCAACACCACAATTTTTCCGTCTTGGTTCTTGTCAATTGCCATCTATGTCAGGCATTCATGCCGATTCTTTTACTTGCATACTCTAAGTCAATGCCAATACCTAATTACCCACATTTATGATGATGATTAATCGCGATACTTTTTTTTTAGAAAATCGATACTTGAATATTCTATTTGAACTTTGTGAGTTATTAAATGTTTAAATATCTCTGATTAAGATCACTATTGTAATACTATTTACATGTTTACCGTGCTCTTGTGTAAAACTTTGTATGTTATAATTTTTTTCATAGCAAATACTTTTTTATGAAATCCTTTTCTTTCTCTCTCCCAGTAATATAACTATTAATCACTGCAGGTTAGCTTTGAAAACCTATTATTGTGTTAATATTGGACATTGGAAGAAAGCTATTATGAGATGATATACTCTTTTGCAATAAACATCGTTATATACCATGAGTTCACTTCTCGATTTGATCTTCTCCTCCCGATGACTCAACCATTAGCTCGACCAGTGTTTACGGTGGTGGAACATCATGTCAGAAAAAAAGAGGGTTTCTATAGGGCTATTTCACAAGCAATATTGTAGGTAAATTCAGCTGCGTACCACCTAGGTGAACGAGTCATGGCGCAAGCTATAGATCAAGTTTCAATTTGAGTTTCAATACCAAATATCTATATTTTAATACCATACATTAATTAAGTTTTCAAGTATTAATCCTTCTCTCTCAACCAAACAAGATATGTGTACTTCCTGCTATCGTATCAATACTCAATATTTACATTTTTAATGCCAACGATGGATATGAGTTTCAATTTGAGTATGTGTATAGGAATGAAAACAAAATTATTGTATCTATATCCAATTTTCTATCATAATTATTTTATAGATATTTTGACATTTGTATTCTTGTCCACTTTAAAATGGGTATGTCTCAACCTTTTCAAAATGGATACAAATATTATTGTTATGTCTACAAATATCCATATCTTCGTTCATATATCCATTTAATATATGTGCATAATTGTGTATTCAAACACTTGTGTGAATCAAAATTTCAGAGCTTGTTTTATATATAAACGATCCTATTTATTATGTTTATCTTGAAAGTATTCCTATTAATATATATCTGATACATGTCCCATTTATACTTGTATTTGTTGATATGACTTGAATCCTAACCACTTGTTAGGCTGCTGATGTCTCTAATCTGTGTTCTGCCTTCTGATTGGTTGAGAGCTGTTGGGTCACGATTGCTGATATGTCTGATATGTGTCATGCCTTCTGATTGGATGAGAGCTGTTGGGTCAGGATTACTGACAGGTCTGATCCGTGTCCTGCCTTTTGATTAACTAAGAGCTATATAGATGGATTGCTGAATACATATGGTATTCTTTTGTTGTAGTATAAAAGGGGACTTAGGGCCATCAGATACTGTAATCCTTATTCTGATCCTGATTCTCATCCCATAATTGTACCTTCTCAGTACCCTCTGTATCACCTTTTTTTCTTTCTATAGTGAAACTGATCGCCACCGCTCAAGGACGTAGTACGAGTGAACCTTGTAAATCTGTGTGTTTGCGTCTTACTTGTTTGATCATGTTTTTGCATGCTTGCTTCCGTGATTCACAATAAACTGGTATCATATCTTAGGTTATGTCAGGATCATCCAATAAGATGATATTGCACAATATGAGGATCGAGAAATTCACGGGTAATAACGGATTCAGTATATGGAAAATCAATATGCACGCCCTTCTGAAGCAGGAGGGCATCTAGACACCGTTAGATCAGGAGCGGGCGAAGGCACTCGAGCCGTCAGAGTTTATGGTGCATGAAGAGAAGGCACACTCGATGAGCATGATATGTTTGGCGGACGAGACTATTGTGGAGGTTGCCGATGAGGATTCCACGATCGGTCTGGGTTGAGACTCAAAAGTCTATACACGACGAAGTCTCTAACCAATAAGTTGTTCTTGAAGCAATCTCTATTTTCTCTCTACATGCATGAAGGTACATCTCTTAAAGAATATAAAGATCGCTTAAATATATTATTGATGGATTTAAGAATCGTATATTTTAAATTGAAGATGACGATGCTACCTTGATTTTATTGCTTTCTCTTCCATTATCATTTGAGAATTTTGTTCAATCATTCATTGTGGTAAGATAATCCATAACCTTAGAGGAAGTTCGTGCAAGTCTGCATACACGTGAACTTCGACATATGGCTATTGGGATGCAAGACTCTAACGTTGCAGTTTTGATTATGACTCATGAGAAGAGTCATGTTAGTTTTGACTACGTAAAGAACGGAAAGCAGAAGTCCAAGTTGATGAATACAATGCTAGAGACATCTGCAACTACTATAAGGAACCTAGACATTGAAAGAAAGACTGTCAAAGAAGGTCACAATTGTTGTAGTGGCTCAAGATGGAAGAGAATCTGAAGATGATTTTATTCTCACCGTCACAGATTAGAAGACGACAGATAGCATATGGATACTTGATTCAGGATGTTCTTACCATATGATTCTCAATGAAGATTGGTTCTATACCTATGAGGAGATAGACGGTGAACGTTGTCACAAAGAGTAATGCAACATGCAAGATTGTAGGGATCAGCTCGGTGAAGATCAAGATGCATGATGGAGTCGTGAGGACTGTGACAGAAGTGCGACATGCTCATGATCTGAGGAAGAACATGATATCCCTTGGATTCTTGAACTCTAAAGGATACATGTACAACGCTGAAGGTGGAGTCATGCAGGTTGCCAAAGCTGGGGTCGTAGCCATCAAGGCAAACAAGCAAATGGCCTTATATGTCTTACAGGGGTCTATAGTTCCTGGGAGTAAGTTTAAGTGTTGTTTAAACTAGCTTAATGTCAATAATTGGCAGTAGCCTCAAGGAGGAGCTGGCGGAGGTAAGGTGAAGCTCAGTAAAGCTTCTCTAAGGAGAAATTTCAAGGTGAATATTGTTTATAATTCCTCGATTCATACTATTCAAATTTCTAGTGGTGAAGTATAATAGTGTTTAATTTTGCTATATGAGAATTCAACTCTGATGGAGTCTAGCAGTGATTAATTCTGCTAGTGGAGAATTTAACTCATGGTGCAATATAGTAGTAGTTAATTCTGTTATATGAGAATTCAACCCCGATGGAGTCTAGCCGTGGTTAATTATGCTAGTAGAGAATTTAACTCACTGTGGAATATAGTAGTGGTTCATTCTGCTATGTGAGGATTCAATTCAAGGTGGAGGTTATTCATATAACTTGAATCTTAACCACTTGTTGGGATATCGATGTGGCTGATCTGTATCCCGACTTCTGATTGACTGAGAGCTGTTGGGTCAGGATTGCTGATATGTCTGATCCGTGTCATACCTTCTAATTGGCTGAGAGCTGTTGGACCAGGATTGATGACATGCCTGGTCTATGTCCTGTCTTCTGATTGACTGAGAGCTGTTGGGATGGATTGCGGAATACAAATGGTATTCTTCTGTTGTAGTATAAAAGGGACTTTAGGACCACCAGATACTGTAATTCTCTCTATGATCATGTTTCTCATCCCATATTTGTACTTTCTCAGTACCCTTTGTATTACCTTTTTTCTCCATACAGTGAAACTGATCACATCCACCCAAGGACGTAACTCATTTATAGGTGAACATTGTAAATCTGTGTGTTTACGTCTTACTTGTTTGATCGTGTTTTTGCGTGTTTGCTTCCGCAATTCGCAACAGTGTTCATTTGAAAAAATATTTGACATGATTTATATAATTATATATGAAATGGTTACTAAGGATATACTCACGATCAAATCTAAAATTTGTTCAACGTATGTGAGTTTAAATTATACTACTTCCACTTCAAACTTTTATGTAAGTTTAAAGTATTTTTGATACATATTTAGACATTTGTAGGACCAAAATTCTTCAATATATTTTTAAGAGATTGTTTAGGTTTAGAGATTGATGCTCAAAGAACGACTCAATAAAATGAACAAAATTGGAAAGAAGAAGATTTTCTCCATTGAGAGAGAGCAAAGGATGTCACACACCATGCGCATAGGTGTCTTATTAATAAAGAAACGAGTAATCTGAAGAGCTTGCTGGATGGTAGATTTTATATTAGCATAGGAAACTGAAAATATTGAAGAGGTCAAAAAGCATGTTGCCTTCATATTATTATTAGCTTGCTGGAGGGGTAAACAATACATCATCATGATATATAGTTTTATAGAAGAATAATCCAAGAGTCAACCAATAAGTTCTATATTAGATCCAAGACTGGTCGGTCTAATTTGTATAATTCCTGTTTGATGCGGTAATCGGAAATTATATAAATCCAAGAGACAATGCGTCATTCGTTCAGAAACATTATCTTCACACTACATCAACAAAAATGGATATTCATGAATCCCATAATAACACTGTTGATATTATCTTGTGTTTTGTGATGGTAATTGGTTTTAATCTTTGTCAAATGAATCATTGCTAGTAAAATAATAACAATATAGTTTTCATCAAGAAAATAATAACAATATAGTAATCATATTTTTTAAAAAAACATGGTAGGTAATTTTACATTGATTAAATTCATTACACTGTGGTGTTCTCCAAAATAATAGCCATTATAAATCTTTTTTGTTATTTTTCGCGCAACCTTTCACTCCTATAATGATCGACTTATTTTTCAAATTTATACAAAAAGATAATTTTAATCATGCCATTATTGGACATTTGACATACTGTCATTAGCGATTATCTTGTGGCACGTTGTTGTTTACAATATAAAGCTCTTTTAAGGTCGTAGGATACTTGGATGTGAGCACATGTTAATTTATTGCGTTCACACTTTCAGCTTCATCTTTTTTACAAAATATCGAGTCAAACATCTTTGAATATAACTTCAAATATATTATTTATTATTAGCGCCATTTATTATTGCTAGTCTAAATGTATGCCATAACTTAGGTACCATGTCATTAATTTACTCTATATAGGATTTAATCATAAGAGAATCTTTTTATACAGATGACCTTGTAGATTTTTTTATTTTATCTCGGGTTCTACAGATTCTCAGAATAGTTACTGTCCTTTTTCATTCTCCAGATGTTCCACTTACCCATATCTTTCTTCTTTTCAATAATGATAACTACATATCCATGACTTATTTCACAATAATTACTGCTTATCCTATATTTTCAAAGACAATAAAGAAATAGTGGATGATAATAACTCACTCGAATCCTATTTTTATATCACCAAAACAAAAACTTTCAAAGAGCAGAAAAGGATAAACCTCATTATTAGTCATTCATTATCCTTATTTGGCCTTTTTATTCCTAAAAAAATTGATTGCGAATGTATTAAGTATATTACATACCCAAAGATTGTCCCTCCTCTTCATAGAATAATTACACTTACAATAAAGTTGAGCTAAAAATCCGTCACTAAAAATAGTCGTTGTTAAATATATAACAATGATATTATTTGTTGCGAAATGAGTTTTCGTACTCAAAATTAGCGACAAATATCATATATGTCTTTATATCATTAGCAACGGTCCATATAGCCACTACAAGAAAAATGAGTTGTGGTCACGGAATGTGGATGCGGAAACTTGTGACCACCATAATCCCGTGGTCACTAGTTTCTCGTAACTACAATCCGTGGTCAAAGTCTTCATACAAGAGTTGTGACCACGATAAGTTCTGTGGTCACTTGTAGTGACCACGACATATTCGTGGTTAGAGAACTCTCGCGAGGAGACTTGTAGCTACGGCTACTGATCACGACGTCTTGTGGCCAGAGCCTAATTCCGAGGCTACAAACTCTACATCCGCGAGCATAGTTATGTAGCCACAACTTATTTTCCTTGTAGTGTTAACAACGCTTATCCGTTGCTATTATTCAAAACAAGTAATCGTCGCTATTTTTTAGTTCAAAATTTAGCGACGATTAATTAGAAGTTTGAAAAATAGCAACGGATAAGCGTCGCTACGTGGACCACTGCTAATGATATAACAATATATATGATATTCGTTGCTAATTTCGAGTATGAAAAATCATTTCGCAACGAATAATATCGTCGTTATATATTTACCAATGGCTAATTTAGTGACGGATTTTGAAAAAAACCGTCACTGTAGCTCAGTTTTTCAGTGTTATTTCACTATTTATTTCTACAATTATTCTTGAAACAATTATTTCCATTTCTCAAGTACAGTTACCATTTATTCCATATTCTCAAAAATAATAAACAATCAAGGAATATGAATACACATCATCATTGCATCATTATCCTACCAACACGCAAAAACGAGAATATGTAATACATCTTCTTATTCCTTATTCCATCTCTTTCGAGCACCTTCCTTATCCCAGAATAAGAAGACATGAAGGAGAAGGAATGGTTCTTCATGGGTGCTATTTGAGGTATTTAATTGACATTATTATTATTTAAGTAAATTATATAATGATAACTAAATTGCACACCTCATTGCAATGTGATACTCAGAAATTTTAAAAGTAATAGCGTGGTGTCCAACGTTTAATATTTATTTCAATGTTGTATGAAATATATGGAAATGATACATGTATAACTGAGTTGATCATATTATTATTCTAGCCTTTACTTGCAGTAACTTATAATCACAAACAAATATTAAGGATCATATACTATAATTTTACTTCTTAATGCTCAAGTATGACAGTGAAATTGAATGTATAGTTTCGAAACTTATCGTAAAATTTATTTTCAAGTTGTTTCTTTTGTTGGACTTTTAAAAGCACCTTTTTTGGGGCACTGATTTGTGGTGCCATGGGTTTTTTCGCTTGTAAAAAAATGATGACGATTTTATAATAGGAGGCCCTTCCAATGTGATGCATCTTTCCCGAGTTCAGAAAAGGCCATCCTACTTTTTGTAGAAAACACGGGCACTTTGGTGGAGTATATATAAGTTGGTATCATAGTTGTACATTATAAATACAAAACTGCATACAAAACTGCATATTATAATACAAACATTAAAACTGCACACTATAATACAAATTATGTACATAGTTTACTAAACTCATCATGTTTTTTACAAAGAGTGGTCGGTCTTCATGAACTCAGAAAGGACTACATCCTATTGGAAGGAAATCCAAACTGTATATGTATTTTACTTAAGGGTGAGTATTTGAATGGTTTGAGTGGGTCTGGGTTATTCGATTTGGGTTGAATTCGATTCGGGTTGTAAAAATGACACCCATCACCCAACCGAATAAGATTGAGTTGAGATGTTTGGGTGACCGGTTTGGGCCGATTGGGTTGGGTGAAAACCAAATGAGCCATATGAAAAATCATGTTAATTGAAGGTCATGTAGTGATGGGGGCATTGATGTACGAAAAAGATGTCAAAGTAAGCATGTATTACGCTCAATAGAGAAGAAGAATGTTGGAGAAATATGTTCAACATGGATGAAGAAGGTTGGGATATGTTCAAGTTGATATGGAGTTGTTAAGTTAAGATTATTGGACTTTCAAAAATAATTTGTCACCTGAAGTGGATAGGGATTGGAGCATAGTTGTGTGATAATAAGGCATGCTCTCAGTTATTTATAGCATGTAATGATCTTATTAAAGATGATAGAGAAAAAATACATTGAGTATAACACATAATAACAATTGCAATAATGTTTAGCGAGACAAGGTTTAACAAGTTGTTAACTTAGATTGGGGAATCCAAGTTGTACATTAGAAATATGTAAGAATTTAGAATTCTTGATATTATATATTAAGTATATATCAGTTGGGTTGGGTGGGATCAAACCTTATGCCGTCTAAAGAAATAGTTTGGGTTATTTGGGTGCGTTGGGTGGAAGACATTAGACCCACCAACTGACCCAATACCCATTGAAAGAATATGGTTTGGATCCAACCCAACCCAAAACTCAAATGACCCAAATCATTTTGATCCATTTTCAACGATTTGGTTGGACTATATGGTGGATCAATATAGTGCCCACCCTTAATTCTACTAAAGTCATCGTGTTTTTTTTTTACAAAAAAAGAAGACCTTCCCGAACTCAATAAGGATCGCATCCTATTTAAAGGAAATCCGATATATACACATATGCCTACTAATTAAGATTTTTCTACGTAATAAATAGCAACTATTCATTTTACGATGAAATTGCAGGTTGACTTGAGAATTATGCATGTTAAATTCGGTTCCCCCACATCGTGTACGATATTTTAGATGATTTAATTAAATAGATATATTTTCATTTTATCATCGTTAAAATATTAATTAATCTCAATTATTGTTACTACAACAATATGTTTATAGCGAAAAATAACTTGAAAACTGTCATTGCATAATTCGATTATATATATAACGAATATCACTAATTGCAAACTTACATTATATGTGTTAAGATTCACAATAAACATTAATTTAATCAAAATCATATAACAACAGCTCTCATCTATTGTTTGCAACAACAACAAGTAAGATCATATTTGTTGCGAGTTTCATTTATATAATATTTTTTGACAAATAATATTTGTTATTATATATATAACATTTGATGATATAACTGTTAGACTTGTGAGCCCCAGGCGAACCATTCTCACAATAAATGTTATTGTAATATTTATGTTTATCAATAAAAGTTATTGATGTTTCACTCCCTTTCTGAAATTATATGAATGAATGCACTATAAGGTCCCTCTGTACAATTAGGGTTATGTACCATGGCCAGCTTGATGATCATATAGTTGTTGATTCATTAAATGAATCATAGAGGCTGGTGTTTGGATGAATATCTAAGGAGTTAGATAGAGGACTCATCAAACACCGTCAAATGATTGTCAAGTGGAGATCTCCAGCCTGAGTAGGAGATGGCAATCCTTTCTCACATAGGTTGATATCTGACTGACCTCTCGATGCAGGTCCTCTGCATGGGAATAGTGATTCGGAGGTGTCAGATTAGTTAGGTCAATGGGTTGACTTAACGAGATCCAGATAACCTAAGTCCTATGTTGAATGCTGTCACAGCATAGGCACGCATCCTCTGACCAGAGACAGATGTATTGCTATATGTCTGAGTATGTACATTTGTCAGACCAATAGGTTAATGATCTAACCAAGGTCTATACACCGACGAGCTGGTGTGCATATAAGGGTATATGAGCAATATGATCTCTCAAAGGGATCATACAGGTTCACTTATGAATCGGAAGACATGAGCTCACTCATGAGGTATTGGGACCGATCAAATTCCATGCATGGTTGTCGTGCTTTGGAAGTATGACAAGAATTTGAAGGTATGATATATGCTTTGGGAAAGCATATGATCGATACCAAATCCCAATGACCAAGATTGAGAAACTTAATGATTAAACCCTGAAGAAGACAGTGTAAAATTGATCTTGATCTTCGGGTTGATCATGGGTCTTCCAGTATGCAGGATGTACATGTATTGGGAATACCTGAGGGTGATGTGATCATAAACGATTGTATATCCATGACGCTTCCATTCCGAGGGAGTGATGAAACAGGTCTGGATTTTAGTGACTCCTTTCATTAGAGAAGCAATCCGATCTTAGTCCAAGTGTTGGACATTGGTCTGAATGAGATTCAGATTTAATGAGAAGATTGGATTTGCGGTCTTGATTTAATCAAGCATCTGTGGGAGGTTCGTAGGATCTGGATTTGAGATAAGATCTCAATATCCAAGTCACTATACATGGAATAATGCAATCGTCCTTTCCTTATCTCCAAGTATCTGCGGAGAAAGCACATTATTCTTGAAAGGGTTCAAGAATAATTCATTTGATGAAATATATATCCAAGCAAGAAGGATTTGATGATTAAATGAGATTCAATTATCAAGCACAATATGAATATGATTCATATTATTATCCAAGAAGAAAAACTTGATGATTAAATGAGATTTAATGATCAAGCTTAATATGAATATGATTCATATTATGATAATGATTATCTAAGATAATTAAATGAGATTTAATTATCAAGGATTAGAGAATGTGGATAATACTATCCATGATATATGTGTATTATAAATATGATTTATAATATATATATATATAAGAGAATTAATGTAAATAGTATTTGTTAATTAATAGTGTGAATTGGATTCACATTTGTTAATTAATTAGAAATGCAATTTACAAAATTAGTTTGGATTGTGAATATGATTCACATAATGTTCAATGGCATGATTGAAATATTCACAAATTAATTTGGAATTGATTTGGTGAATAATTTTGTGATAATTGTTATTACAAAATTAATTAAGGAATAATAAGATAAAATAAAAAGGAGGCAAAATAACCACCAAATTAATAGGTGGCGTCACCTATGAATTATTCATAGGGGACGCCCCCTATAATCAAGGGTGGTTGGTTGACTCCTTTTTTTGTTATCACATTATCTCTTAATTAGTTAAATTAAATTATGTTGATAATGTTGTAACATATTTTAATTTAAATTAATGTTGTTGGTTTTTAACCAACAACAATCATAGCCATTCATCTTACATAGACCAAGCCTAGCCGTTGGATCTATGAGTCCATGGATTGAGATCCAATGGATCCTAACCTAATATAAAAGGAGGGCTAGGGTAGCCTTCCATGGTACATCATCTAGAGTTGTAGAAGACTACTATTCTCTCTTTCTCTCTCATTCTCGTGTGGGCTCTCTCTTAATATCCAAGTGGCCGTCCACTTTGCATATTGAAGAGGAGAACATCTTGCTTCGCCTTCGACGCTTGGATCTTCGTCAAGGATTGCGGGAAGGACGCGACTCATCATCGTGCCCGCAAGTGCGTTCTTCGTGGGTCGGACTTGAGACAGGAGGATCTCTATTTTGGGATCCCGCGATCACAATCACGCTTCAAGAGGTATTCCTAATACTTTGTGGTTTGATGAAACGATCCGAGAAGTGTTCTCATGATCATGTGGTTTCATCTTTAAAAGTTAAAAATTTTAATTTCCGCTGCATCTAGCATCTAGTACGACTAGTTGCTCCGATTGCATACGATGCGATCGACACGCTTCCGTGATGCGCTTAAGGATAATCAATATCCTTCATGTGGTATCAGAGCCAGGTTGAATAAGGTTTTGGATATGATCCATAGACCTTAGACGATTTGGTTCTTGAAAGGGTTGCGAAATTTTTACTGCATTTCAATTTTCGCACCTCTGTCTAATTGAATTTTTCTGTACTGTTTAAAATGTTTAAACCGAAATTTTCAATTGGATATTGTTTCCCATTAAACAAGGAAACCATAGGACTTGAGTTTACTAAATTTGGACTTCATTTGCTCAAGATATGGCTTTTTGAATATGACTATATTCATTGTTGCGGGAACTGCGGATTTGAACGTAATTAATGAGATAATTACGGTTTTAATCCGCCTCGAAATGCATGAATTATCACTTGAGTTCTTTAATAAATCAAATGGGCAATCTTTGGAAACTGAGTTTGCATTTTTTGGGTTTAAATTGATCAAGATAAGTTAATTTTAGTGACTGGGGGTCACTGCTGGAAATTAACATTTTTTGATCTTGACCCTTGTGATAAGTCATTCAATTATCATGATGAAAATTAATTGTTAATTTTCTGGAATAATTAGTGATAAATATTTGTGAAATATTTAAAGAAATAATTATTTCATTGAATGACATTTGCCTAAGCCACAATGATAAGATATTAGATCTTGATCATTGGTTCATCAACAAACATTGCTTTAATGAAAACCATAGTTTATCTTACAATAGTTGTAGGACAACTTTTACATGAAAAAACCTTTTGCTTGAATAGGATTGGGGATTTGTCTAGCAAATCTCCTTATAATAAAAAATGTTTTGATGTATATTATATGGTATAATTTTGATTGAAAAACCGATGAGTATCTCAAAGTACATGATGATCTATCTGGTATTATCCTTTCCCGAGACGGATGTGGTGCCTAGACGGAGAGCATTGGGGTCGCGGGTTGCAACGTATGTGGTCCGTCCCACTCTCGTCGGTACTGGCCATGACATCGGGTAGGGACTGTATAATACCGGAGAAAAGTCAATGTGTATTTTTCTAATTATTAAAATTCGAATAATACGTACTTTTGAGAATATACCTACTATTCAAGTAAAAGACATGTTTGTTGATTGATGATTGGATTAATGATTAATTTAATATGATTAAATTAATTATATCCAATAAACACTCTATTTTGAATAGATGTGCATTTCCCTTGGAAGAATTAATTATGTGAATGTGATTCACGATAATTAATTATAAAATTTGAATATGAGGTGGAGGATCACATAAGTGACATCCATGGTCTCCCGTCAAGGCGAAGGGTTTCCGTCGCCAGGGATTGTATGTAGGAGACGCCTGTCCGAAGTGACAGCTCCTATATGCAAGCGCATCTGGATCGGGCTCTTTGCTTCTCGAAAGAGTAAGGTCGTATGCGTAGTGAACCCAATATCAAGTCCTCATATTATTGGGATGATATTGGATTGCGCATAGCGAGTTCTAATCCTGTTGACGGTTGGTTCATTTAACAACGGGTCAACATCATCTTAGGGGTGGTGGGCCCGGGTGTTAAAGACCGAATTGGGAATGCAAGTTGGACTTGCAAGGTGGAATGAGTTCCCGGTTCTTTTTATCGGAGTCGCAAGTTCTCATATTATTGGGATGTGACAAAGATAGGAAAGGAGATCCCAGATCTTGCTTGAGATATAGCGGTAAGTATATCTCTTACTTTGAAAAAAAATAGGGAATAATCTTTCAAAGTTGACCTAGCAAGACGAATTTGATTAAAAATACCTTAATCAAATATCTTAAAATGAATATATATTTATAAATATATTCTAATATAGTGCATTCTTAATTTCAGAAAATGAAGTCCATGAACCCACTTAGCAGGCTTCTGGAGATCAACCACTTGACCGGATCAAATTATTCGGATTGGATCCGAAATTTGGATCTTGTCCTCTCTGCAGAGCGCATCTCCTATGTGCTTAGCAAGGACAAGATAGGAAACCCTCTGACTTATGAAGATAAATCATACAATAATAAATATGATGAAGACCATAATCTGGCAAGGTGTTACATCCTTGGGTCATTGTCCAATGTGCTTCAGAAGCAACATTTGGAAATGAACCATTGCCAAGAGAGTATGCTGAATCTGAAGGAGACGTTCGGTGACATAAACCGCACACAGCGTTACAATGAGATGAAAGAGCTTATTCGCTGCAAGATGCAGGAAGGGACCTCTGTCAGAGAACACGTACTCAAAATGTTTGGGTACCTCTCTGAGATGGAAACCCTGGGAGCCTACTTGGATTCTGAAATGCAGGCTGATTTCATTCTCCTGTCGCTCCCTAAGTCTTTCAACAACTTTGTTGTGTCTTACCACATGAACAAAGGTGACTTCACAAACGCTGGGCTGTTAGCTGCATTGAAATCTGCAGAAGACGTCATGAAGAAGGACAGCCCCTCTGCTAGTGCAATGGTTGCACAGGTGAGAGGAAAGCGCGGGCGGAAGCAAGGTTCTCGGAAGGGCCCGGCCCCAAAGAGAAAGAAGAAGAATCAAGGAGTTGGTTCATCTTCTAGTGCTTCCACACTGATGACATCGAAAAAGACCAATGTCTGTCACCACTGCAAGAAGTCGGGGCACTGGCGGCGTAACTGCTCGGATTACCTGAAGTCTACCGACAAAGGTAAAGCCCCAGCAGGTATGAAATCTACTTTCATCAATGAAACTAGTTTTCTCGTTGGACAAGAAGGAAGTTGGGTTGTAGATTCTGGTGCTTCTGTTCATGTATACAATTCATTGCATTTGTTTCAGGAAACTAGGAATCTGGAGCATGGGGAGATAGTTATCCAGATGGGATCTGATGCAAGTGTTGCAGCAGTCGCTATCGGGACGTGTAGACTATCGTTATCTAGTGGTCGAGTCCTAGTACTTAAAGAGTGTCTTTATGTACCTGAATTCAGGAGGAATTTAATATCTGTATCTAATTTAGTTAGAAATGGATATTCCTTCATTTTCTGTAATAAATTAATCATAAACCGTTATGATAAATATATTACGGATGGTATTTAGACTTCTGGTGGACTCTATGAATTGTGCATTGATGAATGTGTCATGAATGTTACTACCACTAATAATGCAATCCCCAAGAGATCCAGGGAGGATGGAAATCATTCAAACATGATTTGGCATCAAAGGCTTGGTCATTTATCTGTTGATAGGATCAATATATTGATAAAGGACAGACCTTTAGATTTTCTACAGGTTCAATCTTTACCTACCTGCGAACACTGTATTCGAGGTAAAATGACCATAACATCTTTCCGTAACAAGGTTACGAGATGTGAAGGTATTCTTGACCTAATACATACTGATGTATGTGGTCCCTTCAGTACCGCGACTAGAAATGGATATCGATATTATTTGACGTTTATTGATGACCATTCGCGATACGGGTTTATCTTCCTACTACGTCATAAATCTAAAACCTTTGAAAAGTTCAACGAGTTTAAGGCTTTGGTTGAGAACCAAACCGATAGGAAGATCAAACGGATTCGGTCTGACCGAGGTGGTGAGTACCTCTCAGATGAATTCAAGGAATACCTTAAAGAGAATGGAATTGTCTCCAATCTCACTCCTCCCGGAACTCCCCAACTTAATGGTGTTGCTGAAAGACGCAACAGAACCATCATGGACATGGTCTGTTCAATGATGAGCAAAGCACATTTACCTCTTAGTTTCTGGGGATATGCAGTAGAGACTGCAATATATATCCTGAACAAGATTCGTAGCAAGTCTATACCAAAGACTCCTCACGAGCTCTGGTATGGTACCAAGCCTAGTGTTAAACACTTGAGGGTTTGGGGATGCTTGGTTCATGCGAAGAACGTGGACGCAAGCAAGCTAGAATCTCGCACTCGTGAGTGCTACTTCATTGGGTATGTTAAAGATGGTATTGGATACTAGCTTTATGACCCTGAGACCCAAAAGGTTTTTGTCTCTAGGGATGTGAAATTTCTGGAGGATGATTTCCCTAAAGGTCAAGACACAAATGAAATAGAGGAACTCATTGAATCCCCTGAGGATTCTAAGATTCCTGAACCAGAGACTGAAGAGATAAATGAAGATGAAGCACCCATACCTCTTCGAAGGAGTTCGAGGGTGGTTGCACCACCTGAAAGGTATGGATTCCATGCGTCAATTGAGACTGACAATGATCCTTCTTCATATGATGAAGCACTTGTGGATCATGATATGGATAGATGGATGCTAGCAATGAAGTCAGAGATTGACTCCATGCATAAGAATGGTGTATGGACCCTAGAGGATCCACCTAGAGGGGTAAAACCCATTGGGTGTAAATGGATCTTCAAGAGAAAGAGGGGACCTGATGGGAAAGTAGAGATTTCAAGGCACGGCTCGTGGCCAAGGTCTACACACAGAGAGAAGGCAACGACTACGATGAGACATTCTCTCCTGTGGCCATGCTTAAGTCCATCAGGACACTGCTAGCTATAGCTGCATCTCTTGACTACGACATCTGGCAGATGGACGTCAAGACGACTTTCCTCAATGGATACCTCGAGGAGGAAATCTATATGGAGCAACCCCAGGGCTTCATAGCTGAGGATGGTAAAGTATGCAAGCTGAAGAAATCCATCTATGGGCTCAAACAAGCTTCTCGTAGCTGGAACATCAGATTTGACGAAACCATAAAGAGTTATGATTTTTGTGCAAAACCCTGATGAACCTTGTGTGTACAAGAAGCTTAGTGGGAGTGCCATTGTTTTCATCGTGCTTTACGCAGATGATATCCTTATCATTGGGAATGATACAGGAATGATGACCAGTGTGAAGATTTGGCTATCACATACCTTTGAGATGAAAGATCTTGGAGAAGCCTCTTACATCTTAGGCCTGAAGTTGTTCAGAAACCGAGAAAAGAGAATATTGGGATTATCACAACATGGATACATCAAGAAGATTCTTGAACGATTCCATATGGATAGTTCGAAGAAAGCATTCCTCCCCTTAGGACATGGTATCCATCTGTCCAAAGGGATGGCTCCTCAAAGTGTTGAGGAAAAGAAGACCATGGCTGGATGCCCTTACGCATCAGCTGTAGGAAGCTTGATGTATGCCATGATGTGTACTAGGCCAGACATCTGCCATGCAGTGGAAGTGGTAAGTCGTTACTAATCCTGCTATGGAGAGAAACACTGGAATGCAGTAAAGAACATATTCAAATATCTAAGACGGACGCAAGATTACATCTTGGTCTATGGGGATGTGATCTCCAAGTCTTGGGATATACAGATTCAGACTTTCAGTCAGATATTGATGATCGAAAGTCGACATCAGGGTTTGTATTCCTGTTGAACGGTGGTATTGTGAGCTGGAGAAGCAAGAAGCAAGACACTACGGCGGATTCAACAACAGAAGACGAATATATTGCCCCATCGGATGCTGCAAAGGAGGCGGTGTGGTTGCGCAAGTTCATCTTGGAGCTTGGTGTAGTTTCCTCTGATACTGTCCCGTTACTCTGTGATAACACTGGAGCCATTGCCCAAGCAAAGGAGCCCAGGTGCCATCAAAAGAGCAAGCACGTGGAAAGGAAATACCACATCATTCGGGAGATTCATAAGCATGGTGATATCATCATCACCAAGGTGGCCTCTGTTGACAATATTGTTGATCCCCTTAACAAATCTCTGACACAGAAGGTTTTTGACCAGCATGTAATGAGTATGGATTTACGGATTGTACCTGAATGGTTCTGAGGGATAGTGGGAGATTGTTAGACTTGTGAGCCCTGGGCGAACCATTCTTACAATAAATGTTATTATAATATTTATGTTTATCAATAAAAGTTATTGATGTTTCACTCCCTTTCTGAAATTATATGAATTAATGCACTATAAGGTCCCTCTGTACAATTAGGGTTATGTACCATGGCCAACTTGATGATCATATAGCTGTTGATTCATTAAATGAATCATAGAGGCTGGTGTTTGGATGAATATCTAAGGAGTTAGATAGAGGACTCATCAAACACCTTCAAATGATTGTCAAGTGGAGATCTCCAGCCTGAGTAGGAGATGGCAATCCTTTCTCACATAGGTTGATATCTGACTGACCTCTCGATGCAGGTCCTCTGCATGGGAATAGTGATTCGGAGGTGTCAAATTAGTTAGGTCAATGGGTTGACTTAACGAGATCCAGATAACCTAAGTCCTATGTTGAATGCTGTCACAGCATAGGCACGCATCCTCTGACCAGAGACAGATGTATTGCTATATGTCTGAGTATGTACATTTGTCAGACCAATAGGTTAATGATCTAACCAAGGTCTATACACCGACGAGCTGGTGTGCATATAAGGGTATATGAGCAATATGATCTCTCAAAGGGATCATACAGGTTCACTTATGAATCGGAAGACATGAGCTCACTCATGAGGTATTGGGACCGATCAAATTCCATGCATGGTTGTCGTGCTTTGGAAGTATGACAAGAATTTGAAGGTATGATATATGCTTTGGGAAAGCATATGATCGATACCAAATCCCAATGACCAAGATTGAGAAACTTAATGATTAAACCCTGAAGAAGACAGTGTAAAATTGATCTTGATCTTCGGGTTGATCATGGGTCTTCCAGTATGCAGGATGTACATGTATTGGGAATACCTGAGGGTGATGTGATCATAAACGATTGTATATCCATGACGCTTCCATTCCGAGGGAGTGATGAAACAGGTCTGGATTTTAGTGACTCCTTTCATTAGAGAAGCAATCCGATCTTAGTCCAAGTGTTGGACATTGGTCTGAATGAGATTCAGATTTAATGAGAAGATTGGATTTGCGGTCTTGATTTAATCAAGCATCTGTGGGAGGTTCGTAGGATCTGGATTTGAGATAAGATCTCAATATCCAAGTCACTATACATGGAATAATGCAATCGTCCTTTCCTTATCTCCAAGTATCTGCGGAGAAAGCACATTATTCTTAAAAGGGTTCAAGAATAATTCATTTGATGAAATATATATCCAAGCAAGAAGGATTTGATGATTAAATGAGATTTAATTATCAAGCACAATATGAATATGATTCATATTATTATCCAAGAAGAAAAACTTGATGATTAAATGAGATTTAATTATCAAGCTTAATATGAATATGATTCATATTATGATAATGATTATCTAAGATAATTAAATGAGATTTAATTATCAAGGATTAGAGAATGTGGATAATATTATCCATGATATATGTGTATTATAAATATGATTTATAATATATATATAAGAGAGAGAATTTATGTAAATAGCATTTGTTAATTAATAGTGTGAATTGGATTCACATTTGTTAATTAATTGGAAATGCAATTTACAAAATTAGTTTGGGTTGTGAATATGATTCACATAATGTTCAATGATATGATTGAAATATTCACAAATTAATTTGGAATTAATTTGGTGAATAATTTTGTGATAATTGTTATTACAAAATTAATTAAGGAATAATAAGATAAAATAAAAAGGAGGCAAAATAACCACCAAATTAATAGGTGGCGTCACCTATGAATTATTCATAGGAGACGCCCCCTATAATCAAGGGTGGTTGGTTGACTCCCTTTTTTATTATCACATTATCTCTTAATTAGTTAAATTAAATTATGTTGATAATGTTGCAACATATTTTAATTTAAATTAATGTTGTTGGTTTTTAACCAACAACAATCATATCCATTGATCTTACATAGACCAAGCCTAGCCGTTGGATCTATGAGTCCATGGATTGAGATCTAATGGATCCTAAACTAATATAAAAGGAGGGCTAGGGTAGCCTTCCATGGTACATCATCTAGAGTTGTAGAGGACTACTCTCTCTCTCTCTCTCTCTCTCTCTCTCTCTCTCTCTTTATCTCTCATTCTTGTGTGGGCTCTCTCTTAATATCCAAGTGGTCGTCCACTTTGCATATTGAAGAGGAGAGCATCTTGCTTCGCCTTCGACGCTTGGATCTTCGTCAAGGATTGCGGGAAGGACGCGACTCATCATCGTGCCCGCAAGTGCGTTCTTCGTGGGTCAGACTTGAGACAAGAGGATCTCTACTTTGGGATCTCGCGATCACAACCACACTTCAAGAGGTATTCCTAATACTTTGTGGTTTGATGAAACGATCCGAGAAGTGTTCTCGTGATCATGTGGTTTCATCTTTAAAAGTTAAAAATTTTAATTTCCGCTGCATCTAGCATCTAGTACGACTAGTTGCTCCGATTGCATACGATGCGATCGACACGCTTCCGTGATGCACTTAAGGATAATCAATATCCTTCAATAACAACGATTTTAAAATACATTTGTTCATATACAATAAATTGAAATATCCAAGATAAGGAAGTGTGGAGATATCTTGGATCTTAACCTATACATTCGATAAAATGCAATGCAACGCCTGATTGTGCGCTTCTCTTGGAATCACTGCAAAGTGAAGCTCCAAACGACATTTAATTTTTGAGTGTATCTCCACGTGCTTTTTGAGAATTTGTTGGTATATGATATTATATGAACTCGCTAGGGCTCTAATAACATCCTCCACAACATCATTTTCCCATAAGCTTAGAAACCCTTATCATCAAGGACGTAACCGTGTTTTATGTGCTTCTCTTGCTTGCTTGTTCGTATATTTGTTTTCCATTGTAGTTACACTATGTTTGTTTACATGCCCTTCATGTTTTTGCCTTTCTCTCATGTCTCCCTCCATATGAGAAATCGACTCTTCGTCACATAGAAGACATGATCCATTACGTGTTAAGAGCATCTATGTAATTGCAAAGTTTATAATATCAGGAACGAAGTCAGGAATTTCTCCTTGGAGGGCTAATTGCTGAGGCATCATTTTTCTAATTTAATATCATTATATGCTATTTTAGTTCTTAATGTTTGTTGAATTTTTTTACTTGCATAATATAAGATAAATGATTCTAGAGATATTTACACCCATAATCCCGAGTACTTTCGTAACTACCCAAGGAACCCTCGATAATTATGAATTACATACATAACCATGAATAATGCTTAACCTTTACATGGCATAACTCTGTGTCAAGTTCTGTCTTAATTCTCAGTTAAGTCTGACAGAAAAAGTTATATGTTGACAATTTTACCCTTTGAGACACATCGTATTTATAATATGATGCCATTCTAGATCAAACAACATGATGCCATTCTCCCTACGACCCCCATCATCTCTCCAAGTGGAACCAGAAACGCAGAATCCCTCGAGACTTCAGCATCACAGATCTCGTTGAGAGAACACGAACATGAAACATGTTCGAAACGCATAAACAAACACTTTAATGTCGAAACCCAGCAACAACAAATCACGACAAAAAATGAAAAACAATCCAACTTTGCAATGGAAAGCAGTGAAACTAGGAAGAAAGATCAGATCTTTAGCTCGCGGGAGATGGTGTGATGGTATAATGGAGGTGAAACCTCCTGGCAATTCCAAGAAATTCAGGAGGAGGAGGAGGAATCTGCAGCCCCGCCCCCGACCGCCTGCACTGCAAGAGGTCCACACACCCGTCCCCACCGCCTGCAAGAGCCTCCCGCCTCCCCCATGAATCGTCCCTCCCTACTCCCTACAAGACCCCGCCCCTCGTCACCTCCCGCCTCGAAGCTCCTCCCTCGAGCACTTGCAAGCCCCCATGTCGAGGACTGGAGGGGGCGGTGGAACCGCGTCGATCCGTGACCGCATCGAGCGGTGGGTATTGAAGAAGCCGTGTCAATCCGCAATCGCATCGGGCGACAGGCATGTGCGAAGCCATGTCGATCTGTGACTGCATCATATCTCATTGTTCGATCCGCAGCCGCTTGAGGCAAACTGGAGCTTCCTGAAGCTGTGGTCGAGGCATCAACAGAAGTGGAAGGGGCGGAGGTGGAAGGTGAAGGAGGAGGAGGGGTGGATGTCCTTGAGGAGGGAGATGGTGTGGGAGAGTGAGGAGCGCAACCATGTGATGGAGATCTATAGGAGAAGGAGGTGGGGGAGGGATCGGCGGGCATGGGAGATGGCGTGAGGAGGTAATCGACAGACTGGAGAGGGGGTGGGAGGTGGTCGGCAGGCCTGGGGAGGGGTGGGGATGTGGTCGACGGGCATGGGGAGGGGGTGGGAGGTGGTCGGCGCGCTTGGGGAGGGGTGGGGAGGTGGTCGACGGGTCAAGGTATGGGATGGGAGGAGGTGGTCGACGGGACTAGAGGAGAGGGGAGGGCTGGAGAGAAGGATGCATTTTTTCTTTTTATTTTTTTGGTTTATTTTTAACCGTTAAATCGAAGATAGATTAGATTAACTCAAGTGTCTGGTTGAGTTAATGGAATAAGATAACAGAAGATTATGGGTGTAGGACAGAGCATATATTCGGGGTTCTAGATGTAATTCGTGATTATCGAGGGTTCCTGAGGTAATTACGAAACTACTAAAGGTTATGGGTGTAAATATCCCATGATTCTAACATATTTTTCATTAATACTCATAAGGAACTTTTACAAAAATATACATATGAAGTTATGATCTTACATTAATAGTATAATTTACCAAAACATCATTACAAAAATCTTCATTTTAAAGGAATACACTTCTAATTATTGTGATGTTAATTAATGTAGTCAAATTTAACATTTCTAAATGGGTAATATTATGTAAATCTTTGTGTGTGGGTGTACAAATAGATGTAGATATATTTGTAACTAATTTCCTACTGGATCATTTTATACATAATATTGACATTTATATATGTATCTAAATTAGATATGGAAAATGAAGTCAATTTCGTAAGCTTAGATATTTGTATCTATGTTTATTCTCCATGTTTATTATATAGTTGTAAATTTGTTTGTAACTATATGTTATTTAGGTTTCTAGCCTTTTTCATTATATGTGATATAACTTCTATTGAAATAAAATAGGTTTGGTGTATTTTATAATGATAATAAATTCAATAAACAAATAAGTTTGTTAATGTATAAAGCATTTCTATTGCACTTAGCTCGTACATATTCATAGCTATTTCAATGATAAAGTACGATATTTTTTTCTGTCAAGATCTGCATCTGCATATGCACTAAATTAAAATAATAAAGATATGGTATACAACGGGACAGATATACATATAGATTTAGGTGTTATCATATTCACATTCATTTTAAAATCTAGATATTCATACCAAATAGATATTGTACAATATAAATTCTTAAAAAATATCCTTAATTATGAATATAGATAAGGAAACAAGTAATCTTGATTCGAATACAAATATTAAAGAAATAGATATAAATTATCTTAATGATTATAAATGCATCCTAATACTTAAAACAAGAAAAAATATTTAGTAAAATTGAAAGTAATGCCTGAAAAATAGAAATTGCAAAAACTACATTATAATGAAATATTAAAAAAAGTATATCCCTACATTAGATAACTTGTATAACAAGCAATTATATAGCATAAAAATATATTTTTTTCATGTGTTTGAAAATAATGATTCCAAAGTACAAGCTACTATGGGTAATCATATAATATATTTTATATGTCAATACACACTAATATATGTCTATACAATAAACATATGTATTAGTAATATGGATATCCATATCCGTAAAAGTATCTGCATCTACCTTGAAAAAAGAAAGCAGTTGTATCTATACTCATAGTTGCAAAAAAATAAAAAAATCTTATTTGAATCATATCCACTCAAACTAAAATAACATATCTCTATCCTCTTAAATATGAGTAAGATAGTAAATTATATATATTTGTATCAGATTACATGTTTTAGTTTGGTAACATGTATATCCTTATCCATAGCTCGACTATTTACATCCTTATTTTTGTATCTTACAAATGTAATTATCCTAGGAATGCATTAGGATACAAATATATGTGTATCCATCTATCATCATATCCATTTTTAAGCGGATATAGATATATTTTTTTTGTTTTGGCAAATACGGATATAGATATGGGTTTTAATTTTGTTGCATAATTAGGATACAAATATTGTTTTAAATTTTTGAGGATATGGATACATATTTGGTTACATAGTTTTTTAGCAGATACACACATGGATATCCATATTATTAAATATATATGTGTATTTTGCATATACTTACATTGACATATGTGTGTATCTTGAAATATATTATAAGAATCATGACAATATATTGTATCTAGAGTCATTTTCAAATGTCAGAAGAAAAATATAGATTTTTATATAATATAATCATTGATTATCCATGTTATTAAATTTAGTATAATATTTTATTTTATTTACTATAAGTTGATAATTTTAATCAATTACAACAATAATCCTATAGAATGCAAGTGTTAGAAGATATTTTTTATCCACAGAATAATCCATGCCATTTTTTTAAATATCGAAATCCGAGTTGTGATTATTTGTTTCCATACACGTATCCATATGGACTTTTTTTAAAATAATTATTTAAAAATCTTAATTAATTAAACATCCATCAAGTTATAAAATTTCAAAATATAGCCATCAATCGGCACCTGAGGTGCTGATTTGGGAAGTAATGCCCAAATCGGCACCTCAGGTGCCGATTTGGAGACATGAGGGATGAAAGTGCAAAATACCCAAAGAGTTTGCCCAAATCGGCACCTCAAGTGCCGATTTAGGCATCTCATTGGGTATTTTACATTTCCATCATTTTGGGTAATTTATATTTCATCCATTGTTTGTTACTAATAGTTTTTCAACTAACCTCTTTTGTTATGAAAAGTACAACATTTACCATAAGGATGTAATTACATTTGAATGATAAATATATATCCTTTCTATTGTAAAATTATTCTTTTCAGAATTTTAATTTTTTAGTTGGATACAAATTCATATAGAACTTAAGAGTGCATTATAAAAGATTAAAACAATTAAGTATCTTAATTCTTAGAGTATTTTTTTACAAAAAAATACCCCAGTTGAAGTTGTAATAATGGAACTCTTAATTTGAATGGATTTTGAAATTGCTATTATCTTTGCTAATTGATTGCCATGCAAGTTTTTGGTAATGGTTTGATCGCGCTATCTTCTATTGCTTGCTCCTGCTGGTCGTCGCAAACCCGTTACGTTACATTAATTTAAGTTCTATAATCCTTGATGACATTCGAGATAAAATAATAATCGGGACAAAAGGAATACCATATGGTCACCATTAACTCAATAAATAAAGGAGATGAATAGAAGGAAGGATCTTCGAAACATGTCAGTTGTCTTAAAAATCCATCACACATGGAGTTAACACCCAACACGAAGAAGAAGATGGCTTAATTCAAAATCAAAAGAATTTAAAATTCATCTTATAGTACATTATTTATATTAGTAATTGACAAGTATTGAATCCTACTTCTAAATTAGGAAGCACATATTTAACCATGTTCTAAATACATCTATAATCTAACAATACTTTGCTAAGAAAATTCAACATTTCGTATCATTATTTTATATTAACCGATTTTCCTTAAATAAGATCATGTTAGTATCAATATATCGTAACAAGAGTCAGCAATACATTTTACTATTCTAGGACCGGACAAATTATATTAAGTTCCGAAACTTCATCATCTCAATTGGAGGGCAGCATACTGGGCTAAACCCAAATCGTTGTATAGAATTAGTATCCAACTAAAAAATTAAAAATTTGAAAAGAATAATTTTAGAATAGAAAGGATATATATTTACCATTCAAATGTAATTATATCCTTATGGTAAATGTTGTGCTTTTGTTAACAGAAGGTGTTAGTTGAAAAAAACTATTAGTACCAAATAATGGATGAAATATAAATTACCCAAAATGATGGAAATGCAAAATACCCAATGAGATGCTCAAATCGGTACTTGAGGTGCCGATTTGGGTAAATTCATTGGGTATTTTGCACTTTCATCCCTCATGTCTCCAAATCGGCACCTGAGGTGCCGATTTGGGCATTACTTCCCAAATCGGCACCTCAGGTGCCGATTGATGGCTATATTTTGAAATTTTATAACTTGATGGATGTTTAATTAATTAAGATTTTTTTAATAATTATTTTAAAAAAAGTCCTATCCATATCTAAGGATATGATTTGAAATTTTCAATTCTGCAGTACATATGTTGCTGCATCAATATCCGGATTCTAAAACAGATACTGATATGATAACATCTAGATTTATATCGGTATCCATTCATTTGCATATCTAAATTATCCTCTATATTCTAATATTGATAATTGTTTTATTAATCATTATCTTGTGAATCATGCTTGAAGTAAAATTATTTCAAGAATTGCTAAAATTAAATATTCATAATATATATGTTTCAATAATGCATATATGTATTTTATAGTCTTTGGAGACATGAGGGAGCCAAGCCCTCTGTCGCCAAGGTTTACATGGGCATATACATGTAAAAAAATGTTTCAGCAAAATTTTTTTGCAACTATCTCTAATAAATACTAGTGCACACCCGTTGCTTTGCACGGGCAAAAGCTCGCAATTCACACCTACACATACATACATACACACACAAAATTTTAAATGAAGCATGTTAACAATATACATAATTGACATAATGCATGTTGATGTAACATTGAGTCAAAAGTAGAAACACATGGTTTGCACGAGAAACAGAAATTTATTGACGGTCAAATTTAGAGGGGTATGTCTCTGTGTGTAGCTCCGATCGAGGATAAGATGCGAGAAAATCGCTTAAGGAGGTTTAGCCATTTGCAAAGGAGATCAATTGATGCATCGATTAAGAGATGTGAATTTTGAGATGTTGAGTCGACCAAGAGAGGGGAAGGAAGGCCTAAGAAGTTTCGAAATGAGACTATACAAAAGGATCTTAGTCTTTTGGATCTAAGCCCAAGAGTGACCCAAAATAAATCTTAATGGAAGCAAAGAATCCATGTAGTCGACCGTACTTAATGTGGGAAAAGGTTTTGTTGTTTTCTTTTTGTTATCTCTCTCTCTCTCTCTGTATGTAAAATAGTTCATGCATAATATATTTATGATCGTATCACTATGCATGTTTTAAAAAATTAAGTACATTACATAAAAATTGTCAATTGTACACAGAATCAAATGTCCTTGTAACGTCCCGAGCTTAAGTCGGCGGTCCATTATCGAGGAAAATTTTCCCTGACTACTTATTGGTACAGGCTTAATTGGACCCGTTTACAACCACCCAAAATGCTTAACCTCAAGTTGTCAAGTAGTAATCCCCTCACTTATAAACTCACCCACACTTCATGAGTTTTAGATGTGGCACTATATTTGGGGGTTAGGGTGTTACAATCCTATGTAGATTCTAAAAAAGCAACACCGTGATATCCAATTATTAAGAATTTTATCAATTTATACTGAAATTTACTTATTTGTATTGTCTCTTCAACCTTAAATCATATAAAATCAATTTTCAAGTAGAGACGATACTTAAAAGTTCAGTATGACTTGTATGACTTGGTTGTTTTTTTAAAATTCACGTATGATACAGCGATTGTGAGTAAGATTTAGAAATTTTCATGTATGCTTTAAATATTTTTTAAGATGTGTATTCAGATTTGTAAAACAAATAAAATCTATACATTTGTGTCTAATGTCGAACATTTTACCAGCCATGTGCAGATATATTTATCATGAAAATGTTAACATCGAGTTTCGAATCAAGTAATTCCTGATATCATCACCATCACACCATTGTGAGGAAACGTGGCTTTTTGTCGTGGGATAATTAATAAATAGTTTAAAGGTAAACTGGAAATTTTCATACGAAAAATAAATGAGCGGTGGGTTTCGGATGGTAAACTGACATTTAACTAAGGAAGGACAAAATCGGAATTTCAATGTCAAAAATTAATAGCGACGTTGAATGAAATTTATCTGCTACAAAATTGCTACAGTAGCGTCCCCAAGCGCTATAATATATAGTAAGAAGATTGTCTGGGGTTACGTCTCCGGATGCTCCAAGTCGTCTCTATAATTTAAGAACTGTCAACTCCTCACAACGATTGGTCTTTTCTATACTTAAAAAATAGATATATTTCACATATACCCATTCAAATATGGTCAATATCGTACATACCCTTCTTACCTACTTTCAAAGACCACTTTTTTGTCCAATCATCCATAAAACAAGTGTAAAAAGTAGAGATGCAAAAACATTCGGATATACGGTATCCAATCCACCAGCATAGTTTATATAGATTTGACATCTAAAGAGATATGGATATCTTTTTGATATCCGTAAATATATGTATCCTTATCAATATATTCGTTTTTCATATATTAAAATATAATTATAGATTTTAATCACATATAACACAATTTATGCATTCTTTCACCATATTTTGTTTAGTTTTTATGATAGAAGCACATTTGGTATATTATATCATACGTTTTCCATCCAATACATGCATATTTAAGCTAATCAATAAAGTATTTATAGTATTACTCGTATGCGATCGGTATTCGTTTTATATCGTATTTATTTTTAAGGATATAGTAACGTAGTTTAATATTTATCACTATCGTTATTCAAATTCGTATTTTAAAATTGATAAGGATATAATAACACTTATAGTCCGCTTTCCTATCCATCTACATCTCCTGTAAAAAGAGGGAGTATGCATGCAAAATCACCTTAAAAGATTCATGTTAGGCAGCAGAAGTCTCCACTAAGGACAGTTTTATGCATACGGTCAATGGCGAAAATTACCTTTCAACTCAAGTTCGCTTTAATTCGGGACCACCTTGACAGGTAGGGTTGGGCATTGGGTTGGGCCGGCCCGACCCGGCCCAAAACCTGACCCGTATAACTCAACCCAAACCCGAACTCGAAATTTAATGGGTGGGTCGTGGACCCTAAAATGAGCCCATATTGATTATCATGCCAGGTTTGGGCCTGAGAAGGCCCAAAACCGTTAGCCTGATAGCCCGACCCATTCTAAAGCAAGTATATTCATATCTAGTACGGTATAATTATATCAATTATATTCATGTTCATTCCAAATACCATGTTCTAACTTTAATATCCTTATTCGAGTGTAGAATAAATGCTTAGACACATTAATAATCATATCCATTAACGCAGATTGAGGATATTATTACATTAATATACAAAATTATTATATTAATATGCAAGAATGGAATCTGTGTCCTCAAGTGTTAGAGCATGTACAATTGTAAGTAACCAATCTGTATTGGGTCATAGTGCCCGCATTTACAATAGAATATGTAATGGTGAATTGAATGGTGGTTTAAGTCGCCATATTTTTACCACATTTCTATTTCCAACATACAACTAATGTTAAAATCACAAATTAATTAGCATGCTTATAGTTTTAAACATGCACACATGCATAAGAAACAACCACACAAATGCAAGAAGAATGGAAACCATGATATTGGTATACATATGTGTTAAATTGGGCCGGCCCGACCTAAACCCGACCCATTTTGTTTGGGTCAGGTTTGGGCTTGGGCCTAATTTTTGAAAATAAAATGGGCCTAGGCCCGACCCATTATCCCATATACTTAAATGGACTTAGGCCGGGCCAACTCAAATCCGTCCCGACCCGGCGCGATGCCCAACCCTATTGATAAGTGGTGGAAAAATTGCATCATCGATGTCCTTTGTTTCTTTTATCTTCATCTAATCGAGAATATTCCACGGTTGTGGTTCGGGAGAACCGTGGAGTCCACATTCTTACAACCGCGTTCCCATCAAACAAGTGGGTTCAAAGACTATCAAAAGCGTCGGCTGGTTATGCCATTAAATTCAAATCATAGGAAGGAAAAATGCACCCATCACACGATTAGGTCACCGACGTCGCCTCCTCTAAAACTACCTTGCTGGAGTTATGTATATATGTTAAGAATGGCCAATTTATATACTATAAAAAACAAAAATAAAAATAAGGTTAAAATTCGATTATTTTTGAACAGGAGCTCTTGGATCGAGATTACCACATTATTGATTTTTAAAACCCTGGTATAACATTGAAACGGGGGTGTATCGTGCAGCTACTTTTGCGTAATTTACTATATTTTTCTTCAATCTACCTTTTGGTAAGGTCAGTTTTCCTTTATTATAATTGGAGCTTCAACGTCATACCATGTGATCAACTACCCGATATGACTCCTCAATGCCCATCTCTTGGAAGCTTATTATTGCACCCCCACCACCCTGACAAGACGGAAAGAGAGAGAGAGAGAAGGTCTCCTGCTGCTGCATCCACGATGGCTCCTATGCGACGACTGCACTTGTGCGTTTTGGTTCTTTTCTTCGTTGATCTGACCTCTGGCGATGGTGTCCAACCGAGGACCCCTGCATCAGAAGGTACGTCACCAGAGCTTTCGCCTTGAATTGTATGATACGCATATAATACTTCCTCATCAAGTTCTCGTATTTTTTTTTAAATTCCTGTGCTGCTTAAATTTGCATGGAGGAGATAGAATCAAAGAGGGAACTTAGAGGTGGGTCTAGAGTAGACACCTTCTTTTGCAGGGGCGATTGTTCCTGGAGTTAAAGTCTCCATTTTTCCTATCAATTTCTAGATCGGAGCACTGAAGTTTCCACATCAATGAGGATCATACCTTACATTTAGGGATAAGATAAGATGACATCTGGATAAGCGGAAGAGAGGATTGGGAACGAAGAAGAGGATGAAGGTAAATATCAGAGAAAGTTCTGTCATGTTTCATCCCAAGAGGCAGGAGTGGAATTGTATTTTCCTCCCAACATTCGGCATTAATTGTTTTCCTGCACTTAAATGGATATTTATTGTCCCCACATCACACTGTATATCAGGACATAGACGAGGAAGAAGAAAATAAAAAATACCGGGTTCTTTGTGCAACTGCAAAAGAAGTCAAGGATTTCGATGTAAAAATCCCCAAACTTGGTATGGATCCTAAAATAAAATATGTTATGGTGGAATGAGATTAATCTCTACTATCCCTTTTTTAGTGAACGAAAGTGAAGGCACAATTTATTCACTCTGAGGAGGCTATGATTGCTTTTAGTTTTGAGTTCTAGAAATACAAAAGAAAAGATCCAAGTTTTCAAGGTCTAGCGTACATAGAAGAATAGTTTAAGACAAGAAAGTATTTGAAGGGAAAATATATGAACTCTAAAGGCATGCATAATCTTCAAGAAATAGAGGGTGGAAAGACAGCTTGTAGAAAAAAATGTGAAGTTGGATTTTGCCTTCATATCATTTGGATGCATGCTTGCTTCACTCGAAGCGGTAAACTAGCCATCCTTGTTATTTATAGTTCCTGATGCTAGTCGTGTTCAGGTCATGATGGGAAAGATTTTGAATGGCTTGAGCAAGGTGGAGGGGGAATATGTTTAATGGCACGAAGGAAGTTCGAAAGGAATCAGGTTTGTCGGACTAGGAGTGAGGAACCTGTGAGGCAGAGAAGGCATAGCATATATATTATAGGGAAGGTAGGTAGTGCCAGTCGTCTCTAAGGGTCTGTAATTTCAGTCATGGTCTACGTGAACTTTTGTATTTTTTTTAAGAACAGTATGTTGGTGGTTTATTGTAGAATTCTTACTGGTTTGGGATCTTGCGTGACTTTTATTTGTAAATATTGAAGAACCAAATGTTTGGCTCTAAAACACCCGGCTATGTACTGCTCGGCCAGGTTTAATTGTTAAAACAAACGGCATCATACACATATTTTGCAGAACTAAAAACCGAGAAGAGATCTATTAATAGGATAGACAATTGTCTCCAAAAAACTTAGTTGCTAGATGAATGCATAGTAGGACATACCAGCTGCTAGAATCTATCCTGGATAGTGATGTTACTGCTAGCGATGATACTACTCTAATATTACTTCCATTATCAATGTTACATCACTCTTGACAAATAACTGAATGTGGTCCATGTTCCTTGTAGCTGTATAATACTGCATAACTGAATTACCTTTCCTGCTAAGGATAGGTTCGTCGATTAAGGAACTTGAGTTTACTGTGTATAAATTTTGTATTTGAATCCCAGCCCTGTCTTATGTGGGAGATAAGTCTGTAGGTTCCATCATTGTTCCCTTCATAGTAGGTAATAGGACTCGATTACTGGGTTTTCGAGGAAAACTAAGTTGACGCACGGTGCAGTTTTATATCTAAATCTGCACTAAAATTCAGGTCAAAACCTTTTGGAAAACCTGATTTTTTCTTGCAACACGTTGGTTTCTAATTAATATTGCTTGTTCGGTACCTGTTATGCTAACAACAGAACATTATGCAATGAGGATGCAGCCCAAGCTCTAAATACAATATTCAGGAGATGGAATATCTCAGCCAGTGATTCAACAGCAAAATGGAATACAAGTGGTGATATATGCTGGGGGTTACCAATGCAAACTGGACAAAATTTTGAGAGTGAGGATCGTAATCCATACATAGTCTGCAATTGTGACTATGATGAGGGTAAAACATGCCACATCACAAAATTGTAAGTTGACCTCTTTAGGCTACTTCATTCGAAGTATTGATATTATTTATTCATATAATGATTGTTGCAACCTTTTCATACTTCACAATAATGGAATTTTACCATGACACTAGAACTTGATAACATTTTTGTAGTACAAGCCATCGTATTTAGATATGTTAATATAGTAATTAATCGTTACTATCTAAAATTTATATTTTAGCTTTTGAAAAGAAAATTCATTTTACTATGTGAAGAAAAAGTGAGAACTTAAATCATTATGGGATCCTTTTCCTCCAGAAAAGATAAAATGTACAGCGTGATATGCAACGTTTATCCCAGAATTGTTGAGATAACAGAGTACAGCGTACATTTTATATTTTTATGTTTTGCATATTCTTTGGTCACTATATCTCATATTGGGTACTTATAATATTTTTTCACATCGACCCTCTTCAAATTTTATGAGGTGCAAGACTCAGATCCTAATAGATAAGTAATTTGATTTCTCCTAGCGTGGTATCAGATAAATGATTTTAAATTGTTCCTGCATCCCACCAAATAAATCATCACCCTGGCCACCATGAGAACTACCATTGTCGATCCCTATTATCGTTGTGATCATCTTGGCATGGTATCTCCTCGATACCAATAGTGCAACCAAAGGAAAACCATAGTGACACTAGCAGTGGGCACATGCTGGCGTCATCAGGTGCGGTCCATGCGTTGGCATGCACTAGCTCCACCATAGTTACACACGCAAACACACAAGGCACCTATCTGTGCAAGTCCCTTTATCGGCCCTTCATCATGCCCTTGTTCATGGTATCTGTAGAGATAGTTTCTCTATTATCATTTTATGTATCATGTTGTTATTTCTTTTTCTTATTTAGACTTCTTTGTAATTTACCCTTTAGGTCTCTCCCTATATAAGAGAGCCTAGGGTTTTCTTGAATCATAACGAAGTTTCTTTTCCCAACATGGTATCAGAGCCACCATAGGGCTCTCCACCTCCCCGCCGCCCCTTCCCCACCCGCCTCCCTCTTCTCGGAATCACCGCCGCCTCTCTCTCCAGCGGCAGCCCTCCTTCGCCGCTGCCCGGTTGGATCCCGCCCTCCATCCGGTTGGCTCCAGCCCTCCATCCGGTTGCTCCAGCCCTCCATCCGGTTGGATTACAGCCCCCAGCCAGCCACCGAAGGGGATCCCAGCCCCCAGCGGCTTCAGCCAATCGGCGAAATCGCCATCTGCCGCTCACGCAAGGCCTCCGGGTACGTGAACAGTCACCCGTGCAAGGCCTCCTAGCGGCTCCCAGCCGCTGAAAGGGATGTCAGCCCATTGTTAGGCGTGCCCTAGTTCCTTCCTCGTCCTTTCTATGGATTTGAGTGCGTAACGTCTACATACGCACTCAAATCCGATGCAGTTTTTGTAGACATTCAGCATCACGTCTACATATCCTAGTTCTTCTTCAAGTGGCAGTATGTCAGAATCAAAAGTTGATATGCCCTCCACCGGCGCATTCAAAGGTCCTGCGCCAATAGTCAAGATGGATGTGTCTAACTATGAGCTCTGGGCTATGCAGTTCATGAGCCTCATGAAGTCGAATGGTAAGAAGCACATTCTTACCGAGGATGAGCCCGCAGAGAAGACTGGGATATATGCCTCATGGGAGGCTGATGATTCCTATGCGAAGGTCTGGTTGTCCGGTACCTTGACGATGGAGATTGCTAATGACGTCATCCATCAGCCCACTGCTAAGGCAATGTGGGACATTCTTGCCGCCACATATTCGCAGGTGCGAAATGAGACGAAGATGTTGCAGCTTCAGCACGACATCTTCACAATGAAGCAGAACAGCAGACCTCTTCATTCTCTCTACACATCCCTAAGAGGGATGTTTGAGAAGTTATACAGCATCATTCCTCTCACTGCAACTCCTGAACAGCAGAAGGCGTTTCGAAACGCCACCATGGTTGGTGTTCTACTTGCGGCTCTTGACCCTGAGTATGATGCAGCTCGATCTCAGATTCTCGCTGATGCAATTATTCCTCCAGTTGAAGTTGTTTATAGAAGGTTGAGTCGCATTCTAGTTTCCTCCAGCTCTTCTACTCCACCTCCTTCAGCGATGACAGTCTCGCGTGGGAGAAGTGGACCACCATCTGGCCGTGGTCGTGGACGTGGCCGTGGACCCCAGGGGAGGGGTGGCCGCTTCAGTCAGACATGCTCCTATTGTTACCGCACAGGACACTCGGAGGAGACATGCTATTCGAAGCATGGATTCCCAGCATCGGTACGTGTTGCAGAGCACTCACAGTCTCCATTACTGTCTACTGCAGATAACCGATTCGACGAACTTGTGGCTCGTCTCCGAGATATTATGCCACATTCATCTGGTGATTCGTCAGGCAGTTCTTCAGATATTGTTGCTACTGCCTCTGCCAGTTCATCAGCCGCAGCCAGTACCTCAGGTAGATCTACTGCTTTCATACCACCTCATGATATATCTGACTGGGTTATAGATTCCGGAGCCACACATCATCTCTGCCGAGATAGAGATAGATTACAGGCCTACAGGGACATTCCTCCTGGCCGCTCAGTACAGATAGCAGATGGTACCCATTCACCCCTTGTTGGACAGGGGGAGGTCTTCCTCTCCTCCACTATGCAGCTACAGAACGTCCTACATGCTCCTGAGTTCTCAATGAATTTGCTATCCATTAGTCAGATCACGAAGGATCTGAATTGTCGTGCTATATTTGACCCGTCTTCTCTTATTTTTCAGGACATACTCACGGACAAGGTGATTGGCTGTGGCTCTGAGCAGGGTGGTTTATATCGGCTGGTTCGACATTCCTATGCTGGCACCTCTTCTCATTCTGCCGGACCAGTCTCTCCGTACATCTGGCATCTCCGATTTGGTCACCTTCCGCACCAGAAAATGCGTCATCTTCTGCCCCAGATCTCTCCTAGTTCGTCTTTCCGCTGTGAAGCATGTCAGTTGGGAAAGCATCATAGGTCAAGCTTCCCAAGTCGTCAGAGTCGGAGCAGTAGCTCCCCGTTTGAGTTGTTGCATATAGATATATGGGGTCCAAGTCGTGTTCCCGATCATCAGGGGCACATGTTCTATCTTGTGGTAGTGGATGATTTTTCTCGTGTCTCATGGGTTTTTCTTTTGAAGAATAAATCTGACGCAGGAGATGTGATCAAGAATTTGATTAATGAAATGCACAATATTTTCTCTTCTTCAGTCAAATATGTGCAGACGGATAATGCCCTCGAATTTTGTACAAGCTCACTTTCTCACTTTCTTTCATCAAAGGGTATTATTGACCAAACTACGTGTGCATATACTTCACAACAAAATGGTGTGGCGGAAAGAAAGCATCGCCATCTCTTGGATATTACTCGTACCATGTTGATTCAGAGTTGTGCACCTATTTCATTCTGGGGCGATGCTGTTCTTACTGCGTGTTATTTGGTCAATCGAATGCCATCCTCAGTTCTTGGTGAGAAGTCACCTATCTCTATTCTTTTCCCAGACAAGGAGTTATTCTCACTGACTCCACGTGTCTTTGGTATTGTGGCTTTCGTACATCGTTTATCTCCAGGTCTTGACAAACTCTCTCCCCGAGCAGTCAAGTGCGTCTTTGTTGGCTATTCCAGGACTCAGAAGGGCTATCGGTGTTATGACCCAACGACTAAGAGGTACTTCGTGAGTGCTGATGTCACTTTCTTTGAGTCTGTCATGTATTTCTCGTCTGCAGGTGATAAAATGGTACCATCCACTACCACTGATGATGTCTATGTTCCTCCACCACCTATCGGGAGTTCACCTGAGTCGTCCACACCAGCACCACCAATTCCACCGCCGCCTCCACCACCCATTTCACGGCCTCTCATTTCGCCATTACCTAAATTCTATACGCGTCGGTCAGGCCCTGCTCAGACCACCCAACAGCCTATCATCACGCCTCAGGTATGTTCAGATGGCATTACTACTGACGGGTCAGATATGGTACACGTGCAGGATTCTTCAGTACAGGACGACCCTAGCCCCTCCGGTATAGTAGATGATGATCTTGATGTTCCGATTGCTGTTCGGAAGCAGAGGAGGCAGTGTGCTTCATATCCATGTGCTTCACAGGTTTCCTTTCACCGCCTCACTGGTGAGTTTCAGCGGTTTGTCACAGCTTTGTCTTCCGTGGATATACCACGGACATACCAGGAGGCTTTGAAGAACGATTGCTGGAGAGGGGCTATGGAGGAAGAGATGAAGGCCTTGCAGTCCCGTGGCACATGGTCCTTGGTCCCTGCGCCTCCTGATACATCGTTGTGAGCTGTAAGTGGTTCTTTACAGTGAAGTATCATGCAGATGGCACGTTGGATAGGTACAAAGCACGCTTGGTCGCACGAGGGTTTACTCAAACCTATGGTGTGGATTACATGGATACATTCTCTCCAGTTGCGCGGCATTCGGCTCTTCGTATTCTCTTGTCTGTTGCTGTGGTCCGTGATTGAAGTATATCTCAACTAGATGTCAAGAATGCCTTTCTGTATGGGGACTTACAGGAGGAAGTCTACATGCAGCAGCCACCTGGGTTTACTGCTAAGGGGGAGACACACATGGTTTGTAGACTTCACAAGGCGATATATGGCCTCAAACAGAGTCCGAGAGCTTGGTTCCAGAAGCTGCCCAACCTAATTGAGCAACAGGGATTCAAGAGGTCAAATGCCGATCACTCGTTGTTTGTCCAAAAGTCATCGACAGGTACGGTTGTCATTATGGTTTATGTGGATGATATTCTCGTTACAGGAGATGATGCTCAGGGCATAGAGAGGACGAAGGCATTCCTAGGCCGTCAGTTTGTTACAAAGGATCTTGGAACCCTAAGATATTTTCTGGGGTTAGAATTTGCAAGGAATGCACAGGGCTTGGTGATGACCCAACGGAAGTACATTACAGACTTTCTGGTTGAGACTGGCATGGATGGGTGTAAACCATCAAGTATTCCCATGGATTCCTCTACATTACCATAACTCGCCCAGATATTCAATTTGCAGTTAGCAGGGTGAGTCAATTCATGGAGCAGCCAAGACAGGTTCACATGGATGCTATACACATGATACTGAGGTATCTGAAGTCCTCTCCAGGATCAGGGTTGCTATTCAGAAAGGGCACAAATTTATCCATCTCGGCGTGTGCAGACGCAGATTATGCATGATGCCCTAAGGATCGAAAATCAACCTCAGGGTTTGCAGTGTTTGTTGGAGGATCTCTGGTTTCTTGGAAAAGCAAGAAACAAACTGTTGTGGCAAGGTCCAGTGCTGAATCCGAATATAGGGCCATGGCCCAAGCCAGCACGGAAATGATGTGGGTTCGTTCTGTACTAGAAGATCTACATGTAGATGTGACTCTACCTATGAAGCTCCATTGTGACAATCAGGCAACACTATTCATTGCCAACAACCCAGCCTTCCATGAAAGGACCAAACATATTGAAGTTGACTGCCATTACACCAGGGATTTGATTTAGAGAGGATTGATATCTACTACACATGTGAGCTCAGGAGATCAGACGGCAGATGTATTCACCAAGCCACTGCTCAGAGGACCTTTTCAGAGATGTTCATCCAAGCTGAGCATGATAGACATCTATGCTCCACCTTGAGGGGGAGTGTAGAGATAGTTTCTCTATTATCATTTTATGTATCATGTCGTTATTTCTTTTTCTTATTTAGACTTCTTTGTAATTTACCCTTTAGGTCTCTCCCTATATAAGAGAGCCTAGGGTTTTCTTGAATCATAACGAAGTTTCTTTTCCCAACAGTATCTGAAGCACTTAATAGTGATATTTAATGGTTTTCCTTTGGTTGCATATGTTCTCCTCCAACTGCAATGCAATGTTTTTTGACTTTGTGCCACAATTACTCTTGAATAAATGAATAAAAATCTCATCCATGCATTTATTGTCATATTTGATGGGACAAACTATGACCTTTGGCAAGAAGTACCAATTACTTACATATAATTAGTGTTTGTATAATGTAATTTTATAAGGAATTTTTACCCACGAACCCTAGAATCTTTCTAAAGTAAATGCTCCACCTTGTAAACATCGTTATTATCCCATCGACCATGTATAGTTGCACTGTCTTACACCACAAACCCTGCTGTTAATTTTACTTCTGCTTTAGTCAATACCTTAGGTTAATCTAACTAGAGGAGAATTGGATGGTGGATCTTCCACCCCCCTCCCCCCGTCTCTTTCTTCCTCCATTCTTCTTCTTCTTTCTCTTTTTTTATTATTGATATGCCTTGAATTCTAACCATCAGACCCAGGTTGAAGAACCCCATATGCACTCCCTCCTTCCATAACATACCCCAAAAAGATGAGGGTCTCCCTGTATGGTAAGCGAGCCTGGGGGGTGGTCTAGGGGGCAACATGCATGCTCCCCACCTGTAGGGGCATGGGGGTAGCACCCTTAATGAAATTTTTTATGAGCGGTTTTATATATATATATTCATGTATATGGATCCGTTTGTTTCAGGGATCTGTCTGTACGAAAGTAGTACACAAACTCTCTAGGGTTAAGGATCTTAGTATCCTCTGTACTTTTCTTCTTTCTCATAGTGAAAATCGATCGCCGCCATCTAAGGACATAGCCTAGTTACAGGTGAATCTTGTAAATCCGTATGTTTTATGCTTGCTTGATTGATCTTGTTTATATATGCTTCGACGATTCGCAATATTTTTCGCTCTTCACCCCATCTCCATCCCTCCACCAAATCATTAAAGTTTTTATATTTTTTTTATAGATAAACCATCTCTTCTATTGGAAATTATATGTATTTCCTTTATTTTAATTTTTATTTCAAAGGGTATACTTGTCACTTTTCCCTCTCCACATATAAGGAGAGTTTTTGGGTTGGAAGAATAAGATAACAATTTTACAGTTAACAACTTGGTATCAGAGAACTAGGGCTCCTGCCCTAGGGGCCCCAACACCATCCCCGACATCGCCGCATGCAATCCTTCCTCCTTGCATCCCCAATCGCCGTCTCCTGCACTCCTCCCTTTCTCGATCACCACCTGACTCCTCCCTTTCTCAACCAATGTCTTCGCATGCACTCCTTCCTCTGTCCACCAATAGTGTTGTCCACACTACTCGGCTCCTCTCTTAATACTCTTGTCCACGATCGCCACCACCTCCTCTCTTGTTTCGGATATGTTGCTGCTGATGTGTGTTCCATGTCATTTGTTGTTGTGGTTGTTTGCTTTGCTGCCGATTGATTTTACTTGGTGATTGAAGTAACCATATGAAGTGAATCTTTGTATTGCTTCTGTTTTTTGCATTAGTGTTGGCTCCGTGGTTCCTCGTTTTGTTCATGATGTCTGAGGTTTGTGATTCATCCGCAGTAGATGGTGATATCAAAAACCCTTTATTTGGTCCAATTATCAAGTTAGATGGGACCAATTATGTTCTATGGTCAAGTCTCTTAGAAATGTGATTGAAGACTACGATAAGGAATATGTCGTCAATGATGAGGAACCGAAGGAGAAAATTGGGAAATACGCCTCCTGGAATAAGAACAATGCCATGGTAAAAGCATGGATCATGCGTAGCTTTTAAACTCGTACATGCCAGTTTGTTCTTGCACTGAGCAAGGGCTGTTAGAAAATAGGAATGCGGAAGCGTATCAGAGAAACAGAAATATACAACATGAAGAACAACGGATTTTACGTGGAACCCTACTCCCCAAGGAGTGGGATGAAACCACAGGAGAACGCCTCAGAGGGCTGATAGTCTATTACTTTTCTCATCTAATACAGGAGGTTTGGGGCTCCTTATATAGCTTCCACAGAGCCTCCAAGTCCCACCAATGGTAGATATGGGACTAAACACTGGATGGGGTAAATGGATCCTGGAGGGATCCATTTACCCACTTATTACATAAGTGACACATACTCCAAATACTCCAATACTCCCCCTCAAGCTGGAGCATGCGATGCTTAGCTTGGACAAGCATAAAGAAACTCAACTCACGTTACATGACACTACATACAATATCAACTCAACTCGTATAACTGTCAGCTGCTGTTGAGGACGTTGCTTCTCATGCTGTGTAGGTGAGGAGGACGAACGAGCTGGGGTGCTAGTCAAACTGAATCCCCTCGTCGGAGAGCATGTGCTCTGTACTGCGCCTGTCAGAGTCACTCCAACTGAAAATGAGTCTCCTTGTCCGAGTACACTGGCCCGCCACAACATGTGGACAACTGCTCCATCTCTTATAAGGGTTGATAAGAGCATCACTAATTATCCATAAACAGATCTAAAGATGATTTTCTCTCATAGGGACCTCGAATTGGGTTCTTTAACATAGGAACCTCGGAAGGATCTTGTACTGGAGTTCACGATCGCTTGAGAATGGAGTCTGAAAAGTCTCCTCGTCGGAGAACTGGGTCTCTCCCATCTGGCACAGAGAATGGTACTCTACTCTGGAGTCCCTATGATACCACATGAAAACCCTTACCCACATGGTATAGGGAATGGTCCTCTACTCTGGAGTCCCTATGACTCACATGAAAACTCTGGCCGAAACAATAATAATTATGGGGACCACAACAAAAGATGGCATACATATGCTTATCTGAAAGAAGACTGCATACATGTGTGTGTCTGAACTTAATACTCGAAACCAATTGTTGAGTTTGAACATCTGAACAGTAGAGTCTGGAATCTGAATGGTCTGGAAATCTGACATATGAATCTGGAATCTGGATCCGACCTGTGACTTTACACCATACACCCCTTTCTCCCATGCTAGTCGGAATACGTGACATCAACTATATTGAGAGAAGACAAGAAATTTGGGAGAAAAACAAATAAATCAAGCATATATATTTTAATTACCCATATCATCAATTTTTTTACGGTTTTTTGTCTCACCTCTTTTTTTATAAGTCATTTCACATTTTTTATGGCTTTCCTCTCCTTTTTTCACAAATAAGCCGTTGAGATTCTTTTATGGCTTTCTCCTCCTTTTTTTGCAAATCTTTTGCATACAGCTTTTTATTGTACACGCCTCTTTTTTCTACAAAATACTTTTTTGGATATTCGATGGGCTCCCTTTCTCTCCCTCTTCTCATTTTTTTAATATTTGCACTAAATTACAACAGGGCCCACTTGGGCACTTACAACGAGCAATTTTTTTGTTTTTTTATAAGGGCCATTGGTAGGGCTGGCTATCGAGCCAAACGAGCCGAGCCAGCCCCTGGCTCGGGCTCGAGCTCGATAAGCCCAGCTGGGCTTGGGCTCGAGCTCGGGCTCGTTCGAGCCCAACTGAGCTGGCTCGAGCTCGGGCTCGATGAGCTTGAGCCCTTATCGAGCTGGCTCGAGCTTTATAAGGCTCGAGTCGAGCCCCTTATCGAGCCCAATCTGGGCTCGAGCCCAAGTTGAGCTCGTTAAGGAAAATGGGTACTTTTTGGTGGAAAAGTGCTTTGTGTGGGTTCGTACTCGAGACCTGCTTTATCAAAGACTGTGTTCCTTACCAGTAGCCACTATCCAAGTTGTGTATAAAATCTTAATTATAATACATATTGTAACATTATTATTTGCTTATAAAAAATTACTAATTTTCTAATACGTGTGCAGGGGGCAAACGTGTGGGCGAGAATGGGATATGAGAATTGGGTCAAGACTCGTGACTCGTGGGAGGGTCAAAGTTAGTGGAGGGAAAATTGTAAAGAGCTAATTTTATTTTGTTTGTATTATATATAAATATATAAATAATATATGTATATATATTTCTTATCGAGCCCCTTATTGAGTTATCGAGACGAGCGAGGCTCGGCTCGAGCTCGACTCGTTAAGCTATCGAGCCCAAAATTCTGGCTCAGGCTCGGCTCAATAGCCTAATGAGCCGGGCTCATAAGCCCTTATCGAGCCGAGCCCGAGACTGGCTCATCGAGTCGTGACTCAATAGCCAGCCCTAGCCATCGGGCTTGCTCGGGCCTTGAAGAAAACATGCGTTGTCCCCTTTTAGGGTTCCCTCTTTCGGGAACCCATCCAACCAAAAAGGATCGCCGCCCCCTCTTTTGGGGTTTCCTTATTTGCCGCCTGGAGCGACCAAGAGGAAGGGGCGCCGCCAATTGCTGGACCTCTTTCGTATAGGAAGGGGGGAGCTCGCTGCTTTGGAAAAGGGATTCTTGCTCTGGCCATTGCATCAACGAGGATATGAATCCGTTGGAGAAGAGAGTTGCAGGAGGGCTCGCCACTAGAGGGAGATCGAGGCTGCGAGGCTGCACGAGCCTTGCACGCCTACGCGATGCAGCCTGGAGATGGGTTGCGGGTGCTACCAGGGTAGCTTCGTGCGGTTTGGGAGTTTACGAGGAGGGAGCTGCGCGAGATGTTGCCTAGAGGAGCATGACTAAAGGGAGCCTTCTGGAGCCGCCACATCGAGAAAATAGATGGAGATGTTATTGTCAGGAGGTATTTCACTGCCTATAGGGATAGACTTGCTACTGGAGCAGCGACACGAAGCCTGGATGCCTGGGCAGATCGCCTGGGCCATGCTTGTAGGTTGGATCTCGGGCCTCCTGCGTGAGATGCATCTCGTCATATGCTTGGGAATGTACGATCATCATGACAGAAACAATGACAGTTTAGGGTTCCTGACTGGAACCCTAATTTCTTGGAACTTCATGAACGAACTTGAACAAATCATAGTTGAAACGAATCTCGAATAGAATAAAAACAAAGAACTTAAAATCCTTGAGAATCGACCGACTCTGGAAAGATGTTAGAAAATAGGAATGTGGAAGCGTATCCGAGAAATAGAAATATAGAACATGAAGAACAAGGGATTTTATGTGGAACCAAGGAAGGCCGTGTCGATATCGATATCGTTTCGGTCCGCCCGGAAATGGATATATCGCCGATCGACGATATCGGTGGAAATGTCGGAAATGGCTCAAAAAAGCCATTTTTTGTCATTTATTCATAAATTAAGATCATCCAAGATATTAAAGCAACAAATAACCTACAAATACACATTTATACCACACATATCGGTCATTTATAGCCCATATATCGCACATATCGGTCATCATATCGAACATATCACTGTTAATGTTTATTCATGACCTTTAGATATTGGAAATTGATTCCATTCAAGTTCTTATAACATTAAATAACTTACAAATATACACTTAGATGACACATATAGATCATTTGTAAGGACTATGATCCTTATATTGCACATATCGGTCATATCGAACATATCGTTGGTAGTGGTACTGTTAGTTGTTGACCTATATATATATATATTGAAAATGGAGTTCATCCAAGTTCTTAGATCACTAAAAATCTTACAAATATACTCTTAGATCACACATATCAATTAATCCATGAAGCTTATATCGCATATATCGATCATTTTGAACATATCGGTATTAATGCTTGATTCTTGACTTTATAGATATTTTGTTTTGATGAATTGACTTATAGATATTAGAAATCGATTTCATTCAAGTCTTACAATATGAAATAACTTGTAAACATACACCAAGTTGAAGAACCATTGTATGCACCCTCCTCTCGCACCATACCCTACTAGTACGGGGGTCTGGTATAATTCATTACACTTCTTTTCCTTACACCTCTCAATAAAATGGGGTTGCATAGCGCAAACATCGTCACATATTAGATGTTACTCGTACTCTTCTGATACAGAGTAATACATCTAACTCATTTTGGGGCGATATAATTCTTAACGCTACCTATTTAATTAATAGAATGCCCTTCACCATCTTGGACGATCAGACATCCTTCTCCCTTCTATTCCCTGATAAAAACCCCATTCAGTTTCAACCAAGAGTGTACTTCCTTTATGCATGTCTCATTTTTCAAGAGAGATAAACTTGCTCCAAGGGATATTAAATGTGTTTTTTTGGGCAATTAAAAGACACAAAAGTTATCAGTGCTATGACCCTATCTGTCGTCATTACTTTGTGAATGCGGATGTCACATTCTTTGAGTCCATCTCCTACTATTCTACATCAACGTCTCACTTGAGTACTCCTGACGTTGAGGATGTGACCTATCTTCCTTTCCAACTCCTAGTTGTGACAACTCTTCCTCAAATAACTTCAAGTTGGTTTACTCTCGATGTCATGTTAACTATTATAAGGACCCACCATGTGCCACTCCATCATCTGCTCCCAAGTTATGCGAAAATAAGAACACTAACAGTTCTTCTGATAGCCCTGTGCTTGCAGAGATACCAGCAGCTGAAGGAATCCCTCCAAGTTCTCAACAACCGTTGGACCTTCCTATTGCGTTACGCAAAGGGAAGCAAACATGCACCAATCATCCTATATCCAATTATGTGTCTACAAACAGATTGTTTTCTGGTTACAAGCAATTTGTCCTAGGGTATTCTGCTGTTCAAATTCGCGCTACTTACCAGCAAGCTCTCCTTATTCCAGAATGGAAAAGTGCAGTGCAAGAGAAGTTTGATACCATTATGTTCTAGGGAACTTGGTCTCTAGTTGAGGCACCTCATGATGTTACCATCGTTGGAAGCAGATGGGTATTCACCACGAAGCATCTTCCTAATGGGTTCATTTCTCGTCACAAATCACGGTTGGTTGCCAAAGGTTATACTCAAACATATGGTGTTGACTTTGTAGAGACTTTTTCTCTTGTAGCTCGTCTGCCTACTATGCACATCTTATTATCTATTGTCGTGCATAGGTCTTGGTCCTTTATCAACTTGATGTGATTAATGTGTTCCTGTATGGAGATCTTGAAGAAGTATATATGCAAAAGGTTTTGAATACCATGGGGAGTATTACAAGGTGTGTCATCTCCACGAGGCAATCTATGTGCTCAAGCAGAGTCCACGTGCTTGGTTTTAAAAGTTGTCAGATCGTGGCAAAAGTTGGCCTTTAGAGATCCACTTCGGATCACTTGCTGAAAAGAACCAAAATTAAAGTGATTGTCATGCTAGTTTATGTTGATGATATTATTCTCACAAGTGATGATGCTCATGGCATTTCAGGTCTAAAGAAGTATCTTCATGAGCACTTTGTTACCAAATCCCTGAGTGACCTCAGGTATTTTTTAGGTATCGAAGTGGTTAGAAATGCCCGTGGCGTGATATTGTCTCCGAAGAAGTATGCAGTGGATCTCTTGGAGGAAATTGGTATGCTGGATGCAAAACCAGCTTGGATTCCTATGGATCAAAATGCTCAGCTATACGAGGACTCTCCTGATCTTAGTGATCCACAAAGGTACAAATGCCTTGTGGGCAAACACATTTACGCTACTATTACCCATTTAGACATCACCCATGCAGTCAACATGGTGAGTCAGTTTATGGCAAAACGATGTCAAGCTCATTGGGATGTGCCATGATGATCTTGAAATATCTGAAGTCTGCACCAAGGAAAGGCCTCCTATACACACTCCATAATTCTTTGGAAGTGATGACTTATTGTGATGCCGATTATGCTGGAAAAGAGCTCCTATGGTGCTTTCCAAGTTGATAAGCTTCACATTGGAGTGATGTAGAAACAAGAATTTGAGGTGAGATTCTTTGTAATTTTGGTAGAGGCAAATGATCAAGACACAAGTGCCATGTGTAGGCAGACAACTTCGTAGAAGATGTAGAAACATGACCCACAAAAGGAGATTGAGTTAAATGGTACACACCCCCTTCTTCACGGCCACGGCTAATCACCTGGTCTCTCAACATATCTTGAAAAATAACTAAATAAGTCATTGGATCAAAAATGGCTAGACAATCAAGCTCCTTAGTAATTCTAGATACAAATAAAAGACTCATGGTAATTCAAGAGCTAGAGGAATATTACGTAGCCGAATATTTGGAGCCACCTAGACTTCCCCCTACCCAGCAATGGGTGATAGTCTATCATTTGCTACTACACTATTACGACTTGATGCAACCTCGTGAAGTGTAGTCACTGATGTGTCATGATGCACTCAAGTCAACCAATCAATCATGCATATCTGAAGGACTAGATGAACTGTTATATGCATAACTCAACGTAGGTATATTTGAGGGATCGAGGAAAGCTGCAGTCTCAGTAGAAGTGGTGCCCATGGTAGCTCCTGATGAAGACGATTGTGGTGCAACTCCATGCTGGGTCAAACATTGCTTAGATCCCCATATTCTGCTCTAGATAGTCCTGACGAGATATCATCTTGTACTGTTGCGGCCTGATGAGCCATCAGAGGTTTTCCATGCTTCCCCTAACAACGATCTTCGGTGTGACACATGTGGCCACAAAAGTTACATGTGGGTTTTCCATGCATGAGATCACGACCCCATCGTCTGCCTCTAAAGAACATCCATTAGCCTTTTTGCCTGAGGGTACTTCCATAGCCGATGTGGTCTTGATGAGACTCTCCTGGAAGGGATATAGAAAACCTGCTAAGCCTGCTGAAAGCTTCTTTCATAGATAAGCAATGATCATCTGTGCTTGAGCATCTTCATATATAGGATCCAACCCTACAAGAAATAGTCCAACCATCAATTGATTTCTGAAAGAAATCTGCATCGGACACGTGAAAATGGGCATATATGAGCTCAACCTATAGACTCTTGAGTTCAATGCAGAAAGGCAAGGGGATGACCACTTTGATTGATTTGAGACGTATCCACATATGTCTGAAGAATCTTAGCATAATTCTTCTCTTCTGAGTATGTCTTGCGAAGACTATCCCACATGTATTTTGCTGTCTTGTAGTGCATAATATCATTCGCAATACGTAAAATGCAATTACTCATAATCCACGCCTTGACCAGAGCATTGTCCTTTTTCCATGTTGCATTTGTGCCGGTCTTCTCGGTTGGTTCTTCTTTGGCAATGATGTGTTCTTTGTCATGCCCTTCTATCACATTCAGAAGAGAGTGTGACCAAGAAACATAATTTATATCATCTAACTTGGTAATGGTACCGAAAACGAGATTCTTCGTTTCCCCTTCGTGAGTAGAGGAATCTACTATCTTGGATATAGTTTCTCAATAATTAGACAGCCAACCACACACTCACAACAGAAGCGACATGAAGAAAAAAAATCAAAAAGGTAATCTTAGATCATGCAATCTAGGTCATGATGACCTCTTCAAGTCGTAATCGAAGAATAATGCAAATTACAATCGTGACTTCATGGGGTTTCAACCCTACTGCATAAAGAACATAATAAAGCGAGAGGCGAGATGGAGTCTCCAGTGGGCGACGGTTGGTTGTTGGCCCGATCTCGGAGGTGGAGGCATCATGCGAAGCCGCCTGAGGTCAGCGGTCGGAGGCCGTTGGTGAATCCCTTCGGTCGGGGGTGTTATCGTTGCGGTGGCCTCGACCACTAGGCATGCCAGTGTCGGGAACCTCTCAGGTGCTTCCGCTGTTGGCATTTCACGCACACAGGCAGATATTGCCCATTGAGGGAGAACGGAAGCACGATGCTAGTCGGCAAGGGTGGAGGGTCGGAGGCGCTCTTCTTGGCCTCCTTTAACGTGGGGTTAGTCTTGGAGGCCCGGTTCGCAGGGGACATTGCTCAGGTGACCCCCTGACGCATGCTAGCGAGGGGCCTTAGCCCCTCAGAAGCGGTTGCTCTGCTTCTGGATTAAGGGGCGGTTCGATGCTGCCATAGTGGCGCAGTTTGAGGTTGGGTCACGGCACGTTGAAGCCTGTACCCCTGGTGAGGGTCTGGGTGAGGGGGCTGCCTTTCTACGCACAGAGCCTGCAAAGGTGTACAGAGTTGCTGCATAGGATCGCAGAGGTGATTGCAGTTGATAGTGATGGGTGTTAGCCTAGTGACTCGATTGACGTGATCCTTCGGGTTCATTGGTGTGGGCTGGAGAATCTGAGATGGTGGGAGGTGTTCTTCAAGGGGAGCTCTGTGCTCGTGGAGTTGGCTAATGCGGGGCTTGGCTGTGAGGTCATGTGTCGCGACGGTGGTCGTCAGACATTGGAGGCGTAGGCAGCGGAGGTTGTGGTTGGGGGCAGTGGGTCGGTCCTGCATTCGAAGTTTGATTTCGCTAGTAGTCCAACGGCGTCGCCTCGCCCTACAAAGGGGATTCAGTTCGGCACAATATCCGCGGCGGGAATTTCGAGGCTTACATCGGTGGTACTTCTCCCTGGGGGAAGTGAGGGGACGCGCTGGCTTAGATTCAAGACGGGTCAGAGCTCGGCAAGACCTGACCCGATTGCTTGGCTAGTCATCGGACAAGGATCCGAAGCCGGTTTGTCAAATAGAGCCAAGTGAAGATTTGGGTTCACGGACGGGCCTTATGAGCTCGAAAGCGGTTCTTGGGTTCGCGGGTCCGATTGCCGGAGTTCGGATCAGTAGTTCGACTGGGGCTTTGCATGGACGCTTTTGCGGAAGCGACAGAAGTGCATCTATTATAGACTTCGAGCAGCCTGGTTCTCCGGCGTGGGACGACTTCGGGCAGCCTGGTTCTTCGATGCGGGCTGAGTTGGCGTCGCTCCCCAAGCCCCTGTGTCCGACAGGTTACCTGAGGCGGTGGCACAGGGCCCTTAGGTTGCATGCCTGGGGTCCTCCTTGGTGGCAGACGCTACCCTGTCGGTGGGAGCAGCTCGCCGTTGAGGTTGGACGCGGTTGTTCACGACGTCTTGGCGAGTGGCCTGGTTCTGGACGCGAGGGCGGCCTGCAGGGCTGTTGCGAGGGGCCGCGCGTTGGGGACGAGGGGAGGGGGATCCCTAGGTTCAGGGAGGGTCTCTTAGGTTAGAAAGGAAGAAGAGGAGGGCCGCATTACGGGCTTCGTTGGTGCAGGCGGAAGCTTCCCCCAGTATGTCCACAGTATCCAGTAGCTTGTTGAAACAGTAGAACCGCTTCGGTATGCTTGATCGTAGAATCTCTCAAAGTCCGATGGTAATTCCTCCAAAGAAGTTTAGACAGGGTATACCTTAATGAAGATTCTATCTTGGAATGTCAGGGGGTTGGGCCGCCCCGACAAACGACTGAGGGTGAAGAACTTGCCGAAAGAGGCTAGTGCAGACATCTTCTTGATCCAGAAGAGGAAGCTACCTAGATGCGATGACAGAATCAGGCGGGACCTGGGAGGTGGGGATCGTTTTGAGTTGACTGAGCTGGAGGCCCAAGGGGCCTCGGGTGGTATCCTTACTGGCTCGTTGTCTGATAGTTTTGATTTGTTGGGGATCTCATTGTCGTAGTTTTGCTTGTCGGTGAACTTGAGAAGGAAAGTTGATGGTATCGTCTTTTTGGTCATGAATATCTATAGCCCGACTAGGCATGATGGTGGTTCCCCGGTGGCGGATCTTGAACCTCTGGGCGCTGACCTCGCGGCTGGGATCTGGATCATTGGTGGAGACCTGAATGTTACGTTGCTCCCTGAGGTCAGACCGCGTATGGATAGTGGGAGGGATCTGGGTTTGGAGGCCTTCAGAGGGGTGGTCCAGTCCTTGGGCTTATCTGTTGTCGATGCTGTCGACTACGTTTACACTTGGAGGAATGCGAGGTCGCGTTCCAGACTCAACTGCTTTTTGTTGTCCACGTAGGCGGGGGAGGCGTTTCCTCTTGCTCGGGCGTGGGCCTTGCGACGGACGTACTCTGATCATACTCCCATCCTTTAGTCCTCCGACGAGGAGCGATGAAGCAGGTTTCTGTTCTGTTTTGAGCGGGGCTAGTTATTGGAGGATGGCTTCAGGGAGCTGGTGGTCGAGCATTGGAGAGGTTGTGCTTCGGTGGGCTCGGCGGTCTCGTGGTTCGCGGATAAATTGAAGTCCCTAAGATCTAACTGATGGCAAATGGCATGGAGGTTATGGCTCGACGTAGGGCCAGGCGAGGTAAAGTCAAGGCAGGAGTGTTGAGGTTGGTTGGCCTCAATGACGAGAGGGGATTAAATCAGGAAGAGTTCGCGGAGAGGATGGGCTTGTTGGAGGAGCTGATGCTGGAGGATAGAAAAGAGGAGGTTGAGTAGCGGCAGAGATCGAGGCAAAAGTGGTTGAAGGAGGGAGAGACCAATACGAGGTTCTTCCACTCGATGGCGTCCGGTCGGAGGAGAAGGAACTTCTTGCATGAGATCGAGATTGGGGGGGGGGTCAGAGTGTCGGGGGAGGAGCAGATTGGTAGGGCTTTACGGAGCCACTTCGTGAAGACCTTACGCAAGGGGTAGGAGGAGGTTGAAGGCTGGGGGTGGCTGGGGGTGGGTGTGGAAACAATGAATGACGGGCAGGCAGAGTTGTTGTTGGCTGATTTCTCTGAGGAGGAGGTGAGGCGGGCTGTTTGGAGTTTGAATGCAGAAGGGGCTCCAGGCCCTGACGGTTTCCCCGTCCTGTTCTGCCATGAGTTTTGGGATCTTTTGAAGGTGGACGTTCTGGAGGTGCTCCAGGAATTCAGGGATGGCAACAGAGGATTCGAGAAAGTCAACCGGGCTTTGATCTTTCTTCTTCTAAAGAAGGAAAATCCGTTGAGGGCGGTGGATTTCAGACCGATTTCTATTTCCAACGCTCTATATCTCATTGTGGCAAAGGTGTTGGCGAACAGACTCAAGAGGGTTATGGACTCGGTGGTGCTTCAGGGGTAGTTCGCTTTCATTCCGGGACGTCAAATGACAGATGGTCTTGTTGTGTTGTCGGAAATATGCCTCGAGTGGAAGCGGTCAAAGAAGAAGGGGGCGCTCTGGAAGATTGATTATGCCAAAGCCTATGACTGTGTCAGTTGGAAGTTCTTGTGGACCTCCTTACGACGGAGGGGTTTCCCTGAGGTTTGGGTACAGTGGATGAAAAGATATGTCACTACCTCCTCCTGTTCGATTTTGGTTAACGGTAAGCCGAAGGGAGGATTCTTTCAACCCCAATGGGGAGTCCATCAGGGATGCTCGCTGGCTCCTATGCTCTTTGTCCTTGTGGCGGATTGTTTGGCGGTTTTGTTCAAGCATGCGGTGGAGGTAGAGTGTTACGAGGGCTTCCGTGTGGGGGGTATTTCCGTTCCGTTGCTTCAGTATGCGGATGACACGTTGATTTTTCTTGGGGGGTCAGAAGAGCAGAACCGCAACACAACGCTTCTGGTGGATATCTTTGGCAGCCTATCTGAACTGCAGATCAACATATAGAAGTCGGTGGTGATTGCATTCGGGATGGACGGTTCGGAGTGTGACGGGGTCGTTAGGTGGGCGGGGTGCCCCTTGAGGGACCTCCATATCTCCTACTTGGGTTGCCGTTGGTGGATGGCAGACTTAAGAAGTCAGATTGAGATTGCATCGTGCACAGAATAGAGGAGAGGTTGGCTTGTTGGAAGACTGTCACTCTGTCTAGGGGAGGGAAGTTGACCCTCCTTAAGCATGTGCTCGCTGCCATTCTAGTCTTCTTCTATTCTACTCGGTTGATGCTGGTAGGGGTTAGAAGGAAGGTTGAGTCTATGATGAGGTCATTCTGGTCGGATGGGAGGCAACAGAGGTCTGAGCTGCATCTGGTATGCTGGGAGGATATTACGAAGGGGATTTCTGATGGTGGACTTGGGGTCCGTGATGTAGAGCTCATGAACAAAGCTTTGTTGGCCAAGTGGGTGATTCAGATTTGGGGCTCTTCGACATCGCTGGCGACCAGGGTATTGAGGAGCATTTATGGCATCAAAGGGGCGTTGGTGGCCGACAAAAGGAGATTTGAATCGCCGCTTTGGGTCGGGATCCGTGTCATCCTGCCAAATCTTGTTCCTTTCTTGCGTCCGAGGATGGGAAACGACCAGGTGTTTAGATTTTGGCTCGACGATTGAACGGGGGAGGGTGCCCTTGGACGACGTTTCCCTAGGCTGCTGGCTCTAGCAGTGGATAGGACTGCGCTTCTAGCTGAGGTGGCAGACTCCGGCTCGGGGGCTCTGCGGTTTGTCTCGGACCTGTCAGATCAACGCATGGAGGATTTCTTGAGGTTGCTGGATGAGACCCCTCCGCCGGGGGAGTTGTCGAATGAACCTGATCATTTTGAATGGGAGGGAGAGAGATTCTCAGTTAAGAAAGCTTACGATATGATGAGAAGGGGGATAGTGGGGCGCGACGAAGAGCTGTGCGCAGACATGAAGATTATTTGGGCCGTCAGGATCCCTTGTAGAGTGAAGATTTTCCTCTGGTGTTTGAGAAGAAATTGCTTGTGTGATAAAGCGGGGAGGGGGAGACTATTCGGTTTGGCAGATACGTGTTGCGACAAGTGTGATGGCGCAGTGGAAGATGCGGACCACCTTTTCTTCAGTTACGGGACTTCGGCACAGGTTTGGAGGTCGGTGGGGATCTCTTGGATACAAGCCAACAACTTAGAGGAGTTTTGGAGGTCGGTTCGTGCAGTGGGCTTTGGTTCTTCGGATGATTGTTCAAAACCTTTTGCAGTGCTTTGGGACCTTTGGACTGGTTGGAATAATCTCATATTCAAAAACCTGGGGTTTTAATCGAAGAATATTGTGTCGCATTGTAATGCTCTATACAATTTCTGGGCTTTACATTGATGTACTCAACTTTTTTTAATGAAAGCGTTGCTGTGGTGACTTCCGCATTGGGAGATCTCTCTATTTTCATCAAAAAGATCGTAACTTCCTAATAGAGAGAAAATACCAAACTTAAATGTCTTAATAAATCACAATATAATCTGGAATCTATGGGAGATAACAATGGTGACTCTTAGAATGCCACCAACGATGATGGCCTTGTTGGAGACAAACTAGAGGCGAGTCAGGGGCATGTAGAAGCGGTTGGCGGTGGCTGGAGAGGCAGAAGTTCGATTAGAAGTTGTGGGTGACCGAGGAAATATGGACTCGAGGGCGATCTGGCGGTGAACTGGAGAGGTGGCTGGCGGAATCAGAATTGGAACTCGAGGACGAGGAGTCGGAAAGGTGGCTGGGACAATGGAGGGTGTGAAACGAAAGGCACTGTGGCGATGGAGGGTACGAAATAGAAGGCGATAGAGGGTGATCCCCTCTTTGGTGCTTTGATACCATCTCAACTCTGCTAAAATAATTATATGAAATGTTGTATATTTCTCATTAGAAATGCTCTCCCTTATATAGAGGGGAGGCTAGGGTTACTGAACAATTGCACACACACCCTTGAAGTATGAACTAAATATTGTAAACCCAAAATATACTCCAATAGTTCTTTATTTATATTTCTTATTCCTCCGTCTACTTTATGTAATTTTATCGTAGGGCTTTTCTCCTATATAAGAGATCCCTAGGATCACAATGGAATGCATCTATTCTTTTTCCCTTTCCACATGGTATCAGAGCGACGATCTTAGACCGGAGCTTGTGCCCTAGCCGACACCTTCCCTACCTAAACTCGATTGTCACTGCCGTCGCACGCCGCGAGCATCAGCAACAATAACCTACAACCACCGTTGTTACCCACTACGTACAATAGTATCAGCACTAAACGTCGCTGTCGTCTAGTAGTGACTACCCTAGCTACTGCTGCTGCGCTAGCCGTCGTTGCTGTGCAAAGGACCATCTAGTGGATTCCCTAGCCGCCCAAAGGGGGCCTTAATCACTCAAGAGTTGTAGACTCCTGTGGCACCCTAGAGGTCACCATCATTGTCCGTTAAGGCTTCGAAATCTTTGCCAAGAGTGATTTTATTCACTGTTCAGTCTGATTTTGAGATTTTCAAGGTGGTTTTTAATCATCTAAACCACCCTAGTTACCCAGAGAAGTTTCTAATAGATAAAAGAGGTTGTGGTATGAGTCTTCACCCATAACCATCTTCTCGCATGTCTGTGTAGACGTGCTCATCCTTGTCCATACCCCCTATCTTTGTAGCAGTCATCATCATGTTAGACAACATGGTCGACTCTAAGGTCAACGTTGCATCATCAGGTGCCTTCAAAGGTCCATTACCCATTGTTAAGATGGATGGGACTAATTATGAGTTATGGCTATGCAATTCATGAGCGAAATGCGGTGCTATGGTAAGAAGCACATTCTGATGCAGGATGAACACATTGACAAGACTGGGTTTAATGCATCGTAGGAGGCAGATGAAGCATATGCGTATGTCTGGCTGTCTGAGACAGTGTCTGTGGAGATAATCAATGATATTCTAAGTCAGCCCACCGTGAAGTCGATGTGGGACATCTTCATCGCTACTTACTCACATGTGAATAATGAGTCAAAGATACTATAATTTTAGCATGATATCTTCACATATAAGCAGAACATACATCCTCTTCTTATCCTTTATACTTCTTTCAGGGGAATGTTTGAGAAGCTTCATAGTCTTATTCCTTTGACTTCTTTGCCAAAACAACTTAAGGCTTACAAAGATTCAATGATGACCAGAGTTTTTCTACCAGCTCTTGATCTTGAATATGATGCAGCTCGATGTCAGATCCTTAGGGTGCGTTTGTTACACGGGTTAGGGCGGGTTAAACTGGTAGAGGGTAACCTGTTTTTGTGTTTTGGTGTTTGGATAGAGGGTTAAACTGGGGGTGGGTTAGAAGTGGGTTTGTTGTGATATAATTGTATTAAAGTTTGAAAAAGTGAGTAGTTATTGTGATGTGATTGTATTGAAGTTTGGAAAAGTGAGTAGAAGTGGAATAATTTATAATTTTTATATGATATGATGGTATAATATATTATTTTTTGATTTAATGATGACAATAGTTTTTCTACCAGCTCTAAATCTTGAATATGATGCAGCTCGATGACAGATCCTTAGGGTGCGTTTGGTACGCGGGTTAGTACGGGTTAAACTAGTAGAGGGTAACCCGTTTTTGTGTTTTGATATTTGGATAGAGGCTTAAACTGGGGGTGGGTTAGAAGTGGGTTTGTTGTGATATGATTATATTAAAATTTGAAAAAGTGAGTAGTTATTGTGATGTGATTGTATTGAAGTTTGGAAAAGTGAGTAGAAGTGGAGTAGTTTATAATTTTTATACGATATGATGGTATAATATATTATTTTTTGATGGAATTGATGATGGAGAATTGATTTATTTAATTTTTTGAAAAGAAATAAAGTAGGGCCCACATAGAGAGAGAGGGAGTGGGTTAAAAGGGAGTTTACCCCACCATCCGAATGACTCCTTACTGATGCCACTATACCTCAAATGGAGGAGGCATATCATAGATTGAGTAGGCTCCCTATAGCACTTGGTGGTGCCACTCAGCAATCACAGACTTCCTCGGCTATGACTGCATCTCGTGATAGTGGGAGTTCTATGCAGTACTGAGGGTGTGGTATGGTACCCATGGCATGGGAGGGGGTAGTCAACCCCGTCGGTCGTGCACCTACTGCCACATATCAGGTCATTCTGAGGATACATGCTTCTCCAAGCATGGCTTTCCTACTTCAGCTCGTGTTGTAGAGTAGACCCATCCAGCTGGTGCTCCTCCTCTGACATCTGATGATAGGTTCGATGAGCTTGCGACAAGACTAAGAGAGATTATGCTTGCACTTGGGTCGTCTACTGCTCCTTCAGGATCTTCATAGGTAGTTGTGTTAGCATCTGCCATCGCATCAGGTACTGCATATGCTTTTACTAGATATTACATAGCAAATTTATCAGAACAGATTATGGATCCAGGAGCTTCATACCATTTCTGTGGTGATAGAGGTCAGTTTAGTGCATACATATCGGTTCAGACAAGCAGATATGTAGTTATAGAAGATGAGACCCGCTCTCCCATTTCCAGATAGAAAAATGTGCAGTTTACTTCAGCAATGCGTCTACAGAATGTTCTTTATGCTCTTGTTATGAATTTAATGTCTATCAGTCAAATCACAAAAGACTTATATTATCGTGCCATATTTGATCCATCTTCTCTTATGTTTCAAGACATTCATACGGGCAAGGTGATTGGATTTGGCCGTGAGCAAGGATGTATCTATAGACCAGTCCAGTCCCCATATGTTGGCGCTTCGACCATTCGCACTAGATTAGTCTCCCCTTTTGTTTGGCACCTCTGGTTTGGTCACCTTCCTCTACAGAAGCTATGTCATGCCCTTCCTCAGATTTCTCCTCGCTCTACCCTCTAATGTAAGGCTTGCCAGCTTGAGAAGCACCACCTGTCTACTTTTCAGAGTCATTAGGGTCATAGTAGTCATAGTATTTTTGAGTTGATCCATCTTGATATTTGAGGTCCGAGTCATAGCCCGGATCATCAGGGACATATTTTATTTTGTTGTTGTTGATGATTTTTCCGAGTGTCTTAGGTATTTCTACTTAAAAATAAGTCCGATGATGGTCCTATTATTCAGTCCTTTATTAATGAAATAAAAAGTGTTTTTCTGCAAATGTCACATATATTCGTTCTGACAATCCATTAAAATTTTGTAGCTTACAACTCTCACAGATCTTCAGAACTCTTGGTATTGTACACAGACTTCATGTACGTATACATCCCAACAAAACGGGGGTGACTGAACGCAAACATCGTCACATTTTGGATGTCACCAAGACCCTTTTAATTTGGAGTCGCACTCTTCATTCCTATTGGGGAGATGCGGTTCTAACTGCTTGCTACTTGGTGAATCGTATATCCATATTTCTGTTGGGACTCTTGAGAAGACTTTGTTCTTGATTGCGTTCCATGAGAAGGATCTTTTCTCCCTCACTCAGGTGTTTGGGTCTGTTGCCTTTGTTCATTATACGTCTCCTAGCCATGATAAGATCTCTCTTAGAGCTGTCAAGAGTGTTCTTGTGAGGTATTCTGTTAAGCCCCTCTCGGATCCGAGTACTCGTTTACACACGTTCGTACCATTACGTTCACATGTGATCACAGAAAGTATTGAAAATTCAGGGATTTTTTTGACATGACATTCACATTAAATGAATAAACCACATATACAAGAAGAAGAAGTGCCACCAAAAATTTCATTCATTTTCATATAACAATACATGTAACAAAAGAATGTATTACAATGTACATGTACATCCCAAAATGTATGACAGAAGAGGAAGGAAGCATATTACATCATAAGATGAAAGAAAAACTGAAACAAACCATACCTTTTGGAGTATACGCGGTCTCCTGAAGTCATCAACAGCTACAACAGAGTTGCAGGCTTCTTGCCTGCCAAAACATGTAAGGACGAAGGGGCGTCAGCGAGCGCTGGTACACCCATAATTCATATTGTAAAATAAGCAGGTATTAATCTAGATACAAAAGAAATAAGTAGAAAGGTATAAACATCTAAAATCTATTTCTACTTGCAATGTAAAAAGGTTTTCAAGTGGCTTGTATGTAACCTCCCCATGTTTACCCTTTAGTCCAATATTTCCCATATAAAATATTTTTTTATTGTAATTGATTGCTCATAAGTGTGTGTATGTATATATACTCATATTATTCAGATATCATGTTTGTAGATTTTGACGATGTGAAAGGTGAGATTGGAAAGGTTTATTGATTTATTAAATTCTCAAGTCTAGTGGATAGTTTGTGGTCTTAGTCAGTGTACGACCTCACACTATGACTCTAAGACGTGGGCAGTGCCTTACGATTGGGGTGCCTCCGTAGACTAGCGGTGTTGTATAATGCATCCTAACTAAGTTCTCAACACGCCCACTAGCTTATAGGAATATTTTATTATAATCACTTCCAACAAACTCAACTTTGATTGTAAATTCTCCGAACTTCAACTGCAACTGTTATAGGTGTAACCCTGGATGACCTAGATGTAGGCATGGATGATTAGAATATAACATCGCCAAGTTTGCTGGCGAAAAGTAAACAAACTCAAGCGGTGAGGTAGCCTACAAAAAGGCTCTTCCGTCTCGCCCTCTAATTGGAAGTACGATCCAATAGAGGGAAAGGTCTACTCCAAAACTACGCCCTAGAGACGGGTGAGAGAGACTCTCCAGAAAAGTCACTCTAAAAACTGGCCGGACCGGTAACGGGCAAACGAGCTCATACGAAAAACTAAAAACCGAGGATCCCCCACATGAGTATCCTAAAACAGAGGGTCAACAGAGCTGGTCAAAAGTCGGGATCCCAACGAGGCGTAAAAACACTACGAGCTCGCGTCAAAACCGTGAAAAAGACTGGGATCCTAGACCCGCGCACTTGACGGCCGCTGCCCTAACTGGGCTTCCTTTCATCCGTCCAGTTGAGGGTCACCGCGCCCTCGCACGGTCATGTGTAAGGAGCACCATGACCGGCACTATCACAATTTGATTATCTTATGGATGTACATGATTTCATCTTTCTTTCTCAATCTCATATATCATATGTGTCATGAGAAAACCATTCACCACTATCACTCATCATAGATCCAAATATTTTAGAGAAAATACAAGCAAGAGGAGATGGGCATAATGGACAAGGGTTACAACTAGTGTTCTAGAACTATGGCGGTTAATTATGAATTTTGAATTTAAATGATGAACACTAATAGAGGGTTTGAATTGTATCATAATCTTCTCATTTGTAAGCCCGATTTTATTTGCAAGCAATTTAACATTAGAATTCGCCAAAAATATTGATGTAGCGAGAATGGATAACTATAAAGGATAATAAATCTCTCGGTATGCCAAAAATATTGATGTAGCGATAATGGATAGCTATAAAGGATAATAAGATCCAGCATCATCTGCAGATTTTCGGACATCACCATTTATATATATGTATATATTTTTTCATCTAACACAAATTAAATGATAGATTTTGTTTAGAACCAAGTAATTGATATAAGGCAATATACCTCAGCAGTGGGAACAACTAACGTTCCTACAACTACAGCATGGAAAGCTAAAATCTTGTATTAACTACTTCCACAAGGTTTGAGTTATGCCTCGATCTCATCCATTTCATGCTTTGCATGACATCGATTTCAACACCCTAAAATTTATAAATTTGTACAACAATATCAATCAAGAGGAGAGAAATAATGAATAATGTAACGAAGCAATGTAAGTAAGACTTTGGTAGTCACTTAATAGTACCTTGTGGCCAAACTGATACCTATATCTGATAGAAAGGATGAATATATCAAACTACAACAATAGGGAATTGTAGGATATCCTTGAAGTGTACGATGGCGTCTGGTGAAGCAAGTTTGCCAGTCTTGCATGGATGGATTAACTTGACTGGGTCCTTTAGTGTCGGTGTTAGATAACATAATCAATATTCACTAAAATTTCCCACCCCTATATTATTATTGTTATATTTTTTTAACAGCAACATAGTTATAGTGTTAAGTTCTCAGCCATCAAGAAACAATTACAAATAAAATTGGGGGCGCTCTTGGCCATCAAAAGATTTATAAATAAGTTGCTACATAATATTAGAGCACAAAAGGGTAATTTAATCATATATGGTTGCTTAATAGTTATAGCCCCCTGTTGAATTTACAGCAGAAAATGTTTCTGTACTTATATGACAACCGAAGGTATATATATATGTGTGTGTATTATGAGCAGAATTTTTTACCGAAGTCAGAAAATTTTATTTTTTTTATTGTTCAGCTTCATTAATAAACATGCTTTGTCAAAGAATAATTGGCATTAAAGATACATGGATAGTATAACAACCAGGATAGGAAATTGCAGAAAGAAGAGAAAATGCAAGAATTGACCTGCAAGAATACATCATTGATCTAGGTCATAAAATGTTAGAGTAAACGATACTCTAATGTGTTATTCCATAGAGCCATCGGGTCTCTTATATAGAGAGAAAACCCTTGGGTAAATTACATAGACGTACATTATATAAATAGAAAATACGGAACAATACATAATAACATAATATAAACCTCTACACTCCCCCTCAAGATGGAGCATAGATATCTATCATGCTCAGCTTGGAAGAACATCTCTGGAAAGGTCCTCTGAGCAATGGCTTGGTAAATATATCAGCAGTCTGGTCCTCTGAACTAACATGAGAAGTGGAAATGAAGCCCTTCTGGATCATGACTCTAGTATAATGACAATCCACCTCGTTGTGCTTTGTTCTCTCATGAAAAGCTGGATTATTGGCAATAAACAATGCTGCCTGATTGTCACATTGGAGATTCATAGGCAAGGAGACATCTACATTCAAATCTTCTAAGACTGCTCTAACCCACATCATCTCTGCGCTTGCTTGTGCCATGGCTCTATACTCGGATTCAGCACTGGATCTCGCCACAACAGTCTGTTTCTTGCTTTTCTAAGAAACCAAAGAGCTTCCTATGAAGATAGCAAATCCAGAAGTAGATTTACGATCCTTTGGACATCCTGCATAGTCTGCATCTGCACAAGCTGAAATAGACAGACCTGTATCTTTTATGAATAGCAACCCTGTGCCTGGGGAAGACTTCAGATATCTCAATATCATATACAAGGCATCCATATGAACCTGCCTAGGCTGCTCCATAAATTGACTCACCCGGTTTACTGCAAAGGCAATATCCTGTCGAGTTATAGTAATGTATAAGAGCTTACCCACCATCTCTTTGTACCTTCTTTTGTCTACCTCTTCGGTATCATTGTCGTACAGCTTCATGCTTGGGTCCATAGGCGTGCTCGACGGTCTGCATCCAGTCATTCCTGTTTCAACTAGCAAGTCTGTGACATATTTTCTTTGAGTCATTACCATTCCTTGTGCATTTCTTGCAAACTCTATCCCCAGAAAATATCGTATCGTGCCTAGCATCATTCCCGCCGCCCCCCTCCCCCCCCTTCACGTTTTTCGGCAGCCGCCGCCTCAACGCTCCAGCCTCCCGCCCTCCCGCTCGCTGTCCAGCGCCCAAGCCGTCGCCTGGCCCTGCCTCCAGCGCTCAGGCCCCCCCTAGGTCCCGCCGCCAGCAACCAGGCCCCGCCAGGCCCCGCCTCCACCGCCCAGGCTGCGCCTCCAACGCCCAGGCTGCACCTCCTCGTCGCAGCCAGACCTCCGCAGCCCTAATCCCTAGCGTTCTCGCTAGGTTCTGCCGCTGCCAGCCTCTTGCCGAGGCCCCCACATTCGACCAAGGCACCAGCCGGTCCGTTTCCAGCACCCAACCGGGGCTCCTGTGCGGCGTTAGTTCTACACTCGGAGACACGACAACATTGGATTCATGTGCATAGCGTCTACATATGCACGTGAATCCAACCGGGTCTTTATAGACACTATTTTTTTTGTCTATCATCCCTAGGTCTTCCTCCTCGGTGATATGTCAGAACAGAAGGTTGATATGCCCGCCATAGGTGCCTTTAAAGGTTCGGCACCAATTGTCAAAATGGACGGGACAAACTACGAACTCTGGGCTATGCAGTTCCAGAGTCTTATGCAGTCGTGTGGTAAGAAGCATATTCTTACCGAAGATGAACCGCTGGAGAAGACAGGGATCTATGCCTCATGGGAGGTTGATGACACGTATGCCAAAGTTTGGCTGTCAGGAACGCTTACAATGGAGATAGCAAACGATGTCCTCCATCAACCCACCGCCAAGGCGATGTGGGATATTCTGGCCACGACTTACTCTCAGGTGCGGAACGAGACGAAGATGCTGCAGTTGCAGCATGATATTTTTACCACGAATCAAAATGGGAGGCCTCTTCATTCTCTGTACACGTCTCTTCGTGGAATGTTTGAGAAGCTATACAGCACCATCCCACTCACAGCCACGCCAGAACTGCAGAAGACGTTCCGCAACGCCACTATGGTAGGCGTATTACTTGCTGCCCTTGACCCAGAGTACGAGGCAGCACGCTCTCAGATCCTTGCCGATGCCACTATTCCACCGATGGAAGAAGTCTACAGGAGGCTCAGTCGTGTACCAGTTCCATCAAATACAACGACTCCACCTCCCTCGACAATGGCAGTCTCCAGAGGACGAGGTAGTTCGTCGTCCTTTCGTGGTAGAGGAAGTGGTGGACGTGGCCGAGGAGGCCGCATACGCTCTACGTGCTCATTCTGTCGTCGTACTGGTCATTCGGAGGATACCTGCTATTCCAAGCATGGCTTCCCTCCTTCTGCACGTGTCGCTGATCATGTTCAGGGTCCACCAACATCTACTCCAGATCACAGGTTCGAGGAGCTAGTGGCACGGCTTCGTGATATTATGCCACAATCATCTTCAGAGGGAGCTGACACTTCCGATGTTGCGGCTTCGGCGTCAGCTAGTACATCTGCTACAGCCAGTGCCTCAGGTAGTACTTCAATCTCCTGTCATAACCATGATCTCACAGGTTGGATTGTTGATTCTGGAGCCACCCATCATCTCTGTCGCGATAGAGATATCCTGCAGTCCTATAGAGCTGTTCAGCTTGGTCGCTCTGTACTCATAGCTGATGGCACTCATTCCCCTATCGTCGGTCAGGGGGAGTGTCGGGTGGAGAGGAGAACCCTAGACTAGGGTTTCTGCTCTGATACCATGTTAGAGTAAACGATACTCTAATGTGTTATTCCATAGAGCCCTCGGGTCTCTTATATAGAGAGAAAACCCTTGGGTAAATTACATAGACGTACATTATATAAAAAGGAAATACGGAACAATACATCATAACATAATATAAACCTCTACATAAAAAATGCATGGAGATAGAAATCTGGGGTTTAGAATCTGCATGCATGGCAGCAAAAGAATGGTTGAGGAATGTACCTTTAATTTAGATCTCCAAGATGGAAATCATATGCATGCAGTGATAGCACTTTGGAGAGGTTCCAACAGCAAGATCTTCAATAGTAGCTGCTGTAGTAGTTATTCCCACTTCCAACAACAATAATGGAGGCTCTTCTAGCTACTTTCATGGGGCAGTGGCAACAATTTAGAGCTAACAGGAGGTTCCACCAGTTCTGGACAGCAACTGGACATAAATTAAAAGGAGTAACTGCTACTTTGCTGGAGATTGAGAGAATTTCAAGGATGGGTTTTGAGGATACAGAGGAGGAAAGAAAAAGAGGAAGAAGAAACTCCTCTCGATGGAAGAAAGTGGAATTGAAGGGAAGAAAATGGTAATAAAGAAGATGTAGAGAGGAAAGGAGGAGGAAGTTTCCTCTCAGCCACCATGATGTCACCAATGACATCACCATGACATCACCCATGATGTCATACTCTTATAGTGTATTAATATTTCTCTCTTCTTTTTTTGTGCAGGCAAACAGAACACAGTCTGTTGTTATACTGTAGCAGATTTTTTTTATTTTTATTATTTTTGATTCATTTATTTGGGATGTTAAAAAAAGTCCGTATACACACCTCGAGCCTCCGATTTCGACGCGCAATATCTCGATTTGATCGCCTCTTCACGACGATCAAAATGAGTATAATATTGATATACTTCCGATCAGGTTTCGAACCCCCGAAATTTTCGAGATACGGTTTTGGTTTGGGGTTAAATTTTGTGAATTAAAATTATCAAACAACCTCCGATTGACAAATGATCGATTTCTTTGGTCTTATTTCGTCGAATCGAATTTTATATTGGTTTTGGTTTATTCTGCGATTTCTGAATTTGCGTCACGGCTTTTCCGCGGCACGCATTACGATGCGATCGATTTTTTTGGTCAACTTCGCTCGAACGACTTTTGATTTACAATCAATTTATCGATTTGCCCAATAACTTTATTGGATTAATTGGACCCTAATCGGGTCGGGTTCGAGTTTTTGCGGATCCGGATGTTACAAATATAAAACCTCAAAGGGAGTCTCATCCTCGAGACTCGCGTCAAGGTTCTTAGGTGTCTTGTTTGTATTTCATATGGCCCTAAAAACCTAAAAGGGTTTTGAACCCATAAAAACCTCAAAGGGAAAACAAACCCTTTAACATGTAAATAATTAAATACACTTATTTTAATGATTACCTGAGAAAAGCTGCGGGTATCGTGCCCGCATGTCGGCTTCGGTCTCCCACGTTGCCACTTTGACGCCATGTCGGTGTTACAAAACCTTGACCAATGGAATGTTCTTACTGCGAAGCTTCTTCACAGTACTGTCAATTATCTGCACTGGCCTCTCCTCATATGTCAAGTCTGGCTCCACGTCAAGATTCCCGTAGCTGATAACGTGTCGAGGGTCGCACACATACTTCCTCAGATTGGATACATGAAAAACGTCATGAATAGCAGAAAGATGTGGTGGAAGGATTATTCAGTATGCCACTTTCCCCACTCTAGCTAGAAGCTCAAAGGGACCAACATATCGCGGCACCAACTTGCCACGAACGCCAAATCTCTGTATTCCTGGGAGATATTCGGAGAAATACCCAATCTCCCACCTGTAATTTATAGGAACATCATTAATATGCGAGATTAAGTTCAATTTGTAAAAAAATAAAGAGAAGAAGATTGGATACCTAAAACTCCAAATCTCTTCTCCGACGGTATGCATAGCTCTTCTGGCGGCTCTGTGCCGTCAGAAGGCTCTGTCTCATAAGATCAACATCTCTCGTAGTCTCCCCCAGGAGATTTACGGAGTAGAGAGCATGATCACCTACCTCATGGCAACTGAGAGGTGTGAGGCATCTCCGTCCATATAGGGCTTCGAATGGTGCCATTCTGATACTGGAATGATAGCTGTTGTTGTACGTGAATTCCACCAATGGCATATGGTCCTTTCAGGACCCTTTCCACTCCAAAGTGCATGCGCGAAGTAAATCCTCAAGTGTCTGTATGGTGTGCTCACTCTGTCCATCTGTCTGCAGATGATAAGCAGAACTCATCTCCATCTCTATCTATAGTGCTGACATGAACTCATGCCAATAGTGAGACGTAAACCTCGAATCGCTGTCATACACCACCTCTCGTGGTATACCATGTAGCTTAATGATGCTTTGCACATATAGCTTGGCCAATCTGGATGGAGTGTAAGTCATGTTGACAGGTATGAAATGGATTGACTTGGTCAACCTATCAACCACGACCCAAATGGAATCATGGCCACCCGGTGTCTTCGGCAATCCTGTGATGAAATCCATAGAAATGCTCTCCTACTTCCACTCGAGAATGGGGAGAAACTGCAGTAATCCTGGTGGTCTCTTGTGCTCGACCTGATCATCTGATAGGTCATGTATCTGCTAACATGCTGAGCCACATCGCGCTTCATTCCATCCCACCAGAAATGTCAACGCAGATTACGATACATTTTTGTGCTGCCTGGATGGATAGATAACCGTGAACTGTGTGCTTCATCAAGTATGTTTCTACATAACTGCTCGTCGTTGGGCACAACAACCCATCCTGCCTTCCATAAAATAGACTCCGCCAAAATAAAATCATCAACCTCATCCTTGACGACGTACATGTATCTATCTCAAATCCATGAATCTGTCTTCAGGCCTTTGACGATGCAATCCTACAAGCTGCTGAATCGTGGAGGCACAGCGGTAGAAATGGAGGTGCTCTCCTGAGGATGCCAATTAGTCAATGATGCAAGCATATCCTACGTGTATAGGCAGTTTGTCGTACCCTCTGCAATGAGCTCTCCTACTAAGCGCATCTGCCACCACGTTTCTCTTACCGGGATGGTAAGAGATCGTGCAGCCGTAGTACTTCAGTAGCTCAAGCCATCTGCGTTGTCTCATATTCAGCTCCTTCCGTGAAAAATCTAGAAATTCACCCCATAAAGATAGTGAAACTCCGAGCATATGGCAGGTTAGATCGCTCCAAGGCGAGACTTGTGGCATGTGGGTTCACCCATACATACGGGGTAGACTATCATAATAAATTCTCTCCAGTGGCCAGGCATTCTATTCTGTGTATACTTCTATCTATTGCAGTGACACGGGATTGGCCCTCTATCAGCTTGATGTGAAGAATGCTTTTCTTTGATGACCTACAAGAGTATGTTTACTTGCAGCAACCACCTGAGTTTGCTGCTGAGGGGGAGTGTCAGGAGGTTTGTAGGTTTTACAAGGTGATCTATGGCCTTAAGTAGAGTCCAAAAGCATGGTTCCTGAAGCTCTCAGACTTGATAGAGCAACAAGGGTCTGTCGATCATTCACTTTTTGTTCAGAGGACTCAGAGAGGAACAATTGTCATACTTGTGTATGTTGATGATATCATTGTTATAGAGGATGACGAGTAGGACATCCAGGCTGCTAAGGATTTCCTAGATTAGTAGTTTGTGACCACAAACCTTGGTAGTTTACGCTACTTCCTTTGACTGGAGTTTGCTAGGAACCAACAAGATCTTGTGATGGTCAAGAGGAAATATGTTATAGATCTTCTCTCTGAGAAAGACATGGCAAATTACAGGCTTGCCACTACTCTTATGGACCCGAGCATGAAGCTCTATGATGATGCCACTAAGGAGGTTGACAAGAGAAGGTATAGGGAGCTTGTTGGGAGGCTTCTTTATGTAACCATCACCATGTCAGATATATCCTTTACAGTGAGCAAAGTGAGTTAGTGTATGGAGTAGCCTAGACAGGCACATATGGATGCCATCCATATGATTATGAGGTATCTGAAGTCCTCACCTGGCATTGATCTTCTATTAAACAGAGGTACATCCCTTACCATTATAGCTTGTGCGTATGCAGATTATGCATGGTGTCCCAATGACAAGAAGTCTACTACTGGTTTTGCAGTGTTTATAGGGAGTTTCTTGGTATCATGGAAGAGCAAGAAGCATACTATGTTGCTAGATCCAGTGCAGAGTCAGAATATAAGGCCATGATACATGCTAGCATAGAGGTGATGTGGGTCGGATCGGTTTTAACTGACATGGTAGTTGAGGTGCGTCTTCCCATGCATCTTCAATGCGACAAGCAGACTGCTCTCTTCATCGCCAACAACCCAACCTTCCATGAGACGACGAAGCATATTGAGGTGGACTGCCATTATACTAGAGACATGATACATAATGGTCTCATCTCCTCTGCACATGTTAGCTCAGGAGATCAGACAACATATGTACTTAACAAGGCTCTAGCCAGAGGGCCTTAACAGAGATGATGTTCCAAGCTTAGCTACGCTCCAACTTAAGGGGGAGTGTTGACTTATTTAATGTCTTTCATGTCTTTCATATATTCTCTATTCTTTCTTTCTTTTTATGTAATTTTCCCAACATGTTATCTCCCATATAAGAGAACCTTAGGGCCTCATGAATAAACAACTCTTCATTTTGCTCTCAACATTTTTTCATTTTCCTGTAGGGCTTTTCTTCTATATAAGAGATCCCTAGGGTCACAATGGAATGCATCTATTCTTTTTCTCTTTCCATATAAAGCAAGTGGCTGTTTACAATGAAGCACTGAGCAGATGACAACATAGATCGCTAGAAGTGAGACTTGTGGCACGTGGGTTCACCTAGACATATCATGTGGACTACCGAGATACTTTGTCTCCAGTAGCTAGGTATTCTACACAGTGTATTCCTCTTTTTGTTGTAGTGACACGGGATTGACCCCTATATTAGCTAGATGTGAATAATGTATTTCTCTATTGTGACCTAAGGAGGAGGTCTACATGCAACAACTACCTGAGTTCGCTGCTGGGGTGGGTGGGGGGTGTCAGAAGGTTTGCAGGCTTCATAAAGGCGATCTATGGCCTTAATCATAGTCCAAGAGCATGGTTCCAGAAGCTCTCAAACCTGATAGCGCAACATGGGTTCTTGAGATCAACTACCGATCAATCACTGTTTGTCCAGAGGACTCAGAGAGGTACTGTTGTCATAATGATATCATTGTTACAAGGGATGATGAGCAGGGCATTCAGGTTGCTAAGGATTTCCTAGGTCAGCAGTTTGTGACAAAGGTCCTTAGCAGTCTATGCTACTTCCTTAGACTGAAGTTTGCCAGGAACCAGCGAGGTTTGGTGATGATCCAAAGGAAGTACGTTATAGATCTTCTCTTTGAGACATGTATGACAGATTGTAGGCCTGCCACTGCTCCCATGGACCTAAGCATGAAGCTGCATGATGACGATATTGAGAAGGTAGACAAGAGGAGGTATGATGAGCTCGTTGGGAAGCTCATATACGTTACTATCACTAGGCCAGATATATCCTTCGTAATAAGCAAAGTGAGTCAATTCATGTAGCAACCTAGACATGTATATATGGATACTGTTGGAGCATTTGGTGTATGTGCCTATTATGTTGTAGCAGGGTAAATGGATCCTGGAGTCCATTTACCCCATTCAGTGTTTAGTCCCACATGGACCAGTGGTGGGACTTGGAGGCTCTGGGAAAGCTATATAAGGAGCCCCAGACCTCCTGTATCCATTGAGAAAAAGGAATGAAGTATCCGCCCCTTTGAGGGCTTCTCCCGTGGTTTCATCCCGCTCCTCACGGAGTAGGATTCCACGTAAAATCATGGTGTTCCCATGTTGATGTTTCTTGTTTATGCTCTGTTTATCATTCGCTTCCGCATTCTTCATATTTTATAACATGGTATCAGAGCAGGATCGATTCTCGGGGTTTCTTAAGTTCTTTATTTTGTATCGAGATTTGTTTTAGGGTTTATTTTGAAACCCTGATTCCTCAACATTTTCAACATGCCAATTTGTTGTTCATTAGTAAAGATTGATGAAGTTCTGTTCAAGAAGCTCTAGGGTTTCCCACAAAACCCTAATTAAGATCTACATGTCCAAGTGCTGCCGCACGATCTTCCCCGCGTGAGAAGCTCCTTCATATCCTAGAGATGGCGAGTTCTCGCGCGTACTGGCGGCGCGAGGGTTCCAGATCATCGACTGTATGCGAGCAATGACATGGTTTCGTTTCTGAAACCCTAGATACGATGGCCATTCACACTCCCCCTTTTATGATCGACTTTATGCGAGCGCGATTCCTTGGAAGGAGCAAACCCCAAGCGGCGCTCTGATACGATGGTATCAGAGCGGGTTTGATTCTCGTGGAGTCATTTTCTTTTATCATGTATTCGAGATTTTTTGTTCGAGAAGCATATTAGTTTTTTTTATGTTCTAGGGTTCCAATCTGGAACCCTAATCTCTGTTTATGTTCCGTTGGCATCTTCAGACAACAATTTCAGTGCACTTCACGTCTCTAGGGTTCTGCGGCGGCACAGATCCTGCGGCAGCAAGCCCCATTGGCCGCAGAAACCGTCAGTTCCTCCTTCAGATCTCAAGGCCCGTAAGACAACACGCCGCAACCTCATCTCGAATCCAAGCTGAAGGCAACGCCGATCTGCATTGTATCATGACTCGACATCCTCCAGTTCTCGCGCGATGCCTCCAGCATCAACACAGGCACATTGCGCCTCTCGACGCTTCCACTAGTGGCCCTCCAGATATGATTTCGCGCCCTCCAGATCCGATCGCAACTGGCGATGGCGCTCCATACAACATCTTCATCAAACTGTGAGCGTGGTAGCGAGCCCTAGCGCGACGATGATCCCGCCTCATCCACGATACTCTCCTCTCTGTCGAGTCCTGTTGTTGCGCAAAACCCCCCCTCACGCTCCAATCGCGCAAGGCGATGGCCCCGATACTCCAGGTGGAACCCTCCGTCCTCCATCGGCGCGGGTCCCAAGCGAGTTCCTCGCGCGCACCTCTAGAGCCCTGCATCCCAGGCGCGAGGCAGCAAGGAATCCGCGCCTCTCCTTTGACAGCGAGCGAAGGCGCGCGAGTCCAGAAGTCCCACCACAGGCGCAGGAACGACGGCGTGAAATCCCTCTCGAAGAGGGCGGCGCAAATGTGAATCCCCAATGGGGAACCCTAGAGCCTTTTATTTAAAAAAAATGAATGAGTGATGGGCCCAAGTGGCCGTGTAATAAAAAAAAAGAGGGGGCTCCTGCGACTGTCAATGAGAAAAGCGAGGCCCGATAGTTCAAAAAAAGAGAGAGAAAAATATAGCAAAAACAGGTGCGTACACAATACAAAAGCCGTACGCATTAAAAAAATGCAAAAGCCGAGAAAAAAATGATGAACGGCTTTAAAAAAAACTGATGATGATGTGTGAAAAGCCGAAAAAAAAATGTCAACGGCTTAAAAAAATGTTTGAAAAAAATGACGGCGTAAAAAAAATGACAAAAGCCGCAAGTTTCATGTTCTTGTTGTTTACCCCCTATTTATCTTGTCTTCTCCCAACTTTGTCGATGTTCATGTTTCGACAAGTATGGGAGAAAGGGGGAGTATATATGTAGAGTCACAGGTCTTGATCCAGATTCAGATTCAGATGCCAGTCTCCAGACCAGCCATATTTTCCAGACTCTACAGATGATCAGTTGTTCAGACTCGATGATTGATCCCGAGTCCAGTTTTCAGACACGCACGAGTATGCAGTCATTGTCAGATGAGCATATGTTGCCATCATTAGTTCGTGGTTCCCATCAGTATTCTTGTTTTTGTCGGCCAGAGTTTTCATGTGAGCCATAGGGACTCCAGAGTAGAGGACCATTCCCTATGTCATGTTGGCAAGAGTTTTCATGTGATATCATAGGTACACCAGAGTAGTGCACCATTCTCTGAGTCAGATGGGAGAGACCAAATTCTCCGATGAGGAGACTTATTTCAGACTCCATTCTCCAGCGACCGTGGACTCCGACGAGGTTTGCACAGCCACGGCCTTTTCAGTTCGGCCCTTTTCAGAGATGGAGCAGTTGTCCACATTATTGTGGCAAGCCAGAGTACTCCGACGAGGAAACTCATTTCAATTGCAGTGACTATGACAGGCGCAGTTCATAGCACATGCTCTCCGACGAGGAGATTCAGTAGACTCACACTCCAGCCCGTTCGTCCTCCTCACCTGCACGGCATGAGAAGCAACGTCCTCGACAACAGCAATGTGCGCGTTGGGTTGATATTGTCCGTAGTGTCCTGTAGCGTTGAGTTGAGTTTCTTTATGTTTGTCCAAGCTGAGCATTGCATGCTCCAGCTTGAGGGGGAGTGTTGGAGCATTCGGTGTATGCGCCTATTATGTTGTAGCAGGGTAAATGGATCCTGGAGGAGATCCATTTACCCCATTCAGTGTTTAGTCCCACATGGACCAGTGGTGGGACTTGGAGGCTCTGGGAAGGCTATATAAGGAGCCCCAGACCTCCTGTATCTATTGAGAAAAAGGAATGAAGTATCCGCCCCTTTGAGGGCTTTCCCGTGGTTTCATCCCGCTCCTCACGGAGTAGGGTTCTACGTAAAATCATGGTGTTCCCATGTTGTTGTTTCTTGTTTATGCTCTGTTTATCATTCGCTTCCGCATTCTTCATATTTTATAACAGATACAATCCATATGATTCCAAGGTATCTGAAGACCGCACCTAGCTTTGGTCTTCTATTTAGCAGAGATACATCCCTTGCCATTACAAATTGTGCAGATGTAGATTATATAGGGTGTCCCAAAGATAGGAAGTCTAGCTCTGATTTTGCAGTATCCATAGGGAGTTCCTTGGTGTCATGGAAGAGCAAGAATCACATGGTGGTCACCAGATCCAATGCAGAATCATAGTACAAGGCCATGACACAAGCTAGTACGGAGATGATGTGGGCCATATTTATTCTTACCGTCCTAATTTGAGGTGCCTCTTCCCATGCACCTCCAATACGACAACCATGCTGCTCTTTGTTCATTGCTAACAACCCATCCTTCTATGAGAGGATCGAGCATATCGAGGTATATTGTCACCACACTCGAGACATGATTCAGAAGGGCTTCATATCCACCAATCATGTTAGTTTAGGAGATCAGACAACATACATGCTCACCAAATCCCTAACCTAGGGCCTTTCTAGAGATGATGTTCCAAGCTGTGCATGATTGATATCTACGCTCCAGCTTAAGGGGAAGTATTAAGATACTATTTATATTTTGTTTCTTTTATGTATTCTCTATTCTTTTTGTTATCGTTATGTAATTTGTCCAACAGATCTCTCCTTTATATAAGAGAAACTTAGGGCCTCATGAATAAGCACATAATTGTTTTCTTCCAACAATAATCCATACACAGATATATGAAGAAGGGTCTCTCTCATAGGGACCTCGAAGGATCTCATATTGGAGTTCGTGATTATTAGAGAATGGAGTCTGAAAAAGAGTCTCCTCGTTGAAGAACTGGGTCTCTCACATATTGGCTCAGAGAATGAGATCTCTCCTTTGGAATCTATATGAATCCACATAAAATATCATAAATCCACACTGACTCAGAGAATGTGTTTTCTACTCTGGAGTCCCTATATGGATCACATAAAAGCTCTGAGTCCAAATTAAGATGGAATCCTCTCAGATAATGATTGTACACATGTGCACCTCAAACTAGCAGAGTTTGAAATCTGGACATCTTAATCCGAACCGGAGAGTATGATTCTAAACGGTAGAACTATGTAAAATACTCTTCATTTCTCCCATATTGGTCGGAACAGATGGCGTCGAGTCATCGACCAAGTTGGGAGTACAAAATAAAGATGAGGGAAAAATAACAAGCCGTCTCAATTTTTTCACGGCTCTTCATCTTTCAATTTCTTTAAATCATCCTCTTTTCTTTTTTTGATTTTATCTTTCAAGTCACCTTTTTTTTATTGCATATAACTTTTCCTTTCTTTTTGTACATTTGCCTTTTTTTAAATCTCCTTTTTTGAAACATGGCCCTATGGGGCCCAAAAACTTGCAACCTTTTTTATTTAACGTGTCATCTTTTTTTAGACATAGCTCAATTTGGCCCTAAAAGTGCAACATCCCATTGCAACCCTCCCTTTTCTTCTTCTTTTCAATATAAGAGTCCATGGGGCCCGTAGCTTTCAAGTGAGAGGGCATCAAGCCCCTTTATCTCTTAAGTATCTCGATGGGAGAACTCATCTAACTGTCACCGAATCTGGAGAAGGGGGGCATGTGAGACCTTGAGAATCATGTATGTATTAAAATATAAAATACGGTATAGATATCGGACACCTAAAAAAATTGAGTTTTGATACAGTTTGAGATACGGTTTTCGATCATGCTCTCATGCACTTTTGTTCACTTCCTTTTAGATTTCAGACATGCTCTCCAAATTTAGCAAATGAGTAGTCTATTGCGCAATACCTGTTGAGACCTTTCCAACGACACTAAGAACATTGAAATCTAATATCGGATGAGGGAGATGCAATAATTTTATGAATATGAGTCAGTAAACATATCCGAACCCAAGCCAGATCCGGATTAGGTTAAATGAAACCGAATATATATAGCTTGGGGCTCGGATATGGTCGACCAAAAAGTCATTTCCATACCTGAGTTTGTCGAAGCTCTGTCCTAAAGCCGTTGCGCCGCTATCGGACCGTCGTCGGAGGAGTCCAATCGTGAATCTGAGAATGCCATCGCGTAGGGCACGCTGCAGGGACCTCGTTTCTTACGGTTGTGAGGTATAAATCCCCCTTCTGTTGGGAAAAAATATAGAAAGATGATTATTCCATGAACCCTTGGCTCTCTTATATAGAGGAGAAACCTATAGGTAAATTACATAAGATAGACAGAAGAAGTAGAATATTAAGAAAATAATATAGAAACATAAGTATAACTCTACACTCCCCCTCAAGATGGAGCATAGATGTCAATCATGCTCATCTTGAATGCACATTTCCAAAAGGAGCCTTTGAGCAATGCCTGAAAATATCTGCAGTTTGATCCCTGGAGCTAACATGAGAGGTAGAGATAAAACCTTTCTGAATCATATCCCTTGTATAGTGACAATCTAGTTCAATATGTTTGGTTCTCTCATGGAATGCAGGATTGCTTGCAATGAACATGGTTGCCTGGTTATCGCATTGTAGGTGCATAGGAATAGGTATATCTATGTGTAAATCTGCTATAACTACTCGGACCCACATCATTTTTGTACTGACTTGTGCCATAGCCCTATATTCAGACTCAGCACTGGACCTGGAAACTACAGTTTGCTTCTTACTAGAGAGTTAGCTAAAAAGACCGTAAAACCTGAAGTGGACTTTCTATCCTTAGGAGATCCTTCATAGTCAGCATCAGCACATGTATAGACCATAAGTGTTGCCCCTTTTTTGAATAATAATCCTGCATGTGTCGAGGACTTTAGGTACCTCAAGATCATATGTACAACATCCATGTGTTCCTGCCGAGGTTGTTCCATAAAGGAGCTTCCCAACTATTTCTCTGTATCTTCTCCTGTCCACTTCCTCTGTATCATCATCATATAGCCTCAAACTAGGGTCCATAGGGGTGGTAGCAGGTCGACATCCAATCATTCTCGTCTCAACCAACATATTTGTCACATACTTTCGTTGGGTCATTATAAGACCCTGCTGATTTCTGGGAAACTGTAAGCCCAAGAAATACCGTAAGGTACCAAGATCCTTGGTAACAAGCTGTTGGCCCAGAAATTCCTTAGCCCTTTGTATCCCCTGCACGTCATCACCTGTAACAAGTATGTCGTCAACATATACCATAATGGCTACCATACCTCTTGGTGTTTGTTGTACAAACAATGAATGATCCGTATTTGACCTTTTAAACCCCTGCTTCTCAATTAGGTCTGAGAGCTTCTGAAGTCATGCCCTAGGACTCCGTTAAGGCCATATACTACCTTATGAAGCCTACAAACCTACGGATACTCCCCATCAACAACAAACACTAGTAGCTGCTGCATGTAGACTTCTTCCTGCATGTCTTTGTACAAGAAGGAATTTTTAACATCAAGCTGGAAGAACGGCTAGTTACGTACCATAGTAACAGAAAAAAGAATTGGTAAAGTAGAATGACGAGCCACTGGGGGGAATGTGTCTAGATAATCCACGCCATATGTTTGACTAAATCAATGAGCAACCGATATGGCTTTGTATCTATCCAGACTCCCATCTTCATGGTGTTTAACAGTAAACACCCACTTGCAACTGACAGCGGATGCTCCCTCAGGAGTTGCAACCAAGCTCCAGGTACTACGTGACTATAAGGCAACCATCTCTTCTTCCATAGCTAATCGCCATCAACTATCTTTTAAAGCCTCCTAATAATTCTATGGAATGTCCACCGCAGACAGTGCAATTGCAAATTTCTTGAAATCCCCAGTCAAGCGATCAAAGGAGACCATTGATGCTAACGGATATGATGCACAACTTCGCTTTTGTTTCCAAAGCGCAATAGGTAAGTCCATATCATCAACCTCCACGTCCGTCCTCTGTAAAGGACTGTACTCAAGCAGACCAACAGACCCATCGTTAGAAACTATATATTCAGAACATATCTCATGCGTGCTAGATGATGAGCAGTGGCCATGAGCAGAAGCTGGTCGGTGGGTATAGTAGTACGACAACGGTGGGACATGCAAAATGGGGGCTGAGGGAATAGGAGGAGGTGAAGGTGGTGGTGATGGTTGTGATGATGGTGGTGGTGGTGAAGGAGTGGTGATGATGGTGATGATGGTGGTGGTGACATGTAGATTTCATCATCGTGATCTGAAGAAGTCAACCTATCACATGTAGGAGAAAAGTACATTATAGACTCGAAAAACGTGACATCATCACTAACATAATACTTCATGCAGATTGGATCATAACATCTATACCTTTTTGTGTCTTGAATTCCCGACAAAAGCACACTTGACTGCTCTAGAAGAGAATTTGTCAAGACCTAGAGACAACTGGTGGACAAAGGTGACCGAACCAAACACGTGAGGAGTAAGTGAGAACACTTCTTTCTCAGGAAAAATCAAGAGAGAAAGGAATTTTCTCACCCAAGACCGACAAGGCATGCGATTAATAAGATAACATGTTGTAAGAACAACATCACCCCAAAAAGAGTGCAGAGCACGACTCTGAATAAGAAGATTTCTGGTAACATCAAGCAAATGATGATGCTTCCTCTCTAGAACATCGTTTTGCTGGGAAGTATCAGCACATTATGTTTGATGAATAATACCACGAGTTGAGAAATAATTGGAAAGAGTATGAGTACAGAACTCCAAAGCATTATCAGTTCTCACATATTTCATAGGCGAAGAAAACACATTCTGCACGTCATTGATAGAGTTCTTGATAACATTTCCAGATTTAGATTTATTCTTTAATAAAAAGACCCAGGACAAACGAGAGAAATCATCATCAACAACAAAATAAAACATGTGTCCCTGGTGATGAGGAACACGACTTTGACCCCAAATATCTATATGAGATAATTCAAAAATGGAGCTACTGCTCCGACTCTAACGACTAGGGAAGGCGGACCGATGATGCTTTCCCAACTGACATGCCTCACATTGAAAAGACGAGTGAGGAGAAATTTGAGGCAGAACACGACACATTTTTTGGAGCGGGAGATGACTAAAGCGCATGTGCGACGTAAAGGATGAAACGGGTCCAACAGAATGGGAGGAAATGCCAATATAAGGAGTTCGAACCAAGCAATAGAGACCGCCCTGCTCACGGTCTGTGCCAATCACCTTACCTGTAAGGATGTCCTGATATAGAAGAGAATATGGGTCAAAAATAGCTCGACAATGTAGATCCTTCGTAATCTGACTAATAAATAACAAATTCATAGAAATTCAGGTCCATGTAACACATTCTGCAGATGCATAGATGGTGTCAAGCTAATCTTCCATGTTCAATGATGGGGGAATGAGTCCCATCTGCTATAACCACAGTCAGTCCTGGAGGGACCTGTCTGTATGCTGTAAGTTGACCTCTGTCTCGACACAAGTGATGTGTAGCATCGAAGTCCACAATCCAATGTCAGATCCACTATAGCTAGTAAGTGCATAAGTACTACCTGAGGTACTAGAAGATGCTGAAGCAGCGACATCTGAGTGATTTCTCGAAGCCGATGGAGAAGCAGTGTAACTATCTGGAGGTACAATTCCCCTCAATCATGCCACAAGGTCATCAAATCTCTGATCTAAAGTGGCAGCAACCGGGGCTCAATCTGCTCAGCTACTCGAGTAGAAGCAGGAAAGTCATGCTTGGAATAGCATGTATCCTATGTATGACCTGGTCGATGGAAGTAAGTACATGGCTGACAAATACGACCTCCCCTGCCATGAGGTCCGCGTCCACGAAACTGGGAAGCGCCTACTCTACCTCGGGAGACAGCCATCGCTGAAGAAGTCTGACTTAGAGCAGAAGATGGAACGGTAATCCTACTGAGTCGTTTGAACGCCTCCTCCGTAGGAGGAATGGTAGCATCCGCTAGGATCTGTGATCGAGTCACCTCATATTCAGGTCTAGCGCTGCAAGAAAGATACCATCGATAGTAGCATTCCAATATATATTTTGTTACATAGGAGTAGATGTGAGGGGCAAAAAATAGTGTAGTTTCTCAAACATCCTACACAGGAATGTATACGAAGAATGTAGTATCCGTCCATTCTGCTTGATAGTGAAAATATCATGTTGTAACTGTAGGTTGTCTCATTCCTCGCCTGCGAATAAGTTGATGCGAGGATATCCCACATCTCCTTGGCGGTGGGCTGATGTAGCACATTGTTGGAAATCTCTGTCGCCAAAGTACTAGATAACCAGACTTTCGTATACACATCATCTGCCTCCCATGTTAGCCCCAATCTTCTCCACCAGCTCCTCTTTTCTAAGAATATGTTTTTTACCATTAGACTTCATGAGGCTCATAAATTGCATAGCCCAGAGATCATAGTTAGTCTCGTCCATCTGGCCTATAGGCATTGAACCTCTAAAGGTGCTTGTGGCAGGTACGTCGACCTTTTGTTCTGACATATTGTCGGGATAGAAGTACTAGGGTTATGTAGACCAAATGAACAAGTGTCCATATAGACATGTGGGGATTTGAATGCATATGTAGACTTATGAACTCAAATCCATCAACTCAACCGAAGGCTGGAGACGTGATAGAACGGAGGTCACCGGTGGCTACTAAAGACCGACGACCAAGAAGTTGTAGGCCGCTCGGACTACAAGACCTGCAGGGGGGTCGCAGGGGGGAGCATATGGCCACACGGGGCAGCAGGGGGCTGCTGGAATCGTAAGGAAGCTGCAGGGGACCCGCAGGAATGACGGAGGTCACTGGAGCAGCTGGGATGAAGGTCGTTGTGGCCACACAGAGGAGCTGAAGGGGGGCTACAAGTGGCTGCCCGGATGGGCGGCAACCTCAGAGAGAGAGAGAGAGGGACGATGGGTGGCGTAGGGTTAGTTTTAGGTTTCGAGAGCTCCGATCTAGGACCACCGCTCTAATACCATGTTGGGAAAAAATATCTAAAGATATTTATTCCATGAACCCTAAGCTCAACAAGAGAGACCTATGGGTAAATTACGTAAGATAGACAGAAGAAGTAGAATATTAAGAAAACAATATAGAAACATATGTATAACTATACACCTTTGTAGAGATATGATTGTTTACGTTATTTATTTCCATGTTTCCTAATTTCACGTCCTTATGAATGTCTTATGTAATTTACCCATAGGCTACTCTCTTATATAAGAGATCCTAGGGTTCACAGAATAAACATCTCTTATTTCTCCAACATGGTATCAGAGCGGCGGTCCTAGACCGGAGCTCTCGATCTGAAACCCTAACCCTACCAGCCGCCCTTTCCCCCTCCTCCCACGTGCTGTTGTGCCGCCCATCCCCTCACGGTGCCCCACGCCAGTAGTGCCACCCCTTCCCTCGCTGCAATGCAGCCCCTCCACGCACTGCGCAACCCCTCCACGCGTTACGCCCCCTCCTAGCGTCGCGCCCTCATCTAGCGCCGCATCACCGCGCGTTCTCAGCCATCTAGTGTTGTGTTCGCGCAACGATTCCTTTGCACGCAGATCCTGTCTATGTGTTGCGTCAAAAGAATCCAGTATCGGGGTCTCCGCCTGGGTAATGGATTTGAGTGCATAATTCTACATATGCATTCAAATCCACGTATGGTTGTGTAGACATTGATTATTTTGTCTACAAAACCCCAATTCTCTAGATCCGACAATATTTCAGAGAGCAAAGTCGATGTACCCGCCACATTATGTCTGAGAGCAAAGTCGATGTACCTGCCACATGCGCTTTCAAAGGTCTAGCGTCTATTGTCAAAATGGACGGGACAAACTATGAAGTGTGGGCTATGCAGTTCATGAGTATGATGAAGTCTACCGGTAAGAAACATATTATTACCGAGGAGGAGCCGACTGAGAAGATTGGGGTTAACGCCTCATGGGAGGCGGATGATGCGTATGCCAAGGTTTGGCTTTCAGGAACGTTGGCGATACAGATCGCCAATGTTATACTCCATCATCCCACAACTAAGGCGATGTGGAATATTCTTGCTGCCAGTTACTCACAAGCAAAGAACGAGATCAAGATCCTACAGCTCCAGCATGACATTTTTACTATCAAGCAGAATGGACAACCACTTCACTCGCTTTATTCATGGTTGTGTGGGATGTTTGAGAAGCTCTATAACTCCATGCCTCTTACATCTTACTCCTGAGCAGCAGAAGACCACTAGGAATGCCACCATGGTTGGTGTATTCCTGGCAGTCCTAGATCCTGAGTATGAGGCGGCACGTTCTCAGATTTTGGCAGACTCTACTATTCCTCCAATTGAGAAAGCCTTTTGTAGGCTTAGTCGGATCACTATTCCATCTTCTATTGCTAATCAGACATCCTCAGCAATGGTAGCTTCCCGAAGTTGAGAAGGTTCTTCTCAGTTTCGTGGTCGCGGACCTAGGGGTCGACGAGGTCGCATTCGTCAACCATGTACTTTTTGCCATCGTACTGGTCATACAAAGGATACATGCTACTCCAAGCATGGATTCCCTGCCTCTGCTAGAGTGGCTGAGCAGATTGAGCCCCAACTGCTTCCTCTCTAGATCAATGTTTTGAGGATCTTGTAACACGCTTGAGGGGTATTATACCTCCTTCCGGTTTTGTGACATCGTCGTCTACTCCTAGGAGCCATTCAGATGTAGCTGCTTCAGCCTCCTCCAGTACCTCAGGTAGCACTTATCATGGCCTTAAATTTCGGCGAATTTCGATCGAAATTCGATTTCGTGGCGATACCGATATCGAAACCATGTATAATATCAGTTTCCAGAATTTCAGTTGAAATTTCGGCCGAAATTCGGTCATTTCGGTCTATTTTGATGGAAGTTGTTCACAGATTTCTCGAATTTCAGTTCATTTCGGTCCATTTCGACTGAAAATTTTCTAGGTCACCATATGTCATGCCTAGGCCACTTATTGATATTCATAGGCACTATTTGGCCACTAAATAAAATTTATAGGTCACTATTTCAACCACCATTACAATATAGGCCACTATTCCAGCCACTATTGTAATAAATAAGGCCATTAAGGGTCCTCTTTAAACCCAATAAATATAATGTATATGTTCTCATTCCATCTCACTACTTCACAAGTCACAAGTTCACAATCCAACTTAAGTCTTGGAGAGGCAAGTTTCCAAATTCCAAGCAAGGTAAGTATTTTACCATATTTTTTGGTAACACATCTTTTTTTAACATACTTCGAGATGTCAAATATGTATTTTTTTCCTCTTTGAATGCTTTTTTCCTCTTTGAATGCTAACTTCAGAGTTCAGAATCTTCATAGTTAGAATCTTTATATAACCATGTTGTTATCTTTTCCTAGGCCAACTTGGTGAGACAAATACGATTTTTACCATTTGATTGCTAACTTCATATAACCATCCTCTTATCTTTGCAATAAAAATATTTGTTTGTTATGCATCTCATGACTAACATGCTAACAAACAAATGTTATTCTAATTGTCTCTTGACCATTGGTGTAAATGCCAAGCATGTTGAATAAAAAGACCAAGCAAATATTGAGACTGTTACATGGGCCATTTACAAGGAAAGAATTACTCTGCCTACTAATATCTTGAGGCTATCTAATTATCATAGAAATTTATATTAGCATGGGGTACTTTATCATTTAACCCGAGGTCATAATTTAGAAACAGATTATTACTAATTATCTAGCAACCCAATGCATTCAGCCAAAATGAATCCATTCAACTAGGGTATAGCTCCATCCTTTCCACCTATGGAAGAATCGGAAAGAGTACATGAATCCACCAAGGAATTCATGATTTGGTTAAATCTCATCCTCATCCCAAATAAGAATATAATACTAGTAACTTAATGGTTAGTATAATATAGTATTATTAAGCGCAGACATTTGGTTAAATCTCATCCCCATCGCAAATAAGAATGTAATACTTGTAATATTTTATTATGGCATTTAATATTTCAATTTAAAATTATATATGCATTCTGTTAAATAAAAGTAGTATTGTTCTTTTGAGAATTGGTAGAAAAACTGAATGCCAAAATTTAAGTTTATGTACTGAAGTATGAAATTCACTCTGGACGGTCCTCGATATGGTGACCGAAACCATTATTTAAGTTAAGGCATTGGTCATTATAACATCTTATTATAAGTAAAAACACTTGTATTTCTATCTCTATTATTGTTTAAACAACAATATAAATCTTAAATTTGAAAAAAAAAAGAGTTTTCAAGTCACTTCCCTAATTTATGGCCATTCCACCGAAATTCCACCAAAATTCCACCGAAATTCTTTTTCCGGGCTTTTACCGAAATGAAACCGAAATCCGTCATTTGAGGCCTTGCCACTTATGCATTCACTAGCAGTAGTTGACATGATACTATAGAATAGATTATGGACTCCGGTGCCACACATCATTTGTGTGGAGATAGGGATCAACTTACGGCCTACAGACAGGTTCCCCCGGGACGAACTGTGGTTATTGCAGATGGGATGCGTTACGCGATTACTGGACAGGGGGGAGATTATCTTGACACCATCTATGCATCTACAGATTGTGTTGTATGCACCGGATTTCTCTATGAATTAATTATCTATTACCCAGATAACGAAGGACTTACATTGTCGAGCTAATTTTGACCCATCATCTCTTGTTTTTCAGGACATCCTTACGGGCAAGGTGATTGGATGTGGCCGTGAGTAGAGCGGTCTCTATCGTCTCGTCTGAACTCCCTATGTCAGACTCTCCTCTCTATCTGCTGGACCTGTTTCACCATTTACATGGCACCTACGCTTTGGTCTCCCGCTCTAGAAATTGTGTCGTGTTCTGCCTCAAATCTCACCTCACTCGTCCTTCCAATGTGAGGCATGTCAGTTGGGAAAGCATCATCGCTCTGCCTTTCTCAGTCGTCAGAGTAGGAGCAGTAGCTCCATTTTTTATTTGTTTCATATAGATATTTGGGTTCCAGTCTTGTTCTTGATCACCAAGGGCACAAGTTTTATCTAGTTGTTGTGGATGATTTTTTCCGTTTGTCTTGTGTCTTCTTATTAAAGAATAAATCTGAAATTGGAGATGTTATCAAAATGTTCTTAATCGAAGTCCAAAATATTTTTCTGCTTCTGTAAAAATTGTGCGAACTGATAACGCCTTGGAAATTTGTACTAATAATATCTCCAATTATTTTTCAACCAAGGGAATTATTCATCAATATATGCCTATACTTCCCAACAAGATGGTGTTGTAGAAAGGAAGCATCGTCATTTGCTTGATGTTACTAGGATGCTTCTCATTAAGAGTCATGCTCCTCATTCTTTTGGGGCAATGCAGTTCTAACGACATGCTATCTTATAAATCGCATGCCCTCGTCAGTCGTGGGTGAGAAAATTCCTTTCTCTCTTGCCTTTTCTGATAAGGAATTGTTTACACTCATTCCCCGTGTGTTTGGGTCAGTCACCTTCGTCCACCAGTTGTCTCCCGGTATTGACAAGCTCTCTCTTAGAGCTGTCAAGTGTGTCTTTGTTGGGTACTATAGGACACAGAAAAGATACAGGTGTTATGATCCAATGTGCAGGAAGTATTACGTTAGTGCCGATGTCACCTTTTTTGAGTCCGTAATGTATTTTACTCCTACAGGTAATCGGTTGATGTCTTTAGATACTGATGATAACATATATATGCCACCAACACCTTTATCTCCCACACACCACCACCACGACCTCCTTTCCCACCTACATCACCACTTCCCGTGCCACCTTCACCTACTATAACAGTCCCAGTTCCACCATTATCACACCACTATAACCGTCGACCTGCTTTTGCTCATGGTCACCGCTCATCATCTAGCACACATGAGGTATGTTCTGATAATACAATTTCTAATGATGGGTCTAATGGTCTACCTGAGCAGGATTCTTTACAGGGAACAGATATAGAGGTTGCAGATTTGGACCTACCTATTACATTACGGAAGAAGAAGCGTAGCTGTGCGTCATATCCTATAGCTTCCATGGTCTCCTTTGACCGCTTGACTGGCGATTTCAGGAATTTTGTAGTTGCATTATCAGCCATGGTAATTCCACGGAATTATCAAGAGGCTCTGAAGGACAGTCAATGGCATTTGATTATGACAGAAGAGATGGATGTTCTTCAGTCATGAGGCACTTGGAGCCTCATTCCAACTCCTACTGGAGTGTCTACAGTAAGCTGTAAATGGGTGTTTACAGTTAAGCATAATGCAGATGGTAGCATCAACAGATACAAGGCGTGTTTTGTTGCGTGAGGGTTTACTCAGACATACGGGGTGGATTATCTTGACACTTTTTCCCCAGTTGCTCGTCATTCCACCTTACGGATTCTTCTCTCTGTTGATGTCATTCGAGATTGGCTATTATTTCAGTTAGATGTCAAGAATGCATTTCTGTATGGTGACCTTCAAGAGGAAGTCTACATGCAACAACCACCTGGATTTGCTGTTAAGGGAGAGTGTTCACAGGTGTGCAGACTCCAGAAGGTGATCTATGGCCTTAAGCAGAGTCCTAGAGCTTGGTTCCAGAAGCTCTCAGACTTATTTGAGAAACAAGGATACAAATGTTCGAATACAGATCATTCCATTTTTGTACAGAAAACATCCACAGGTATGGTCGCTATTATGGTGTATGTTGATGATATTATCATTACAAGAGATGTCATATAAGGAATCGAGAGGACGAAAGAACTTCTGGGTCGTGAATTTGTCACAAAGGATCTTGGAGCTCTTAGATACTTCATGGTATTGGAATTTGTCAGAAATCAACAAGGGCTTGTGATGACTCAGAGGAAATATGTCACTGATTTGCTAAGTGACACGGGTATGCTTGGATGTCGACCTGCCACCACACCCATAGATCCAAGAATGAAACTATATGATAATGATACTGATGAGGTTGATAGATTCAGATACAGAGAGCCGGTAGGGAAGCTTCTATGTTACCATTACCAAACCTGATATTTCGTTTGTTGTTAGTCGGGTGGGCCAGTTCATGGAGCAACCACATCAGATCCATATGGATGCTATACATATGATACTAAGATATCTCAAATCATCTCCAGGCGCAGGTCTACTGTTTAGAAAAGGCAAGGAGGTCTCCATCTCAGCATATGCAGATGCAGATTTTGCAGGGTGTCCAAAGGATAGGAAATCCACTACTAGATTTGCTGTATATATTGGCGATTCCCTTGTCTCATGGAGGAGCAAGAAGCAAACAGTTGTAGCCAGATCGAGTGCTGAGTCTGAATATAGGGCTATGGCCCAGGTTAGAACAGAAATGATGTGGGTTCGTGCTCTTCTTACAGATTTATATGTAGAGGTTCCCCTTCCTATGGCACTGGAATGTGACAATCAGGCTGCTATCTTTATTGCAAATAATCCAGCATTTCATGAGCGTACCAAGTACATCGAGGTTGATTGTTACGATATACGAGATATGATTTAGAAGGGTTTTATCTCCACGTCTCATGTCAGCTCAGGGAGTCAAACTGCAGATATCTTCACCAAGGCCTTACTCAGAGGACCTTTTCAGAAGTGCTCATCCAAGCTGAGCATGATTGACATCTATGCTCCATCTTGAGGGGGAGTGTAAAGATATAATTGCTTACATTATTTATTTCCATGTTTTTTCTGTACTTATGAATGTCTTATATAATTTACCCATAGGCTACTCTCCTATATAAGAGAGCCAAGGGTTCACAGAATAAACATATCTCTTATTTTCTCCAACAAACTTCCTTGCTGTCGTTTTCCACATTTTGTTTCCTACGGGTTGAATTTGAATTCCGCTGCTGGATCATGTTGGATTCGCGTTGTATTGCATATTCGAGTCACTCAAATTGGTGTAGACCCCCATTATGGATCCCTCCTTTTCTGCTACTCGTTAGGGTTTAAAAGCATATAATGAACCCTCATTTCTTCACACGCATATAAAGTTGTTTAAAGATCTCCAATTGGTACCTTTTCTTCTTTTGCATCTGATTGGTTGTCTGTGCTGACAAACATTGGTTGTGAGATCAGCAGTACTTGTTAGCCAGTAGCCATGATCATGCAATCCGTGTAGTTTCTCAATTGGGTGTTCAGTTCATTATCTAGATTTCATCACAGATTTCACTTGGATTTGATTAGTATCGCTTGCAAGAGCAGACAATGTGAAGCATTTTTTTCAAAGAAAGCAGCAGAGCAAAGAGATGGGATTCATTGTTGGTAACTAAAGGAGGGAGTTTCTGTGGCATTTGGGATCAATTTTGCAATTGGCTCCACCAAAAGAGAATTTGATTGTGAGTGAGGCAGTGTAAGGAAGAATGAGATTACAGGGACACACGAGGAAAAAATGTACAACTGATTCAGTTCCTGTTTGGTGTTGCTGTCACTAATATCAATTTTAAAGAAAGCAGCAGAGCAAAGAGATGGGATTCATTGTTGGTAACTAAAGGAGGGAGTTTTTGTGGCATTTGGGATCAATTTTGCAATTGGCTCCACCAAAAGAGAATTTGATTGTGAGTGAGGCAGTGTAAGGAAGAATGAGATTACAGGGACACACGAGGAAAAAATGTACAACTGATTCAGTTCCTGTTTGGTGTTGGTGTCACTAATATCAATTTTAATGAATGGTGGAATTCATGTCCATCATCCTTTTCCACCTCCTACCCACATATAATAAGGAAGATTGGCGTGAATAATGGATTGTGAAGAATGCAAATCTCCTATTAAGTGGTAGTCTTGTTTTCCTCTTCAATTCATAGGAGACACGTTTATCGTGCCCAATCTCTTGGTTGGTCCCTGGTTTGGAGTTGCTCTTGGCCACTATTGGGTTGTTATTAAAATATACAACTCTGCCACTAAGTGGAAACTTGGTTATCTGGTTGGTGAATCATGTGCTGTGAGGGTCCCTTTGGCTGAGATCTCTGTACGAATTGATCCAAACTGAAGGTATTCCAGTATAATGTCTCTTGCAAATTGCGGGAAGAAGTGCTCGAACAAAAGAACAATCATAGTAAGTAAACCAGCAGATCTAGTTACAGACTGAGTCATACCAAAATAGTCAAACAAATCCGAGATTGTTGATAGAGAAGGGATACATTTCATCGTCTAGATTTGGAATTGTAATTGATATAATCCTGCTTCAAAATGCACATCAATTTAAAACTTACCATTTTGGTCAATTGATGAAAACTCACCGACCATATCCAAAGCATACCTGATGGTTTTTACAGGCACTTGATTGCTGTGCACAAGCACACACCACAATTTTCTTCACCTGTTGGATTGATATGCTATTTTGTAATATGCAAAAGCTTGCATTGCCTTCGAAGAATCGAGATGCAGCATGAAAATCAAGGAAGAGAACCTGAATGAGACACTCCATCTTTAGTGCACATAACATGCTTGTATTTCCAGTATGATTTTGCTGTACAAGGAAGGAGTTGGCAAAAAAGTGTCTCAAGATTAAGAAGCTAATTACAATATACAGATTTTAGGTCCTTGAGAAACAAAATCCAAATTACTTTTTAGAATTTGCGTATATGCCATTCTTTTAGGGGTGATTATTGTCGATGGATGTCCTTTTAAATATTCACATGATGCGGAGCTGTAACCATCTGGGCTTAGATCGGAATTGGTTTTGGGGAAGTTCTGAAACTGATAATTTTTAGGGTGGGGTGGGTCCAAATCACACTCAATAAAAACTGTTTGAGTATTTGGTTGTACGTCTCTTATGTTGTAGATGGGTAAATGTATACCTCCAGGATCTATTTACCCCATCCATGTGTTTAGTCCCACATCTATCAGTGGTGGGACTCGGAGGCTCTGTGGAGGATATATAAGGAGCGTTAGACCTCCTGTATCCATTGAGAGAAAAGCAATGAAGCATATGGCCATTTGAGACATTCTCTCGTGGTTTCATCCCGCTCCTTAGGGAGTAGGGTTCCACGTAAAAATTATGGTGTTCCAAGTTTATCTTTCTCTATTCATGCTATGTTTATCATTCCGTTTCCGCATGTTTATTTTCTAACATGATATCAGAGCGGATTCGATTCTTACGGATTTGTTCTTGAAAGTTCTGTTTTCATATTCTATCCGAGATTCGATTATCAGATTCAAACAGGGGTTTCTGTTCATTATCATATTCGGAGATCTCTTGCTTAAGAGTTATTGCTAAAGATTACATTCATCATCAATGGTTGTTTCTTTTTGTTCAAGTTCATCGTTAGGATTTTCGTCAAAACCCTAACTCAACAAGGGATATCCAGACTCTCCATTCTTATTTCAAAAAAAAAATCGAGGGTTAGTTTTGGAAGCCTAATCATTGGTGTGCTTCTCCAGCTTTGTCTCAAGGCCCAGTCAGGGCGACATGCTCCATGCTCAGAGAATCCCAATGCGGTGATGGTCATACCTTCGCTCCAGATCGAGGCTGCTCGGCGGCATCTAGGTCACAAATCTTCCCATCTTGAGCTTTAAATCCAAGCCCTCACAACACCTCTTCCCGATCTCCAGGCGCACAGGTGCCTTACTAGGTGGCTGGTTCCAAGAAGTCTCCTCAACAGAGCAGTAGCCTCCAGCAGAGATCCAGGCGGAGCTCATCGTCTCCAGGCGGCGATGCTGCTATGCTCCAACCCTGAGGAAAATTCGCGTGGGGGGTAAGTTGTTAATCAAATTCGCCCTATGCGGTCGGAATTATTTTTTTTTATTAACTACCGTAGATAAGCCGCCTCTTGAAGAGGCGGCTTTGGTTAAGTAAGAGCCGCCTCTTGAAGAGGCGGCTTTAGACCAAAGCCGCCTCTTGAAGAGGCGGCTTTATCGGGCAATAAACCCCAGCGGGCGGCCCCTGCCTCCCCCACGCGAACAGAACCCCAGCAGCCCTTCCTCCGCCCAAGCCCCCCTGCGATCTCCAAGCGGCCTTCGGCTCCCCCTCCCGCCGCCGTACGCTCTCCGGTCATTTTGCCAACGTCCGTTGGCCGCATTTCCGCTATTCATCTCCTTCTCCACCTCAAGGAAGGTATGATTTGTCTATGGTTTAGGGTTTTGGCACATGTTTAGGGTTTAAATAATTGTTTGAAATATTTTCTTCACTCTAATACATTGATGTCGACGTAATGGTATGTAGGATGTCTCGAGAAGTTCGTTGTTTCTGTCACTGTGGGGGTACAATATCGAAGTCTAGTAAGGACGTGACCTACGTAGGAGGTCGTATGAAAACCATCAAAATCGGTCATGAAATGTCATATTTGGGACTGATTGAGCACATTAAGTCCGTATTCAGGTTGGATTTAGCTCAAGGACTTGAGTTACAGGTCTTTCATAAAATGTCCCAAGATGGAGCAAGTTTTTATATTGGCTGTGTCGAGTATGATGATGATGTCCGAGAGATTGTTGAATATGCTGAGGAGATGGGTGCTACATATCGGCCCGTGATATTTACTGTCGCTGTCTCTATACCCGGATCTGCACCTCCAGTTTCTGTACCACAAAGTGGATCCGCACCTCCAGTTTCTGTACCACAATGTGGATTCGTACCTCCAGTTTCTGTACCACAATGTGGGTCCGTACCTCCAGTGGTAGACATGGATCCATTTCATGATCCGGAACTGGACAGGTTAATGGAACCCTCACCACAGAATACGGATGATGAGATGGAAAATGATGACAATGAGGAGGAGGATCATCATGTTGGAAACCGTATTGTTTCTGATATTCCATTTTTGAACATGAGAGGTGGTGATGGCTATATTCTGAATGGTGAAGATTGCATGAATACCGATGATGGGATCAGTCTGTCTAACGAGTTGAAAAATGGCATGCTTTTCAAATGCAAAGCCGATTTGGTGTTCGCCGTGAAAGTTTTCCACATTAAACGTCATTACAACTTCACGGTACTGGAATCTGATAAGAAGGTGTGGGATATACACTGCAGCGAACGAGCTAGAGGTTGTTCTTGGAGATTGCGTGGTCATCGTAGACCAATAGATGGACAGTTTGTTGTCTCTATGGTTGAGAAGCCGCATACTTGCTTGAACCGTGCTGTTAATCAAGACCATCCTCAGTTGGATTGCAACTTCATGGCTGTAAGATTCTTGAATCAAATTAAGATTTCTCCTTCAGTCAAGGTTTCTTATCTTCAGACATCTATTCAAGATGATTTTGGCTTCCATGTGAGTAGAAGAAGGGTCTGGGACGCACGAAGGAAAGGCATTGAGATGGTGTACGGCGATTGGAAGAAATCTTACAATGAACTTCCCTATCTTTTTAGGGCCTTTGAGCAGGCTATTCCTGGTTCGGTTACAGATATTGACACAACAACAGTTGACCAAGGAGAGCTATTTGAGAGGGCCTTCTGGGCATTTGGTCCTTGTATTGAGGCTTTCAGGCACTGCAGGCCTATTGTTAGTGTTGATGGTACACACATGTATGGAAGGTATAAACAAAAGATCCTTATTGCTTGCTCAAGCGATGCAGCTAACCACATTTTACCATTGGCTTTTGCTTTTGTCAACGAGGAGGATGGCCCTAGTTGGGCGTGGTTTCTGGAGAGGCTACGTTTGCATGTTTTCCGTGATCGTGCTGGACCAATATGTTTGTTATCTGACCGTGCTCCGGGGTTACGTGCTGCACTCAGTTACCCAGAGGTTCTATTTGTTCCACCATACGTTCACTGGCGCTTCTGTCTCCGGCATGTGGGTAGTAATTTCAATGATGCCCACAAAAATCAAACTCTAAAGCATATGGTCATGAGGGCCGGAAAAGTCTATTCCAAAGCAAAATGGCAATCTTACATGGACAAGCTGAAGGAATGCGACGAGAATGCTGCAAAGTGGTTTGACACACATGATTGTCCAAAGGAACGTTGGACAATTGCATTCGATGGTGGCTATAGATTTGGTTACACAACCACAAATTTTTCTGAGAGCTATAATGTTGTTCTTAAGGATGCAAGAAGTCTACCAGTTGCGGCATTGGTTTTGAAGACGTACTACAACTGCATTAGCTACTTCTGTGACCGTCACGACGAGGCGCGTAATTGTATTTTACGGGGTGAGAAATATACCAAATACGCGCATGACATGTTGAAGCGTTGGATCGATAGAAGTAATGGCCACCGTTGTTTTCGCATACAGGGAGCACCCGTGCACATGTATGAGGTTGTCACAGGTCAACGCATGACACAGTTCGGTCTTAAGGGTGGAAAGAAACAAACTGTCTTGGTTAGTGATGCATCGTGTACATGTCAAAAATGGCAAACTCACAGAATCCCTTGTTCTCATGCATGTGCCGTTCTATCTCACTTGAACACAGATGTAGAAGAATATGTTGGGCCATGGTATACTTGGCAAGCTCAGTCGAACATTTATGAGGGGTTGTTTTACCCCATTGGTGACAGAGAGAAGTGGCCCAGTTTCGACCATCCATTAGTTATTCCAGATGATAGCAGGATAAGGCAAAAGGGGCGACCAAAGAGTAAGAGTATTCACAATGAGATGGACATGAGGGAGAATACCGTGCATTCTCAATGCGGCACATGTGGTGTTGAAGGTCATAATAGGCGGAACGTGACGCATGGTAGGACGCAAAATAAATGTGGCATTTGTGGGGGCTTGGGTCATAACAAAAGAAGATGTCCCAACAGAGCTAGTATGTGAATGAATCATTTAAATTTTTTGTAATATCATTGTTCAAATTAATAAAATATGAAGTCATTGTTTATTAATTTGTATTGTTGTTTATGAACAGATGGAGCCGGGCCCAGTTGACCGTTCTCTTTTACGCCAGCAGAGGGAGCACCGTTCTACTGTTGTTTGGGCAGGGGATGTACGTACTTTTTTAAACTGATATTTCCTTCAATAATGTTAATAATCTTAGTGTTTGTTTTTCTAGGTGTCGAGATGCCTACGGTGCCGACGACGTGAGAGTACACTGAGGCATGTCCCCTTGGACGAGCGCGTAGTTGAGCACATTTGCGTAGCGGGTTTTTTAGGCGTACTGCAGATGGATTTCATATCCTTGGACTGGCACCTGATTACAGCTCTTGTTGAGAGATGGCGTCCCGAGACGCACACATTTCACATGCGCCACGGGGAGATGACAGTTACATTACAGGATGTGGCGTACATATTTGGGTTGCAGATTGATGGTCAGGCAGTGATTGGTCCTACTACTTCTCCCAGTTGGGCAGGCTTGTGCGAGCGATTACTTGGGGTCCGGCCTGAACGGCCCAACATTGATGGTGCTCGAGTTCGCATGACATGGAAGCCCTTGGGGGCAAGGTGGCATGCAGAGTTTGACATCTCAGCGGAATCTACACATGTGGTTCGGCCATATAGGGATGCACTTGACCTACAGCTAGATGAGCAGGTATTCAGTTATCACGTTATTACATTTTATTTTCAATTATAACGGGTTTTATAATATTTCTAATTTAACGCAGGTGATATGGAGGCCATATACAGAGGACGTCTTGTCCCAGTTGCCATTGTATTGCCGTGGCAATGAGTATTTACATGTGGCTCGTGTCCCCCTCATTCATTTTTGTATTGTTGAGCTACACACACCGGACAGAGTCCTTCGACAGTTTGGGGGCATTCAGGGGGTTCCAAGGGCTTGCGACACTTCATCTCAATTGCATGCAATCGATCTCCGAGGAAAGAGCAATGTGGATTGGACGGAGTTCCATGCAGTCTATATTAGACTATGGAACATCCGTAGAGACTACGTGGTGTCGATGACTCCCATTTCATTGGGAGGACCAGATACGACCGCCGAGTACATGCCATGGTATCGTCAAATAACAAGACGTTTCATTGGACGACATGGATGCACACTCGATTACGCGGTAAGATAGCATTTACTTGATTTACATTTTCTAGTATGATTTTACATGTTTTAACAAGATTTGATCATATTGCAGGTGTCTCAATTCGAGGAGATTGTTCGACTTTGCGATGATGGTTCACCACGTATTAGAGAACTTGCTGCTGAAGCAAGTTCTAGGATACGTGACTCTATACAACGACAGTTCCGAGATGGACCTACAGATGAGCATTCACAGGAAGACGCCGATGCAGAAGGTACATCTCATCCCCGTTCACGTGTTCGAGGACGTGGACGGGGACGTGGTAAACAACAAAGGGGAGAGAGGCCTTCTGGCGAGGGAGATGTCCCAGTGGATACACAACCCCCTCAGTCTGGCGTAGAATTTGAGACCCCAATTCCTGAGTGTGGGACATCTACACAGCCTACAACGCCGCCTGCACCCCGGAGGGATCGAGCGGAGCACAATGCAGGACCTTCACATCATTCACCCCTCCCGTTGTCCTTTGGAGTTGAAGGACCCGAGATGACCAACATCGACGACATAGATCGCAACAGTCAACTGCATGGATTTGACCCAAGACCACCGGAGACCATCATGACGGATGAAAGACCTGTCAAATTACAATACAAAAGGAGGAGGGAGCGTAGACCATAGAATGTGATGTTGCCATTTTTTTGTAATGTAAACCAAGCATGTAAATGTGTTTGCAACTATGATCAAGTTACTTTCTATGAATCTCACTATTGTCTTCACTTCACTATTGTCTATGAATCTTATCTTTAAAAGTTGTTCTAATATCATATTTGCTATTACATACTGTGCAAGACGTTCACTTCGCCAACGTATAAATTCCATAAAAAAAAAGAGGGGAAGCAGCAGCTCTGCGAGCAGCAGAGCTGCTGCTTCCCCCCTTTTTTTTAAGGTTCTGCCTCAAAGCCGCCTCTTCAAGAGGCGGCTTTTGCTAAGAGCCGCTTCTTTAAGAGGCGGCTTTGGTCTAAAGCCGCCTCTTGAAGAGGCGGCTCTTACTTAACCAAAGCCGCCTCTTCAAGAGGCGGCTTATCTACGGTACTTAATAAAAAAAATAATACATACCGCATAGGGTGAATTTGATTACAAACTTACCCCCCACACGAATTTTCCTCCTCCAACCCTCGTGAATATGCGTCGATCTTCAGCAGCAACGTTCTCCAAGCCACACGAAATCCTCGAAACATGACACTCCAGTCCCAGGGCTCCAAGTACGATACTCTGCCATGCAACCAACAGCGATAGCTTTGCTCCAACAAAAAGTCCAAGCGGTGAAAGCCCCGTTTATGTAGCTCTAAGCAGTGATTCGTAACTCCAATGCGAACACCTCCTGATCGTGCCTCTCCAATGGCATAGTCCCGCTCCAATCTTGCAGGCGGCGAAGACTCGCGAGCCCGGGCGAGCTACCCGGCAAAGGTCGACGCAACCCCTACTCCGATTGATCCCCAAGCCAAGAATAGATGGGGCTTCTCAGCTCCTCTCCAGACGCGTATCTCCAACGACGGCAACCCCTGCCTCGGACGGTCTTTTTCTCATGAGAGGGTACCCACAATGGGAACCTTAAAATAAGGGCACGGTTTAAAAAAATCCCATGTTGGGAACCCTGAGGAGGAGTATCATGAAACCTAGTTTCATCATATTAATTTGCATATATTAACCCCCTAACTTAAATTAGTGTCAATAAAAATCAGATAAATCATTGTATATATCTAAGTCTTGAAATAAATTAAAAATACAAAAAAAATAACAAGACCAAAAATCACAATATTTTTTATACCCTTGAAAAAGCTCACAAAAATATTTCTCCCTTCGTTTGACCTCATTTCCATTTTTGGTCAACATGAAACTTGTAGATCTCATCGAGATCTACAACTTTCATGTTTTTAGTTTTTCCAAACTCAGCCATTTTCTCCACCTTTTCAAGTTTTCCTTCTCAAATAAACTGATTGGGCCACGCGACACTTTCTGGTTGCGCCACGTGGTCCGCTCACTTTGCGCCACCGCACCCTTTCCAGTCGTTGGATCCGCCCCTTTGAGCGCCTCAATCACAGCCGTTTGTTCTCGCTCCGTCCTCCACCGTCAGATCCAGTCCTGGAGCTTCCATCCTAGCCGCTTCTTCCAGCAACCATTCTCCACCCTTCTATCAGACATCAAATCTCATCTTGACCATCCGCTCCTGCCCGCATCTCCTTTCACCATGTGTCAACCTCCAGCGTCATCTGATCTTCTCCAGAGCTCTTCTTGATCGTCCCCTTCCGCCCGACCCTAGGCCGTTGGATCAAATGATCCAACGACATCACGCGCTCTGCCCCTCGACCCTTGGAAGCGCCTTGATCATTTGATCAACGCCGCTCCATCGCGCCCTCCTCTCAGCCGTTGGATCACAAGATCCAACGGCCAAGACCCCTTCTGCTACCTCCAGCACCCCCTTCTCTCCCACGTCGTCCACCTCGTGCACCCTTCGCCCCCTTTCCATTTCCCCCTTCTCCTCAACCATCTCCACCACTCTCTGACTATCCCACGACCAAGGCCCATCACCCTTCTTCCTCGCGGACACCATCACTCTCCACAATCCTATCCCTCTTGCTCCATATCTCCCTCCCAAACCATGTCTTCCACCTTCTTCCCTCTGATCCTCTCCACTACAAATCAATCGCCACCGGCCAATGTCATGGTTGTCCACTTGTACGCGGGGCTTCACCCAGCCCGTCTCCGCCTCCCCGTGACAGGGGGAGGTCGGATCGACGGTGCGAAGACGGTGGAGCCTCCGGTGAGACCCATAGCCATGGTAGGCTATGTCTCCGGGTCTCACTCGCCGCCGAGCTGCTCACCGTGGTCACGGGAGTTCAACGAAGACCGGAGCTCCGCCTAGGAGCTTAAGCCCATTCCCTCAACTCACCAAAACTCCAGGTAAGCTTCTTAATCTCCCTTTGTTTGTTTTCCCTTAATTTCTCATAATTAATTCACCCATTCTCCATACATTCACCTTCCATGGACCATCTACTTAGCCTCCATACACTTCAATCATTCACGCACTGCTCTCCGATCATCACTTCGCTCCTCCACAATCCTAAATCGCTTCGCCTCCCTCTTCTCTAAGCTCGTCAGAGAAGACGAAGAACAGGGTCGACCACCCTCTCCGCCCGTATGGCCCACCATCTCATTCACACTCACACTTCTCACTTGCACGCTTCGGCTATTGGTCTCTAACACCAGCAGGTGAATGCCTTCATTAGCCGGAACCACATCTGAGCTCTTTTCACGAGCTTCGCCTCCGGCGTACAAGCATCTCCACACTTCTCAACACAGGCAAGCTTCTTCCCCGTGCTTCGACGAAGGCTTCAGACCTTTAAGGAGTCATCTTGCAGCTTCATTGAGCTTGAGCGATGGTGGTGGAGCTCCAGGCATCTCATCAGAGCCCCTTCATCGCCGCCAGCTTCGCGGAGGAGGAGATACTCCAGGTTCCGTAGGTGTCGGTGCTCATCCAACGACACACAATTAGCCATATGTCAGCACCTTGCACCCTTCGAGCCTCCTCTCCAAGCCTATAGGCTAGGAACACACAAGCCAAGACAGAGCCTCATCAGATGACGCGTGGCCCGAGCCTTGATCCGAGCCTTCATCGACCACCAAACATAGCCTCACGTGCCCAGTCACGTGAGGTCTGGGTAATCTGTAGGGAGGCCCCGAAAACTTCTTCAAATTGCATTCAGGTCCTCATATCACATGCAAACCACACCACATACACCTGGGGTAAATTGCACCTGACCCCCCTCCGGGTTTCAATAATTACCCCCACACATGTGGCTAAATTACAAGGAAGGCCTCACGACTTTTCGTATTTACATTTAGGTCCTTCTAGGGACTTGTTTGTATTATTTTTCCTATTTATTTCGAAGTTTTCTTATGTTTATTCCCCTGAACTCTTTGTTGCATATCTTAAGCATCCGAGCTCTGTTTTAATTGATTTTGGTCTCGTTTCGAAGCTTGTTTCATTGTCTATCTAATGGCATGTTGATTTCTGATTTGACACTCTGATTCACGATGATTAAGTTTAGTAACATAGTGTCTTCTATATAATGATTTCTCATACCTTGTAATAATGTATCAATGGAATTTGCTTTGTTATTTGAACTGAAGTTGATTACGATTTATTGCTTAATGATTGCAACTAGGTAGGGCATATTTGTACTTTTTTACACTCGTATTTCATGGCATTATAAAAATCAAATAAAGAGTCTTCAAGTTTCTGCATAACGTCTTTGTGTGCATTTTGACCTATGAGTTTTGTAATCCAACACTTGATCTGGATATTAGGAGTCTAGATAATCACTTAAGAGACTCGTGTCCTTGAGTTCGACCTTGGGCTTGCCCAAGTAAAATAAAATTGATCGCTTTGATTTAATTGATAAATTTTTAAGCGGTTTTTGATGGATCCAATTCAACCGACTATAATGCATTAATCGGACATAATTAGAGGGTCGAATATCGGGTTCGTCAAATGGCGCCGTTGTCGGGGACACGACTCATCTTTTGTTTTATTTGGACTTTTATTATTTGATTATGTGGTGATTTTTTAACTTATAGGTCTTGTTGTTGTTCTCTTTTTATTGTCGATGATTCTCTGAATATTTATCGAATGATCGCATTCTGTGGCAGGATCCCTTGGCGATCAAGGAGGCAAGGAGTAGGAGCTTGATGAAACCATGTTTCATGCCTATAATTCACTGAAATTAACCCCCTATCTTAGAATAGGAGTCAATAAAAATCAGAAAATCCTTGTAATTATCAGAGTCATTGAATAAATTAAAAACACAAAAAAATAATAAAATTAAAAATCGTGGTGTTTTTAGCCTTAAAAATATCCTCAAAAATATTTTATGCCTTTATTTGACCTCATCTTCGTTTTTTGTCAACATAAAACTTTTATATCACATCGAGATCTACAACTTTCATGTTTTGAGTTTTTCCAAATTCGGCCATTTGCCTCTTCATATTTCATTGTCTTTATTCAAATAATCTGATCGGGCCACGTGGCTCTTTCTGGTTGAGCCACGTGGCCCGGCCCCTTTGCTCTTGCCGCCCTCGCTCCTGGCCGTTGGATCTCTTCTTGATCCAACGGTCTCGCTATCTCCACGCGCTTCCAACTCCAGCCGTTAGATCTTGGCCTCCTCTCTAGATCTATGCCATTCATTACCGCATCCATTCTCCACCCTCTGATCATCCCCATATCACATCTTCACTGCCCGCTAGCGCCTCGCCCATAGCCCGCCACGTGGCGCTTTGTACGCCATTCGATCTCGCCTCCGCCTCTTTAATCTCCACCGTCCATTGCCTCTATGATCTCTACCCTCCGATCACCGTCCAGATGCGATCTGGGCCGCCCGCCAGCGCCGCACTATTAGCACGTCACGTGGCATACCCAATTGCCTTTCGATCGCGTCGCCCCAGATTTCATCCAAGCCGTCCATTAGCGCCCAGGGTTATGTACCATGGCCATCTTAATGATCATACAGCTGTTGATTCAACTATTGAATCATAGAGGCTGATGCTTGGATGAATATCTAAAGAGGTAGATTGAGGACTCATCAAGCACCGTCAAATGATTGTTAAGAGATGATCTCCGGCCTGAGTTGGAGATGGAAATCCTTTCTCAGTTAGGCTGATATCTGACTGACCTCTTGATGCAGGTCCTCTGCATAGGAATAGAGATTCGGAGGTGTCAGATTAGTTAGGTCAAAGAGTTGACTTAACGAGATCGAGATAACCAAAGTCCTATATCGTATGTTGTCATGATATAGGCACGCATCCTCTGACAAGAGACATATGTGTTATTATATGTCTGAGTATGTACATTTGGCAGACCAATAGGTTGATGACCTAACCAAGGTCTATACACCAGCGCGCTGATGTGCATATAAGGGCATATGAGTATTACGATCTCTCAAAGGGATCATACAGGTTCATTTACTGAACTGGAAGACATGAGCTCGCTCATGAGATATTGGTAAGAATCAAATTCTGTGCATGGTTGTCTCGCTTTGGAAGCTTGACTGAATTTGTAGGTTTGATATATATTTTTGGAAAGTATATTTGAACAATGTTTTCAGTTATATTGGTAGATGTTATTCGAACCGTTTCCTTTCAAGACTTAGGTATGATATATGCTTTTGGAAAGGATATGATCGATACCAACTCCCAATGATTGAATGAGGAACTTACTGATAAAAACCCAGAAGTAGACAGTCTAAAGTTGATCTAATACTTCGGGTTTATTCTGAGTCTTCCAGTATGCAGGATGTACAGGTATTGGGAATACCTGAGGGTGATGTGATCATAAACGATTGTATAACCATGACGCTTCCATTCCTAAGGAGTGATGAAACGGGTCTGGATTTTAGTGACTCCTCTTACAGAGAAGTAATCTGATCTTGGTCCAAATGTTGGACATTGATCTGAATGTGATTCAGATACAATGACAAAGTTAGATTTGTGGCCTTGATTTAATCAAGCATCTATGGGAGGCCCGCGATCTGGATTTGAGATACGATCTCAATATCTAAGTTACTATACGTGGAATAATACAATCGCCCTGTCCTTATCTCCAAGCATTCGTGGAGAAAGCGCATTATCCATGAAAGAGTTCATGGATATTCTATTGTTGATATATGTATCCGAGCATTGAGAAAATGGACAATTAAATGTGATTTAATTATCATTATTAATATGAATTCGATTCATATTATAAGGAGAGTTATCTAAGATAATTCAATATGATTTAATTATCAAAGATGTGAATAATGTGAATGTGATTCACATTATTTGGACACATGAGAATAGAGATCCAAGATGATTAAATGTGATTTAATTATCATGGATATGAATAATGTGGATAGCGATATCCATATTAATCATATATATTATAAATGTGATTTATAATATATAAGAGAATTATTTGTAATTTACGTTTGTTAATTAAATGTCGGTGTGAATTGGATTCACATTGGACATGAAAATTGAAAATGTAATTTACACTTTATTTTGGGTTGTGAATATGATTCACAAATTTTTCAATGGCAAGATTGCAATGTTTACAACATAATTGTGAATTATTTTTGTCGAATAATTTGCAACAAAAGTTGTTGCAAATCATGGAGATTACATGGAAGATAAAATTGCCACCTTCCTAAAGGAGGAGGGTGGACGGCCACCACTCCTATTAGGAAAGGGTGGCCGTCCCCCCTCTCCACATGGAAGGAGGCATTCTCTGTTCCATTATCTCCATGTATTGTTGAATTAATTTTGTGATTAAATTGTGTTGATTTATCAACATATATTTAATCTAAATTAAATTAATTGTTGTTGGTTTTTACCAACACAAATCTTAGCCATTAAAAGAAACACAATCAATGAGTGCCATTGGATTTGTGTTGTCCCATGGATTGAGAGGATCCCAAAATATTATAAAAGGAGAGGCACCCCTTTGCTCTTCTTTACACAACAATTGAGACAACAACTCTCTCTCTCTCTCTCTTTCTCTCTACACGTCAGCCCTCTCCCTTCCTCTCTCATGGCCGTCCACTATGGATGCCCTAGAAAGGTTCTCCATCGCTGTAGCATCGTCGTTATGCTGCCCGATTGTTTGCTCGTGGATCTCCGTCTCCTTCGGTGCGCCTCGTTCGTGAAGAAGACGTCGGATTTCGTGTGTCGAGATCAGGAGATCCACTGCTTGGATCATCAACATGGATTGCGAAAAGCACGCGATTCATTCCCGCGCTCGCAGGCGTCTCCTCCGTCGGATCGGACTTGAGATAGGAGGTCTCTTCGTTTAGAGACTCGATCGCAACCACGCTTCAAGAGGTAATCCTACTACTTGTTTGTGGTTTAGACGAAACGATCCGAGAAGTGTTCTTTGATCATGTGATATCGTCACATGAAAAATTTTAATTTCCGCTGCATAGAACAACTAGTGCGACTAGTCGTTCTTCGTCGTATTCGATACAATGCTTACGCTTCCGTGATGCGCTTGAGGATCTAACCATATCCTTCATCTCGGACCCCTTCTCTCCCCCACGATCTCCAGCTCGCACAATCACTTCCCCCTTCTCATTTTCCCTGTCATCGCGGTCATCATCTCCACTCGCCAACACCCCCACGACGTTTTCCCATCATCCCTCATCCTCGTGAGCCATCACTCCACCCACGTCGACCTCTCCACTACTCCATATCTCCCACGAAAGTCGAGCCCATCACCTCTGGAACTGCCATCTTTGCCACTTCAAATACTCCTCCACCACCATATGACGGTGTCCGCCTTTATGCGGGGCTCTTCCTAGTTCCTCTCCTCCTCCCCGTGACAGGGGGAGGTCCGATTGAGGCGCGACGACAGCGCCAGCCTCCGGTGTTGACCCGCCGCCTTCCATGGCGGCGTCGCGGAGCCTCACCTCCGCTCGAGCTGCCCCACCTGGCTGAAGGGGTCCAGCGAAGACCCGGGGTTTCAGTTGAACCCCAAGCCCAAGCCGCAACCTCCATCTCCGACCAGGTAAGCATCTAACTCTTTCTCTGAATTTTCTCCTTATTTCTTTGAATTACCTAGGTTTTCTCTGACACTTCCACCATCGTCTGACCCCCACTCGAGCTCCGCCTCGCCTCCAACTTTCACGCGCTACCTTCCGTTCACCCTCTTCTTCCTCTAAACCCCAGAATGCCTCCGATCCAACTCCTCCGGGTTCGCCGGAGAAGAAAGCTAGCCGCCGCTGCTCACATTAAGACAGTGATAACCTTACAGCTTAAAATTGAGACTGATAATGCAAGTTGACAAAAACATGGAGTAAAAATCATGTTTTAGGAGAGCAAAACTCTTTTTACGTAGGATATTTTTGATTTGACATATCATCAATCCTTGTGTAAATTAGAACGATTTTATCACCAATAAAAATGACAAGATAAATAACTAACCCTTGTTGGTTTCACGTGTGAGTTTGTGAATCAAAGGGTATTGTTTGATTGAATGAGCCTTGATTGTTTTGGTGCTCTCCCTTAGACCCTAGGTGATCCATTCATCTCCATTGATTCAATCCCTCACCTGTAAATTCACCCTAACTTCTTTGTTCCCCTCAGACCTCCCCAACATCATTTATCCATTTTTGTACTTAGGCTATTCTTAGTCAAAGTATAGGGAGGAACTTGAGTCCCCGTAAATTTCTTGACTCAATTATCCTTCTTCCTGATATTTAGGTTATTTCTAATAAGTATTGGGGGAGTTCTCCTCAGTTCAAGTATATTTTTCATATATCTTAAATTGAGCTATGGCTTTATGTTAGTGCTATGAGGACATAGCAAAATTTAAGTATATGGGGTATACCATATATACAATAAATATACTTTTGCCATAGCTCTATTATGAAAATTTTTGAAAAATTTAGAAATTTTTGGGCTAGAGTATAATCTTATGAACTAAGTTGGACAAAATATTTTCAAAGTTTGGAAAATCTTCTATACTATGTTACATTATTTTTTAGGAAAATATTTTGAAAAATGGTTTGAAAAATGGGGTTTTACTTGTTTTGAAAAATTGTTTGAAAAGTATTTGTAAAATATTTTCAAAACTTGATTTCAATAAGGGCAAATGAGTTTAACTTGTGTTCTAACTTTACTAAAAAATCCATGAAAATAAGAAAAAAAATAAAAAAATCCTTTAAAAGACAAACTGACTATATGGATGAAGGAGTTGGATTTAATCCCTGATATTTTCACTTTCACACAGGGTTAGTGATGTTCAAGAACACTTGGTTTCAAAGGTCCTGAGATTTTAAGTTAAGCAGCCTTAGTTATCAGGGTCTTCGACTTAATTATCCATATTTCCTTAGTTTATCAGATTTGTGTACTATATTGCGTGCTTAGTCTCTAACCTTAAGAATATGATCAACATTTCACATACACAACTGCGGATATGATGAGAGGAGTTGAAATTTCACTTGAGGGATTGTGATGTGGGATTCAAGTCTGGACTTAAGATAATGATGCTCGAGGATGGGATAAAATCATTGAAGGCCTCATGAAACCTAAGTGTCAGCATTTTTAGCCAGTATGAGAACATGGTTCTTGTACTAATCTCTTGACATTTACCTAAGTGCCAGGGTATGATAAAAATAAAAACATGTTGATCAGTGCGCGCCAGTTCTTGGTAAAAGCAGTGGAGCTAGCCAAAAATAAATGTAAAGAAATACAAATATCGAAAGAAAAGCTCTCATCCTAGAAGTTAAATATTAAAGAGCTTCCACCAAAGGAGAGCGCTCCCAACCATTTTAAAATGTCCACTTAGATCATCGCTATTAGGATCAGGAGTCGTGCTTGCACCAAAAAGAGTTATGCATTGTAAATGCTACAAGTCTGGCTGTAGAAGGTATAATAAATACTAAAAAAAGGCACACCCTGGTGTATTCCTACGAAAAAAAGTGCATACGACTCCAATTTCTCTTGACGGACGCACTGATCAACACCAAAAATATGCGTTGAGTTACTAAGGCACTCAAGAGAATCCTTGTTCCAATGAGAGGGAGAAAAGAAATAACACAATCCTAAACCCTACATCAACTGGCCTTCCATCGACATTCTTAAGTCTGACAACTAAAGAGACGGTGGATTGATTGCAATATTTGGTTTATTCCCTAGAGTAGAGGATTGAGTCCTTAGGAGGATTTCTTCGACTAGGACCTTGGGGGAAGTTTTGACTCTACTCTCGTGATCGTAGGCAACACTTGTCATATCCTTAGTATATATGTATAGAAGAGAGAGTCTGAAAAATTAGAGAAATTGTATACCTCTCGATTAAGGTTAGGTTGAGCTTTGAAATTTTGGATCTCTAAAATTAGGAGCTCTTAAACGGATCAGATCTTGTACGCACATGCACAATTGGGGGTTAATCCAACTCATTTATATTTGAGATGCTCGGGGACGAGCATAGTTTAAGTATGGGGGGGTGATGAAACCTAGTTTCATCATATTAATTTGCATATATTAGCCCTCTAGCTTAAATTAGTGTCAATAAAAACCAGATAAATCATTTTATATATCTGAGTCTTGAAATAAATAAAAAATACAAAAAATAGCAAGACCAAAAATCCCAGTCTTTCTTATACCTTTAAAATGCTCACAAAAATATTTCTCCCTTCGTTTAACCTCATTTTCGTTTTTGGCCAACATGAAACTTGTAGATCTCATCGAGATCTACAACTTTCATATTTTGAGTTTTTCCAAATCGGCCATTTTCTCCACCTTTTTTGAGTTTTCCATCTTGAATAAACTGATTGAGCCACGCAAGGCTTTCTGGTTGCACCACATGGTTCGCTCCAAGGCCCTAAATGTCGGTTTCGGTCAGCAATTCGATGACCGCTGAAACAAAATTTCGGTGGAATTTTGGTCGAAATTCGATCGAAATTTCGGTCATTTTGATCATTTTTTGTACTAGGGCCCTCATATTTCGGTTATTTCGACCATTTCGGTCAAATTTCGATTTCGACAGGATATCGATATTCAACAGAAATTCGACCGAATTTTGCTAAAATTTGAGGCCATGGTCCGCTCACTTTGCGCCTCTGATACCCCTTTCCAACCGTTGGATCCGCCCCTTTTGGGCGCCTCAATCATAGCCATATGTTCTTGCTCCATCCTCCACTGTCAGATCCAATCCTGGAGCTTCCATCCTAGCCGCTTCTTCCTGCAACCATTCTCCACCCTTTGATCAACCATTAAATCTCATCTTGACCATCCGCTCCCGCCCGCATCTCGTCTCGCCACGCATCAACCTCCAACGTCGTTCGATCTTCTCCAGAGCACATCTTGATCGTCCCTTTCCGCCTGACCCCAGGTCGTTGGATCAAATGATCCAACGACATTACGCGCTCCGCCCCTCGAACCATGGATGCGCCTTGATCATTTGATCAAGGCCGCTCCTTCGTGCCTTCCTCTCAGCTGTTGGATCACGAGATCCAACAACCGAGACCCCTTCTCCTACCTCCAGCACCTCCTTCTCTCCCACGTTGCCCACCTCGTACAAATGTCACCTCCTTATCATTCCCCCGTCTCCTCAGCCATCTCCACCGCTCTCTGACTATCCCACGACCAAGGCCCATCATCCTTCTTCCTCGCGGACACCATCACTCTCCACGATCCTATCCCTCTCGCTCCATATCTCCCTCTCAAACCACGTCTTCCACCTTCTTCCCTCCGATCCTCTCCACTACAAATCAACTGCCACTGGCCAATGTTGTGGTTGTCCACTTGTATATGGGGCTTCGCCCAACCCCTCTCCGCCTCCCTGTGACAGGGGGAGGTCGGATCGACGACGCAAAGATGGTGGAGCCTCCAGCTATGTCTCCGGTGCTCACTCGCCGACGAGCTGCTCCCCGTGGCCACGAGAGTTCAACGAAGATCGGAGCTCCGCCTAAGAGCTCATGCTCAGGCACTCGACTCGCCAAAACTCAAGGTAAGCTTCTTAATCTCCATTTATTTGTTTTCCCTTAATTTCTCGTAATTAATTTACCCGTTCTCTGCACATTCACCTTCCGTGGACCATCCACTTAGCCTTCGTACACTTCAATCATTTACGTGCTGCTCTCCGATCATCACTTCGCTCCTCCACAATCCCAAACCGCTCTTCCTCCCTCTTCTACAAGCTCGTCGGAGAAGACGAACATGTCCGACTACCCTCTCTGCCTCTATGGCCCACCATCTCACTCACTCACTTTCACTTCTCACTTGCACGCTTCGGCTATTGGTCTCTAACACCTGCAGGTGAATGCCTTCATTGGTCGGAACCGCGTCTGAGCTCTTTTGGCGAGCTTCGCCTTCGACGTACATGCATCTCCACACTCCTTCAGACAGCCCGGCTTCTTTCTCATGCTTCCACGAAGGCTTCAGTCCTTCCTGGAGTCGTCCTGGAGCTTCATTGAGCTCGAGCGGCGGTGGCGGAGCTCCAGGCATCTCGTTGGAGCCCCTTAATCACCGCCAGCTTCGTGGAGGAGGAGACGCTCCAGATTGCGCAAGTGCCGTTGGATGGCACCCTCCCGGTGCTCATCCAACGGCGCACAATCAGCAACGTGTCAACACCTTGCACCCTCCGAGCCTCCTCTCCAAGCCTATATGCTAGGAGCACCCGAGCCAAGATAGAGCCTCATAAGATGATGCGTGGCCTGAGCCTCGATCCAAGGCTTCGTCGACTACCGAACCTAGCCTCACGTGCCCGGTAATGTGAGGTTTGGGTAATTTGCAGGCAGGCCTCAACAACTTCTTCAAATTGCATTCAAGTCCTCATATCACGTGCAAATCACACGTACCTGAAGTAAATTGCACCCGACCCCCCTCCGGGTTTCAATAATTACAGTTCTAGCCTCGTACGTGTGGGTAAATTACAGGGAAGGCTTGCAACTTTTAGTATCTACATTTAGGTCCTTCTAAGGACTTGTTTGTATTATTTTTCCTATTTATTTCGAAGTTTTTCTTGCATTTATGCCCCTAGACTCTTTGTTGCATATTTTGAGCATCCGAGCTCTGTTTTAATCGATTTTGGTCTCGTTCCGAAGCTTGTTTCATTGTCTATCTAATAGCTTGACTTGATTTCTGATTTGACACTCTGATTCATGATGATTAAGTTTATTAACATAGTGTCTTTAATTTAATGATTTCTCATGCCTTGTAATAATGTTTCAATGAAATTTGCTTTGTTATTTGAACATAAGTTGATTACAATGATTGCATCTAAGTAGGGCATATTTGTACTTTTTTACACTCGCATTTCATGGCATTATAAAAATCGAATAAAAAGAGTCTTCAATTGTCTGCATAACGTCTTTGTGTGCATTTTGACATATGAGTTTTGTAATCCAACACTTAATCTGGATATTAGGAGTCTAGATAATCACTTAAGAGACTTGTGTCCCTGAGTTCGATCTTGGGCTTGTCCAAGTAAAATAAAATCGGCCGCTTTGATTTAATCGATAAGTTTTTAAGCGGTTTTTGATGGATCCAATTCAGCCGACTACAACACATTAATATGACATAATTAGAGGCCCGAGTATCGAGTTCGTCCGAGTAGTGGGCAGAAATGTTTTTTTATAAAAGCCCTAATGGCTTTGGTTATTTTTTTGCCCAGGTGGGATGCTCCATATTTTTGTGCCCAAAGGTGGGCCAAGTGTTGTTTAAAAAAGAAAAGAGGAAGAGGGGCTCAGTGTTAAAAAATTATATATTGAAAAGGCGCCTATAAAAAAAGTCGTACGCAAATTGCAAAAAGAAGGGGAAGAAAAAGAAGAGCCGTAATAAAATGAAATGGCTTAATTTTTTTTCAAAAAAATGATGATTTGAAAAGCCGAAAAAAATGTTATGACGACTTATTTGAGGAAAATTTGGGATGACTATTAAAAAAGAAATAGCTGAGATTGAAAAGCTGAAAAAATGATTGATGATTACATGTTTTATTTACCTCCATTTTATTGTCTTCTCCCAACATAGTCGATGTCATGTATTCCGACTAGTATGGGAGAAAGGGGGAGTATTGTGTAGAGTCACATGTTCATTCAGATGTCAGATTCTCCAGACCATCTAGTTTCCAGACTCTACAGGTGATCCGTTGTTCAGACTCGACGATTGGTTCTGAGTCTTCAGTTCAGACACGTACATGTATGCGGTCTTCTTTCATATGAGCACATGTATGCATCTTTTGTCGTGGTCCCCATCATTCTTGTTGTTTCGGCTAGAGTTTTCATGCAAGCCATATGGACTCCAAAGTAGGGGACCATTCCCTGTTCCATGTTGGTTAGGGTTTTCATGTGGTATCATAGGGACTCTAAAGTAGAGTATCATTCTCTGTGCTAGATGGGAGAGATCTAGTTCTCCGACAAGGAGACTTCTTTCAGACTCCATTCTCCAGCGACCGTGGACTCCGACGAGGATTACACTCCACAACCTTTTCAGTTCGGCCCTTTTCAGAGATGGAGCAGTTATCTACATATTGTGGCGGGCCAGAGTACTCCAACGAGGAGACTCATTTCAGTTGCAGTGACTCTTACAGGCGCAGTATAGAGTACATGCTCTCCGATGAGGAGATTCAGTTGACTCACACTCCAGCCCGTTTGTCCTCCTCACCTGCACAACCTGAGAAGCAACGCCCTCGACAACAGCCAACAGTTGTGCGCGTTGAGTTGATATTTTCTGTAGTGTCATGTAGCATGAGTTGAGTTTCTTTCTTTTTGTCCAAGCTGAGCATTGCATGCTCCAACTTGAGGAGGAGTGTTGGAGTATTTGATTGTGCGCCTCTTATGTTGTAGATGCGCTATGAGAGACAACAGGGCGCGGGGGGTCGATTTAGATCCGCCGCGGAATTCTTGGTTTTAGGTCATCTCATTTTACATTGTTAAATTGATTTGGATATTTCTCATTTGTTGTTGTAGCTTTTATATAGATATATCTTTATGCCAAACAATGATTGTCTCGTTATATATTACCATCGATATGACTGATATGTGTTGTTTAAGGACCATAGTCCTCATAAATTATCTATGTGTGTTATGAAGTGTATATTTGTAATATTTCATGTTATAAACTTATAAAAACTTGAATGGAATCCATTTCCAATATTTGTAAGTAAAGAATCTACATTAAGTTATTAACATCGACATGACCGATATGTGCGATAGCAGCGATACCGATATGTGCGATATATGGTCTATAAATGGATCGATATGTGTGACATAAGTGTGTATTTGTATGTTATTTGTCATTTTAATATATTGGATGACCTTTATTTTTGAAAAAATGCCAAAAATTTGGCTTTTTTTGCGTCATTTTCGGCATTTCCACCGATATTGTCGATTTATCCCAATATATCCATTTCCGGGCGTACCGAAACGATATCGATATCGATACGGCCTTCCATGCAAGAAGCACATTCACCATTTGGCACTCCTTTACGCAATCTGCTGCTTCATACTCGCATTCAAAGGTATAAAGCTATGGAGCTTCTCGTACTCGCCCCTCTACCAAAAGTAAAATGCATGTGGAGGATGACCTTCGTGCTTCATCGTGAATATATCATACTGTAGCTAGATGATCCTTCGCACATTGCCTTGGTTTGTGGGATGATGCCGAATATCATTGGCTATTTCTGTTATAGGAGTATCAGAGAGCCAAACATGCGCCCATGCATTGCCTTGCTTCCAAGAAACAATCGCCCCTGTCTTGTCGGCCGGCTTAAGTTGCATCATGCTATATTCTTTGTTTTTCCTTTCTGTGATAGTTATGAATTGGTTTTCCCATAGTTTACTATTGATCCAATCCCTCTTGATAGTGAGGGCTAGACATTTGTAGGCTCTAGAGGAGGATATATCGACTTTGATCTCTCCCATGACTGACGAAGAGACCGGGAAGGATGTGATTGGAAGATAAAACAATATGCTTTTTGTTTACACGTTAACTTTGGGAATATGTTGTTTGTGCAGATTCAGAGCACAACCTTTTCCTTCATTTTCAGAAGCGCTTAAGTGCAAGCGCATTGTATTTGTATAGTGTACTATATGTATATAATATTTGTATATAATTAACTTCCTTATATAAAAATCTTCAAAAAATAAAATATCTAACATTATTTAATTAATTCAATTTAATTGCGAAATTTGTATTTAATTAGATGATTTATTTGATTTATATATACTTACCATTAATATAGGATTTTATTAATTAAGATACCCACCCAAATTCATATCTTTTTAAGCATGAAAACTGTAGCAATTGCAGGTCTGAATTCTAGGTTTAATTGTGTGCTATTCACCCCAAAGTCCCTCCTACATTATGCATGAAATATGTAACTGTCAATGGTCTAAAATGTGGTCTTAATCTATGCAAAAACACCACAAACTTTTTTTAAACATGAGATCAATAGCTCTTTAACTGATCTGAAAGTATGGTTAATTTCATGCTAATTCTTCACTTTTTCATCAGTTTTCAGGAGCAACAAAGGGGTTTTGATTTTTGCTTCTAATTTGCATTGAAGGCAGCAAGAGGGGGGGGGGGGGTAAGATTATACCTCTAGATCCTCTAAGATTGGAGGATCAAATGGCATGCATGCAGCTCTTGAAGCAGCAGCAGATGACTGCTTGGAATAGGAGAGCAACAACTCCTATTTAGCTGCTGCAGGACTTCCAGCACCTTCAGAAATCAAGGAGCAAGGGGAGAAGAAGCTTCAACTCTTGGATCGACAGTAGCTGCTCCAATGGAGAGGAGCAGCAACTCCACCTCTTGTGGAGCGGCAACAAACCAACAAGTGACTGCTGGCAAAACCTCCAGCAACATCAGCTGTAAGGGGGGCTGCTGGAGCAGCTCCAGCCTTGGATGTAGTAGCAGGTGTTGCCCGGAGCAATAGCAGCAGTTGGCAGCAGTAGCTGCAATCTCCCTCCTTCGAGAGTTGCTTGCTGCAGCTACGACTTGAAAGAGGCAGCATCACCACTGCTCCAGTGTTAAGCAGCATCAACTCCAAATGAGAGAAGAGGGTTGGGGCTCCCTTCGGCTAGGGATTTGAATGGAAGGAAATATCGCGATATATCGATATCGACATGGGACTGATATGGGCACCGATATGGCGATATATCCTGATTTCCAAGCATTTTCTTCACAAAGGCTCGTTGATATATCGTATCGATACGATATCGAAATGATATCGATATCGATACAACCTTCCATGAATTGGGGGAAAATGAGAAATGAGAATGGGCTTGGTAGATATAAATAAGGAGAGGGGGGCCTTAATGTGACGACAAGTGGAGATGAGGAAGAACCAAGTGTTGGGTTGTGGTTTTGACATTTGCCATTTCAATTTTTTTTAAAACCTTTATCTCTCTCTTATGTGGAATATCAAAGTCATCCATATTTCCACATGAATCTCCGATTTAGATGTTTAAAGCGTGTTTTAACCGTCTCTAAATGATGATCAAAATGAGTATAATATTCAACTTTTCTGATCCAAGATGGATACCGAAATTGTCGAGATACGGTTTTTATTTGTGATCAAAATTTTCAGAGATTTAAATGCTCAAACGATATCCGATTGACGAATGGTCGATTTCATTGGTCTTATTTTGTTGAATAAAATTTTATGGTGGTCTTAGACTATTTTTGTGGTTTTCAATTGTGTCACGACTTTTCTGATGCTACGAACTACGATGTAATCGATTTTTGATCGATTGATCCCAAAAAAATTTTGATTTGCGATCTATGGATCGATTCATATCATTTAATTAATAGTTGTTTTATCGGATCATGTAGACCCTAATCGGGTCGGGTTCGACTTCAGATTCGGGTGATTTGGATCCGAATATCACATTATGTTGATGTCTTCACAATTCTACCATGGATTTTTATTTTCACAGAGCAAATCTCTGCAATTTTGCACGATGGATCTTTCCCCGTGATGATGTTTCCGACGTCCATCTTCTCATAGGTGGAGAACCAATCTTTATTAAGGCTTGTATGGTAGATACAACATGAATCGAGTATCTTATTATTATCTATTAACCTTTGATATATGATCTTGCATACCAAGTCATCTTCAGAATCTGCACTACCGTGTGCCATTGCAACAATTGTGCCCTTGATTCTTTCTGTGGACAATCTTTTTTTTAATGTCGAGGTTCCTTACAACAATTACATTTGTCCTTTGGATTGTGAAGATTCTACAATGGTGACTTTTCTTTCCTTACTTTGCATTCCTAGAACCGCCATGTCTCTTCTCATGAATCATAATCAATTTTGCAGCCTAAGAGTTCTTCGTGTAGCTATGTGCCAAAGTTCACTTGTATATAAACTCGTAAAGACTTCTTCCAGGGTTATCTAGTCTCTTCCACCAATAAGTGTGATTGAACGAAAATTTCATGTGAAAGTGGAAGCAGAACTAACACAATCCATGATGCATTCTCATCTTCTATCATCTTTTTGAGAGGAAAAAGGGTGGTGTTTCGAGCTGAGACTCAATATTATATATTAAATAATATATCATCTTCTATCTTAAAATCTATGTTTCATAAATCCAGCGATAATGTATTAAAGTGATCTACATATTCCTTAAAAAACTACCTTCTTGTATGCAGACATTGAATAATCGTTGCTTTGGCAACAACTACTAGTTAGAGACTTTGTTATATACAGATTTTCGAGTCTCAACCACAACATGAGGCGGATGTCTCATCAGCAACCTCTCAATGACTTTATATGTCAGACAAAACATGATGGTTTAATGCACTTTATCTTCCTGCACCCATTAACTCGGAGGGCTTGAGTTTCTTCGCCCTCTCTTTGTCCAACGGTGCCCAGATGACTTGTTGCTTGAGAAGGGCATGCATCTTGATCTGCCGTAAACCGAATCCATTCCCTCCTGTGATATCTCAATATTCAAATTGTGCGACATCACTTGCTTGATGATTCAAACGAAAATCGATGATCTGATGCTAGTTTAATGCGAGTAGTAAAAGCAAACGAGCACAAGCACAAACAAGAAAACCACGTGCACACAGATTACAAAGTTCACTTGTTACTTGGATTCGCCCTTAGGTGACAGTAATCGTTAAAACCAAACTTGGAGAAAGGGAAAATACACAGGATATGGAGAACTCACCCCTAAGAAGTTCATATAGTACTCTCGTACAAATGGATCCCAGAGGATCCCCCGAGGGGGAGATGAGGATAGAAAAAATGGTTCTTCACTTGGTTCAACAAAGTAGAAGGATATGATTCGAGACATATCAGTATGATTATGATTGTTAGACTCCATATGAAAATTATATCCAGGATTCATTTTCCTAACTACTACTCAACAAAGAATAGCTTTGCAATGATGGAAATGGCAGCTTTACAAGCTTGCCTTATGCTCAAATTTAAGCTTTCAAGTTTGTTGGAAGTCCCCTATGCTCCTAACCCACGTTTGACTATCATTTAGTAATATTATGCATTGGAAAATACTTTTTCATACAATCTAATTATAACAAGACAAATTTGGGAAAATAAAATTATACTGATTAGTGTCATGGAGAGCGATCAAGCAGGACCTCATTGACGTGAAACATTCCAAAAAAAAGAACTAGTTGTGATATCGAATGATTCATCCAACTACTCAATTATGAGTCCATGTACAATGATTCCATGTGGTCACTCTACATCACGATGATCTGAATGGTTTTTAAGGGTAGATGACGAGGGAGAAAATAGTAGCAGAGGCAAGGGTGAAAGTGGGAGAAAATAGTAGCAGAGGCAAGGGTGAAAGTGTGTGAATGAGAGTCGAAAAATGCGGAAGAGAGAGGGAGACTATGTAAATATAGAGGTAAGTGACAAATGCATGACGAGATAATTGTGAGTGGGTAGCGAGGGGATTGGAGAGAGAGGCAAGGGTTTAGACATAGAGGTTGATAAGTAAATGCCGATGTATCAATATTTTTTGATAAATATCAATTTTCTGATGGAAGGAGCAGGTTTTTTATTCTGTTTTATGCAACATGCTTGCTTATTGTTCTCGACACATTCTTTTATATTTTTGCAGGCATCCCAAAGTATAAAATATATTAATGTGTATTTCCCTTAAGGCCCCAATACAAGCACTAATTTCACTTTAATCCGCCTTTGGGCTAAGTCATTCATGAACCTTAAAACCTAATATAAGAAATCTTGAGTTCTGCAATTTTATAATATTGATGTTGACACCGTTTGATATAGTTGATTGTTTTTGAGCTAGCAGTTGCCAATAACTGTCGTGGTAAAATGACAATTTCCTCGTGAACTTTAGCTGAAAATGTGGGGAAACTTTTACATAAATTTCTATGCTCTTCATTGACCTTTTTTGTTTCCAAAACTCTATATGTAAAGCCCAAATCATTCATTTTTTGTGATTGCCAATGACAATGTATATCGAATGTATTTTTGATGGTTTGAATTATTGGCAAAATGTGAGGTTTTTAATGGTCACCATTTTGTTTGAGAAGGAAGATTGAAACACTTATCTATAGACACAAGCTGGGCTGTTTTACTCCCAGACAATTTAAGTGGGTTTTGAAGTGTTGTTTGGCTTGTAAGTTAGGTGGCCGTCATATAATATGATCGAGTTCAGATGACTACTTTAATTTTTCTTCTCAGGAAGGTATTACAACTAAATGTTCACTTTTTTGTTTGAGAAGCAAGGTTTTAAATGATCATCTTTTTTGTTTGAGAAGGAAGATTGAAACACGTATATACACAAGCTGGGGTGTTTAACTACTGGGCAATCTAAGTGGGTTTTGAAGTGATGTTTGGCTTATAAGTAAGGTGACCATCATATAATATGATCTGAGTACAGATGACTACTTTAATTTTTCTTCTCAGGAAGGTATTACAACTAAATGTTAAGGGAACCATTCCAGACGAGCTTCAAAATTTGACGTATCTTGAGAACTTGTAAGTTGTTTCTTTTTGCATGCTTCTTTTTTTGTATTAATATCAAATACATTCGATATTGCAAAGATTCCATGTGTTCTTTTATTTACACAGGTTATTCTATAGGGCTATGTTTTACGTCCGTCGTGCCTTCATGTAGTCAGAAGTATGGTTTGTAAATTGATGTGATAGTGGTCAAGAGGGCTATTTAGAAGGTTCACATTGTTTGGTGTATTAGTGGGGGTGCTTACCCTAGAAATTTTGTCTAAATTGAAGTTGGAGGCGAACAAAGGTGCTTAATTTGATGAGCATCAATGTTTTATTATAGTATTTGAAGGGGAAAATAATTAGTAGCCACCTTCGCCATCCAGTAGAGTATAGTACAAAACCATGGCTCAAGCCACTTGAGAGATTAGTTGACTTATTGCCTTTCTACACGAACTTGAGCTGTCCATAAGAACTCTGGTCCGTGTAACAAGTCAGCTACTTATATTGCAACTAATCATGCCCTTCATGAATGCACCAAGCACATTGGAAGGTAGACTATAACTTTATCAGTGATGTAGCTATTGAAGGGAAAGTTTCCACCCCTCACTTTTCTGCAGTGCTATAACTTGCTAATATCTTCACGAAAGCTTTTCCGATGGAAACATATTTCACCATTGACCTCCAAGTTGGGAATTATTGATAGGTATGCTCTAAGTTTAGGAGAAGTATATATATTTTTATTTTAGATATTGTTTTATCTTTTTTTATCTTTTCCATATGCAATAGTCCTTTTTAGGACTTTTTTAACCTTAAGCATTTAATAGAAAACATTTCATCCCATCGGCATCATTTTCTCACAAAAATGTGTGTAGTTTAATTTAGGGTTTCTATCAATTGTGCCTCTCTAAGATATTGCTATATCAGTTATAACCCTCCTTTTTTTGGGGAAATTGATTATGCCCCTGACTTTTTCCACAATCATCAATTGTGCCCTTCCGAAGTTTGGTCGTCAATGAGTTGAGCTAAACCATGATTTAATTAAACCGTAGTGCAGTTAAGAAGATCATATCTGAAAAAAGCCCCACCTCATCCTCCAATCCATCCTCCTCCTCCCCTCTCCTCCTCCCTATTCTTCCCCGACCCTTGTCTTCGATCCCTCCTCCAGTTCCTGGATACCCAACCCCACCTTCCCACACTCCCCTCGCTAGTGCATCTCTACTGCAGATTACTCTACCGGCTCCATATTACTCTTCAGGGGCCTCCGTTCTAAGTACTCCCTACGTTATGTGGTCCTCCAAGTGCTGGAATATCCCAAGCCACAACAACCCTAAGCATACGCATAAGCATACCTACATCCGTTTGGCGTCAATGCGGTTATGTTGGGAACATGTAGATGCAATCATGGTGAGGGGGGAAGATGTACATGGAAAGCATGAAGGAGCAGGCAATTAATTTCCAAATAACTCAGAAGAATAGGTTTTTAGAGAGATGAATTCTTGGGTTTTGTATTTTTTCATATTTTTATGGATTTTAAAAAATAATGGAGATGCAATTAATTAAAGGAAATATGATGCATATTTTTTTACAAATATTTTAATAAAGGAAAATAATGCTATGCACTGTATGATTATAAAATACTTGAATAAATTTTAATTGATGAAATATGATACGAAATGATGATGAAAAATCAAGCAGGGGACAAGTCAATTGAATACATGAGCTAGTTTTATTTGCAATATCCCTTCCCCAACGATTAATTTCAGAAAATGTGACCAATATGTGTCAATTAATTCCAAAATAAGTCCCCCGAAATTTCACAATTATTGGGTAATAAAAATCAGTCACAGAAAATATATGTGCTCCGAAATATTTGAATGACTTCCTTAATTAATTAATGCAAATAATGTCTTCAGATAATTAATTCCCTGTCTAAACGAAAGAGAGTTAAATAAGGTTCAAAATGACATGAGGAACTCAAAAATCCGATGAATGGTTCATCGGATATGTATAAAAAGGTCCAGAGGCATAAATGGTTCATAAGATATGTATAAATAGGTCCAGAAGCATAAATGTAATAAACGTAATTAGAACATTATAAAAAGGACCTTTTAAGGCTCCTTTGCAATTTTTGTAACATGGAGGCATTTCTCTATAAATTATCCAGGAGGCGAGGGCGTAGCTGTAGTTGTCTGGAAACGGGAGGGTGCACTAGCAATTAACAAAGGTCACACACGATGTGCATGTAGTCCGGGGTTCTGTGTGAATACTGGAAGGTGCGGGGGTGTTGTTGCAATCCAACCAGTCCTTGTATTGGGCACGTGATCGGTGCTAGGCGCAGATAGAGGCCCGGGTACGCACTTCCACGTGGTGCCGACGTCTTGTTGCGGAACCACCCAAGGCTGGGAGGCTCGGGTGGCGATTGGACGGTACGGATGGGGATCTCCAATAGATCGGACGATGGCTGCAGTGCATGACGTTCCTACTTCTTCCTCGTTGATCTCCGGCTAATCGATGAATTGTGATGGCCTGGTACTGCTCCTTGGCTCTGTCGTTAGGCTCTAACATAGTGAAGTGGTGGCGAAGCACCTGTAATCGAGAGGGAAAAGGAGCAGGATTGTGGAGGTTTGCGGAAGGTAGAAAGGGAACTGGAGAGAGAGGAAGGTGGGGATGGTGTGATTCCTCATTGGGTATTTGGGCTAAGACGATTAACTACGAGAATGAAGAAGACTGGAGGGAAAGATAAAGAACAAAATGGAGTAGAGAAGAAGATGAATGGTGGGTTCATCTGGGATTGGAGCAGAAGGGGAGTCCCGCTTCGGTTCTCACCTCAACTGCTGCGGTACAACGAAGCCTAGTAGCAAAGAACGAGCTCCGCTATATCAAGGTGCACGAGTGCTCCTCGGATCGTGCCTGGAGACATTCGTCGCTAACCCGATTTTGTGTCTGTTGTCACCAGCCACACCGGTGGCTCTCTCCCTCCCTCTTATTCTATGAAGAAACGGGCAATGGAGGATGATGAGGACGATGGACGATGGTGATCTTAAATGGGTTGAGGGGAGAGAGGGGATTAGGATATGGATTCAATCGTTTGGTTAGAGACGTGAATCATGTGATAACAGAAGGAAAGGAGTCAGGGATTGTGTGGTTCCGTAGAGGTCGGGTTTGGGTTTCGAAGATAGAGTCTGGTAGAGGTGTATGCGAGAGGGAGGGATGCGATAAGAAGCGAATAGAGGTGGTTAGGTGTTCGAGTTCCTGGAGGAAATAATGGAGGATGGTGGGAGATTAGGGAGTGAGAGAGGGAGGCATAGATGCGTCAAGGCGACGGAGTAGCTCGGATAGAGGAAGAAGGCAATAATCGAGCATTGGAGCGTGCTCGATCCGATTGTGGATGGATGATCACATGCAGAGCATGTGCGGAGAGCACATAAATTGTGGGAATGGTTTCGGTCGTTCGATCAATCTTGATCCAACGACAAAAAAAGAAAGGCGCTACAAGATAAAGAAGAGGGTTGACTTGGGGAAGTGGGTTTGAGTAAATGTTAAGGTGGACCAATCAGAAGGTGACGAGTGGACCATTGACCATTGACCAATGCATAAAGATGGAAAAAAATAAAAAATAGTAAATGACATCCCATGCAAAATGACTTAAATGAAAAATGTAGCTCTAATTGCATTCTACAATGTTCACGAAAGACTCAAATACAAACAGACTCAACTGTACAAGATATGCATTTTTTGTTGACATTATATATAATACCATTTTTTTTAGTTTTGTAATTTTTATTTGATATTTTGAAGATAATTAATGTATGCAAAAATCAAACATGATGTGAAATGATGCAATGGACACAAAGGTAAGTTTTTGGGATTTTTTATGAGTTAATAAGAGTTAAAATAAATTAGTGAGGTGAAATATACACACGTGAATTAGGTTAGTAAGCTTAAGTCAGAATGTATATTTTTCTTTGTTTTCTAATTTTTTTATTTTTATTTTATGTAGTTAGTTAGACCATGAAAGAAAATTAAGAAATGAAAAGAAATAAATAAAAAATGGTCAAATTTGTACATGAAATGACAAGTCAAAAATCAATGAATATGTACAATTTACAATTAGGTCTGAAAACCCATATTTCACAAATGAACTCCTATTCTTTTGAATTTGATCTTGATTTATAAATAATTGAATGTACATTAATTTAAAAGTGAGTAGAGTAAAATTAGACATTATATGAGAGATATCAACATTTGCTACTTTTTGTCTTGAAATTCGGATTTGGGTTTATTCTAAATATATACATGTTAATATTTTTTTTGGATTTTTTATTGATTAATATTTAGTGATATGTATACAATGGAGTTAGTTTCATATCAATTGGAGTTAGGATGAATAAGATAAAAATGAGTGAAGTTATGTGCAAAATTTACATATGAATATGAATGCATAATGAAATGCTAATTTATGCAAATTATTTACAAGTGCGTGAATGTTAATTTTGAAATATAAACGTATGAAAGCACATAATTACCTGGGAGGAAGCTCTATTTTTAGTTAATTAGAGTGATGAAATATAGATTCATCAACTGCTGGGGATGCTGGAGGGGTGGAAGGGGCCGGTAGCGGTATGAGAGGAGGGTAAGATGTCAGTGGTAGGGGCGGGTGTGTTGTCGGAGTACCGGTGGGAGGAGCACATGTGGCACAACTAATAAAAACACTTTAATTTAACAACAATATTGTGAGCTCTTGTTTTTTGTGTTCACTCCGTTGAATTGTGTTTCTTTAGCATCAAGAAGGGTTTTGCTGCTCCATTTTTCTACTCCTTTATTTCCCTTTGTTCATATTTTTGTTTTATTGCTTACTCCTTTTTTAGGTGGAAATTGATGAATTATATGAAAACATATGTTGATAAGTTATGAAAGCATATGTTGATAAGTTATTTAGAGAATATGCTTCTATTTAAACATTAACTTTTAGACACTTGATGTACTTTTGATGCTTGTTGACACTTGCATCATTATGCATCAATTATGTATGGCCTTAAGTAGAGTTTAAGTAGCTACGTAATATGCATCCTTAATTCCTTATGCATCTGTCTAGACAATTCATAGGTGGAAATGAGACCACAATGCCAAATAGATGTAGTGACAACACCTACAAGCCATAGCTTTCAACATTGAATCTGTTTTTTTGCAGTACAATGCAAACAAAAGTTGGGACACGATCCGATATTGTCTCTGCTCATAACCGGTTGTTGGGGATCAAACACCAGATATAGATGTGGATGCACAATCCACCACCACAACAGAAGCACATGAAGGAGAGAGTACAACCAGATATGACGATGGTCGGTCACCTCTCACGACTATCGGATAAGAAAATCAGTAAGATATAGAACGTGTACAACTCTCACTGTTCCCTATCTCTCTTCTTTTTTCTCCCACTCTCTTTTTCTCTGTTGGTATTCCCTCTTGCTGTGATGTGGAGCCAATGCTTCTATCCTCTTTATATATAGCAAAATTACAACCCCATAGTTCTATTCCCCTTTAGGGCTATACACAGAATACAACTCAAATACTTTAAGATCGGGAGTCTAATCCCATTAGGATTCCTAATTCTAATATGATCCTAATCCTAACAATCTCCCCATTGAGTTGAATTCCATCATGATCCTTCATTGTCTTGAGTTCGTATTGAGCCATCCTCGTCATATGCATGTCTCGTTAGCATGAACACATTGCCTCTAGGTGACACACCCGTCATTGGGTGTCCTCGACGTGCCCCCTCCTCACAGCTCAGTATTGTGCTACCTGACGCAACACCACATATCTTTCATGACTAGATTTGTCGTCATCCTCTTGTAAAGCAAACCACACGTGTTTCTCCTTATTACGCATTTCTACAACATAGATGCAGATAACCTGCTGCTCTCTCATTGTATTGCTCGTCCTTTGAATAACTGAACATCCATCACTTATGACGACCCTTCCATCAAGTGAAATTGGATTCTTCTTGGTTGTACAGATGTGTCTAACACCCGTCAGAGTTTGTATTGATCCATCAAACATGTGGTATTGCATCGATTCAATTCCCTAGAGGTAGTGAATCTCCACTTCCCATGTTGGACATGCCATTATTGCATGTCTGATATATACTGAACTACTCCCTGGATAAGCACTTGTGATTTGAACATGCCAAGTCTAGAAGCCATCTTAAAGTTTCCTTAATCTCCCAAGAGCATGCTAGCAAGTCTCTCTTGTAGACTGCGTTGGAGTCCTTTTGGTCGAATTCAGAATCACCATCCTTCTTCTTCCCTTTCTCCTTCTCACATCTCAGACAATCAGTCATTCCGTGACCATCCTTATCATAATGGTAGCATCTAATTGGGCCTTATGACTTAAAATGACCTTGAATCTTGTCTCTCTTGATCTTGAATATTTACCCTCAGTTGCCAGCACATGACCTTCATCATTCATTGCCGTATCCATTGACCTCTGTCAAATCTCGTTCATAAGAGACGAAGAAATTGTCTCATCCAATGTGATGGTCTCCTTGCCATAGAGTAACATCATCACAATATGATCATAGGAAGATGGAAGGGAACTCATCAAGATCAATGCCTTATCATCCTCCTTTAAGAGAGATTCTCCTTTCGCATTCTTCTCCTCAAGTGTGAGTACACCTGTCAGAATCTTGTAGAATTCATCCAAGTACAACTCAAACTTTGTTCCATCAATCATCTCTAGACCATAATGCTCCTTCTTTGTTAATAGACGCTTTGTTAGAGATTTGGACTTATATCGTTCCTTGAACTTCATCCAAACCTCTACTGGATTCTCCAGCACGATGACTATATGAAGAGTGTTATCTGCCAAGAATACTTGTAATGTACTGTTCGTGAGATCCCTTATCTCTTTCTACTCTTCCTCTTTCATCTTCTTGCGATTCTTTTCTTTATCTGGAGAGCTTTCACAAGTCCTTCTCGCGTGGGTATATATTCTTCACTCGTTTTCATAAGGTGAAGCCATTCTTCCCGTTGAAGGGTTATACGAAGAATGATGCAACCCTTGATATGGCCTTTGCCATCTGATTTGCTATCATACTTCCTTGCACGATTTAAACAAATCAGGGAATAATCCTCCTGATCTGAACCGTCCTACTCGTCCGGAATATGCAAAAATCCCTATTTGGACGCATAAACAATCTTAATTGGATTCCGGATATCGATCTCAATGGTTCACTGTAACCATCGATTATTAACATCTTCTGAAGCACCTGTTGCATCACGTCGTCTCGCTGATGTCAACCCTCACTTTGATCTACCATGTCGAATTCATCAATGTTGTCGAATCTAAGACCTATGGGTTATGGGCCCACCAAGCTTCTGTTGCGCTCGGATACCGATTGTTGGGACACAACCCGATATCATCTCCGCTCGGATATCGGTGTTTGGTGATACCAGTTGTTGGGGACAGGAGTCGATATTATCACCAGTTTGATACAAGTTGTTGGGACATGATCATGTATTGTCTCTGCTCATATATATATTGGTAGTGATCAAACACCAGATACGGATGCGAATGCGCAATCCACCGCCACAACATAAGCACACAAAGGAGATGACATCCAGATATGACAATGATGGGTCACCTCTCACGACCATCGGAGAAGAAAATTACTAAGATGTAGAACGAGTATAACTCTAACCGTTCCCTCACTCTCTCTGTTCTCTTCTCTCCCATTCTCTTTTTCTCTTATGGTATTTGTTGGAAGAAATGAGTGCGTTGTTTATTTCTGAGAACCCTACGCTCTCTTATATATATGGGTAAACTAAATAAGATGAATACAAGGAAATAAAATAATGAAAAAGGTACATAGAGAATATGAAAATATATAAATATCTCTACACTCCCCCTCAAAATGGAGCATAGATGTCAATCATGCTCAGCTTGGACGAACACTTCTGGAATGGTCTTCTGAGCAATGCCTTGGTAAAGATGTCTGTTGTTTGCTCTCCTGAACTGACATGGTAGGTAGAAATCAAACCCTTCTGAATCATATCTCTAGTGTAATGGCAATCTACCTCAATATGTTTTGTTTGGAATGTAGGGTTGCTTGCAATGAATAGGGCAACCTGATTATCACATTGTAACTACATGGGTAGAGGAACATCTATATGCAAATCTGTTAACACTGCTCGAACCCACATCATCTATGTACTTGCTTGTGCCATAGACCTATATTCAGATTCGACACTTGTTCTAGCCACAACTGTTTGTTTCTTGCTTCTTCAAGAAACAAGAGAACTGCCAACAAACACTGCAAAGCCCGGCGTAGACTTCCTATCCTTAGGACACACTGTATAGTCAGTATCAGCACACACGGATACAAAGAGTTGCTCCTTTCTTAGAAAAATAGTCCTGCACCTGGAAGAAGATTTTAGATATCTCAATATTATGTATATAGCATCCATATGTACTTGTCAAGGCTGCTCTATGAACTGACTCACTCGACTCACAACAAAGGAGATATCCGGTCTGGTGATAGTAACATAAAGGAGCTTTCACACCATCTCTCTATATCTCCTCTTATAAACCTCATATGTATCATCATAGTATAACTTCATGCTAGGATCCATAGGAGTAGTAGAAGGTCGACACCCAATCGTGCACGTCTCAACAAGCATGTATGCGACGTGTTTTCTTTGGGTCATCACAAGACCCTACGCATTCCTAGCGAATTCCAACCTTAAGAAATACCTTAGGGTGCCCAGATCCTTACTAACAAACTGACGGCCCAGAAATTCTTTTGCCATTTTTATTCCCTGCACATCGTCTCCTGTAACAACTATATCATCAACATAAACCATGATAACAACTGTACCTCTAGGTGTTCTCTACACAAATAGAGAATAGTCTGCATTTGACTTCTTGAATCCATGTCGTTCAATCAGATCCGAGAGCTTCTGAAACCATGCCCTTGGACTTTGTTTAAGACCATATACTGCCTTATGGAGTCTACAGACCTATTGATACTCCCCTTCAGCAGCAAGCCTCAGAGGCTGATGCTTGTATACTTCCTCTTGTAGATCTCCATACAAGAATACATTTTTAACATCTAGCTGAAATAAAGGCCAGTAACGTACCATTGCAACTGAAAGAAGAACATGTAAAGTGGATTAACGGACAACATGAGAGAACGTGCCCATATAATCTACACCGTAGGTCTGAGTAAAATCACGTGCTACAAACCTTGCCTTGCCTTGTAGCGATCAAGGCTCCCATATACATCATGTTTAACAGTAAACACCCATTTGCAATTGATAATAGAGGCGCCAAGAGGAGTGGACACCAAACTCCAGGTATCGCAGGATTGCAAAGCAGCCATCTTTTCCTCCATAACTAAACACTAGTGACTATCGTTGAAGGCCTCCTAGTAAGTCCGTGGAATATCCATGGTAGATAGAGCAACTGCAAATCTCTGAAAATCCCCTATCAGGCGATGAAAAGACATCAAAAAAGCAACGGATATGACACACATGTACACTTTTGTTTCCTAACGGCAATGGGTATGTCCGGGTCCTCACAAACCTCCTCCTGCAATGATCCCTGTACAGAAATATCTCCAGACCCATCATTAGAAACCATGTTATCAGAACAAACCTGGGGCGTGCTGGATTACGGGCGATGGCCATGAGCAAAAACTGGCCGACGGGTATAGAATTTTGGTAATATTGGAACAACGGTCACGTGCGTTGTATATAGGGAAGTGGTGGTGGTGGAACAGGTAGGGGAGACAACTGACTCGTAGGAGGAGGTGATATGTAGATTTCAGTATCAGACTCTGAAGAAGCCAACCTCTCAAGAGAGAAATACATCACAGACTCAAACAATGTGACATCAACACTAATACAGTATTTCATGCATAATGTATCATAGCTCTGATATCCCTTCTGGGTCTTAGAGTACTCAAACACACATTTGACAGCCTTAGGAGAGCTTGTCAAGACCTGGAGCCAACTGGTAAACAAATGCAACAGAGCCAAAGACACGGGGAGTAAGAGCAAACAACTCCTTCTCAGGGAAGGCTATAGAGAAAGGAATTTTCTCACCAAGATAGACGAGGGCATGCGATTCACTAGATAACATGCCGTAAGAATAATATCACCCCAAAACGAATGTGGGGCATGACTCTGAATGAGTAAGGACCGAGTGACATTCAAGTAAATGTCAATGCTTTCTCTCTGCAAGACCATTCTGCTGAGAGGTGTAAGCACATGATGTTTGATGTATTATACCACGGGAGGAAAAGAAATATGATAGCGCACGAGTACAAAATTCCAAAGCATTATCAGTCCTCACAAATTTCACAGAAGAAGAGTAAACATTTTGCACTTCATTGATAAAAGTTTTGATCGTATCCCTTGCTTCAGATTTATTCTTCAATAGAAACACCCATGACAAATAAGAAAAATCATCGACTGCAACAAGATAAAACATGTGTCCCTCGTGATCAAGAACACGACTTGGACCCTAAATATCGACATGAACTAACTCAAAAAGGGAGTTATTGCTCCGATTCCGACGACTGGGAAAAGCTGACCGATAATGCTTTCCCAACTGACATGCTTCTCACTGGAAGGAGGAACCAGGAGAACTTTCCAGCAAAATACGACTCATCTTCTGGAGAGGGAGGTGACCAAACCGTAGATGCCAAGTATAGGAAGAGACTGGTCTGGTTGAATGAAAGGATGCGCTTGCATAGGGAGTGCGTACAAGGCGATAAAGGCCACCTGCTCACGGTCACAACCAATCACTCTGCCCGTAAGAATGTCCTGAAAAAAAGAGATGATGGGTCAAAAATAGCTCGACAGTGCAAATCCTTTGTAATATAACTAATAGATAACAAATTCATAGAGAAATCAAGAGTATGTAGCACATTCTGCAGATGCATCGAAGGCGTGAAACTAATCTCCCCCTGTCCTGTGATCAGGGAATGAGTCCCATCAGCTATCACCATGATTCTTCCTGGAGGAACTTGTCTATATGTTATAATCCGCGCTCTGTCTCCACATAAATGATGTGTTGCTCCGGAGTCCATAATCCACTCTTTAATCTCCGATCCATGACAAGAGGTAAAAGCATAAGGACTACCTGAGGTGCTGGTTGTAGCGGATGTACTAGCAGAAGTGGAAGCTGCCACATCTGAATGCCTTCCTGGAGATGAGGCAGGAGGCATGATATCCCTTAGTATGGCTACGAGATCATCAAATCGTTGATCTGAAGTAGAAGGTGCAGGAGACTCAACCTGTTCCGTTACCCGTGAAATACTGGGGAAACTGTGCTTAGAATAGAATGTATCCTCTGAGTGACCGGGACGATGACAATACATGCAGGGCTGATGGATTCGACCTTCTCTAACATGGGGTCCATGCCCACGAAAGCTAGATGAGCCACCTTTGCCCCTGGAGGCTGCCATTGTCGAAGAGGTCTGGCTAGTAGTAGTGGTCAGGACAGTGATCCTGCTAAGTCTATGAAAAGCTTCCTCCAAAGGAAGAATAATAGCATCTGCAAGGATCTGAGAGCGAGCAACGTCATAGTCAGGATCAAGTGCGGCAAGGAATACACCCGCCATGGTAGCATTCCTGTATGTTTTCTGCTGCTCAGGAGTGGTCGTCAGAGGCATGAAGCTGTGGAGCTTCTCAAACATCCCGCGTAAGGATGTGTACAGTGAGTGGAGAAGTCGGCCGTTCTGCTTGACAGCGAAGATATCATGCTGTAGTTGAAGAATTTTGATCTCATTCCGTGCTTGAGAATAGGTTGCTGCGAGAATATCCCACATTGCCTTGGCAGTGGGCTCATACAACACGTCATTAGCGATCTCCGGTCTAGGACCGCCGCTCTGATCCGGTCTAGGCCTGAGAATAGGGGGGCTGGAGGGTGCAGATTAGGTTAGGGTATACGAGATCTAGTCTAGGACCGCCGCTCTGATACCATGTTGGAAGAAATGAATGTGTTTATTTCTGAGAACCCTAGGATTTCTTATATGGAGGAGAGACCTATGGGTAAATTACATAAGATGGATACAAAGAAATAAAATAAAGAAAAAGGTACATAGGAATATGGAAATATATAAATATCTCTACAGTATTCCCTCTTGCGATGTAGAAACAATGCCCCCATCTCCTCTATATATAACTCAATTACAATTCATAGTCCTATTCCCATCAGGACTATACATAGAATGCAATTCAATTACTATTAGGATTAGGAGTCCAATCCCATTAGGATTTTTAATCCTAATATGATCCTAATTTTAACAAAAATGCATTTTCATGATCTAGCGTTATAACATACTTACATGATACACTACCTTTAGTGCTTTCTAAAATATGTTATAGGTCAGTAACACATTCGTGAAATACAGTATAGATGACGCACTTTGAAGCTGCAACATGGTTGCACTATCCAGAGGGAAAACGATGTATGATAGAAACCAAATATTTTTTTTCAACATTTTGTAGGAAATTTTCTCAGTTTGATCCTAATTTTCTGCAGTTATTTGTTGAGCTAATGTTGATATAGATTCTGCTGCACACAGATGACTAAGATAAATTCATGGAAATGATTTTCCTATGAGCTTCTAACAGCGTCACATAAACGGATATGTAGCGAAACCCATATGCATGTTGTGTGTACCTGCTATATGAGATTAAAGCTAAACTTGAGTAGTACCCATATGTGCTCTAAACCAACGAAAATTGAGATAATCTATATTGTTTAAATTAGGTGGGAGCATGTGTACTAAACAAGAAAGGTCAAATTATATAAGGGGCCCAACTATGCCTCAAATCCTAATTATGTGCCTCATTTTTTGGGATGTAATAAAGTGGGTACTAAACTTTAAATTTTAGGATTTAATGTTGGTATAAAAGGGTCGTAAAAGAAAGCATGCATTTGAGATAAAAATAAGATATGATCCCACTTTGTTTTCAAAACTAAAAGCCCATGACTGGGATTTAGATCTATAGTTGGCTCCTTTTTTTTAATTTACCCAATGAGAAACTTTTTTAGGAGGGTACTAATGTCTATATAAGGAATAATAGGGGTGTTTTACTATATCAAAAAACTGGATTACATTATTACATTTCCTGACAGGAAGGGGCATGCACCTGAGTTGTTGCACACCCAACTTGCTATTTATATAAAAATTTGATTTGGTATTTATTACTTCCGTAAATCTTGCAAAAATCTATATATGCATGGAATCTTTTTGTTTTTTAATTTTCATCTTAGTTTTAAGAAACATTGGATTTAGTGGGAAATTGACATATTTAGCATGCTGGCATTTGACATAAATTAATGGTGGAGGAAGATTTTAGACTAATCCAATGACAAGGAAAAGAAGGTATATTAATAAAAGATTGTTAGAGTGTATGTCATATATAGAGATGGGTAATTGGATCCCTCTAGGGTACAATCACCACATCCACAGGATTAGTGCCACATCTACTGTAAGGGGACTCGGTCTTACGTGTGGGGCTATATAAGAAGCACTACACCACCTGTAATAGGATAGAGAAAGCTATAACATAATATCCGACCCTTGAGAGGCCTTCTCCCATGTTTTTATCTCGCTCCTTATGAAGTAAGGTTTGACGTAAAATCCCGGCGTTCTTTCCATTGTTTACTATTTCTCTGTCTATGATACGATTTTACACTATCGTTTTCTACATAGTATCAGAGCGGGTTCGATTGTCGTGGATTTATTTTATGTTCGTAACTTACTCGAGATTCGATTAGTAGAGCACATTCGAACGGTTTCTCTTGGAGATTATTCTGATTATATTCTTGAAGATTATTCATATAATGCAAGTTCAAAGATCGTTATCGAGAAAATTTAAGGTTCATGGAACCCTAGTTCAGAGATGCTTCAATGTTCATGATCAGTTCAAAGTTCTGCAAATTGTTCGTAATCACTTGGAAGCATAATCAACGATCTCTACGCTACATGAATTCTGGAAATTCACAGCAAGTTCGGGTTCATCTTTGAACTCTAAATATCCGAGAAGAAGAATTCATGATCCAATGCATCGTGTCCGGGCCATATACAATGCATATCATGTTCAACACATATCGTTTTATACATGTTCTGGAAAAGTAATTATTTTTTTATGAAACCCTAATTCTTGCAAGCAGCAACATCAACATTCACGGGTGTGCATCTCATCTCCTCTTCACATACGAAAGTACATGCACGAAAGCACCTCTAGTTCCACAGATCATGCCATAATCATGTTCTAGCCTAAGCAACAATGTCCCATGCATCAACAATAGGGTTTTCATAAATTCTGTATGTGAATCAAAACCCTAAATCTTCTTGCATGATTCAAAACCCTAGATCGGGTTTGTGTGCAAGAAGACAAAGTTGTAGGGGGGCGATAACCTAGGTGATTCTGGGATCTTAAGAAGATGTTAAAAGATTGAAACCCAGCCGAAGTTCTCACGGTTCCTAGCACAATTCTTCGTGGAGGCTAGAACCTTCTCTTTCCACGCATACTCCTGGCATGGATCTACTTTAAGTCGATAGAAGTCCAAACCCCACCATCAACAACTCCAGGCGTTGTTGCTCGTCCGGATCTTATCTCAGGCGATGCCAGAAAGGCACCACAACGGTGCCACCCCCTTCAGCCTTCTCCAAGATGTTTTTAAAGAGAAGATGAAGAAGACAAAGGAGGGGCTAGATCGCTTGTATCAAGTCCATGGGATGGGTTTCCAGATGTTATACATCTCATGCAATTTCTAGAGGCTATTCACGCTCACCGTAGCCTCCATTTGGCAAAGCAAGTTGCGCCCACGCATTGAAGAACCCCCACAAAAATTTTCCAGTTCTAGTGCGCATCATTAGGCAGCACGAGCATCATGTGGCTCCAGGTAGAGCCTCGCTCTTCTCATATGACATCTCCAGGATTCATCAATCGACTCCAATTATGTGAGACACACCTTCAGAAGAACCCAAGGCACGGTGGTGTTCTGGGAAGAAGACCTAATCCATCAAGGTGACTTCGATCGAAGATGGTTCCAATTGGGAAGCCCTCAATACCCATGGCCCTAATTGAGCACCCCTTCTCTGCTACGAAAACATGAGATACAACATTTTGGCCCAACAAACCTATGTCAAAAAAGGGACTTAGATCCAACAAGTTACATGTGTATTAAAAAAAGAGGTTGTGTATCGTACAAAAAAAATGTACGAAAAAGGGAAAACCAAGAAAAAAGGAAAATGGCTTTAAAAAAGAAATGTCCTAAAATTTTTTTGAGACAACTTATTGGTTTTGGTTCCTCATCTTGATTTTTCTTCTCCAACTTTATCGATATCTCATTTTCTGACAAGTATGGGAGAAATGGGGTACTATATAGTTTTCTACGTAATAGATTAAGACTCTCTAGTTTAGATTCAGACTCTACTAGTTTGATACGTGCATGTGTGCGATCATTATTTGAGAGGTTCTTATCTTTGATTTGACTTAGGGTTTTCATGTGATCCATAGGGACTCTAGAGTAGAGATATTATTTTTCTTAGCCATTGTGGGCTTAGGGTTTTCATGTAGAGATCCCATTTTTTATATAGAGTAGAGATCCCATTTTTCTATAAGGACTCCAAAGTGGAGATCTCATTCTCTAAGCCAGTGTAGGAGAGACCCGATTCTTCGATGAGAAGACACTATTTCAGACTTGTGATCCTGAACTCCAGTACAATATCCTTCTGAGGTTCCTATGAGAGAGAACTCACTTATAGGTCCCTATGAGAGAGACCAATCTTCATAGATTTGGGTATGGATAATTAGCGGCGTTCTATGTTTAGCACGCTTCAGAGATGGAGCAGTTGTGCATATGATGCGCAGTCTTCCACATGTGACGGACCATAATACTCTGACGAGGAGTCTCATTTCACTTTTAGTGACTATAACAGGCACAATACATAGCTCACGTTCTCCGACGAGGAGACTCAATTTAGTTCATACTCCATCCCTTTACTTCCTCCTCACTAGCACAACTTGAGAAGCAACATCCTCAGCAAGCAGCTCGTAGAGTAAGCATTGAGTAGATATTATCTATTGTATATTGTATTGTCAGTGAGTGATTTCTTTCTATTTGTCCAAGCTGAGCATTGCATGCTCCAGCTTGAGTAGGAGTGTTAGAGTATGTATCATATGTAGAGATGGGTAATTAGATTCTACCATCTACAGTGAATGGGACTCGGTCTTACTGGTGGGGCTATATAAGAATCATGACACCTATAACAAGAGATAGAAAGCAATAACAGAATACCTGGCTCTTGAGAGGTCTTCTCCCGTGGTTTCATCCCACTCCTTATGGAGTAGGATTCGACGTAAAATCTGGGTGTTCTTTCCACTATTTTATATATTTCTTTATCTCTTATATACTTCTGCACTATCATTTTCTACAAATGTTGTAAAGCAAACTTCCATTTTTACTAGAAGAAATTTTGATGAAAGTCAAAAAATTTATATCTTGTTTTATATAGTCCATTTTGCAAGCTAAAACTTGTCCACTGTTCAAAAAGCTCAAATACTAAACACCTATTTCATAGGCAGAATCCAATGATATTTTCTGAAAAAGACAAAGTGTGCAGCCACGAGGTAGGACCCATCATATTAAAGCATCAAACGCAGGAGACCAGCCCTGGTGAAGGGCCCTGTTATATTCTAAAATATACTCAGAATAAAAATGCTGATTATGGAAAATGAGCTCATTCCTAGCAATCTAGATTGCTCATAGAAATGCCGAGGGGTAATGTGTAACCTTTATGTGAGCTGCTGCAAAACAATCAAAGCAAATTCCAGAAAACATCACCATTCTTTGTTCTAAGCCATGAAATCTATGCCTGACCCTAGACATTTACCGAGGGAATACATCTAAAAAGATGACCCTAATCTTCCACCCCATCACAACATCTTGGGCACATTGTGTCCCCAATCCAAATAATCCAATGATATTGGAGACCTTTATAGTTTATAGCATATATGGGCCACCCACTCCAAAGATGATAGACAAGTCTGGGCATGTATATAAAGTTAAAACTTCCAGTGCCATTTGTCTCCATTACAGTGATTTTTTGATAAGTGGGAGGTCAAATATTGTACGAACTTCAAGTAACAAAGCTAAAATCACATGGCCCAAAAAATAAGGAGAGGACAGGAAATAGTTCGTTGTGGCATGTACAAATCTTGCACTGTGGGAGGAAAGACCCAATATTAACTTCTAGTAGTTTTTCTCCAAAGTAAAGGAATTACACAAATATTTACACTCCCAGTGGCCCACAAACTCTAATAAAAAGGGAAGGTTGAACCTAATTCAATAGAAAGGAATCAAATTGATGTAGATGAAACCTAATTAGCTTCTATTAGCATCCTTGAAGTTTTTTTCTCAAAGCCATTTCCTCAACTCTATTCTATTCAGTACTTTTTATCCATAATTTAATTCTATCAGAAGTCATGCATGATCCGTAGCTGATTCATTATTCTCATGGTTATGCAAAGTTATGCTACACCTCGAAAAGTGTTAAAACTACTAGCCGTGCTGGCCATAACTATACAAAAATTAATTATATTTTTGGTTTTTATTTTCACTCACTGTGTGGACTTGTATATGCTAGTCTTTTTCTTCGATGAGACTAATGAGGAAGTTCAGTGCGCAAGATCCTTCCATGCAGGATAACTGGAAAGGCCAATCTATAAAAACTCCTCAATACCTAAGCAATAGCTACAGTCTGTATCTTTTCTTAGCAAGGGATCACTTGCTACTCTATAACTAAGGTAGTCTAAACTATGAAGTACATGTGATAGCGTCTTTTTTGTTGCAGACAAATTGCTCGAAATTATCTACATGGCCCACTACCAGCTTTTATTGGGAATTTTTCAAGAATGGAATACTTGTAAGAGTGATATTTCAGACATCTGAAATTGCATTGAATATCTGCTTTGCTTCTATTGGCCATGGTTTTACGGTTCTCCTAGTTTTAGCTGATTACATTGCAGAAGCATAGGCCGGAATAACTTCTATGGACCTGTTCCAAAGGAACTTGGAAAACTTAAAGCTCTATTGTCACTGTCAGTAACCACCTTCTTAACCAATAAAGAGGAGAGCACTTCTGTAGCTTTATTGCAGTAACAAATTAAAATCATGTTTGCTATATTTCTAACTTTATTAGTGCCAATAATTTCCTTCATGCTTAACCTGTTTTTATATTTAAGCTATTTTCTTGTTGCTTATGTGCTTAGTTGAGAAATTACATTTAATGTAGGGGCATTGATACTTGTCATTTTAGCGGCCCACTCCCTCCAGAGCTTGGAAACTTGACTAGACTACAACAGATGCAAGTTTCAATTGGATTTTTGAGAAGAAAAATTTTCTAATCTGGCAGTTGATATTTTGAACTAGTGTGGAGTAGTGGTTTGCCATCTCCCCATAACATTATATTTTTGTTATCTGGCAGGTATATATTATCTATGGGCGTCAGCGGTGAGATTCCTAGTACATTTGCAAAACTTCAGAATCTCCAGACATGGTATGTTTATCGGACACATATTGCCAATTCATTTTCATGTAGTTTATGCCATGCGGGTTCCCTCGCAGGTGGGCAGGTGACAACAGTTTTGGTGGAAAAGTGCCTAAATTTATTGGAAATATGACTAACTTGCAAAGCCTGTAAGATGAAAGTCGTGCAATTCCCCTTTCTTAATAATATTAAATTCTACAATCAAACTTCCAATCTAGTTACCCATACATGCTGTAAGCAGCTTTAGTATGTTGGTATATGGTTAGTGCCTTCAAGTATCTTGTATTATGTTTGGATTATGCTTCTATAATTTGTCACAAAACCCATGCACTGTTGCTGCAGAAAATTTATGGGAAACTCATTTCAGGGTCCGATTCCTGAAAGCTTTGCCAATCTGCAGAAGCTAACGTTATTGTAAGTTGATTATTTTGATCAATGCCTTTTTTCCCATTCTTCACTTGTTTTTCAAACCAAAGGAGATTTTGACCCTCCATAAAACCATGCGCAATCAATCGGGTAGGGTTCTCACTCTTGCGTTTATCCTCAAAGGATGGTGATTTGATTGATCGATAGGTATTGCATCTTTGGTCTCCATATTCCAGAAAATATGAGGCACGTCTTTAAAGTTAAAAAATGTGAGTGCGACAACCAGATTTATGTATAAATTTAGTCTTCAAGAATTCTGTGATAACTCATCATCCTCGGTAGAAAACCTTAGGAATGAGACTCGTGGAGATATGAGATCATGTTGCTGGTGTTGTGGGTTACAAGAAATCCGGGAATGATTTTTAAAAATGAGAGGGCCCATGTAGTATTTTAAGAGTAGGTCCATGGGAAGTGTTGAGTTACTTGTCTTATGGGTAAATGGATCATGGATTCATGGGTAAGGATCCATTTACCCACTTGGGTTCTACTTATGTAACTCACCCCACCTTGACTTTGGGATATATGAAAAAGAACAAAGAAGATTCTTGTTGTTGTGAGCAACAAGGAACGATTATACCATGGTTTTTCCCTCCTAATTAGGAGGGTTTCCACGTAAATCTTGTACCTTGTGTCTTGGTGCTTGTTTTATTTCTTTTTATACATGCTATCATGTTGCGAAGAACGGAAGCAAACACACACAAACATGATCAATCAAGCAAGACACAAATACCTGGATTTACAAGATTCACCCATAACTGGGCATGTCCTTAGGCGACAATGATCTGTTTTCACTACATGGCTAGAAGAAAACACAGAGGATACTGAGAGCCCTAACCCTAGGGGATTTTATATACTACTTCCATACAGATGGATCTTTGATACAAACGTATCCAAATACCCAAATACAAATAGAACCATTTAATAAAAAATTAAACAATGAGACCCTCGTCTTATTGGGGTATGGTACAACATGAGTGGGTGCATACAACATCTCTTCAACCTGGATTAGATGGTTAAGATTTGAGGCATATCAACAATCTCAACCTTGAACTGAATCCTTTGAGAAGCTTTGCCAAGCTTCCTCGTACCGCCGCCAGCCCCTCCTTGGGACTATTGCCAACTATCGATATTGAGCATGTCCAAATAGTGTTTGAACTCACTCCCCAGAACTGCCTTTGTGAACATATTGGTTGGATTATTTGTTGTGTCGAACTTCTTCACATTGATACTCTTCTCACGAATGAAGTGACATATGCCATCTATGTACTTGGCCCTTTCATGATGCACGTGATCCTTGGGTAAGCATATTGCACTGAGACTATCACAGTATACTATAGCCTAATCCTATTGTAGACCGAGATCTCCAACTAAACCTTTCATCCAGGTGCCTTCCTTTACAACTTTTGTCAAAGCCATGTACTCTGCCTCCATGATAGGCAAAGTATTTGATGGTTGTAAGGTTCCAACTGATGACATAACTCTCCAAAGTGAAAATGTAGCATGTCACTGATCTCCTCCCATCAACATTTGCAACATAGTATGACTTTGAATATATAGAAACCAAAGAATTTGAATCACTTTTGTAGATGAGGCCAATGTCTGATGTTCCCCTCAGATAGCGAAAAATCCACTTGACTGTCTGCCAATGTTCCTTTCCTGGATTGCCCATGAATATGCTAACAATGCTCAAAGTACGAGTGATGTCAGATCTTATGCATACTATGGCATACATAAGACACCCAACTATGATAGCATAGGGAACACATGACATTGTTCCTTCTTTACATATGACTGAGGTGCGAAAGAAGCTGAGATATAAATTTTGCAGCAGATGGAGTACTTAGAGACTTGAACGCCGCATTAGAACTTTCTTAATGTAGTTCTTGTGAGTTAAGAAATGATTCCCTTCTGCATAATCTCCCATCCTAAAATCTTTGTTGATGCACCGAGGTTCTTCATGTCAAACTCTGAACTAAGGATCTTCTTCATATTATCTATAGTACCCTTCTTCTTGGCAGTAATCAACATGTCGTCAATGTACAATAATAGATAAATGAAGGAGAGCCATCCTCTACATTGTTGTGGTAAACATGACAATTGTATAGGCTCCTGTTGAGCCCATGATCAGTCATGAAGCTATCAGACTTCTTGTACCACTGCCTTAAGCCCATACAATAGCTTCTTGAATGTGCACACATTGTCTTCTTTGCCTCGAATCCCTCTGGGTGGCTAATTAGTATGTCTTCTTCGAGTTCACCATACAAGAAGTTGTTGTCATATCTAACTACTCCAGCTCTAAGTCTCGATGTGCTACAAGAGCTAGTAGTACCATGATGGATGTATGTCTTACAACGAGGGAGAATAACTCATTGTATTGCATCTAGGCATGCCTTGTATCTGATGTCTTCTCTTCCTGAGATTCTTGTCTTTTTCTTATAGATGCATTCACATCCAAGGACTTTACTCTTATTTGGCAACTTGAGAAACTCCCATGTATGATTCTTATAAGGAGACTCCATCTCCTCACCCATAACAACAATCCACTGCTCAGATTCTTCCCCAACTATGGCCTCTGTGTAAGTGGAGGGCTTTGAAAACTCTGCCTCCTCCACAACCTATAGTGCAAATACAACCATGTCTTTAAAACCATATATTTGCGGTGGATGTGTCTCTCTTCGGGGTCAATCATTAGCAACCAGTGTTTTTGAAACCGGACCAGACCGGTCGGTTCGACCAGTCCGACCTGTGAACCGAACCTGGACCGGTCCGGTTAACCGGTTTATGCCGGTTCGGTTTGATTATTTGAATTTTAATTAACCCGTCCGGTTCAACCTATTTTTTTTGACCCGGTTTAACCAGGTTCAACTGATGTTGAACCACATTTAATTTTTAAATTATTTAAAAATTTTGTTGGTAGTGGGAGTTGAACCCATGACCTTTGGTTACCTATTTCACACTTCTAACCAACTATACTAACACAACTTTTTGCATGTATTGGATTTTAAATATAATTAAACTATTATTATGTTATAGGGCATCTGATCCAAATAACATGTATATATATGAGATGCATGATATTTGATGGTGTATAAGAAGAATACTTTATGTATAGTGTGAAATATATACATTATATATATATATATTTTATATATATTTCAAGTATATTAAGTGTATTATATATATATATATTATTTAATTTCGGTTTGATTAGCCGGTTCAACCACTTTTTTTTCACCGGTCCGGTTTAACCCAGTTTTAAATAATAATGACGTCATCACTCGTTGAACCGGTTTGATTACATGGTTCGACCCGATCCGACCATTTCAGCAAGGTTTCCGGTTCGGTTTCAAAAACCTTGGTAGCAACACTTGGTTGCCTCTCCTCCGCTTGCTTAGCTTCAGGTTGTTCAGCATCAGCGTGAACGTGAATGGTGGGATAAACTACGTGATCATTCCTTGATGTCAGTTCGAACTCCGCGTATTCGTGCACCTCATCACTTTTCCTTGTATCAAAAGAATCAATACTCGAGTGAAGCATGGAATTGTCATCAAATGTAACATTCTTGTTAACAATAACTCTGTGCTCAAAAGTGGACCCAATTCCCATTTACTCCTGCACCATATCATGTAAACATCCATTTCTTTTCCATTGATTCTAACATTCCTCCACTAGCATGATAATAGGAAACACAACCAAATAATTGTATAACAGAATAATCAACATGATTACCGGACCATACCTTTACCGGTGTTTTGCTACCAATTGTAGAAGCAGAATCTGATTCACCAACTAACAAGCTATATTTACAACTTCAGTCTAGAATGCTCTACCAAGTCCATCATTAGAGAGCATGCACCTTGCTCTCCCCAACATCGTCATATTTATTTGTAATGCAACTCCATTCAACTACGACATGTCTCTCAAGGTGTGGTGTCATGCAACAACTTCTTCATTGCAGATTTCATTGAACTCTGACAAACATAATTCCAATCCGTTATCAGTATGTGGATGCTTGACCTTCTTAGAAGTTTGGTTCTCTACACAGATCTTCCACTGCCTGAAGGTTTGAAATGCCTCTCTCTTGTGCTTCATCATATACACCCAAGCCATCCTGGAGTAAGCGTCAATAATAGACAGAAAATACCCGGCACTTCCCAAAGATGGTGTTATAAAATATGAAGAATGCGGAAGCGATTGATAAACAGAGCATAAACAAGAAAGATGAAACATGGAACACTATGATTTTACGTGGAACCCTACTCCGTGAGGAGCGGGATGAAACCACGGGAGAAGCCCTCAACGGGGCATGTTATGCATTGCTTTTTCTCAATGAGTACAGGAGGTCTGGGGCTCCTTATATAGCCTCTCCAGAGCCTCTAAGTCCCACCACTAGGCGGTGTGGGACTAAACAATGGATGGGGTAAATGGATCTTCTCCAGGATCCATTTACCCTGTTACAACTCAATATGATACATATACGAATACTCCAACACTCCCCCTCAAGCTGTAGCATGTAATGCTCAGCTTGGACAGACAGAAAGAAACTCAACTCAACGCTATAGGACACTACGAACAATATCAACCCAACGCGCACATTGCTGCAGTCGAGGACGTTGCTTCTCATGCCGTGCAGGTGAGGACAAACGGGCTGGAGTGTGAGTCTGTTGAATCTCCTCGTTGGAGAGCATGTGCTCTGAACTGCGCCTGTCAGAGTCACTGCAACTGAAAATGAGTCTCCTCGTCGGAGTACTCTGGCCCACCACAATAATGTGGACAACTGCTCCATCTCTGAAAAAAGGCCGAACTGAAAAGGCCATGGCTATGCAATCCTCGTCGGAGTCCACGGTCGCTGGAGACTGGAGTCCGAAAAAGTCTCCTCGTCGGAGAACTGGGTCTCTCCCATCTGGCTCAGAGAATGGTGCACTGCTCTGGTGTACCTATGATACCACATGAAAACCCTTGCCCTCAATAGCATAGGGAATGGTCCTCTGCTCTCGAGTCCCTATGGCTCACATGAAAACTCTGGCCGAAATAACCACAGATTGATGGGGACCTCGGACAAATGATGGCAACATATGCTCATCTGAAAATGACCGCAAACTCGTGCATGTTTGAAACTGGACTCGGAACAATGATCGTCGAGTCTGAAACCGAACCGTAGAGTCTGATCATCTGGCTAGTCTGGAGACTGATATCTGAATCTGGAATCTGGATCAAAACCTGGAACTCTACATATATACTCCCCCTTTCTCCCATACTTGTCGGATAATGAACATCGACTATGTTGGGAGAAGACAAGATAGAATGGGGAGAAAACATGAACTTGCGGCTTTTCCAAAATTTTTTTAAGCCATCACATTTTTTTTAAACTTGACCCAAATAGGGTCCAAACAGATGTCGCCATTTTTTTGAAATATTACGGCTTTCTTCTTCTTTTTTTTACATCATTTTTTAACATCACTTTTGCGTACGATTTTTTTATGTACGCATCTCTTTTTTTCTTTATTTTTTTTGTAAACTCTTCTCTCTTTTCTTTTTTTTGCGCATTTTTTTAACGCAGCCCACTTGGGCCCAAACACAAGCAACAGCCCAACCGAGCTTTATTTCTCTCTTCCCTTCTTTTCTTCTTCTTCTTTTTTTTGTAACATACAACCCATCCCCCTTTTTTTTAATTCGACTCATTTGAGCCCTTACAAAAAAACAGCCCATCTGGGCTCTTAAGCAAATAGCCCCCTCCTTTTTTTTAAACCTGCGCCTCTTTTGGGTTCCCCTCGAACCCTATTCGCAATTAGATAACACGGCCCAACTGGGCTCTAGGGTTCCCAAGCAGGGAACCCTTTTGCAAAACATGTCGCCCCTCAAATGGGGCCCCTGCGCAGCCACCGCTGGATCTTGGAGGTTGCGCACATCGCGTGTGCGGACGGTGCCGAACTGGTGAACAAGACGTGGGAGAACCTGGGCAGCGCGTGGAGATGGAGATGGGGGCCTGCTAGGGCTCGCTTGTGCGCTAGGAGGATGCGGAATCGCCTTGCGATGAAGAAAGGAGGCGGCTAGGGCGATGCGCGCCTTGGCATCACGCGCCTGGGCTCGCGCGTGGACTCGCACTGCAGCGCCGCTGGGAGGTGGTGGCTTGCTGCGTCGCCTGGAGAACCGGATGGGGGTTGCGGCGCGCGAGAGATGGAGATTAGGGTCGCGCCTTCGCCTGGAGCACGCGAAAGTATTGCGCCGCGCTTTCGCCTGGAGCACATGGCACTGCGCCGTGCCTGGGAACGGTCTTGCGACCCCTTGCTCCTGCGTGACAGTATGGGAGGATCAAGGGGTCGCCGCTATCGCGTGAAGATGCCGCCTGGAGGTGTAGCGCATGGGAGGATGTCGCCTGAAGTCTGCGCGACCCCTCGCGCCTGGAAAAAGAAGGAGAACTAGCAACCTGGAGAAGGGCAGTGCATCGAGCGCCGCCTTGGAGGATGAATCGTCAACACGACTAGGGTTCCATGGAACCCATCGTCGTCCAAAGGACTGCCTGGAGATGCAAGACTGAATATGGACTGTTGAAAATAGGGATTGAGTACGCCTTCCGCCGTGGAGATCGATATGCGCCAAGCCATCTTGGACGAATTTCATAACTTGAACAAGGGATTAGGGTTTCAAAAAAGAAACCCTAGATCTTGAATCGTCATGATAAAAAGAACAAATCTCCAAAACAAAATATCAAAATCGAATCTCGAACAAATGATAAAAGAAACTCCTCGAGAATTGAACCCGCTCTGATACCATGTTATAAAATATGAAGAATGCGGAAGCGATTGATAAACAGAGCATAAACAAGAAAGATGAAACATGGAACACTATGATTTTACGTGGAACCTTACTCCGTGAGGAGCGGGATGAAATCACGGGAGAAGCCCTCAACGGGGCATGTTATGCATTGCTTTTTCTCAATGAGTACAGGAGGTCTGGGGCTCCTTATATAGCGTCTCCAGAGCCTCTAAGTCCCACCACTAGGCGGTGTGGGACTAAACACTGGATGGGGTAAATGGATCTTCTCCAGGATCCATTTACCCTATTACAACTCAATATGACACATATATGAATACTCCAACAGATGGGACCCGTGAAGGGCCCCAAAAATAAAAATAGAAGTGTTCAAGCATCTCCTTTATCCTGTGAATAGCAATAATTTTATCGAATCGCTTCCTGTGTTGTTACGCAATGCTCACAAAACTCCAGTTTGGATTTGTTGGGATCCCCGATGAGACCCTTCTAATTGTAGATATTAATTCCCATCTGACTCATATGTCCTAGTTGCATATGCCATAGTTCTATCTCTAATCTCACAGATTGTGATGTCACTGCAAAACATTCGTAACTGTAGATCCTACATAACGTATATGGTCTTATGCTTGTTGCCCTTGATTTTTTTGTGGTCAAAAGAGGGGGAAACACGCTATGGTGTATGCCTCAAATATATTAATAAGGAAGATAGAGAAAATACTTACATAGCCAAGATTGAAAAAGAACCTTAGCACGAAAAAAGACATTTTCTGAATAAATCGATCCCCAATAAAAAATGTGTCTTTTCTAGCCAACCAATGGACCACAAATTGGCTATCGGTCGAAGGATCTCCTCATGGGGCCTCAACCTAACATAATTCAGTGATTCCCATAAGGTATCAAAACTTTGAATGTTCACCTAGTTGAGGCCATTTTTTTGCCAGATGGAGGAAGTTCTACTACAACAGAAGAAAATGTGCTCTATGGATTCAATCTCCAAATTTCAGAGAGGACAAGTATCAGTAGCACCCATGAAAAATCTGGAGCAAAGATCTCGAATCAGTATTTGCCTCCTACGAAGTAAAGCCATAAGAAAATGAAGATCTTGCTCTGTAGTTTCTAGTCCCACATTAATTTGCAATCGGGGACTATGATGGCATCAACCAAGGTCAGGGGTTTATCACTGGACTTATATGTGTGCATGACCGTGAAATCTCGCCCTCTCCACTTCCAATGATGTCTACCTCCTGACGAACCATGAATGTGACTCAAAGAATCTATTAAGTACATAAAATCCTCCAAGCGTTGATCAGAGAAGTCTGATCGGAATGCAAGCATCCAAACTCCACCATCCCAACAATCTGCTACTTTCGCACCTTAATTTGAAGACAGGGTAAAAAGATGCGGAAATCTAGATGCTAAGTACCAAAATTTATCCAATTATCGATTTGAAAAGAAAAAGAGTTTCCATCTCTTAGAGACAACCTGAACTGTGATCCCCCTAGGATCCGGGTGCCCGTTTACGCCGCATTCGCGCTTTTTCATTTACATTCTCATCGCACTAAGTTATAAAAATCAAGGGTTTTTTTGCGTTGTTGTTGCATATGACATTCAATCCACATTTACAAAGGACATGTGCCACCAAAATTTTATTCCATTCATTTTCTTAATATAAATACATGTACAAGAGAAGCCGACAGTTCATTCATACATGTGTCCTAAAATATTTATACAGAAGAGAATGAAACACTTATATTATAGCTAACCAAAAACTGCAACAAAAGAAACATACCATCTGATATAAACCCGATCACCAGAAGTCATCAAACTGCTATTGCGTTGTAGACTCCTTGCCTGCCATGCGTGCAAGGAAGAAGAGGATGTCAACGAGTGCTGGTACACCCATATGTCATATTATAAAATAAGAAAGCATTTAATATGGATACAAAAGATGCAAGTAGAAAGGCATAACAACCAAAAGTTACAACTAGATCAAACTGCTATTGCGTTGTAGACTCCTTGCCTGCCATGCGTGCAAGGAAGAAGAGGATGTCAACGAGTGCTGGTACACCCATATGTCATATTATAAAATAAGAAAACATTTAATATGGATACAAAAGAAACAAGTAGAAAGGCATAACAACCAAAAGTTACAACTAGTTTTGAAAAAAGAAGTTTTCAAGTTACAGTGATGGATGCTTCATGTTTTCCAATTACCTCCTGTATGTCACATTTATTATGCAGTAGTTAATGACATATGCATAGTTTCTGCAATTGCCTTATAGTCTTATATATATTCATGTAATAATTGAGGACTCATATGTATATATATACATATAATTATTAATCTCTTGTTATTTAGAAAGCTAAAATATGAAGTTTTATAATGAGGATGCTTTAGGTTTTGAACTTATTCTTTATTCTATTTAAATTCTTATGACTAGTGGGTAGTCTGTGGTCTTGGTCTTTGTATAACCTCACACTATGACTCTAAGGAAAGAATAATACCTTAGGTTTGGGGTGCCTCCGTGGACATGCGGTGTTGTGTAATGCATCCTAACTAAGTTTCCAACACGTCACTTACCTAATTATAATCAACTCTAGTCAACACAATTTATACTTAATTTCCTCTCTTAGACAATATCCATACTGCTTCTCTCTGAGTTCAACTGAAACTCCCCCAAATGTAACCTCGGATGATTTAGATGTAGCATCGCCAAGTCTATTGGCGGAAAAGTAATTAAAACTCAAGCGATGAGGTAGACACATAAGGGCTCTTCCGTTTCGCCCTCTAATTGGAAGTGTGGACTAATAGAGGGAAATGTCTAGTCCAAAACTACGCCCCAGAGACGAGTGAGAGAGACTCTCCGGAAAAGTCACTCTAGAAACGGGCCCGACCGGTAACGGGCAAACGAGCTCGTACAAAATCTGAAAACCTAGGATCCCCCGCATGGGTATCCTAAAATAGAGGGTCAGCGGAGCTGGTCTAAAGTCGGGATCCCAACGAGGCGTAAAAACACTGCGAGATCGCATAAAAACCATGAAAAGACTGGGATCCTAGACACGCGCTCTAAGCGGTTGCTGCCCTACTGAGCTTCCTTTCCTCCGCTCAGCTGAGGGCCACCGCGTCCTCGCATGGTCAGGTGTGAGGGTCACCACGATCGGCTTAATATTTGGAATCCCTGACTCACAATCTTAGGGATACCGTTACTCACATGTTTAGTTCATCCAATGGAAATATGTGTTAAATGATAATTCATCAATGCCCACGTAGGACCTCATGTTTCAACTAGCCATCCATCGATCCATTCATACTACTTGTGTCCCACTTCATGGCTGTTGACACAAGGAGTTGACATTTATTCTTTTGAATCATTGTTAATGCTATCTTCTTAAACTTGAAAGAGAATCCACATATGTAACTTGTTTAATAACATCCTAATGGAGTGTGATTTAAAGAAAACCTTAGTCTCATTTAGATGGAAGTACTTACAAATATCAATATTACAGTCCTGGATTCCTAGAGTGAACTCTGCTACGTCAATCTGTTATAAGTGAACATTAATTTACCAAATAATGGAAGGATCTGTTTAAATTGGAAGAAAGCATATAAGAAAGTAGAGTCCAAACCTCACACCCCCCTTGATTTCAATGCAACAGTCCTCGGATATAAATTTCTACCTCTATAGTATATAATATGGCTCCATAATGTCTCAAACCCAAGTTAGAAAATCTCGACACTGGGAGATTTTTAATAGGATCCTTACCAAGAAGGTGGTCAATCCTATTTATTTATTTATTTTTTTACGGATACTGATTCATTTGATGAAAAGATAGAGCGTCACGACCAAGAAGGCTTCTTAAAATTTATTGGATTCCATCCATGTAAGCTATGAACATATTCTAAAATAAACGATGACATAACCAACTGTCCTTCTTGTGCAACCGAGTGGTAAATATTTTATTGGCTTCATCGCCAGCCTAAGGTACATAAGATTGGAATATAATTGGCCGGAGAATAGAAAGCCAGAATTATCATATTGAAAAGAGATCGCCAATTTCTCTTTATGGACCAAAAATTAAAGTCTTTCTTTGTAAAATTTACCCCAACTTATCCTTAATTTGTTTCATAAAAGAATTAAATTCTACCATTCCCTTGTTGTTGTCACACCGGGGATTTATGTAGTAATTGCTACAGAAAAATTTTAACTTGTCTCCCCGATTCTCACTGTTCATGGAATCGGAATAAATAGTCGAGAGTCAATATTCAACATGTAAATACAACTAAAATGGACAATATCCCTTGATGGACAGAAATTCAAGGTCAAAATCTGGTTCTCATGAGTGGTGGAACAATGGAATCATTAAAACAACAGTCACTCCAATAGGAATTTCAAACCCTGATCAAATTTGTCGAAATTATGGACTCCCATTAATCCTTATATAAATAAATTGGTTTCCCATGATGTTCAAGAACGACCACCACACATTCCAAATGATGAACCAACAATACAACAAAATTTACAATAGTAATAACCTTCCGGACTTTCTGTATTAATAATAAATTCAATCTTCCAATTTTCCTCGTGATTCAAGTACAAGATTTTATCTCAAGTCTAAAGAAGCTTAGACTATTATTAGATAAACCCATGATCCCCAATCCTCCAAATCATGAATGCGTGGAATACAAGTATGGTAGCAACATGCAAATGTTTACCTAGACATGCATGGCAGCAAAGAGGATGGCATGGAAATTGTACCTTTAATTTATTTTTGTAGAATTTCTTGGTTATGATAGTAGCAGTCCAAGTTGACTAGCAGTTGGACTTGGAGCTTGCAACTCCAGGATGTCGTTCCCAACTCCAAATTGGATTGCTGTGAGAGAGGGCTCGAAGCTGCTAAAAACTATTGTTTCGGTGGGTGCAAATGAGGTTTTGTGTTGATATAAATAAGGAGGGAAAAGGCCTCCTTGCTTGACATGTGGAAATATTTTGGAAGCCAAGTGTGCATTGTATACAACCTGTCTGCTTGTTATTTAAATCAAATAAAATTTTATTTTATTTTATTTTTAACCATTTCATTTCTCTTATTTGACAAACCAAAATCGGTCGAATTCACACTTCATTTCTCTGATTTTGATGAATAATAGTTCGTTTTGACCATCTCGGAACGACGATCAAAATGAGTATAATATTGATATACTTTAAATTAGTTTGGATCCTCGAATTTTATCAAGATACGGTTTTGTTTTGGGGTTAAATTTTGCGATTTAAAAATATCAAACGGTATCCGATTGACGAACGGTCGATTCCGTTGGTCTTATTTCGTCGAATTGGATCTCACAGTGGTCTTGATTTATTTTGTGGTTTCCGAATTTGTGTCGCGGCTTTTCCGCGGCATGCATTTCGACGCGATCGATTTTTAATTGATTTTGCTCAAATGACTTTTGATTTGCGATCAATTGATCGATTTAGGTTGTTTAGCATTGACCGACAACTTTATTGGGTTAATCGAACCTTAATCGGGTCGAGTTCAGGTTTGTAAGGATCCGGATGTTACATGAATAGATCACAAAACTACAACATCACAGACAAATGCTTTTCCAGAAAGCATAACAGAAGTCCGAATGAGCAATGCCTAGATTTTCCCTCACCTACACATCATAAATTTTCCTAATAAGTCTGCAACAGAGGTCTTCCCCATCCCCTCATATTCTTGCAACCCATTTCAGGAGCATCACCTTCTTCTTTGACTCAAAGCACATAATTCCCAGTCCCTTAAGGGGCTTAGGGAGAGTAGCAGTTTCCCAATTATCTAAGTAAATCCCCTTTCAGCCCAGAGTTGGACCAAAAAGAATCTCCTCATGATTGTTTCCAAGCATCGTTTGATCCCCCTAGCAAACGTCTGGAATACATGGAGAATATTAGGATTGCTGAAAGGACCGCCTTCAGTAGCACCAACTGTCCACCTCTCAAAAGCATATCGCCCTTTCAATTGGCTAGTTTGGCCTCCATCTTCTTAATTATTGGCAGCCAATCGGATGTTATAGGCCTACCACATGTGAGTAGTAGTCTAAGGTACCTAATCGGAAGAGTACCACACATTCTGTGCCCATGTACAATCTACAAACATGAGTATCATCCTTTGGAAGCCTAAACGGAATAACTACTATGATTTAGAGAGGCTAGAAAGCTCATAGAAAATGTCTAAAGTCTGTGCCATGCCCCTTGCCTTCTCCCTTCCCCCTCAACAAAAAATTAGTGTCGTCTGCATATTGGAGAAGAGGTACAGAAATATCACCTAATGAATAACCAATTGTGATACATTGAAAAGTCACCTGATGTACCATGCATGCGAGAACATCCGCCACTATGACGAAAAACAGAGGGGCAAGAGGGCAGTCTTGCTGCACTCTCTGCTGAGGCTGAAAGAAACCATCCACTGGATGGCCATTAACAATGATCAAATAAGAGGCAATAGTAATGCATATTTTCATCCATGAGACCCAGATGTCAGGGAAGCCACGATGGGCGAGTGCAGACCAGTGTTTCAAATTTCGGTGAAATTTCGTCGAAATTTCAGTTTCAACACTTCATCGAGATCGAAATCGAAATCTCGATATGGACCCTTCCTTCACAAATCTTGGCTGATTTTGGCCGAAATTGGCGAAATTTCATTGAAATTTTGAAATTGTTTCATTTTATCGACATATTGAGACAAAATCGGAATCAAGATTTAAAACCTTGACGTAGACCAAAGGAAAAACCAATCCAAGATATCGTACGCTGTGGAGAAATCCGCCTTCCATAATAATCCTTTTTTTGCCTTCTTCTCTGATCTACGAGGATCTCTGTCCCACAACTAGACTATCACCAAACTGATAACCACCCTGTCTTTTTCACTTTCTTTTACAACCAGCTTTTTGCCCTTGATGGCAACCATCCCGACTTTGATAACCTGCAAACCCCACCTGCAACAGTGTGCCAATATATTTAGAGTCCAAGGCTCCTAGGAATATTAGATTCTTTCTAAGATCAGAAACATGGCGTACTTTTGTTACCATCCTCACGACTCTATCATGCATCTTGATCTTCACAGAGTTGATCCTTACAATCTTGCACATTGCGTCATTCTCCATGACATCGTAGCCGCCATCTATCTTCTCGTAGGTGTATAATCAATCTTCATTGGGAGACATATAGTAAGAACAACCTGATTTAAGAATCCATGTGTTATTCGTCATCTTCTGATATGTGATGTCCTTACACAAGATAAAGCTTTATCATTAATATCCTTTATGAGGTTAATGTATAGAACATGTACTTGTCTCTTCTCCAAAACTCTCCACAATATCTCTCGTGGGATAGAATCATAAGCCTTCTCCAAATCAATAACGATCATATGGAGGTTCTTCCTTTTAGCTCTGTAAATATCCATTGTTCTCCTCAACAAATGGACGGCTTCAATAGTTGAGCGACCTGACATGAATCCGAATTGGTTTTATTTTACTTTGGAAACTTGCCTCAACCTTCTTTCGATCACGCGTTCCCAAATTTTAATAGTATGACTCATCTGCTTGATACCTCTGTAATTTGAACAATTTTGAATGTATCCTGTTGGAGTATTTTGTAGTGCACCTATTGAGTTGTAGCAGGGTAAATGGATCCTGGAGAAGATCCATTTACCCCATCCAGTGTTTAGTCCCACATGGACCAGTGGTGGGACTTGGAGGCTCTGGGAAGGCTATATAAGGAGCCCCAGACCTCCTGTACTCATTGAGAAAAAGCAATGAAGCATATGCCCCTTTGAGGGCTTCTCCCGTGGTTTCATCCCGCTCCTCACGGAGTAGGGTTCCACGTAAAATCCCGCGTTCTTATTCTTGTTTATCTTTTATCCATGTTTTACTTCCGCTTCATATTTTATAACATGGTATCAGAGCGGGTTCGATTCTCGATGATCTGTTCTTGAAAGTTTTTTTTTCGAGATTCGATTATTCAATTCTTCGATTGTTTGATTATTGGAGGAGTATTATTCAAGTCATCAGGTTCAGATTTCATTCTAGGGTTTCAGAATGAAACCCTAATATCGGCCGTCTCTCTAAGAAGCTATGGATCCAGTCGAGTGTTTGGGAAGATCCAACCCTTGTGCATGGCGCAACCGCAGATCCTTGTGCTGCTAGGCTTCTATGGTGTAGACCTTCTGGTCATCACACGTCCCAGCGTTCATCTCCATTTTGTGAAGCCCTTCAGGAAGCAGCAGCAACGACGCTCCCTCCATCTCTTCCAGAGGCGGCGAGCCTCGTTCTCCTCCATGCAAGGCAGCGGGCCTCTCGCATCTCCTACAGCCGCACAGGCGGCGGTGGCTATTAAGATCCCACCAGGCGCACATATGAACCCTAGCGCCAGGCGGCGCCCTCCCACAGCCTCGCGCGTACCCAGCACAGGCGCCTTCTTCCCTCCGCGTTCAGCAGGCGCAACTCAGCGGGCGCACATCCCCCGCATAAATCGATCCCTCCGCACATCCTCCAGGCGCACAAACGTGTGCGCTCCTCCCAGCCAAGTTGCGCAGTCGCGCGAAACCCCGCAGGCGCAAACTATCAGGTGCTCATGCGATCATCGCAGGCGCTCCAGGGCTGAAACTACTTGTCGGCGGCGGTCTGCATCCTCCCACTTCAAGCGGCGATGAAGAAAACCCAGGTGCGATGAAGAAAGCTCCGATGGGGGCGGCGTCGTTAGAAGAGAGGGTTTCCCATAGTGGAACCCTAATAGCGCCGTCATTTAAAAAAAGAGAGAGAGAGAGATTTGAGCCGCTTATTTGTAAGCCCTTTTTGGGCCGAGTTAATTTGTTATGAAAAGAGAGAGAGAGAGAGAGAGAGAGAGAGAGAAGAAGGGGGGGGCTAGTCGCAGATTGGGCCTAGTTGGACCAAAAAAAAAAGAAAGAAAGAAAAAAAAGGGAAGAGAGGTTTCCCGTGAGTGGGAACCCTAAAGGGGTTTCGGCGCCTATGTAAAGTGGTTATTTGTGTTGCAGTTCGGCCCAAGTAGGCTGTGGTCAAGTGGGCCTCTTGTTATTAAAAAAAATGAAAAAGAAAAGAGAGGAGAAAGAGAAGGGCCAAGGGGCCAGTTAAAAAAAATGTGAAAAAGGCGCGTACAAGAAAAAGCCGTACGCATGGTTAAAAAAACAAAAAAAATTCCTTTGAAAGAGTCGCATACAAAGAAGAGCCGTATGCATTTTAAAAAAAAATGTGTGACATAAAAGCTAAAAAAAGGGGTAACGGCTTACAAAAAAAGAGAAAAGAAAAAGAAAAGAAAAAGAAAAGCCGCAAGTGATGTTTTGTTTTCCCCATTGTGTTGTCTTCTCTCAACTTTGTCGACGTCCATGTTTTCCGACAAGTATGGGAGAAAGGGGGAGTATATATGTAGAGTCACAGGTCGGTTCATGATCCTGATTCAGATACAGATGCCAGTCTCCAGACCATTCAGAATTTTCAGACTCTACAGTTCGGTTTTAGACTCGACGATTGTCTTTCGAGTCCAGTTTCAGACATGCACGAGTGTGCGGTCATTTTCAGATGAGCATATGTTGCCATCATTGTCAGAGGTCCCCATCATTCATGTTGTCAGGCCAGAGTTTTCATGTGAGCCATAGGGACTCCAGAGTAGAGGACCATTCCCTTGAGGGCAAGGGTTTTCATGTGGTATCATAGGTACACCAGAGTAGTGCTCCATTCTCTGAGCCAGATGGGAGCGAGCCAGTTCTCCGACGAGGAGACTTCAGGTGCAGTTTCAGACTCGATGGTCAGATTCCGAGTCTTCAGTTGACTTCTCCAGCCCGTTCATCCTCCTCACCTGCACGGCTTGAGAAGCAACGTCCTCGACTACAGCATGTGCGCGTTGGATTGATATTGTCCGTAGTGTCCTGTAGCGTGAGTTGAATTTCTTTCTGTTTGTTTGTCCAAGCTGAGCATTGCATGCTCCAACTTGAGGGGGAGTGTTGGAGTATTTTGTAGTGCACCTATTGAGTTATAGCAGGGTAAATGGATCCTGGAGAAGATCCATTTACCCCATCCAGTGTTTAGTCCCACATGGACCAGTGGTGGGACTTGTAGGCTCTGGGAAGGCTATATAAGGAGCCCCAGACCTCCTGTACTAATTGAGAAAAAGCAATGAAGCATATGCCCCTTTGAGGGCTCCTCCCGTGGTTTCATCCTGCTCCTCACGGAGTAGGGTTCCACGTAAAATCCCGCGTTCTTATTCTTGTTTATCTTTTATCCATGTTTTGCTTCCGCTTCATATTTTATAACATATCCTTTATTCTTATAAAGAGGCACCACGATACTCCTCCAATCTTTAGGCATTTTCTTGCTTCTCCAAATAACACTGAATAGATTCATAATCCAAGTCAAACCATACTCCGTAAAACTCTCCAGACTTCTACATGGATGTCATTCGGTCCTACACCTTTCCTAGATCTTATAACCTTCAAAGCCTCCTCTATTTCCTTTCTTTGTATTCGTCTATAGCTTGCACAATTCAAGTAACTTTCACTACAAGCTAGATCACCTAAAGTGATCTCTCTATTTCCTTCCCTAATGAAAAGTTTATGGAAGTATTTCTCCCATCTAGTCTCTATATCCTTCTGAGTAGCAAGAACATGACTTTCCTCGTCTTTAATGCATCTCACTTGAGAAAAGTCTTTGGTATTTCTTTCTCTTTCTTTGGCCAACCTGAATATATCCTTTTAGCCCTCCTTAGAGTCGAGATTTTTATACAAAACTTTATAAGCTTTTGACTTAGCTTCGCTTACGCCTTCTCTGCTTCATTCTTAGCTATTTTATAGTTTGTGACAGTTTCCTTTGTTCTATTCTTAGACATAGATTTAAATAATGCTCTTTTAATTTTTAGCGTCTCTTGCACCCCTTCACTCCACCACCAAGCCTCCTTTTGACCTGGAGCTCCTCCCTTTTACTCGCAGAGCATCTCTTTGGCTACCTTTTGGATACAATATGCTACTGCCTCCCACATATCGTTTGCACTTCTGCTACAATCCCAAGATAAGTCTTCTAAAACCTTCTCCCAGAAGCTTGACTGCTTCAGTGGAAGATTCCATCATCTAGTTCTAGTGATCTTAGGAACCCTTCTTTTCTTTACGAGTCCTTTTATTTGCACATCCAAGACTATCAAGCGATGTTGGGTTGTCAAACTCTCTCCTACGATTACTTTCGCAGTCTTTACAACACAAATGATATCTTCTCCTCAACACAAAGTAATCTATTTGTGTTCTAGTTGGGTCACTCTTTTAAGTAATCAAATGCTCCTATCTCTTCTTGAAGAGAGTGTCCGCTATGAAAAGATCATATGCTTTTACAAAATCCAGAATATCTTTTCCCTCTTCATTTCTATCCCCAAAATCATGTCCTCCATGAATACTGGCATACCCTAAAGCATCTTTTCTCACATGTCCATTAAGATCTCCACCTATACATATCATCTCTCTTTTTGGGATGCCTTGTAAAATCTTATCTAGATCCTCCCAAAAAGCTTGTTTAGCCCTTTCATATAAACCAATTTGCGGTGAATAAACTAAGATGATATTCAGAATTTCTTCTTCAAGCACCAATTTTAGCAAAATAATCCGTTCCACGAATCTTTGCACCTCAACTACACAATCCTTTAAATCCTTATGAACAACCAATAAAATGTTGTTTCTGCCCTTATTTTTACCTGAATAACAAAGTTTAGAGCATGTCTTCTCGATCTCCCTTGTTTTCTCTCCAATACATTTAGTCTCTTGAATACATAGTTATGAATCTTCCTTCTTTCCATGGTATCTACTATCTCCATTAATTTTCCAGTTAAAGTGACCATATTCCAACTACCAATCCGCAACTTCCTTTGCAATCATTTTTGGACCAACTTCTTTACTCGCATGCGTCCATTATGCGTGAACCCTTGCCAATTTTAGACTGCATCTGGGTGGTGATGCAGCGGAACTAGCTTCTTTACCCACATAGAGAATGAGAAGGGGCTCCCTATGGCGAGAGTTCTCGGATGATGATCTTCCTCCCATGTGAGGTAGATCTATATATAGGGGCGTGTTCCCCCTCGCCAAGTCCGCCCCCTCCCCCACGCCCCGGATGTTGCGGTCCTCCTTGCGACCCGGCCACGCCGCAACTACCGCCCCCCCGGATCGGGCGGCGACGGTTCTTGGCCACTTGGTCAACAAACCGTTCTACATCTCCCACTTGACCAAAGTGGTCAAGACATATATACTGCCACTATCCGTGTAGTATATACAAGGAGATTTATCATGTGAGGATCATTATCTATGAAACCTCTTCCTTGACTCAAACATTCCTGAGTCCCATTAAACCAACATGTTTAATGTATGTTCCTGCTACCATTCCCTTAGTAAGGGAATCAGCCAACATGTCACTGGTAGGTATGTAGGTTACCGTAATTTCTTGCTTCGCCACTATATCTTGTATATAGTGATATTGGATCTCAATGTGTTTTCCTTTAGAACTATTAGCCCCACTATTGATCAAGCTTATCGCAGCTTGATTGTCACAATACATTTCAATTGGCCCTTTGACCAATTCGAGGTTTAGGTTCTCTAGAAAACGTCTGATCCATACAACATGAGTGGTGGCCATGCTACATGCAATGTACTCAGCTTCCTGTGTATGTCGAGATACACATCCTTGTTTCTTGCTACCCCAAGAAACGGCTGCACCACCAAACATGAACAGATAACCTGATGTAGATTTTCTATCATCTACATCCCCTCCGAAATCAGCATCGGAGTAGCCTACTACTTCAAGCGATTCTGCTTGATACACAAGTTTCAGATGTACTGTCCCTTTCAGATATCGAAGAATCCTCTTTACAGCTTCCCAATGTGCTGGACCGGGATTGCTTTGATATCTACTGACTAAGCTTACTGGATAGGCTAAGTCAGGTCGAGTACACAACATTGCATACATTAGACTTCCCACCGCCTGTGCATATGGTACATCTAAAGATTTTTGCCCCTTTCCGGGACACTGACTCTTACTGAGTCTCTTTCCCATCACAAGTGGTGTTGGAGCTGGAGTGCTGTTCTGCATTCCAAATCTCCTTAATACAGTATGCAAATATCTTTCCTGACTAAGGCTCAATATCCTTGAGTCCTTGTCTCTTGTTATTTGAATTCCAAGAACATAGGATGCTTCGCCCATGTCCTTCATCTCAAATTCATTGCTCAATTTCTCTTTGATTTCATTGAGCATTTGTATGTCATTACCTGCGAGCAGAATGTCATCTACATACAATGACATGATTGCAAACATGCTCTCACTCTTCATGACATACACACAGTTATCCAATTTATTTGAGACAAATCCAAATTGAATAACTTTCTCATGAAATTTGAGATACCATTACCGTGAAGACTGCTTTAAGCCATATAATGACTTTCTTAACTTGTAAACCTTTTTCTCCTGACCTTCAACCTGAGATCCATCAGGTTGTCGCATATAAATCTCCTCCCTCAATTCTCCATTAAGGAAGGCCGTCTTCACATCCATTTGGAATAATTCCAAATCCATATATGCGACTATGGCTAAGATCATCCGAATGGATGCAAACTTAGCCACTGGAGAGTAGGTTTCCTGGAAATCTATTCCAGCTTGTTGAGTATAACCCTTGGCAACTAATCTGGCTTTGTATTTGTCAACAGTACCGTCAACTTGGTACTTTTTCTTGAATACCCACTTACATCCTATAGATTGCCTACCTTCTGGCAAGTCACATAATTCCCAAACACCGTTTCGCTCGATTGAGTCCAACTCATCTCTCATGGCGGTCGACCATGATTCCGACTCAGATGAAGCCATAGCTTCATCAAAGGATATGGGATCTGTACAATCCGCGACATTCTCATCCACGGTGTAGCACGACGCCTCGCATCCATAGAAATGGTAATCTTCCATCCATGCGGGCCGTGTTCTGGGTCTCTTGTTGCCGATTATACTCGTGGGTTGTGTGGGTCCACCCACTTCCTCTAAAGGATCATCATGTTCCATAGGTTCATTTTCTACATTTGGATGATCGATATCATCCTCAAGTTCTTGTCTAATGCTCAAGTCGTCTTCATTGTCTTGTAAGACAATCAGAGGATCTGATTCCTCTACTTCATGCTCCTTTTCTTGATGAATTTCAAGGAAAGTAGCATCACGACTTTCGATCAGACCTTTTGTTTCATGGAAGAACCTATATCCTTTAGAATTCTCACTATATCCAATAAACTTGCACTTTAATGTCCTAAAGTCTAGCTTGTCCCTAAGCTGACTCGGTACCAGAACATGTGCAACACATCCCCATTTCCGGAGATGGCCCAACTCGGGCTTTCTGCCATTCCATATTTCATATGGCGTTGATTCTACGGACTTGGTGGGAATCATATTCTGTATATAGTTCGCAGTCAACACTGCCTCTCCCCAGAATTTCTTGGAGAGTCCTGAGTGTGAAAGCATACACCTTACTGCATTCATCAAAGTTCGATTCTTTCTTTCTGCTACACCATTCTGCTGTGGTGTATATGGCATTGTAGTCTGCCTACGAATGCCTGCTTGAATGCAATAATCCTCAAATTCCTTTGAGTTATATTCCCCACCTCTATCTGTTTTAAGAGTTTTGATTGGTTTTCCCAATCTTGTCTCCACTTCCGTCTTATATCTCTTAAATGTTTCAAGTGCCTCCGACTTTCTTCCTAAGAGATAGACATAGGAGAATTTAGAGTAGTCATCAATGAATGTTATAAAGTATTCCTTATTTCTATGTGTGCTGACGCTCAGTGGTCCACATATGTCTGAATGGATCAAACCTAATAACTCTGTTGACCGAATTCCGATTGAGAAGGGTTTTCTCGTCATTTTACCGGTCAGACAGTGTTCGCAGGGCAATGTCCTTGTACCCGTGATTTTAGGCAATAAATTTACCTTAATCATTTGATCCATTTTAGAATTTCCTGGATGACCCAGTCGCATGTGCCACAAGTCATAATCAGACAAACAACACAAGGAATAATCAAAAGAGACATTCATTGATTCACTAGAAGTTATTACAGGAAGACAGAATAGGTCATGCTCGGGTACAAACTTTCCCATCGCATAGACCTTTTTATTCTTGCCTATTGACACACGCTTATTATAAAACCTAACTTCAAAGTCTTTCTTGAGCAGCACTGGGACAGATATCATGTTTCGGCGTATCCCTGGGGCTTACAGTACATCATTCAGTACCATAATGTTGTCCCCAAGGTCAAGTCTGTAAGTCCCAACACCTTCTACATCCAGGTAGGTGTTGTTCCCCATAAAGATCCTCTGTTCGCCTTTGCTCAGCTCCTTGAAGTCCACCAGGTCCTCCTTCGTCTTCGCGATATGTCTGGTTGCTCCAGAGTCGATCCACCATCCATCACTGTCCGTGATGACAGAGTTGCATTCCACGACAGCCGCGAGTTCCATTTTCTTTTTGCCTTTATTTTCAGGTACTTTAGAATTTCCCGGCTTCTTCTTATTGGGGCAATTGACCTTGAAATGGCCCTATTTGCCACAACCGTAGCAAGAGCCGTGTGGGTATTTCCCACTCTTTCCCTTGAAATTCGCCTTGGAGGGGCCTAGCCTTTTCTTCGTGTGCACGGCATTCGCTTCTTCTTCCTCCTCGACCTCAAAGATCTCAGCTTTCGATCTTTGTTTGGAGAGGTCTTGCTCAATTGCCAGCTGTGCAGGTAGGTCCGTCACCGACTTAATGTTGTCGTTCATCCTCAGAGATGTGGCAACCATGTCGAATGACGGAGGGAGACTTCCTAGTATGGTTGCGATCTGCATCCTCTCCGGAATTGCGCAATCAGCAGCCGCAAGATCCTTGGCCATCACGATCATCTTGTTCACGTGCTCGAGGACGCTTTCAGATTCCTTCATTCTACACGAGTTGTACTTGTGTAGAAGAAGCTGGACGCTCACTTCGGATTTGGAGTGATATTTCTCCTTAACCGCGGTCCAGAGCTCGTAAGCTGATTCGCAGGTCTCAAAGACCCGAATCAGGTTCAGATCCATGTGGGTCAGCATAAAGCTCCTAGCCCTATTATCTATTTTCTCCCACTGTTCGCGGGACCTAATTTCATCCACAGTTGGATTCTCAGATAAGATTGGGCCAGGTTTGTCTATAATGTTGTGTATGCTATCGTGCAACAGGCCATAGTAGATCTTTCTACTCCATAATTCGTAATTGGTACCGTTCAGGTACTCAATTTTCCCTACCTCAGTGGCAATTGTTTTGCTTGTCATTTTTGTTGATCTAATGAAATAAATGTAGATGAGAATAAGTAAAGATTTCAAAAAAAATAACAAAACAACTATTATGTATGGAAGGTGAAGCCTATTGTACTGAATCTAAGCGAAGAGGTTCAATCGACAAAGTAACGATGATTAACTAGTTATGCAAAAATAAAGCTGCAAGCAGGTTTTTAATAAATAAGTTAATGATTGCAGTATCATACTATTTTTGCGAAAAAAATAAAACTTAACAAAGCAGCTGGACAAAGAAAGTAACTTAGGTGAATATTAATGGATCACTAATCCCTTAATTCGTACTTTGATTAAGCAACTTTGATGATAATTAGCACTTAAAAAAATGATATTAAAGACAGAGGATCAACAAAAGATAAAAAAAATTTACTCAGTTAATCACACTAACCTTTTTTTTAAACCTAATTAAACTTTAATTAACCAAAAAGAAAGCTCTCCACGTAAAAACACTTCTCCAATTTTTTTATTAACTTTGAGCAATGACATTAAAAAAATAAAGGAGAACCGTAGTAAGGAGTGGTTATTTTTTAAGAACAAGTTAGGTTCCAGGCCCACTTAATGAACGTTTATTTTAATTTTAGTAGTGGATTCCAGGCCCACTTAAAAAACGCACGTGAATTTGCAACACCTCTTGATTAAAAAAAAGAAAAGGGAACGAAAGCCTAATTAAAAGGACGGAATAATAACCGGGGGTTTCTACGCAAGAAAGAAAAACACGGACCTACTTGAAAGTCACAAAAAAGGGTAATTTGCAAAAAAACGCTGGTTCTTCTCAGGGCCAAAGGCAATTAACGTTTAAAAAAAACAGCTGGCAAAATATATATAAAAAAGAGAGACCTGTGCCTTAGGGTTTGACGTTCGCCAAAAAAAAGAAGTGGCCGCCGCCCGGGCTGGAGACAATGATCAACGGCGTGCCCGCAGGGAGCAGCTGTGCGTCGTGGCGAATCAACCCGCGAGGGAGATCGAGGGTAAAGCTCTGATACCAGTCTGGAGTCGATCCCAGGTACGCCGTTCTTCTTGTGTTAGAAAACGAGAGAGGGATAGAGAGGGAGAGATGGAGAGAATGAGAAGGGGCTCCCTATGGCGAGAGTTCTCGGATGATGATCTTCCTCCCATGTGAGGTAGATCTATATATAGGGGCGTGTTCACCCCTCGCCAAGTCCGCCCCCTCCCCCACGCCCCGGATGTTGCGGTCCTCCTTGCGACCCGGCCACGCCGCAACTGCCGCCCCCCCGGATCGGGCGGCGACGGTTCTTGGCCACTTGGTCAACAAACCGTTCTACATTACGTTAGCTGTCGGCTACCTAACGCAACCCTCCTCATTTACTCGGTCTTGGGACCGGCAATGGCTGAGTTACCATGTGGAGAAATTTGAGAAAACACAATGTCATGTTTTATTCTAGAGGTTTAGTGGTCCTTATATAAGACAGAACCCTAGAGCGCTTGAAACGGGAAACTACATAAATACCTCGAGGGGTTACAACTAAATAAGGTAAACATAAGAACATCTTTGACATTGTGCAATTGTGTGTGCTTTCTTATGTGATAGCTGTTCTATTTGTGCAATGATTGATTAGATCCGTTCCCCAACATGGTATGACCATGTCGGGCATGGCTGAGGCTTAATTAGTAGGGTTCTTGCAACCACCCATCTAAGTTCTTGAGAGCAGTGGCTATTGAAGCGCTGGGACAATGATTCTGCACAAGAGTGATCTTGATCAAGTCTCTCTTGCCCACAAGAGGGATCTTGCTGGCTGCGACGATCCTCACGAGCTTTGTTTGTTTGCAGCATCGTCGATGGTAGTGGGTGATCTGAAGCATCCATGTGGAGTGGCTCGAGCAGCTGACTCAATTTACTGAGAAGCCTGGAGAAGCGTTAAAAGATAGTCATCGTTGGTGATGCAACTTGGAGATATTGGCAGCGACCCATTCATAGTGTTTGGCGGCCATAACACCTTGAAGAAGTCGATATAGAAAAATAGAACGTCTGCGAGGGATTGCACACAAGTACCGAGGCCACTAAGGAGAGATTGGCTAACGATGGCCGATCTACGGTCTGACACCATGTAAATACACGAGAAAGGCAGGAAGAGATGTAACTCAACTTGGTTAATTCTCTGTTACAAACTGATTTTTCAAAAGACCTGGAGTTCTTACAGTAACAAAACAAACTTTACAACTACTTATCACTTATAACAGTTTCTAGAAACAAACTTTATCTTGATTAATTTCCATTCAGGATAATGTTAATTATCCCTGACAGCCACTGCTACAACTTTTTCTGCTTTTGCCACCACCAGCACTATTATATCGCTAGTGCTAAATCTTGAAAAGGCCATAGCTAAAATGTTTCTGTTCTACTGTAATCTTCATCTTGATAAATTGATTCTCTAACATGTATCTTTATGTTTAATGTAATTCTGCTGTAAACTGAGCCATGCAGGATTTTATCTGATGTGTATGGTCCGAGCTCCTCTTTGAAGTTTATCAAAAACATGCAAAATTTGACAACTTTGTGAGTTCTTCCTAGGACACCGTTCGTCTGGTAACTTTGATCTTCAGGAAACATATAATTTCTAATTTAGACCTTGTTGCATATTGTTTGTTCTTTTGATAGGATATTGAGAAATAGCAGGATTTCAGATACAATTCCAGATTTCAGTAGTTACGAAAGTCTGGAATTACTGTCAGTATGCTCTCTTTTAGGAATAACTCTTGCATAAGGAGTTGTGTATATTCAATATTTCGTGAAAACTTCACTCTGCAGGGACTTGAGCTTCAACAATTTGAATGGGAACCTTCCTTCCTCTCTCTTTAATTTGACGGCACTTACAGATTTGTAAGAGATTTTTATGCGATGATTGAAGCACTAGTTTATGTGTTGGATCCTTTCCATACGACTATGTACGAGTTTGTGTTGGGTCCTTATGCATATGATTATGTAAGCAGATACCTTGGAAACAACAGCTTATCTGGTAAAGTGCCGGACAAAAGAAGCTCCAACCTCATTAACATGTATGTTTTTGTTTAGTTGGCTCTACACTTTGTTATAATCATTTCAGTGGAGGCGAAGCATTTAAAGATTGTCATCTCCCAATGTTCCTTTGTGCTAATATTTCACTATTGATGCATTGCATTCAGTGACCTCTCCTACAATAATCTCTCGGGAGACCTGCCTCCATGGCAAAATGACGAGGGCCTGAATTTGTACGTGATATGAAAGTCTTTACATAATTTGTTTTTCATTATCCTGTAATGAAAATGTTTTACATCCTGATTTTTCTCAAGAGTGGAAATGCTATAATCTGTGAATGTTCATGATTTTGAATAGAGGACTCTTTTCTTGCTTTCCATTGATACCATTCTATGCCATTATTTGGACAATTTAACATTTATGTTGACTGTTTCCTCAAAAAAGGAGACAGGTAAATTTCACTGCAATTACAACTGTTCCTGTTGAGTTTGGTATGGCAGTTTTTTCTTTTCGTGTAATCTTAACCATTTATCATTTTTTTTTCAGGAGTTTGGTGGCCAACAATTTTGATGAATCTAGCAAGTATATTACATGAACTAAATTACCTCTTATTTTTTCATTGTTTTTTTCTGCTCATTGATTTGATTATTTTGTTTAGTGGTCTGTCATGGCAACTTAAGTGTCTACAGAAAGACGTTCCATGCTTCCGCAATTCTCCTGTGTGTATGTTTCTTTCCATGGTGCATGGCTTTCTTCCTTTGCAGAGCCTTTGCTCATGTTTTTATCCGACCATAAAATGGAGTGTTAGTATTCCCTCATAAAAAGGCCACATTTTAAACATAGGCTTGCTTACTTCACAGATTATTCTTTTGATATTAACTGTGGAGGAAAAGCTGCACAATCAAATGGTGCTTTCTATGAGGCTGACGATGCCGAACTTGCTCAAGCATCATATTTTGTACAAGGAAATTATAGATGGGCAGTTAGTAGCACTGGAAAATTTCAGAATGCAAGAAGTCCCCAGTATACGATTGAGACCAATTCATCCAAGTTTAGAAATATAATGGATCCTGAATTGTATGAGACTGTACGGCTGTCTCCTTCATCCCTGAGATACTATGGTCTTGCACTTGAAAATGGAAACTACACTGTAACAATGCGATTTGCAGAGACGACGTTTCCAGATGACCAGTCATATGTGTCTCATGGGAGGCGCTATTTTGATATTTACGTCCAGGTGATCTTCTCTTATGCAGATTTCTTGCATTACTGGATTGATGCCGTTTGTTCTCACATAACTAATTTGGATATAAAGTCTGAGGAGAAGATGAGTAAATCTAATTAAGCAACTGGGAGGTATCATACCAATTATGACCCATTCTGTCAAAACCCAACTGCTAAACCTAGACAAATTTAAAAAAACCATAATGATGCACTGAAATTTTGTAAGACAACTTTATTTGTCAAGGGAGGATATAAAACATAGGGAGTTGACTGTAAAAGTAAATGGTGCATCAAGAATCACATTCAGTGTAAAGAAAAGTGTACTGCTTTTGATTTTACTCTTCGGAATCTTTCTTTTTATTTTAATTAGGAGGAGAGCATTTTGTGTCACAAGTGGGAGACATAAAACATTAACATGAAGAATGCATCTGCAACTTAATCAGATGCAAGAAAAATGCTTTGCATCTCTTTCTCATAGATGCTGCAAACAACAAAACTTTTAGACTAGAGAAAACACATCATCAACAACAGAGCCTTTTTCCACATTCCCAAAGCCTTTTCCCACATTCTAGACAATAGAAAAGGATTACAAATTTGTTGCGAGTAGCAGAAGCAAACATGCACAAACACGATCGATCAAGCAAACACACAAACACAGATCTATAAGGTTCTCCAGCAGTTGGGCTATGTCCTTGGGTGGTGGAGATCGATTTTCACTATTTGTGGAGAAGAAAATACAGATGATACAGAGAACCCTAACCTCATGGAGTTTATATAGCACTCCCCATACAAACGGATCCCGAATGTAGATGGATCCGAATACCCATGTAGTGAGACCCTCGTACTGGTAATGTATGATGCAAGTTGGGGAGGGTGATGCATCAGACAGTTCTTCAATTGCTTTCAACAAACAGATGGTTAGAATTCATGGTGTTGGAAGAAAAGAATGATTCTATATTCCAAAGATCCCTAGGCTCTCTTATATAGAGAGAACCTATGGGTAAATTACTTGAGTAGTAATTACGAGAATAAAAAATTGATAAATAGTACATTGACTACATAAATATCTCTATACTCCCTCTCAAGATGGAGCATAGATATCAATCATGCTCAGCTTGAAAGAGCACTTCTGGAATGGTCCTCTGAGCAATGGTTTGGTGAAAATGTCAGTTGTTTGCTCCCCTGAACTCACATGTGAAGTAGAAATTAGGCCTTTCTGGATGATGTCTCTAAATGTAGTGGCAGTCTACCTCATTATGTTTTATTCTTTCATGAAAGGCAATATTATTGGCAATGAACAATGCGGCTTGGTTATCGCACTGTAACTGCATGGGTAGAGGTACATCTATATGCAAGTCATCGAACCCACATCATCTCCGTACTTGCTTGTGCCATGTCCCGATATTCAGACTCAACACTAGATCTAGCCACAACAGTTTATTTCTTGATTTTCCAAGAAACAAGCGAGCTGCCAACAAAAACTGCAAAGCTCGAAGTAGACTTCCGATCCTTAGGGCATCCTACATAATCTGCATCCGCACACGCAGAAATAGATAAATTTGTTTCCTTTTTAAATAGCAATATTGTGCCTGGAGACGACTTTAGATACCTCAGTATCACATATATGGCATCCATATGCACATGTCTGGGTTGTTCCATGAACTGGCTAACTTGACTAACTGCAAAGGCAATATCAGATCGAGTTATAGTAATGTAGAGAAGCTTGCCCACCATTTTTGTATATCGTCTCCTGTCAACTTCATCGTTATCATTATCATATAATTTCATGCTTGGGTCCATAGGAGTACTTGCGGGTCTATACCCAACCATACCCGTTTCAACAAGCAGATCTGTAATATATTTCCTTTGGATCATCACAAGACCCTATGCATTCCTGGCAAACTCCAACCCCATAAAATATCGTAGAGTACCCAGATCCTTTGTAACAAACTGGCGGCCCAAAAATGCTTTTTCCATCTTTATCCCCTGAGCACCATCTCTTGTAAACAAATGTCATCAACATACACCATGATGACAACCGTACCTCTAGGTGTCTTCTGGAAAATAGCGAGTGATCTGCATTTGATCTCTTGAATCCTTGATGTTTAATTAGATGAGAAAGCTTCCGAAACCACGCCCTTGGGCTCTGTTTAAGGCCATATATTCCCTTATGAAGTCTACATACCATATGATTCTCCCTCTCAGCAGCAAAGCCCGGGGGATGTTGTATGTAGACTTCTTCCTGTAGGTCGCCATACAAGAATGCATTCTTAACATCAAGTTGAAACAAGGTCCAGTCACGTAACACAACAACAGATAGAAGAATACGAAGAGTGGAATGACGAGCCACAGGAGAGAATGTATCGATATAATCCACGCCATATGTCTGAGAGAAGCCTCGCGCCATTATCCTTGCCTTGTAACGGTCAAGACTACCATCTGCATGGTACTTAACTGTAAACACCCATTTGTGACTAACCACAGACGCTCCTGAGGAAGCAGGAACTAAACTCCATGTATCACGGGACTGTAGGTCAGCCATCTCCTCCTCCATAGCAGAGCACCAACAGTCAATCTTCAAAGCATCCTAATAATTCCGTGGAATCTCCACGGAAGACAAAGCCACAACAAATATGTGAAAGTCTCCTGTAAGATGATGAAAGGAAACCTGAGAAGCAAGTGGATATGATGCACAAGATCGTTTCTGCTTCTGTATAGCAATAGGGACATTCAGATCATCATCAGTTGTACTCGCCGGTACACATTCCTCCTGCAATGATGAACCTTGCTCATGCACACTATCCGACCCACCATTAGTAATACCATCTGAACATACCTGAGGCGCATGGAATGATTGATGTGCAGCATGAGCATGACCTGACCGACGTGCATAATATTTAGGTAATGGCGATATAGGTGGTCTTGGTGGTGGTGGAGGGGGTGGTGGAGGTTGTGATGATGTTGGCGTGACAACAGGAACGAGGACGTACGTTGGTGGACTCAGAGTAGGAGGGAACATAAACCTCATCAGTAGAAGTAGACAATGCCAACCTGTCACCTGCAGGTGAGAAGTACATAACAGACTCAAAAAATGTAACATCAGCACTGACAAAGTATTTCATGTTGACAAGATCATAGCAACGGTATCCCTTCTGAGTCCGAGAGTAACCCACAAAGACACACTTGACAGCCCTAGGTGAGAGCTTGTCAAGTACGGGAGATAACTGGTGAACAAAATCCACAGAACCAAAAACATGAGGAGTAAGTGAGAATAATTTCTTATCGAGAAACACAACAGAAAGAGGAATTTTCTCACCAGGTACTGAGGAGGGCATACGATTCATAAGACAACAGGCAGTAAGAACTGCATCTCACTCCCCAAAAAGAAATAGGTGCACAACTCTGGATAAGCAGGGCACGAGTAATATCAAGAAGATGACGATGTTTTCTCTCTGCGACTCTATTTTGCTGAGATGTGTAAGCATATGTGGTTTGATGAGTAATACCTCTTGACGAAAAAAATTGTGAGAGAGAACACGTGAAAAATTCCAAAGCATTGTCAGTACGAACATATTTCACATGAGAGGGAAAAACATTTTGCACTTCAATTATAAGATTTCGAATAACATCCCCTGCTTTAGATTTGATCTTTAATAGAAAAACCCACGACAAACGAGAGAAATCATCAACGACTACGAGATAAAACATGTGTCCCTGGTAATCAGGAGCACAATTTGGACCCCAAATATCAACGTGAAGTAAATCAAATGGGGAGTTACTGCTCCGACGCTGACGACTAGGGAAGCTAGCACGATGGTGCTTTCCCAACTTACAAACTTCACATTTGAAGGAGGAACTCGGAGAAATCTGAGGTAAAAGATGACGCATCTTCTGGAGCGGGAAGTCACCAAAGCGTAGATGGCATGTATACGGAGAGACTGATCCCGCTGAATAAGAGGAGACGCCAACATAGGAATTCCGGACCAGACGATAGAGACCATCCCGCTCAGAACCATAACCAATCACCCTACCCATTAGGATGTACTGAAATATAAGAGAAGATGGGTCAAATATAGCACGACAGTGTAGATCCTTTGTAATCTGACTAATAGACAGAAAGTTCATCGAAAAATCAGGTGCATGTAGAATATTCTGTAAATGCATGGAATGTGACAAAGTAATCTCCCCCTGTCCACTGATGGGTGAATGAGTCCCATCAGCTATTACCACTGACCATCCTGGCGGAATCTCCCTGTATTACGTGAGTTTGTATCTGTCGCGACAAAGATGGTGTGTCGCCTTAGAGTCCATAACCCAATCTAAACAATCTGAACTATGATACGATGGAAAAGCGCAAGCACTACATGAGGTGTTAGTAGAGGCGGAAGTACTGACAGACGCTGAAACAACAATATCCGAAGAACCTCCTAGAGATTCTGCAGAAACGGGAGGTATAATGTCTCGCAACGAGCTTCTCGAACCTTTGATCTGAAGTAGATGCCGACGGAGATGCAACATGCTTGGCTACTCATGTTGATGCTGGAAACCCATGCTTAGAATAGAATGTATCCTCAGCATTGCATGTGCGATGGCAAAAAGTGCATGGTTGGTGAAAACGACCGCCTCGACCATGAGGTCCACGGCTACAGAACGAAGGCAAACCACCTCTTTCTCTGGATGCAGCCATTGCTAAGGGTGGTGGAGTAGAAGCACTAGATGAGACAAAAATGTGGTTGAGCCTCCGGTAGACTTCCTCTATAGGAGGAATGGTAGCATCGGCAAGTATCTGTGAGCGTGCAGCATCATATTCAGGGTCAAGGGCCGCAAGCAGGACCCCCACCATAGTAGCATTCCTAAACGTCTTCTGCTGCTCAGGGGTGGCCATAAGAGGAATAGTATTGTAGAGCTTCTCAAACATCCCCCGTAGGGATGTATACAAGGAATGAAGCGGCCATCCATTCTAATTCATTGTGAATATGTCGTGCTAGAGTTGTAACATCTTTGTCTCATTTCGCACCTGCGAGTATGTTGCTGTTGGTATGTCCCATATCGCCTTTGTAGTGGGCTGATGGAGAACATCATTAGCAATCTCCATCGATAACGTGCCTGATAGACAGACCTTGGCATATGAATCATCAGCTTCCCAGGAGGTACAAATCCCAGTTTTCTCTACCGGCTCTTCCTCGGTAAGAATGTGCTTCTTATGATTCGACTTCATGAGGCTCATGAACTGCATCGTTCATAGCTCATAGTTCGTCCCATCCATCTTGACTACTGGCGTGGGACCTTTGAATGCACCTATGGAGGGCATATCGACCTTGTTTTCTGACATATCACCGGAGACGAAGAACTAAGATTTGTAAGACCAAAAGTAAAGGTGTCTACATAGACTTCATAGGATTCGAGTGCGTTTGTAGACTTCACGCACTCAAATCCATTGATATGACGGAGAAGGCAACGATGGAGATGGCGCTAGGGCAGGGGGTGGCGGTGGGTGCCAGCGGGAGAGGGCCGGTGAGGTGGCGATGCTGGGGAGAGGGGGTACCGAGGAGAGATGGGGCGGCATCGGAGAGAGGGGGGTGGTGGTGGCACCGTCGAAGAGAGAGAGAGAGGAGGGGCGATGGCGAGAGAGAGAGTTTAGGGTTTTGGGGTTTTGGCTCTGATACCATGTTGTAAGAAAAGAATGATTCTATATTCCAAAGAACCCTAGGCTCTCTTATATAGAGAGAACCTATGGGTAAAATTATATAAGTAGTAACTACGAAAATAAAAAATTGATAAATAGTACACCGACTACATAAATATCTCTACACAAGGCATATCGACAAAGCTAAAACATACATTTAAAATTTCCGGTGTAAATTTGGCAAAGAACATGTAGATTATAGCATGAAAGTTCTTAACTATTATGCATAAAACAGGCCTTGAGTATATTGTCATTTTCATTGTTATTCAATATTGACCAGATGACCTTGCCAATTTGCCCGATCAATTTTCATAGCAATGTTGATTCCATATCATTTATATGAATGTGTGTTTACCTTGAAAGTCTCATTAAAATATACTTGATTATAAAATATTTTGATTTATTATTTGGTTCTTCCTACATTTTTGTGTCACTAATGTAGTAATAAAAATCTACCATGTTGAAAATCAAAGAAGCGGTGTCCAAGAAGAGGTTTGACGTGGAAGATTGTTTTTTTCAAAGGTATACGATTCCATTGATTGTCATTTTATTTGGTCATCATTACAACGAAGGGGCTTTTCGAAAATTTGGATTGCTTGGATGTAAAGATGCATCGGAACATATTTGTATACAATACTGGTGAATGGCCTCCCAGAAGGAGGTTTTTTCAACCACAGAGGATGACTCTGGTTTTTGTAATTGAGGTGGATGCGCTGATGGGTATAATGAGATTGGCATGCGATGGTGGTTTTTATCCGGGATACAAATGTAGGGACATCTCTATCCCCATCCTTCAGTATGTAGATGACAATATCTTATTCATTGAGGGGAGGGTGATAAGACGAGATAGGCTTCTTACATTGTGGACATATTTGGAGATATTTCTGGCCTTCGGATAAATTGGGAGAACTCATCCTTTATTTCTTTTTGTCTCCTGTAGTATGAGATTCTAGGGGTTTCATTGACAAATCATTGCCCCAGTACACTCCTGATCATATATCCGGAGCTTCCTTTGGTTGGTGGTATACTTCGGGCCTTGAAGAGGAGACTTCTACTTGACAGGATTGGGAGGAAACTCACAGAGTGGAAGGTTGCATCTATCTTCCGTGGGGGAAGTTGATTATGCTTAAGTTTCTACTTTCGGTCATCCTGCTATTATATTGTTTCTCGAGGATACTACCGGTTGGAGTGCGTGCACAAATGGAGTCACTTATGGAACTCTTCTTCTGGTCAGATGCAAAGTAGGAAAATAGGATACACCTCATTGCTTGGAACACGGTAAATAAAACACAGAAAGATGGGGGACTTGGAGTCCTGAGGTTGGAGCACATGAACATGGCATTTCTTACCAAGTGGTTGGCATGTTATGGGGTAAAGGTGACGACTTGGTTTGTTGTGTGTTGCGGAAAATATACAGAAGTGAAGCCCCTTTGTTTGCATTGCCAACATGCTTACCTTCCTCTCTCTCTCTCTCTCTAGCAGGGTATTTCCATTTTGATGCCTAATATGGTGACTTTTTGGAGCCCCGTGGTTGGCATTGGTGAGCCCTATTTCAGGCTGGAAAATTGGACGAGTGGGGGCTCTCTTAAGAGTCAGTATCCCAGACTCTTTGCAGTGGCAAGTGATCGGAATATCACAATGGCGCAAGCATGGTCTTCTAGGTCACAGACCCCCACTTTTGTGGCCGACTTTTCAGATCAGAGGTTTGAGGAGTTCAAGCGGTTGTCTGATGAGATGGCAGAGATGGACAGCCTCGAGGGAGGCAAGGTCTATTGGATTTTGTTGGACGCATGATTTTCCATTAGGAAGACTTACAAGGTGCTCTCGGCATCACATGAGGTGGTACATGAGGATAGGAGGCATGACTGCAGATTGGTTTGGAAGGCAAGGATCCCATATCGGATTAAGATTTTCCTTTGGCTATTGAGACGTGGTTGTCTGCTCTCGAAGGAATATAGGATTAAGCTTCTTCGCGTCGGGGATGTGGTGTAGCGACGGTATTGAAGACATAGATCATCTCTTCTTCGGGTGCACTCATATTACAAGTGTTTGAGCACATGCTAACATCCCATGGTTTTGGATGGATAGCGCTACCGCTTTATGGAATTCGATTAGGTCCTACCATAGGAATTCTCATGAGGATTGCATGATTTGCTTTACTTACATGTGGGTTCTTTGGTGTGCCAAGGATGAACTTATCTTTTGCAGACAGTCCTTGTATGTTGAAAATGTAATTTAGCAAGGCAAAGCTCTTCATTAGAGTTGGTCTGGTACTTTGCGATTTGTAAGCTTAAAATAATTAAATTTATAATCTGCGGTGGGTCTCATCTTGAGAATTCACCCTCTTTTCTTTCAAAAAAGCGATCAAGCTTGTGAAATATATAAATAGATTTTTGCCTTTAGGAACATGGTTGGTTGGAATTTGAGAAGGAATTGCAGGGTTAGCTTTTTTCTCATTACTTTGAAGAGAATCTTGATGTAAAATTGCTCTCATGTGATTTCACGGAATAATATATGCACAGTAAGGCCAGAACTTGTTGTGATTATACTGGCCTTTTTAACCAATATTTTCCAATGGTTATACTATTCATTACATCATAATGTTTGTTACAGGGAATCCTCGTGGCCAAAGACTTCAACATTATGCAAGAAGCTGGGAACAAGTCATTCACACCAGTAATTCGGAATTATACAGCTCTTGTGACAAACAATTTTCTTGAGGTTCACCTATTCTGGGCTGGAAAAGGTACCATTGCCATTCCTGACTGGGGATACTATGGACCATCCATTGCAGCCATCAGCATTTCACCAAGTACACCCAACTTAAAGTTTATTCCTTTTCTTGATTGAGTTGTTTGGTAGCAGCTGATAACTGCAAGGTTTTTACCAGATTTTGTACCTACCGTTCCCAATTATTTGCCAGCAAAGTCAAAAGCAGGGTTAATAGCTGGAGTTACTGTTGCTTCAGCTGTAATCATTGCAATCATCTTTGGTATTTATATGTGGAGAACCCGTAGAAGGAATCCTGATGAAGAGGGTAATGGCTATTGACGTTTAATTTCCTGACAAAAAATACTTAAAATTGGAATAAAATTTAAAAGGGCAATTCTGAAGCTATTGCATGTACTTATGGGCATGTTTTATTAAAATGTTGCAGAATTGAATGAACTGCGCAAAGTGGTAGATATTTTCAGTTATGCAGAAATGAAGAAGGCAACAAAGGACTTCAGTCCTACCAACAAACTAGGCGCAGGCGGATTTGGTTCTGTATTTAAGGTAAGTTGCCGTATATATGATTTTCACATGTTATAATTGTAAATGAGGAAAATGAGACTTGCAACAACCTGTTGCATTCTTTCATGAGAATCATACCTTGCTTATAATGGATACCATGTCGACAAAGTCCAAGCTTTGCTATGTCATAAGATTATCAAGGCGTACTAAATCTATCTTATATCATATAAATTGTTAAGTTGTATATGCTTCAGTAAACGACTTTTATTTAGACAATATTTATATGTTGTACATATCTCCCATGGTTTTAGTCTAGCTTAGAAAAAAAGAATCCCAATAGTTGCATCATCAATGGGACCAACAAGATATCATTTGCACCTAGCCTAAGTTCAGATATCTCATCTTCCATGGAGCATAAAACTAAGGATGCAAAGAGCATTGTAATGGCTAAGAGAAACAATATGGGTGCTAAGGGGCTCACACGGTCATAAAATGGAGTTATGTGAAGCCTGTGGATCCGGATTACTCGTTTACACAACATTCACACTGTTATATTCGCTATCGATCGCATTATGTTACAGAAATTGAGGGAAAAAATTTCATGATTCGAATGACATTCACACTAATGATCAACAACCACCGAGTTAAAAAGTATGTCACTAAATTCACATTTGCATTAATTTACATATATATTTACATGTAATAGAAGAAACTGGCAATTTGTACATGCACCCCAAAATGTAGCAGAAGGGAAGGAAAAACATTTACAATATCCTGTACAAAACTATAATCATGTGTACTGTAGAGAGTATCTGCGAAAGCTTAGGGTCAATTGTCAGTCTACTGTGATGCAAGTGCCTTGTCTACCATACGTGATATGAACAACAGAAATATCAACAATTGTTGAATACAATCAAGTATTTTAAAAATAACAGGTAATTCGGTGGTTTCAAAATGAAGCAAGTAGATAGGTATTGAAATTTAATTTTAACAAGCTATTTGCATAAAAGTGAGTTTTAAAGTTGTTATGTATATAAATCTCCGGATCACCCATCATCCCAAAACTTTCCATATGTAACATTTTAATATATTAATTAATGATCCATATGTAGGTTATTGTTTTATTATCACTTAGTGATCATGTTGATGGATCTTGGTATTGAGAATGATGAGTCTATGATCTGATTTTTGTGTATATCAAATTCTCAAGCGTAGTGGATAACATGTGGTCTTGGTCTGAGTGTGACCTTACACTATGACTCTAAGGCGTGAATAATACCTTAGGATTGGGATGCCTCCGTAGGCATGCGGAGGAGTATAATGCATGATAACTAAGTTCCCAAGATGTCCACAAGCTTTTCCTAACATCTGTAGTAGTAGTTCTAAGATCTGATTAATTGTTGGTGATTGATGATAGTTAATGATTTATGTACCAAGCTTAACTATAGCCTACTCAACTCTAACCAACTCCAACTCTAGCTGAGAATGATCTTTTCATCACCAAGACCTATTGGCGGAACAGTAACCAAAACATAAGTGGTGAGGAATCCTCTGTGAAAACCCCTTAGGATCCGGGTACCTGTTAATCACACATTTGCACTATTATTCACATGAGATCGCAGAAGTTATAGATCGCAGAAGTTATAGCACCTTCTCATGATTAGCCATTAACCCAACATTTCCCACATAAGCATATTTATATTGTAACTAATTGATCATAAGTAAGTATATTTTATTCTCATTTTACTTAGAGACCATATTTGTGGATTTTGATGATGGGAAAGATGAGATGAGAATATATAATGATTTATTAAATTCTTAAGTCTTGTGGATAGTCTGTGGTCTTGGTCCGTGTGAAATCTCACACTATGACTTTAAGACTTGGGGAATGTCTTAGGGTTGGGGTGCCTCCGTAGGTATGCGGTGTTGTATAATGCATCCTAACTAAGTTCCCAACACGTCCACTAGCTTAATGAGATTTCGAATCAGATTATAGTTACTTCCATTTACTCAATTTTGATTGTAAACCCTTCAAACCTCAAGTGCAACTGTCTCAGATGTAACCTTAGATGATGTAGATATGGATATGGATGATCTGGATGTGGAATCGCCAAGTCTGTTGGCGAAAGTAAAACTCAAGCGGTGAAGAAGCCAACAAAAGGGCTCTTCCGTCTCGCCCTCTAATTGGAAGCGCGGTCCAATAGAGGGATAGGTCTACTCCCAAACTACGCCACTGAGACGGGTGAGAGAGACTTCTCGGAAAAGTCGTTCTAGAAAACAGCCTGACTAGTACGGGCAACCGAGCTCGTACGTAAAACTGAAAACCAAGGATCCCTCGCCTGGGTATCCTAAACAACGGGTCAGCGGAACTGGTCTAAAGTCGGGATCCCAACGAAGCGTAAAAACACTGCGAGCTCGCGTAAAAACCGAAAGAGGACTGGGATCCTAGACCCGTGCACTTGGCGGCCGCTGCCCTAACTGGGCTTCCTATCTCCTGCCCAGTTGAGGGTCATCGCGCCCTCGCACAGTCAGGTATAAGGGTCACCATGACCGGCATATATATTCGTCCGATGATTCATGACAACCAGGTGTCCCACATATTTCACATTGATGTTCTTATAATGGGGATCTTCATGATTCTATGTGTATGGATCTTTATGTAGTTTGGATAAATTGATTAAGATTAAGTCCTCAAATCGACATACATCAAACGTTGATACCTGGACTTTGGTTTCATTTCCTTTTAGAATATATATATATATATATATATATATTTGGGCTTGAAACTTCTTATGTCTAACCGAGTCTTACCATTATATTAATCAACAAATTTTCGAATAAAATGTTAAACATAGCCTTGTTCAGTTTAATTGAAAGATAACATAGGCTAATAAAACCTTAGATATAACCGCAACCTACATCTTATTTCCTTTTTTGATTCCCAACAAAATTATCCAATAACCAAAACTTGATGCTTAAAAAAAACCCCTTAAAGCATCAACCAGACTTTTATGTTGTTTAAGAAATAGGAGTCTGGTATAACCTCCATAGATACGGAAGTATCGACAAATCTAATCAATCTATTTCATAAGATATCAGTGGGTATGAGCATCTTAAAATTCCATATAATATACTTATCTAATTCTATGTCCCTGTACCTTATCATTTATATATAACATTTTTTTAGAGATTGGATATAATTTCCACTCATTTTAACAGAACCCGGATTTCCAAAGAATAGTTTTGTGGCTATCTCTTTAATAATGAATTATATTACAATTGTTAGATACTAATCTTAATCGTATCAACAGAATCTGGATTTCCAAATAAATCATAATTTCCAATTTATTTAGGATGAATAGAGTCCAAAATTTCAATCTCAACTTACATTTTTCAATTTATATATCATTTGAGTTTCAACTAAACAGTAGCTACATAATTCTAAAATCTAATCTGGTTAACGGTAAATCTACATATATTTCACCTAAACCTAAAATTATAAAAAAAACCTATAATCTAACCTCCCTGGTCACATATGTGCAAATCTGAAAATAAACAATTCAATTAGGAGTAGATTTAAATTCTTGAAAATTTTTAGAGTTTCTAAATCTTCATAAATCTGCAATTCGGAGGACACCTTCATCTCTTAAGATATTAAGATCAAAATGAACATTATACAAAGAGGGAAACAAGAGGGAAATTGGCGTGTAAATTTAGATCTTAAGTTTACATGCAAGGCAGCAAAGAGAATGGAAGGGGATTGTGCCTACTTGATCTCTCCAATTTGGAGAGAATCTTTGCATGCAAGGTTGGAATTTGGAGCAAGGAAGTTGCAACTCCAGGGATGTTCTTGAATCAAATAATTATGAACTCCACAAGATATAACAGTTTCAGCTTAGCAGAGAATTTTAGATCAGACCTAAAAATTAACTTTTCAGAAGTTTATTTCATGCTATAGAGTCCCAAACTCTCAACAAAGAGGAAATCCATGATGAGAAACTTATGCATGGCAGCTATGAGGCTATGGATTGTAATTTGATCTTGTAATGATTTGGATTCCATAAAATGGTAGTAGAAGAGGAGTGTGGAACTCATGCATCGCAGCAAGATGAATGGCTGGGGATGTACCTTGGATTTCTGGCTTGGATCAAAGCATGCAATCAGCTCTAGAGATGCTTGAACAGTAGCCCCAGCAGTTTCTTCCTTGATTCTGATAGCAACAAAGCTGCTGCTATGCAAGGAGTAGCAGGATCCTTCATCTTCTTTGTTTGCTGCAGATGCTGGAGTTCAGAGCAGTACTCCAAGGGTGCTGGACAGCAGCAATGGCTGCTGCAAATGGCAGTAACAGCAGCCCTCAATCCTTACTGGAGTGTTGCAAGCAGCAAGAAGAAAGGAAGGGGCTGGAGAGAATGGGTAAATTTGAGAAGAAAATTAGGAGAGGAATGATGGTCTCGTTGGAAATGGAAGGGGAAAAATGTAAAGGATATAAAAGGAGGATATGGGCCTTACTTGTAAGGGAAAAATGGAGAGGAAGGTGGGGAGGAAGCTTCCTCTTCATGACATCATTTGTGACATCAGCATGCTGATGTCAGCATGCTGATGTCATATTCTCAATTTTTTTTAAAACAGTTGGAATCCAGCAGACTGTCGACTGTCTGCTGCTACAGTAATAAAAATTTTATTTATTTGAATTGTTTAAATATGCTCGTACTTGCTCCACGGATGTCGGATTTCGACACACAATATCCCGATTTGATCGTTTTTGAACGACGATCAATATGAGTATACTATTGATATGCTTTTGATTGGTTTTTGAATACCCGAAATTTTTGGATACGGTTTCGATTTGGGATTAAATTTCACGATTTTTAAAATATCAATCAGCCTCCGATTGACGAACGGTCGATTCCGTTGGTCTTCTTTTGTCAAATCGGATTTTTAGGCGATCTCATTTCATTTTGCAATTTCTGAATTTGCGTCGCGGCTTTTCACGCCGCGCATTACGAAGCGACCGATTTTTTGTCAATTTCGCCCGAACGACTTTCGATTCATGACCCGTTGATCGTTTTAGATTGTTTGGTATTGATCACTAACTTTATTGGGTTCATCGGACTCAGATCGGGTCGGTTTCGGGTTTTTCGCAAATCCCGGATGTTACAATTATAAAAACCTCAAAGGGAGTCTCGTCCTCGAGACTCGAGTCAAGGTCATTAGTGTTTATTTTGATTTCTTAAGGTCATAAAAACCTCAAAGAGTTTTGAACCCATAAAAACCTCAAAGAGAAAACAAGCCATATATTTTAACATGTATCTAATTAGAAAAGCTTGTTTTGATGATTACATCAGAAAAGCTGTGGATATTGTGCCCGCATGTCGGCTTCGGTCTCCCACATTGCCTCTTCGACTCCGTGACGGTGCCACAAAACCTTGACCAATGAAATTTCTTTGCTGCGAAGCTTCTTCACAGCACGGTCAAGTATCTGGACTGGCTTCTCCTCATAAGTCAGATCTGGCTCCACGTCAAGATTCTCGTAACTGAGGATGTGTCGAGGGTCGTGCACATATTTCCTCAAGTTGGATATATGGAAGACATCGTGGATAGCTGATAGATGTGGAGGAAGAGCTACTTGGTATGCAACCTTCCCCACACGAGCCAGAATCTCAAAAGGTCCAACATATCGTGGCGCCAACTTGCCACGAACACCGAATCTCTGCACTCCCTTCATGGGAGATACACGGAGGAATACCCAATCTCCCACCTGTAATTTATAGGAATGTCATTAATATGAGGTTCAACCAATTTGCAAAAGGAGCAAGAGGAATTTATTTTATACGTGAAATTCCAAATCACTTCTCCGACGGTCTGCATAGTTCTTCTGGCAACTCTGTGTCGTCAGGAGCCTTCGTCTTACCAGATCAACAGCTCTCGCGGTCTCTTCCAGGAGATCCACAGAGTAAAGAGCATGATTACCTACCTCACGCCAACTGAGTGGGGTGAGGCATCTTCATCCGTATAGGGCTTCGAATGGTGCCATGTCAATACTGGAATGATAGCTGTTGTTATACGTAAATTCAACCAATGGCAGATGGTCCTTCCAGGACCCTTTCTACTCCAAAGTGCAAGCGCGAAGCAAATCCTCTAATGTCTGAATGGTGCGCTCTCTCTGCCCATCTGTCTGCGGATGATATGCAGAACTCATCTTCAGTTCTGTCTGTAGTGCTGACATGAACTGATGCCAATAGTGTGATGTAAATCTTGAATCCCTGTCAGACACCACCTCTCGTGGTATACCGAAGTCTAATAATATTCTGCACATAAAGCTTGGCCAATCTGGATGGAGTGTAAGTCGTGTTGACAGGTATGAAATGGCTGACTTGGTCAACCTATTAACAACTACCCAAATAGAATCATGGCCACCTGGTGTCTTCGGCAATCCTGTGACAAAATCCATATAAATGCTCTCCCACTTCCACTCGGGAATGGGGAGAGACAGCAGTAATCCTGGTGGTCTCCTGTACTCGGCCTTGACCATCTGACAGGTCATGCATCTGCTGACATGTAGCGCCACATCGCGCTTCATTCCATCCCAACAGAAATGTCGGCGCAAATCACGGTACATCTTCGTGCTACCTGGATAGATAGATAACTGTGAACTGTGTGCCTCATCAAGTATGTTTCTACGTAACTGCTCGTCGTTGGGCACAACGACTCGGCCCACAACGACTCGGTCTGCCTTCCGTAAAATGGACTCTGCCACAACAAAGTCATCAACCTCGTCCTTGTCGGCGCGCATGTATCTTATCTCGAATCCAAGGATCTGTCTTCTGGCCTTCGACAATGCGATCCCACAAACTGCTGAATCGTGGAGGCACGACAGTAGAAATGGATGCGCTCTACTGAGGATGCCAATCAATCAAAGATGCGAGCATATCCCACGTGTATAGCCAGTTTACCGTACCCTCTACATGTGCTCTCCTGCTAAGTGCATCGACTACCACGTTTCCCTTACCGAGATGGTAAGAGATCGTGCAATCATAATCCTTCAGTAACTCGAGCCATCTGCGCTGTCTCATGTTCAGCTCCTTCTGATCAAAGATATATTTCAGACTCTTGTGATCCGTGAAAATCTTGAAGTTCACCCCATATAAATAGTATCGCCAGATCTTCAGATCGAAGACAACTGCCGCTAACTCCAAGTCATGTGTGGGGCAGTTCCGCTCGTGCGGTCTCAACTGTCGTGATGCGTAAGCAAACACCTGTCCTCTCTGCATCAACACTGCTCCTAGACCTTCTCCAGATGCATCTGTATAGACTGCATAGTCCTGAGTACCTGAAGGAAGAGCAAGAATAGGTGTTGTAGTCAATCTTTCCTTCAGTGTCTGGAAGGCCTGCTCACATGAATCGTCCCAAATAAATGGAACTCCCTTCTGCGTCAGTCGTGTCAGAGGGCGAACAATACGTGAAAATCCGCTGACAAAGCATCTGTAATAGCCTGCTAATCTGAGGAAACTCCGAATCTGAGTAACTGTCTTGGGCTGCTCCCAAGACATAACTGCCTCAATCTTCGCAGGATCAGCTGTGATGCCTGCTCCAGAAATGACATGCCCTAAAAATGAAACCTGAGATAGCCAGAACTCGTATTTGCTCAACTTGGCATAGAGCTTGTGCTCCCGTAATGTATCTAAGACGATCCGCAGATTATTAGCATGATCCCCTTCATTCCGTGAATAGATGAGCACATCATCGATGAACACCACTACAAATTTGTCCAAGTATGGACGGAAAATCCTGTTCATCATATCCATTAAAGTCGCAGGTGCATTGGTGAGCCCAAACGGCATCACCACAAACTCGTAGTGTCTATAACGAGTCCTGAAGGCAGTCTTCGGAAAATCAGACTCTCGAATCCTCAGCTGATGGTAGCCTGAGCGAAGATCGATCTTCGAGAAAATTGAAGATCCCTGGAGCTGATCAAACAAATCATCGATGCGTGAAAAAGGATAACGGTTCTTCACCGTTCTCTTGTTCAGCTGCCGGTAATCAATGCATAACCTCATGGATCCGTCCTTCTTCTTGACAAATAGAACCAGAGCACCCCAAGGTGAAGTGCTCGGTCTCACGAATCCTAAATCAAGTAACTCCTGTAACTGCACCTTCAGCTCCCGCAACTCAGCTGGTGCCATACGGTAAGGAGCCATCGAGATCGGCTGGGTATCTGGTAATAATGTGATCTCGAACTCGATCTCTCTCTCAGGAGGTAATCCTGGTAGCTCATCAGGAAACACATCTGGGTATTCTGATACCACTCGGATGTCATGCATTATCGACTCCTGATCAGATACCTCCCGAACAAATGCAATGTATGAATCGCAACCCTGATCAACAAGTCGGTGAGCTCGCAACACTGAAATGTACTCCATGGTGGAGTCATGTATAGTACCCTCAAAAGTAAACTCGGGTAGATCTGGAATCCTGAAGACAACCGTCTTCCTAAAGCAATCAACAAGTGCGTGATGAGCTGATAACCAATCCATGCCTAAAATCAAGTCAAACTCGTCAAGCTGTAGAAGTAGACAATCTGCGAGCATCTCGTGTCCGCTAATCAGTACGGGCAAGTGCCTGACTATCAGAGAAATGACAAACAACTGGCCACCTGGCCCTCGGATGTGATATGGAGACGATAGTGTCTCTGCAACTCTATCTAAAGAAACTAGTAGCCTCGAAGCAAGAAAGAGTGTGTCGCACCGGAATCGAATAAAACATGGAAAGGTTGGCCCAAGACTAAGACCATATCTTTCACCACAGTGGGGGTTGAACGTGCCTGCTCCTCAGTAACTGTATGTAGCTGCCCCTGCTTGGCTGGTGCAGCACTGGAACCAGCCACACTCTGTGTGTGCCTCTGCTGCTGGAACGGTCGACGTATCGGTCCAAAGGATCATCGTGGTCTAGGTGGTGCTCTAGACGAGCTCCCGAAACGTCTCCCTCTAATGTCCTCGAACTTCTCTGCTGCATCAGAAGCCTCGGAGATGGATGTGATGTGCAGTCCAGCCAGCTTCTCTTGTACCTCCTCTCGCATGCCGCCAATGAATTTTTCCAGATTCTCCTCTGGAAATGCGTCAGCTGCTCGTGTATGTCGTGACAGCTCTGTGTATCGGATAAAGTAGTCTATGGCTGTCATCTGTCCCTGACGAAGCTCTGCAAAAAGTCGGCGCTGGGACTCCTTCCACTTCACCGAAAAGAAGTGGGCTCTGAACCTCGTCTCAAAATCACCCCATGTAGGCTCTCGGTCTAACTCAGATACTATGGCCTCCCACCATCTCTCAGCAAAGTCTGTCAGTGAATACTCCATGAAAGATAGCCACGTGTTTCGTGGCGCATGAATCATCCTGAGCACCTTCATCACTCTCTTCAACCACTGCTTAGCAACATCTGGTGGACCTGTGCCCTCGAACAGGGTATGTTGGCCCGCTGATAGGAAGTGAAGACCGACTGGTGCTTGTGAACGGCTGAATACTCGTGTGCATCCTCATCAGCAAGGTCAACGGGGTCCTGCTCCCTGTCAAATTCCGCATCATCTGCTCCAGGCTCAGGTACCTCCTCAAGTGGATCATCAGGATGAGGCTGCTCTACCTCAACAGACTGGTGTTGGTCTTGCCATGTTCCATCCTGGGATGGATGGTACGTGAAATCTGATAGGTCCTTAAACCTCATCTCTATATCTGTCTGTCTATCGGCAATCTCAGTCTGTTGTGCCAATATCTGCTCCTGTTGACCTCGCATGGCAGCCTGCTGCTGCTGGAGATCGGCGAGGGCAGCCAGAATGCGTGTCAACTGGTCAGCCGTCTCCTGACCGGGTCGGGATGTCATGGCTCTGCATGAGAACCATCTATTAGTCATAAAATTTATTGTTCACATATATTATGATATATGCTTTCTCCTCATGGGATATAATATGAAAATTAATGAAATCGGTGACATCTGTGGTGATTGAATCTGAATGTCATATTTCCCTTCTCGGACTCACGACTAGTCGGAAGACTGTCGCTATTCGAGAATTTAATGCGATCGGAATTGAAATTCTGTGAATGTGCGTATCGGGGTACCGCTGCTCTGATATCAAACTGTGAAAACCCCTTAGGATCCGGGTAACCGTTAATCACACATTTGCACTATTATTCACATGAGATCGCAGAAGTTATAGAAAAGCAGGGAATTTTTTTTTTACATTCACATTCATAACCACAAGCTAATAGAACAATTGGCACCAAAATCTCATTTCATTAATTTCCATATACTTTACAACATGTACAGTGACTGACAGTACATACAGAATTCCCAAAAATCTAACTGAAAAGAAAGAAACATAATACATGAACAAAAACTGACACAAAATAACCATACCATCGGGTATAAACTCTATCTCCTGGAACCATGTATAGCTACTGAGCTGCTACTGAACAGCAGGCTGTTTGCCTGCCAAGCGTGCAAGGAAGAAAAGGCGTCAGCGGGCACTGGTACTTCCCATAAATTTATAAAACATAAACAATGATTTAATATGTTCAAAAGTAACAAGTAGAAAGGTAGGAGCAACTCAATTTAATTTTATTTCTACTTGCAAATGTAAAAGATTTCCAAATTTCTAGTAAGCACCTTCTCATGATTAGCCATTAACCCAACATTTCCCACATAAGCATTTTATTCTCATTTTACTTAGAGACCATATTTGTGGATTTTGATGATGGGAAAGATGAGATGAGAAGATATAATGATTTATTAAATTCTTAAGTCTAGTGGATAGTCTATGGTCTTGGTCCGTGTGAAATCTCACACTATGACTTTAGGACTTGGGGAATGTCTTAGGGTTGGGGTGTCTCCGTAGGCATGCGGTGTTGTATAATGCATCCTAACTAAGTTCCCAACACGTCCACTAGCTTAATGACATTTCGAATCAGATTATAGTTACTTCCATTTACTCAATTTTGATTGTAAACCCTTCAAACCTCAAGTGCAACTGTCTCAGATGTAACCTTAGATGATGTAGATATGGATATGGATGATCTGGATGTAGAATCGCCAAGTTGGTTGGCGAAAGTAAAACTCAAGCGGTGAAGAAGCCAACAAAAGGGCTCTTCCGTCTCACCCTCTAATTGGAAGCGCAGTCCAATAGAGGGATAGGTCTACTCCCAAACTACGCCACTGAGATGGGTGAGAGAGACTTCCCGGAAAAGTCGCTCTAGAAAACAGCCCGACTAGTACGGGCAACCGAGCTCGTACGTAAAACTGAAAACGAAGGATCCCCCGCCTGGGTATCCTAAACAACGGGTCAGCGGAACTGGTCTAAAGTCGGGATCCCAACGAGGCGTAAAAACACTGCGAGCTCGCGTAAAAACCGAAAGAGGACTGGGATCCTAGACCCGCGCACTTGGCGGCCGCTGCCCTAACTGGGCTTCCTATCTCCCGCCCAGTTGAGGGTCATCGTGCCCTCGCACAGTCAGGTGTAAGGGTCACCATGACCGGCACATATGTTCGTCCGATGATTCATGACAACCAGGTGTCCCACATATTTCACATTGATGTACTTATAATGGGGATCTTCATGATTCTATGTGTATGGATCTTTATGTACTTTGGATAAATTGATTAAGATTAAGTCCTCAAATCGACATACATCAAACGTTGATACCTGGACTTTGGTTTCATTTCCTTTTAGAATATATATATATATATATATTTGGGCTTGAAACTTCTTATGTCTAACCGAGTCTTACCATTATATTAATCAACAAATTTTCGAATAAAATATTAGACATAGCCTTGTTCAGTTTAATTGAAAGATAGCATAGGCTAATAAAACCTTAGATATAACCGCAACCTACATCTTATTTCCTTTTTTGATTCCCAACAAAATTATCAAATAACCAAAACTTGATGCTTAAAAAAAACCCTTAAAGCATCAACCAGACTTTTATGTTGTTTAAGAAATAGGAGTCTGGTATAACCTCCATAGCTACGGAAGTATCGACAAATCTAATCAATCTATTTCATAAGATATCAGTCGGTATGAGCATCTTAAAATTCCATATAATATACTTATCTAATTCTATGTCCCTGTACCTTATCATTTATATATAGGAACATTTTTTTAGAGGTTGGATATAATTTCCAATCATTTTAACAGAACCCGGATTTCCAAAGAATAGTTTTGTGGCTATCTCTTCAATAATGAATTATATTACAATTGTTAGATACTAATCTTAATCGTATCAACAGAATCTGGATTTCCAAATAAATCATAATTTCCGATTTATTTAGGATGAATAGAGTCCAGAATTTCAATCTCAACTTACATTCTTCAAATTATATATCATATGAGTTTCAACTAAACAGTAGCTACATAATTCTAAAATCTAATCTGGTTAACGGTAAATCTATATATATTTCACCTAAACCTGAAATTATAAAAAAACCTATAATCTAACCTCCCAGGTCACATCTGTGCAAATCTGAAAATAAACAATTCAATTAGGAGTTGATTTAAAGTCTTGAAAATTTTTAGAGTTTCTAAATCTTCATAAATCTGCAATTCGGAGGACACCTTCATCTCTTAAGAAATTAAGATCAAAATGAACATTATACAAAGAGGGCAACAAGAGGGAAATTGGCTTGTAAATTTAGATCTTAAGTTTACATGCAAGGCAGCAAAGAGAATGGAAGGGGATTGTGCCTACTTGATCTCTCCAATTTGGAGAGAATGTTTGCATGCAAGGTTGGAATTTGGAGCAAGGAAGTTGCAGCTCCAGGGATGTTCTTGAATCAAATAATTATGAACTCCACAAGATATAACAGTTTCAGCTTAGCAGAGAATTTTAGATCAGACCTAAAAATTAAATTTTCAGAAGTTTATTTCATGCTATAGAGTCCCAAACTCTCAACAAAGAGGAAATCCATGATGAGAAACTTATGCATGTCAGCTATGAGGCTATGGATTGTAATTTGATCTTGTAATTATTTGGATTCCATAAAATGGTAGTAGAAGAGGAGTGTGGAACTCATGCATGGCAGCAAGATGAATGGCTGGGGATGTACCTTGGATTTCTGGCTTGGATCAAAGCATGCAATCAGCTCTAGAGCTGCTTGAACAGTAGCTCCAGCAGTTTCTTCCTTGATTCTGATAGCAACAAAGCTGCTGCTATGCAAGGAGTAGCAGGATCCTTCATCTTCTTTGTTTGCTGCAGATGCTGGAGTTCAGAGCAGTACTCCAAGGGTGCTGGACAACAGTAATGGCTGCTGCAAATGGCAGTAACAGCAGCCCTCAATCCTTGCTGGAGTGTTGCAAGCAGCAAGAAGAAAGGAAGGGGCTGGAGAGAATGGGGAAATTTGAGAAGAAAATTAGGAGAGGAATGATGGTCTCGTTGGAAATGGAAGGGGGAAAATGTAAAGGATATAAAAGGAGGATATGGGCGTTACTTGTAAGGGAAAGATGGAGAGGAAGGTGGGGAGGAAGCTTCCTCTTCATGACATCATTTGTGACATCAGCATGCTGATGTCAACATGTTGATGTCATATTCTCAATTTTTTTTAAAACAGTTGGAATCCAGCAGACTGTCGGCTGTCTGCTGCTGCTACAATAATAAAAATTTTATTTATTTGAATTGTTTAAATATGCCCGTACTTGCTCCACGGATGTCGGATTTCGACGCACAATATCCTGATTTGATCGTTTTTGAACGACGATCAATATGAGTATAATATTGATATGCTTTTGATCGGGTTTTGAATACCCGAAATTTTCGGATACGGTTTCGATTTGGGATTAAATTTCACGATTTTTAAAATATCAATCGACCTTCGATTGACAAATGGTCAATTCCGTTGGTCTTCTTTTGTCGAATCGGATTTTTAGGCGATCTCGTTTCATTTTGCAATTTCTGAATTTGCGTCGCCGCGACTTTTCACGACGCGTATTACGAAGCGACCGATTTTTTGTCAATTTCGCCCAAACAACTTTCGATTCATGACCCGTTGATCGTTTTAGGTTGTTTGGTACTGATCAACAACTTTATTGGGTTCATCGGACTCAAATCGTGTCGGGTTCGGGTTTTTCGCAAATCCCGGATGTTACATCCTCCTAGGAGACTTTTCCGTCTCGCCCTCTAAGTGGAAGTGTGGTCTAGTAGAGGGTTATGCCTACTCCAAAAATACACCCCAGAGATGGGTGGGAGACACTCTCCGGAAGTGTCACTCCAAAAACCGACCTGATCGGTACAAGCAAATGAGCTCGTAAAGAAACAATCAAAACCAAGGGTTCCCTAGACTAGGCACCGTAAGAACAGAGGATCAGCGGATCGGTCAAAACTTGGATCCCAATGAAGCGTAAAAACACTACGAGATTGCATAAAATCTGTACAAAAGACTGGTGTTAGAGTTATTACATTTACATTTATGCTTGTGACCCTTCGGGTTCCGTAAACCCACGTGACCCGTCGGGTTCCATAACTCTTTTACTTTCTAGGGTTTTCTCTGTATATAAGAGACCCTAGATCTATGGAATAAATATCTCATTCGTTCCTCTTCTCAACATGGTATTAGAGCGACGGTCCTAGATCGAAGCCTAATACCCTAAATCTGCGGCCACCACCAACCCTCTCTCCGTCGACAAGGAGAGAGGGATGGACCTCCTGCATCGCTCGTGGATTCAATGGTCTCGCACAAGGTAGTCCGAGTCCCCAGTAGCACCAGCTGCTACCTCCAATTGCACCTAAAGCACCGCCTGAGGTTCCAACAGCTCCAGCCGCACCTCCTGCGTCGTCGGCACCGCCTGGATCCCCCCTCCAACTGCCCTTTCTTCACCACGACTTGTTTCTCCCAACTTTTTGTTTCTCCCAACTTGATGTTCCATACTCTTTATTCTATTAAGTATGGGAGAAAGGGGGAGTCAGAGATGATTTTCCAGGACGTCTGTTGCGCTACCACGACTGACAAACCATACTCCGGACTACTACTCAGATCATTTGTCTTCACCGAGCATCGACTTCTTCGTCAGGGCGTATACTTCTTATTTTACAACCCGACTACTACTTCGTGTTGGAATTCTTCTACAATGATTCTTCTCCACGCATGACAGAGATATGTTCCGGTGACCTGCAAGCACGACAGACATACGTTTCGGTGACCTGATATTGCAGCGACTCTACATGCATGGCGGAGATACGTTCTGGTGACCTGAAGCCGCAGACCCGTCCTCGAGTGAGGTCTTCTACCAACAGCAAACATATGTTCTTATGACGCATCGTGTGAAGATGTGGTGTATACTTTTTCTTTTTGTTACAAGATGCAGCTTTGTCAGCTCCAACTTGAGGGAGAGTGTTAGAGTTATTATATTTACATTTATGCTTGTGACCCTTCGGGTTCCGTAACACTTGTACTCTCTAGGGTTCTCTCTCTATATATTAGACCCTAGCTCTATGGAATAAATATCACATTCGTTCCGCTTCGCAACAATTGGGATCCTAGACCCGCGTACTTGAGGGTCTTGCTTAACTGGACTTTCTATCTCCCGCCCAGCTGAGGGTCACTGTGCCCTCGCACAGTTAGGTGTAAGAGTCAGCATGACCGACACTATTAATTATTATTACTTATTTATCATCATCTTTACTTCCTTGATTACTCATCTCTTTCTTAATCTTTTCTATGGTCAATTTTACATATCTAGGTATCTTGTTAGTAAATTTTATCAATAGTGATCTAATGTTAGTATATTACACTTAAAGGATTGTTTCACAAAGATGATAAGTCCTTGAGGTCGCAGGTTATCATTGATTGATTCAATCACTTGTGAGTTATTTGTCTAAGAATGGGTGAACTTCCTAAATATTGACCCCCAAATCTTCTATCAATGTGAAGATATTTATGTTTTCCATATTCCATATGTATCTCTTTCTTATTTTCTAGTTCTGTTTTCCACTCTACGTAATTTACCCATAGTCCTCTCTACTATATAAGAGAGCCTAAGGTTCTCAGAAATAAACAACGCTCTTATTTTCTCCAACATGGTATCAGAGCGGCAGTCCTAGACCGGAGCTCTCGATTCTCGAAAAACCCTAACCCTACCTCCAGCCCCCCTTCTCGCGCGCCGTCGCCGCCTCGCGCGCGCACAATCGCCTCGCACGCGCCACTGCCCAGTGCGTCGCGGCCTCACGCATCTCCCCGGCAAGCCTCGCGCGCACAACGCCTCCTCGCACGCTCCCTCGCGCACCTCCTCGCGCGCCTCCTCGCGTGCTGTCTCGCACGTACAGCGGTTCGCGCGTGACTTTTTTTTCGTGCGCGGCACCCCAACAAGCTACTGTTGAACCTTCTAAGGCGTGAGGGTGAGCATGTAACTGGGTTAGCACGCCTCTCATGCTCCGTGCTTATCAACTTCGTCAGTTGGTCGATGGGTTGGTGTGCATGAGTCTACACGTGCACCCAAACCCATATATGTCTGTGTAGACATATAAACTTTGGTTTCCTGCACCCGTAGCAGTCTTCTTCCGGCAATATGTCTGAAAACAAGGTCGATGTACCCGCCACTGGCGTATTCAGAGGTCCAGCGCTTATTGTGAAAATGGACGAGACAAATTATGAGCTCTGGGCTATGCAGTTCATGAGCCTGATGAAGTCGAATGGTAAGAAGTATATCCTTACCAAAGAGGAGCCGGTGGAGAAGACTGGGGTGAATGCCTCATGGGAGGCGGACGATGCGTATGCCAAAGTCTCTCTATCTGGGACGTTGACGATAGAAATCGCCAACGATGTACTGCATCATCCCACGACCAAGGCTATGTGGGATATTCTAGCGGCGACATATTCGTAGGTGCTGAATGAGACCAAGATACTTCAATTGCAACATGATATTTTTACAGTCAAACAGAATGAGTGTCCCCTTCACTCACTGTACACATCCCTACGAGGAATGTTTGAGAAGCTCCATAGCTTCATGCCGTTGACGGCCACTCCTGAGCAGCAGAACACATATAGGAATGCTGCCATGGTAGGTGTATTCCTGGCTTCCCTTGATCCAGAGTATGGTGCTGCCCGGTCTCAGATTCTTGCTGACGCCACTATTCCTCCTATGAAGGAAGCTTTTCGCCGACTGAGTAGAATCATTGTCCCAAGATCGACTACTAGCCAGACACCTTCAGCGATGGCCGCCTCCAGAGGAAGAGGTGGCTCCTCTACTTTTTGTGGCTATGGCCCCCGGGGTTGTGGGGGTCGGATTCGTCAACCATGTAATTATTATCGTCGCCCTGGCCACTTCGAGGATACATGCTATTCTAGGCATGGCTTTCCAGCATCAGTTCGAGTAGAAGAAGTTGAGTCCCCTGCACCTTCCTCGTTGGACCAGCGATTTGATGATCTTGTTGCCAGACTGAGGAATATCATGCCTCCTGATACAGCTCTTGGAGGTTAGTCAGTTGTGGTCGTCTTTGCCTCTACCAGTTCACCTGCTACAGCCAGTACCTCAGGTAGTTCTTATGCTCTCACCTCTTGTGATGGATCTATGATTACGGACGGAATTATGGATTCAGGAGAAACACATCATCTTTGTGGGAACAAAGAGCAGCTTACTGCATATAGACATGTCGCTTCAGGACGGACTGTGGTGATAGCCAATGGGACACATTCCCCGATTATAGGACAGGAGGAGGTTAATTTGACGCCTTCCATGCGACTGCAGAATGTGTTATATGCTCCCGATTCTCTATGAATTTACTATCCATTAGCCAGATTACAAAGTATTTGAACTGTCGAGCTATTTTTGACTCATAGTCTCTTGTTTTTCAGGACATACCCTCGGGCAAGGTGGTTGGCTGTGGCCGTGAGCAGAATGGTCTCTATCATCTGGTTCGTACTCCCTATGTCAGCGCATCTCTCTACTCTATAAGATCAGACTCTCCATATACATGGCATCTCCGTTTTGGTCATCTACCTCTTCAGAAGATGTGTCGTGTTTTACCCCAGATTTCTCCGAAGTCATCCTTCCAGTGTGAAGCGTTCCAGTTGGGAAAGCATCGTCGGTCTACTTTCCCGAGTCGTCAGAGTCGGAGCAGTAGCTCCTTGTTTGAGTTAGTCCATATTGATATTTAAGGTCCCAGTCGTGTTCCTGACCTCCATGGACACAAGTTCTATCTTGTTGCCGTAGATGATTTTTCTCGCTTGTCTTGGGTGTTTTTACTGAAGAATAAATCTGAAGCAGGAGATGTGATTCAAATGTTTATCAATGAAGTTCAAAATATTTTCTCTTCTTCTGTGAAAATTGTGCGTTCTGACAATGCATTGGAGTTCTGTACTAGAGCTCTTTCCTTGTTCTTTTCATCTTGTGGTATAGTTCATCAAACTTCTTGTGTTTACACTTCACAACAAAATGGTGTTGCAGAGCGGAAATATTGACATCTATTGGATATCACTAGAACCCTAATTATTCAAAGACATACTCCACACTCGTTTTGGGGTGATGCGGTTCTCACTACTTGCTACCTAGTAAATCGCATGCCCTCGTATGTCTTGGGTGAGAAAACTCCTTTCTCTATAGCATTCCCTGAGAAGGAGTTGTTCTCTCTTACACCCCGCGTCTTTGGTTGTGTTGTGTTTGTCCATCAGTTGGTGCCTGGTCTTGATAAGCTCTCTCCCAGGGCTGTCAAATGTGTGTTTGTGGGATACTCCAGGACACAGAAGGGATATCATTGCTTTGATCCGCTGCGTCGAAAATACTTTGTTAGTGTCGATGTCACATTCTTTGAATCTGTGATGTTTTTCTCTCCTACAGGTGACAGAATGACTACTTCCCATTCTGATACTGAGGTCTACATGCCACCTCCTCCTATGAGTTAGTTACCTCCTACACCACCTCCCCCACCACCTCCTGTCATACCTTCACCTCCTCCAGTGATCGTTGTTCCCCCTTTACCAAAATACTTTACTCATCGGTCCTCTTCTGCTCATGGTCATTGTCTGTCATCCAGCAGGCCCTAGGTTTGTTCTGATAATATGATTTCTAACGATGAGTCTGAAGATCTATTGATACAGGGATTGCAGCAGGATGACGTTCATGAAAACTTGGACGTGCCTATCGTTATTAGGAAGCAGAGGTGTACTTGTGCATCCTACCAATTTGCCTCCCAGGTTTCCTTTCATCGTCTTACAGGCGATTTCCAGATATTGCAGTTACTCTATCTGCTGTAGAAGTTCCACGGACTTACCACGATGCATTGCAAGATAGCAAATGGCGCCTTGCTATGGAAGAAGAAATGGTCGCGTTGCATTCCCGTGGAACATGGACCCTTGTTTCTCCTCCTCCCGGAGCATCTGTTGTTAGCTGCAAGTGGGTGTTTACTGTTAAATACCATGCAGATGGGAGCCTTGATCATTACAAAGCAAGGCTCGTGGCACGTGGTTTTACTCAGACCTATGGAGTTGATTACTTAGACATGTTTTCTCCGGTTGCTCGACATTCCACTTTACATGTCCTCTTAGTTGCTATAGCACGTGATTTGCCTTTATTCCAGCTTGACGTGAAAAATGCATTTTTGTATGGAGATCTACAAGAAGAGGTCTATATGCAGCAACCTCCGGGGTTTGCTGCTGAGGGGGAGTGTCAACAGGTTTGTAGACTCCATAAGGCAATATATGGCCTTAAACAGAGTCCTAGAGCGTGGTTCCAAAAGCTTTCAGATCTAATTGAACGACAGGGATTCAAGAGGTCAAATGCAGACCATTCTTTATTTGTGCAGAAGACGCCTAGAGGTATAGTTGCCATCATGGTGTATGTTGATGATAGAGTTGCTACAGGAGATGATGAGCAGGAATCAAGATGGCGAAAGAATTTCTGGGCAGTCAATTTGTGACTAAGGATCTGGGCACCCTAAGGTATTTCTTGGGGTTAGAATTTTCTAGAAATGCACAGGGTCTTGTGATGACCCAAAGAAAGTATGTTACAGATATTTCTTGCAGAGACAGGCATGATTGGATGTCGACCTTCCCTTACTCCTATGGATCCTAGTATGAAGCTATATGATGATGATACAGATGAAGTCGATAAGAGAAGATACAGAGAGATGGTTGGAAAACTCCTTTATGTTACAATCACCAGACCAGATATTGCTTTTGCAGTGAGTCGAGTGAGTCAATTCATGGAGCAACCTCGACAGGTACATATGGATGCTATATATATGATATTGAGATATCTAAAATCATCTCCAGGCTCGGAATTACTATTCAAGAAAGGAGAAACACTCTCGGTATCCGCATATGCTGACGCAGACTATGCAGGTTGTCCTAAGGATAGGAAATCAACTTCGGGATTTGCGATATTCGTTTCTTGGAAAAGCAAGAAACAAACAGTTGTAGCAAGATCAAGTGTCGAATCCGAATACAGGGCTATGGCCCAAGCAAGTACATAAATGATGTGGGTCCGAGTAGTGCTAGGTGATCTACATATAGAGGTTCCTCTACCCATGGAGTTACACTGTGATAACCAGGTTGCTCTGTTCATTGTAAACAACCCTCTGTTCCATGAGAGAACAAAACATATTGAGGTAGATTGTCACTACACCAAAGATATGATACAAAAGGGCCTGATTTCTACTTCCCATGTCAGCTCTAGAGAGCAAACAACGGACATCTTCACCAAGCCACTGCCCAAAGGATCATTCCAGAAGTGTTCATCCAAGCTGAACATGATCGATATCTATGCTCCATCTTGAGGGGGAGTGTGAAGATATTTATGTTTTCCATAATCCATATGTATCTCTTTCTTATTTTTTAGTTCTGTTTTCCACTTTATGTAATTTACCCATAGGCCTCTCTACTATATAAGAGAGTCTAGGGTTCTCAGAAATAAACAACACTCTTATTTTCTCCAACAAATGCCATTCTTGGATAATGGTTCCTATCATGTTTGGTAACTGGGTTAAGTTGGGTTGGGCTATCCTTCTGCGAATAGGTGTTGTTTGGATGGTTGCAAGGGTTGGAATAATAAATGTGACGTGACATTGATTATGTGTTATATTAGCTTTTTTAATGATTATAATATGTTTTTTATATTATTTTTATTTGAACGTGGTTAAAAAATATTATAACAAAGGAATTACATGGTTCATACAACTAATTCCAACCCTGCAATGCATGGATAGAGCATAGGGTATGCCAGGTTGTCCCGTGGTAACCTGGCAACCAAACAAGGGTGAGGAACAAGTCTGGTCGATATTCCTGGGTCCGATCATGTTGCCAGCACTCAAGAGCATAAACAGTTTAAGACATGTAGCTTCTTATATAGAGATTGACTGAAAGGAGCATGTCACATATACGCTGACGAGACTTACCCTACCCAAAAAGGTAAACATTTCAGATGATATTCAGAAAGGAGTTTTGGTTTCAATAGATTTGTTGAGTTTTGTTTTATAATTGGGCGGGTAAATGGATCTTTGGGTGAGGGACCATTTACCCCGGGTTCCTATTTATGTACTCACTCCCTTGCTTTGTAGCATGTATGAGTGAAGAGAACCCTAATCTCGTGTTGAGATTAGGGTTATTGTGTCCCCGTGGTTTTTCCCGTGATCGAAGGGTTTTCCACGTAAATCATTGTCTTGTACGTGATCTTCTTGTCGTTTCAACATGGTATCAGAGCCCTGATCGGATCGGCCCCTTCCTTCATCTTCTTCCGCTTCGTTCCTGCCCGCGCCTCCTCGGATCGGATCGTTCCGGCCCCGCCTCGACTCTTCTGCTTCGTGCTCGAACCCCCCCCCCCCCGTGCCTGCGGCTTCTCGCACAGGAGCGGCGTACCTCTTCTCCGTGGAGCGGCTTCTCCTTGGTAAACCCCAGATCTGCAGGAGCGGCGTGCCTCTTCCCCCTACGGCGTGCCTCCGCCTGATAGCGCGGCGGTCCGCCAGCACCCGCGCCTCCCCAGGCGCTCGTCTCCTCCAGATCCGCACGTGCGGGACCCGTGCTCCTTTTCGCCCAGGCGCTCGACACCTCTAGGCATATGCGCGGGCCCCATCCTCCATTTACCCTGTGCGAGATTAGGGCCCAACCGAGTCCTGTGCGGGATTAGGGCAGGTGCGCCCGTCTCACGTCGTGTGTGTGCCTCAACATCCGGGTCCTGTGTGAGATTAGGGCCCAACCGGGGTTCTCTGTGAAGGTTTCAGCCTTGCGTGCGCTTGCGGTTGCGGAGGCCTCTCTGGCCTCACTGTGAGTTATTTCTTTCAGCCTTGCTCTTTGTCTGTTGCTGATTTTTGTTTCTATCAGAAGCTCGAAACCTCGCCTCCTCCCGCTCTATTCCAGCCTGATCTCCCCGCTCTAATCATTTTTTCCGATAGAGCTGAGCATATGTGATTCCGTTTTTTCCCTATAGCGCTTTTCGAGCCATTTCCTCGCCTCTCGTCCCTGATCTTCTTGGCGTCTGTGGCTCGTTTGATTTTTTGCTCAAGAAGATATTGGGGAGCCTATGGCCTTCAAGTTTGAGAATATTCCTTCGAATATTACAATGATCAAATTAACAAAAAATAATTACCTGATTTGGTCTGCGGCTATGGAAGTTGTGTTAGCCTCGAGAGGTCGCGGAGGCTACATTGATGGGCTGAAAAAGGCCCTTGTTGTTACTGATAAGTTGTATGATCAGTGTTACATCGAGGATAGCCAGTGTAGAAATTGGATCATAAATGCTATTTCTTCTGAAATTCATTCGTTGGTGCTAAGGAAGAAATCTGCTCGAGAGCAGTGGCCCACTCTTGAGAGCATGTATGGTCAGAAAAAATATGATATAAGAATGTACCAGTTGAGCAGGGAAGTCTACAATATGAAACAAGGGGATATGTCTGTTGCAGGGTATTATGCTGCGTTGAAAGCAAAGTGGGAGGAGATGGACTACTATTGTGATGACACGTGGACTAGTCCAACAGATCAAAAGAAGTTTTGGGAGGAGATATGGAAACAGAGGATCTTCATTTTCCTGGGTGGGCTTAACAGTGATTTTGAATCTACCAGAAGTCAACTTCTCACAACGGGGGTTGGCACCGATATTGAGGAGATCTATCATGCACTTGAATCTGAGGAGCAGCGGCGTATCGCAATGAGAGACGAACATGTCTCGTCTTTTGAGAAATCTTCTTTACTCAGTAAAGGGGGCAAAAGTGGCTACTGGAAAGACAAAAATGTGCTCATTGCAAAAAGACTGGTCACAGAATCGAGTATTGCTGGGAACTTCATCCGGAAAGGAAGGGTAACAGAGGGAAGAAACACATTGCTATGACCGCTGACAGCAAGAAGTTGACTGTGGAGCAAATTAAAGACCTTCACACCTATGTGCAGAAAATATCTAGGAGTACTAATGATGCTGATATAGTGAATATTGCAATGGCCGTGAAGAAAACTGAAGGTAATCATTTATTTAACAATGAATGGATTATCGATAGTGATGCTTCTGATCATATGACAGGGAATGCTAAAATATTTCTTGATTATAAACTTGCTTCGGGGAGAGAACGTGTAAATTTAGCAGACGGGTCTTTGCTGGAAAAGGGAGTATATCTATCATAGATAAATTTATGCTAAAAGATGCTCTTCATGTCCCTGATTTCCCAACTAGCTTACTCTCTGTGTATCGAATTACCAAAGATCTGCATTGTCGACTAATTTTTGATGAGACATCGTGTGTATTGCAGGACTTGGTGACGAGGAAGCAGATTGGGATTGGTTTGGCTGTTGATGGTCTATATCGCCTTCCTGCACGTGTGGTTTCTGCCCGGGTTGCTGCAACTGATGCAAAAGAATATGATGACAGGTTGGCCCTGAAGCGTTGGCATGAGCATCTTGGACATCCTGGTTATCCTGTTCTATCTTTTTTATTTCCTGAATTATGCAATAAAGTTGGAACAGATATTCGTTTTTGTGAAGTGTGTGAGCTCTCAAAGCACACTAGAACTGTTTATCCTATATCTAATAGTAAATGCAAGTCTGTTTTTGACATTGTTCATTCGGATGTTTGGGGACCGCCTAATCTGCGGAGTTTGGGAGGCCATCACTATTTTATGACTTTTATTGATGATTATTCTCGATTCACCTATGTGTACTTAATGAAGAACAGAAGTGAGGTTACAAGTATAATTCGAAGCTTTGTCAACATGATAAAAACCCAGTATGACACCAATGTCAAAGTATTACGGTCTGACAATTCTAAGGAGTATTTGGAGGGACCTCTTAGTGCATTTCTTGACGATAATGGAATTATTCATGAAACGTCTTGTAAGTACACACCTCAACATAACGGCATTGCTGAGCGGAAAAATCGTCACATATTAGAAGCTACTCGAGCCCTTTTTTTCCAAAGAAATACTCCAAAAAGGTATTGGGGAGAAGCTGTTCTCACTGTTGTTTATCTGATAAATAGGCGTCCGTCTAATGTGGTTGGAAAAAATACTCCATTTCTAATGTTACATCCTGATAAAGTTCCCTTCAACTTAACTCCTAGGGTTTTTGGGAGTGTTTGCTATGTCCACATTTCTGGTCCTGGCATGAGAAAATTGGACCCTTGATCTATGAAATGTATCTTTCTTGGATACTCAATTACACAAAAGGAGTACAATTGCTACGATCCGATTGAAAGGAAACTTCATGTTACCAGGGATGTTACTTTTCATGAGCATGATTCCTACTATGCAGAGAATTTTTCTCAGGGGGAGTGTAGTCAAATGGCTGTTGAGAAAAATAAAGATGATCTTCACTTTATGAATGAAGGCTGCGATGTAATCAATGATGAAATTGTTATTCCTTGTTGTCACAGTACTGGCAGACACGAGAGTGTAGATAACAATGCTGAGAGGATGGATGATGATCACAGACAAGAGACTATTGATGACAATATGATGCCAAACCACAATCCCAATCTTTCCTCGGATGATCCAAGTCATGACCACACTATAAGTAATTCCTCTTTCCCTGATAATTTGGTTGAAGACACTGACAATCGCTTGAATGACCTGGTCAGTGATACTGAAGATGTAGAAGAGGAACTTCGTATTGCTTTGAGGAAAGTGACAAAAACAACTAGGCCTCCTTTTCGTTATCCTATGGAAAATTATGTTTCGTACTCTCGAGTAAGCTCGAACTATAAAAGCTTCATAACTGTACTTGATTCTCATGTTATTCCCAAGAGTTCTGTTGAAGCCCAGTGTGACCCCAGGTGGGCAAAAGCTATGAAGGAGGAAATGGAGGCTCTAAAGAAAAATGATACTTGGGATATTGTGACAATTCCAAAAGACGCTCATTTGGTCGGTTCAAAATGGGTTTACACAATAAAGTTTAAGGCTGATGGTAAAATTGACAGATTCAAAGCCCGATTGGTTGCAAGAGGCTACAGTTAGAAATATGGTATCGACTACCTCGAGACCTTTGCGCCTGTTGCAAAAATGAAACCGTCAGAGTTATTATTTGTCTTGCAGTTCAATTTTCCTGGAAAATGTATCAACTGAACGTAAAGAATGCCTTTCTAAATGGAAGTCTCAAAGAAGAAGTTTACATGAAAATGCCACCAGGATATGATCAAATGGGTAAATGTTGCAAGCTAAAAAAGGCTTTGTATGGTCTAAAACAGTTGCCAAGAGCTTGGTTTGAAAGACTCAGGATTGTGATGATAAAAAATGGTTACAAACAGGCTAATGGAGATCATACTCTATTCATCAAGAGGACTGACCATAAGAAATCTATCCTTCTGATATACGTTGATGATATGATCCTTACTGGAGATGATGAAGAGGAATTGTCTAGCATAAAAGTAATTCTTTCAACAGAATTTGAATTGAAAGCTTGGGACAGCTGAAGTACTTCCTCGGTATTGAGATGGCTAGATCTCCACAAGGTATGTGTTTAAATCAACGAAATTATACCCTTAACCTTCTTCGTGGCTCAGGAATGGTTAATTGCAAACCTGCTTCTTATCCCATGGAGGCTAACCATAAAATGAGTAAGAAGGATGGGAAAATTCTCGATGATGAGGAGAAAGGTAGATATCAGAGGTTAGTTGGGAAATTAATCTATCTTACTCTCACAAGACCTGATATCACCTATGCAGTGAATATAGTCAGCCAGTTTATGCACGCTCCTACTACCGTCCATGTGAACGATGTTAACAGGATCTTGAGCTACATAAAGAAGTGCCCTGGCAAAGGGCTTATGCTCAAAAAACAAAGTAATGTTACTATTGAAGGATATGCCGATGCTGATTGGACTGGGACTGTTGATGATAGGAGATCCACTTCTGGGTATGCTGTGTACTTGTGTGGGAACCTTGTCATTTGGAGAAGCAAAAAACAACATGTTGTTTCAAGGTCAAGTGCAGAAGCTGAATATAGGGCACTTGCTAATGGTGTGACAGAAGTATTATGGCTACAGTTGCTATTAAAAGAATTAGGGACGGAAGCTGATATGCCTATGAAGATGTTCTGTGACAACAAAGCCGCTATAAACTTAGCAAACAATCCAGTGATGCACGATAGAACCAAACACGTGGAGATCGATCGACATTTTATTCGTGAAAAAATTGATGATGGACAGTTGTGTCTGCCCTACCTGAAATCCGAAGATCAGATTACTGACCTCTTCACAAAGGGGTTGCCTACGACGCAATACGAGTTGAATGTAGGCAAGTTGGGCATGGTTGACATGTATGCCCAACTTGAGGGGGAGTGTTGAGTTTTGTTTTATAATTGGGCGGGTAAATAGATCTTTGGGTGAGGGACCATTTATCCCGGGCTCCTATTTATGTACTCACCCCCCTTGCTTTGTAGCATGTATGAGTGAAGAGAACCCTAATCTCGTGTTGAGATTAGGGTTATTGTGCCCCCGTGGTTTTTCCCTTGATCGAAGGGTTTTCCACATAAATCGTTGTCTTGTGCGTGATCTTCTTGTCGTTTCAACAAGATTGAAGGAAGCCCAAAGTCCAATCAAGCCAATTCTATTCTTAACGGGTACAATATGTACATCAGATTGTCGAATAATATAGTTCAGCAAAGCAAGAAATGTTTTCCAATCACATCGGTGATTTTATCTTCTTGCCTAAATGGGAGAAAACCTTATAAAATGGATAAGAAGACACATTTGTACTTTTCAGTAATAATTTATTGCAAAACCAGATAAATAGATAAATAGCAGGTTCGTAGAGCATAATTATTTAATACTACAGTTTCTGCTTATTCCTGCTTTGTTCTGTGATTGCTTGCCATTAGACATGTGCAGTCTGCCGATTTAATGGATGTGTGCCATCATGTACATTTATCTTTATAGAACAGCTAGATTATACCTGCGTATAGCATCGAAACAGGTTATAATCTATTCTACATAAATCCTCACTTTCCAATCCCTTAAGATAATAAAAAGAAGTATAGAGGAAATACCAAGAAAATAGCAACCCAACCAAAAATAATCCAGCCACTATAATTCATATAGGTCAGTGCAACTGTCAAAACCAAAGATGAAGTGATCCTATGAAGCCCTTCGCCTAAGGCTGGTAATCCAAGAATAGGACAATTTCGTCTAGTGAATCACTACTAGATAAAAGAATCTGACATTTGAGGGATTTCATTATATAAAAAATCAATAGGCCGTGTCCTCTACAAAGGCACAGAATATCCAATTACATTGGTAATGCCTAAATTGCAAGAAAAAAGAAGCATCTTTCAAGAAGTGGCAAGGAAAAGACACACTCGATTTCATGAAAAGTGCATCAAACATGGAATCAATATGTATGGAACATCATGAATGACAACAAGAGGGGAGGGGTTAGTTTGTACCTTGGAGATTTCCAGTTTTGGGAGGAAATAGCTTGGATTTAAGGCATGCGGCAGCTCAATTGGAGCAACACAGCAGGTCCAGCTGCTTGGACATCAACCGCAAGGCTTCCATGCCTTGGTTGTAGCAGCTGTAAGCAGGTGGAGCAGCAAGGATTCCTTCTGCAGCAGGGGCTGTAGTTCTGGAGCAGCAACAGTTGCTGAAATTACAGGAGCAGTAACTCCAATTGATTGCCTGGAGAAGCAGGGGGAATGGCTGAAGGGGCACCTTCGATTGAAATTTATGGGAGTAATTAAGAAGAGGTTTGTGTTTATATTACCAAGGAGAGGAGCTTTGGTTTTGCCAAGTGGAGGAGAGAGGAAAGCCATGTGTTGGCTACAGCTGAACAGTGCTGGAATTTGTAAAAAGAAATATTATTATTATTTCTTTTATCTCTCTTGTTTGACCTACCAAAGTTCTATGTATTTGTACCTCGTATTTTCGATTCAAGTGCACGGTATCTTATTTCGACTGTCTATTCATGATGATCAAACAATATAAATTTCTTACTTTTCTGATCCAAGATGGATACTAAAATTGACGAAATATGATCTTGATTTTTGATAAAATTTTATGATTTTAAATTATCAAACGAACTTCGATCGACGAATGGTCGATCTCATTGTCTTATTTTGTCGAAACGAATTTTCTGATGGTCTCGGTTTGTTTTGTTGTTTCCAATTTTACTTCACGGCTTTTCCGATGGCTCGCATTACAGTGCGATCGACTTTTGATCGATTGCATCCGAGAGAGATTTGATTTGTGATCTACAGGTCAAACTGAAGTTATTCAATATTAATTGAATATTAAATGAACTTTCAGACTCTTAATTGGGTCATATTTGATTTATTAGGATCCGAATGTTACAAGTTAGATGCTAAAAACTGACATACGTGAGAATATATAGTGTTGGAGTAGGGCTGGCTATTGAATCAAGGCTCGATGAGCCAGACTCGGGCTCATCTCGATAAGGGCTCGTGAGCCAGGCTCATTAAGCTACTGAGTCGAGCCCGAGGCAGATTTTTGGGCTCGATAGCCTAGCGAGCCGAACCCGAGCTGAACCATGCTCAGCTCAATAACTCAATAAGGGAATCGATAAGGAATACATATAATGTTTATATTTATATATTTAGATATAATACACATACAAGAGGAGTTGCATGTTCAGCAATCGGTACTTGTTGTAGTTGCCTATGTAGGTAGTAATTAAATACGTATATATACCAAACCAAATTGTAGATCGATATAATTTTGTTTCGTGGGTACACTAGAACTATATATGTCTATATATGTGAATGTGAATTCCAACGTGGCAATGTTCCATATATATTATATTGTGGACTTAATTACGATCTCATGTTATTATACGTCTTTAAATAGGAACATATTTGATAATATATATTACCCACTAACGTACCAACCTATATTATATTTTTCTAAGGAACATATTGCTACATCTATGTTTATATTTTTCTAGGTTATAATTAGCAAATTAGTATTTTTTATTAGCAAATAGAATGATATAATATATAATATAATTTAGCATTTGAAGTATAACTTAGATAGTGGCCTACTGGTAAGGAAGACATTCTTCAAAGAAGAGGTCACAGGTTCAAGCCCACGCACTGCATTTTTCTACCAAAAAATACCATTTCCCTTAGCGAGCCAAACTTGGTTCAATAATTGGCTCGAGCCCAGACTAGGCTCAATAACGGGCTCGGCTCGAGCCTTATCGAGCCCGAGCTAGCTCGATAAGAGGCTTGAGCTCACCGAGCCCGAGCTCAAGCCAGCTCGGTTGGACTCGAACGAGCTCGAGCCAGGGCCTAGCTCGACTCATTGGGCTCGATAACCAGCCCTATGGTGGAGTATATGCATCATATGTAAGATGGGTAAATGGATCATTCCAAGATCCATTTACTACATCCAATGTTTAGTTTCGCATCTACCAGTAGTGAACCTTGGAGAGTTTGTGGTGGCTATATAAGAAGCATCGGAGTTCCTGTATCTAGTGAGAAAGTCAATAGACACATCACCCCTTTGAGGCATTCTCCCGTGGTTTCATCCTGCTCCTTAAGGAGTAGGGTTCCACGTAAAATAACGATGTTCCTCAATGCTCCTATATCTTTATTTCGGATACGCTTCCGCAATTTTATTTTTCTAACATGGTATCAGAACGGATTCGATTCTCGAGGATGATTTTATGTTTTTTATTTATTTTTGAGATTCAATTGTTCATTCTTGAAGATTATTTATAAGGCATGCCCACATTGGGTTTTAACTGAAAAATGATATGCTGAAAAAAAGGTGAATGTCCAAAAATAGGGAGTTGCAACATTTGGGCCCACCAATTGGGTCGTATCTTCAAGAAGGGAAAGGGAAGGAAGAGGCTTGGTTCAAAAAAAGAAAGGGTCTGATGCATTTTTTAAAAAGGGATCATTGAGTTTATGGGCCCAATTGGGTCGTGAGTTAAAAAAAAGAAAAAAAGGGCTTAATAAAAAAGATTGCTCGTTTTAAAAAAAGGGCAAGCCTAAAAAATGAAAGTGGAATGTTGTATGCAAAGAACAAAAATGATTAAAAAATTACGAGAAGAAAAGCCATAAAAAATAGAATGGCTCATTAACAAAAAAAATCGTCCAAAACAACCACATGCAAAAAAGGAGGGAAAAGTCGGAAAAATGCTGATGATGGATTATTAAAAAAGAGTGATTATTTTTATTCCTCCACATCTTCACCTCTTCTCCTAACTTGGTCGATGTCTTCAATTCTGACCAGTACGAGAGAATTATGGAGTATAATGTATAGTTTAAAAGGTTAGATTCTGTTTCATAGTTTGTAATTTGATTTGCACAAGTATGCGATTATTATTTGTGTGGTCCCATCTTTTATTTAGATTGAAAGTTTTCATGTAGCTCATATGGACTCCAGAGTAGAGATCTCATTCTCTAAGTCATTGTGGGCTAGGATTTTCATGTGGTTTCATAAGGGACTATATAGCATAGATCTTATTCTCTGAACCAGTATGGGAGAGACCCGATTCTTCAACAAGGAGATATTCATACTCCATTCTCCTATGATCGTAGACTCTCCAATGAGGATGTTTTTACGGTTTTTCCAATTCGGTCCTTCGGAGAGATGGAGCAGTCATAGTTCTCCAGGTGGAGACTCATTACAGTTTCAGTGACTCTGACAAATGCAGTACAAAGAACATATTCTCCGATGAGGAGACCCAGTTCAACTCACACTCCAGCCATTTAGTTCCTCCTCACCGACACGACATGAGAAGCAAAATTCTCGACAACAACCGACGATAGAGTATGCGTTGAGTTGATATTGTCTCTATTTGTCCAAGCTGAGCATTGTATGCTCCAACTTGAAGAGGAATGTTGTAGTATGCATCCATTGTGTAGGTGGGTAATTGGATCCCTACAGAGTCCAATTACCACACCCTCTTATGTTTAGTCATACATAGATTATTCGTGGGACTTGGAGATTCAGTGAGGGCTATATAAGAAGCCACATACCCATTGTATCAGTCTCCAGCACCTTCTACTTCAGATCAGAGATTTGATGATCTCGTGGTCAGACTTAGGGATATCATACCTCCTGCCTCCTCTCCATTAGGACATTCAGATGTGGCAGCTTCTGCCTCTGCTAGTACGTCCGCTACAACCAACACCTCATGTAGTCCTTATGCTTTTACCTCTTGTCATGGACCTGCAATTACAGAGTGGATTATGGACTCCAAGGCAACCCATCATTTATGTGGAGGCAGAGAGCAGCTTATTGCATATAGACAGGTTCCTCCTGGGAGAAATAGCCGACGGGACTCATTCCCCGATCACGGGACAAGGGGAGATTAGTTTGACGCCTTCGATGCATCTGTAGAATGTGTTACATGCTCCAGATTTCTCTATGAATTTGTTATCTATTACTCAGATTATGAAGGATTTGCACTGTCGAGCTATTTTTGACACATCGTCTCTTGTTTTTCAGGACATTCTTACGGACAGAGTGATTGGTTGCGGCTGTGAGCAGGGTGGACTTTATAGTCTGGTCTGCACTCCCTATGCAGGCATGGTTCGGAAATGCGGTCCATGCGGCCGCATATGCGGCCACATATGCGTATTCGGTCACTTGACCGAAGCGCATATGCCATATGCGGCAATATGCGGTCAAAACGCATATGCGGTCCGCGTATGCGGGATATGCGACCGCATATCTTATAGGATTCATGTTATCCGTGGCATGTTGATGATACATTAACTTGATTTTTTCTCCGAACAACTCTTATATCATCATTTACATTGATGCATCTATTCATTATTCTCATATATGTTGCATTTGAGAATATAATCTAGGGTATATTTTCTCATATCCATTTCCCACATTGTTCTCAACACTTATTAATGAATTGTTTACTGCCTTTTGAATTTCATATCTAATGAAATTCATTCTAATTCTTTAATAAATATGAAATAGTTGACTAACAATATGCCACTTTACATATTTATGCTTCTAATAAATTTTATATGAAAATACAATTTTCCCCTATATTTTATGTCAATGGTTTTGTCCAAATTTTAGGTGTATGATTTGTATACCAATGATTATTTTTAGTTTTTGTTATCTATAGGATCTAATATGTACATTAAAGATTTTCTTATAGAATTCATGTGTTCCCTGTTGAATCCGAATTTGTGTATGTATATATATATATATGCACTAAAATTCAAAATACACACTAAAAAATAATCAATTTATAATATCATGCAAATATATATCTTATTAATTATATTATCTTATTTGAAAATTTTGTTTTTGGATTTTGTTAGATCATCAACTTTGTTATACAATCACATTTTATTGTTTATTTTATAATATTTTAAATTAAAATATTACAAACCGCATAAACCGCATATACTTTCGTATACTCCTCTGCATATCCGCTTACTCGCTTTAGACCGCATGACCGAACGGATACCACATACCGCATTTCTGAACCTTGTATGCAGGCGCATCCCTTCATTCAACTGGACAAATCTCTTCTTACACCTGGCATATCCATTTTGGTCGCCCCCCTCTCCAGAAATTGTCACATTTTGGTGCAAATTTCTCTGGGGTTCTCCTTCTACGGTGAAGCGTGCCAGTTGGGAAATCATCATCGATCAGTGTTTCCCAGTCTCCATAGTTGGAGCAGTAGCTCCCTTTTAGAGTTAATCCATGTCGATATTTGGGGTCCAAGTCGTGTTCCTTATCACCAGGGACACAGGTTTTATCTTATTGCGGTAGATGATTTTTCCCATTTGTCGTGGGTCTTTCTATTGAAGAATAAATCTGAAGAAAGAAATGTGATCAAAATTTTTATCAATGAAATGCAAAATCTTTTTTCTTCTTCTGTGAAATTTGTGAGGACAGATAATGCTTTGGAGTTTTGTACTCATGCACTATCCTATTTCTTCTCCTCCCATGGTATAATACATCAAACATCATGTGCTTACACCTCTCAGCAAAATGGTGTTACAGAGAGGAAATATCGACATTTACTTGACATCACTCAAACCCTTCTTACTCAGAGTCATGCCCCACACTCGTTTTGGGGTGATGTTGTTCTTACGACATGTTATCTTGTGAATCGCATGCCTTCGCCTGTTTTGGGTGAGCAAGTTCCTTTCACTCTAGCTTTCCTTGAGAAGGAGTTGTTCTCTCTTCCTCCCCGTGTCTTTGGTTCTGTTGCATTTGTTCATCAGTTGGCTCCATGTCCTGACAAGCTCTCTCCTAGAGCTGTCAAATGTGTGTTTGTTGGGTACTCTAGAACCCAGAAGGGATATTAGTGCTATGATCCATTACGCAGGAAATACTATATAAGTGCCGATGTCACATTTTTTGAGTCTGTGATGTATTTCTGTCCTTCAGGTGACAGGTTGGCCGCTTTAGAGTCTGATACTGAAATCTACATGCCACCTCCTCCTCTGAGTCATTTGTCTCCCCTACTTGTTACACCACGTCCACTGCCGCCACCACCTCCACCACCACTACTTCCTTGTCACAGCCGCATGTGACCATTGTTCCACCACTACCCAAATTTTATACCCGTCGTCCAGTTTCTGCTCATGGTCATCGCCTGTCATCCAGCATGCCCCTAGTTTGTTCTGATAACATGGCTTCTAACGATGGGTCTGGAGATATTTCTGTGCAGGAATCATTACAGGAAGACGTTACAGATGACCTGGATATACCCATTGTTGTTCGAAGCAAAAGCGTACATGTGCGTCATATCCGCTTGCTTCGCATGTGTCCTTTCATCGCCTGACAGGGGATTTTCAGAAATTTGCAGTTGCTTTGTCTGTTGTGGACATTCCACGAACTTACCAGGAGGCCTTGAAATGTAGTCTTTGGCGTTAAGCTATGGAGGAAGAGATGGTTGCCTTGCAATCTCGCAGTACATGGAGTTTGGTGTATGCCCCTCCTGGTGCCTCTATTGTCAGTTGCAAATGAATGTTTACTGTTAAACATCATACAGATGGGAGCCTTGATCGTTACAAGGCAAGATTTGTTGTACGTGGTTTTACTCGGACCTACGGTGTAGATTACCTGGACACGTTCTCTCCCGTTGCTCGCCACTCCACGTTATGTGTTCTTCTTTCAGTTGCAGTGGTACGTGACTGACCCTTATTTCAACTAGATATTAAAAATGTATTTTTTGTATGGAGATCTACAGGAGGAAATATACATGCAGCAGCCTTCGGGGTTTGTTGCTACGGGGGAGTGTCAACAAGTATGTAGACTCCATAAGGCAATATATGGCCTTAATTAAGTCCAAGGGCATGGTTTCAGAAGCTCTCGGATCTGATTGAACGGCAGGGGATCAAGAGGTCAAATGCAGATCATTCTCTATTTGTGCAGAGAATACCTAGGGGTACAGTTGTTATCATGGTGTATGTTGATGATATAATTGTTACAGGAGATGATGTGCAGGGAATAAATATGGAAAAAGAATTTCCGGGTCAACAATTTGTTACCAAGGATCTGGGCACCCTAAGGTATTTCTTAGTGTTGGAATTTGCTAGGAATGCGCAGGGTCTTATGATGATCCAAAGAAAAATATGTAACATACATGCTTGTTGAGACTAGCTTGATTGGATTTCGACCTTCTACTACTCCTATGGATCCTAGCATGAAGTTATACGATGATGATACAAATGAGGTCGATAAGAGGAGATACAGAGATATGGTGGGAAAGCTCATTTATGTTACTATTAATAGATCGGATATCTCTTTTGTTGTTAGTCGAGTAAGTTAGTTCATGGAGCAACCTTGACAAGTACATATGGACGCTATATAACATGATATTGAGATATCTAAAATCTTCTCCAGGTGCAGGACCATTTTTCAAGAAAGGAGCAGGTCTCTCTGTATCCGCGTGAGCTGATGCTGACCACGCAGGGTGTCCTAAGGATAGGAAGTCTACTTCGGGCATCGCAGTGTTCATCGACAGTTCTCTTGTTTCTTGGAGAAGCAAGAAACAAACAGTTGTGGCTAGATCAAGTGCCGAATATGAGTACATGGCCATGGCGCAACCAAGTACAGAAATGGTGTGGGTTCGAGCAGTGTTAGTAGATTTGTATATAGATGTTCCTCTAACCATGCAGTTACAATGTGATAATTAGGTTGCCCTATTCATTGCAAACAACCCTGCGTTCCATGAGAGAACAAAGCATATTGAGGTATATTGCCATTACACTAGAGATATGATTCAGAAGGGTTTGATTTCTACCTTATATGTCAGTTCGGGAGAACAAACAGCAAGTATCTTTACCAAGGCATTGCTCAGAGGACCATTTCAGAAGTGTTCACCCAAGCTGAGCATGATTGACATCTATGCTCCATCTTGAGGGGGGTGTAGAAATATATGTTTACGTATTCTATGTGTACTATTTTCTTATTTTATTTTCTTGGTATCCATCTTATGTAATTTACACATAGGACTCTCCTCTATATAAGAGAGCCTAGGGTTCCAAGAAATAACAACGCACTCATTTCTTCCAACATGTGGATTAGAAATACCTAGGATGGGATACATGCCGATATAGATTCTCACAAGCTCTCATAACACAAGGGAAAAAATGTAGATGGGAAAGAAAGAAGGTCCATGGATACTGCAACAAAATTTGGTAAAACTTGTAATCTGCGGCGTATTCCCTAGAGTTTGGAAGTAGAGTTATCAACTTAGTGATGTTTCTCCTATCTACTTTTATCCACTATTTGGTGGTTCTAGCACCGCATAGAGTGTTAGCTTTGTGTTTTTCCACAATTTGATTTATAAGGGGAATCTATTCCCTCCCGTGGGTTTCTGCACAATGTGCTTAGTGATATCATCGAGGTTAGAGCATCAGATGTATCAAACCCACATTTTTCAGTAGTATCTGTACAAGCGTGATTATATAAGCATAGCCGCCTATTTAAGAGGCATCTTAGCTTTATAAATGAAATCCTCGTGTTGATGGCTATCTTATGGCATTCAACAAAAAACTGAAGGTACCTTGCTTAACAAATTTGTATTTCTACAATAGTCCCTAGGAATTAACCCCATTTCCTTCTTCATATTATAAGGCATGCTCCTTGTACTGTTTTCTATTGCATGTTTTCAGGGGAAACTTAGTGATGGCAGAATAGTGGCTGTCAAACAACTTTCTCGGTCAACCCCCCATGGGAAGAAGCAATTTATAGCTGAGATTGGTACTATATGTGCAGTCCAACATCGCAACCTCGTTAAGCTGTATGGTTGTTGCTTTGAAGGTGTTAAAAGGCTAGTGGTTTACGAGTTCTTAGAAAATGGAAGCCTTGAGGATGCCCTTTATGGTATTGACTTGCAACTTCTGATCACACACCAATATCCTAATCTTTAATGCAGAGTTTATTATTTTGTATATCTATAGCGAGTAAGAAACTCATTTGTTGGTGCTTTGCAATTCAGGGAAAAGCCATTTGCAACTTGATTGGCCTGCTCGTTACAATATCTGCCTGAACACGGCTAGAGGATTAGCTTATCTTCACGAAGAATCGAGATTGAGGATCATACACAGGGATGTTAAAGCTAGCAATATCCTTCTTGATGCTGATTTCAATCCCAAAATATCAGATTTTGGCTTGGCAAAACTTTTTGATGACAGTAAGACACACGTGACCACCAATGTTGCTGGAACCGTGTAAGAATCTGAGTTCTGTCCATTTATATAAACTCGTCATTAACACGTCTGAAGGTGATTTCTTTCTTATGAAGTGGATACCTCGCACCAGAATACGCTTTGAGAGGACATCTTACTGAAAAAGTTGATATCTTTGCATTTGGCATTGTCGTCTTGGAGATACTTACTGGCTGTCCAAACAGTGGAGCATATGCTGCTAATGGACAGAAGATGTTTCTTCTTGACTGGGTCAGTTGACACTAAATCTCAATTACATGTGTATGGACAAATCCACCATGGCCACCATGCACCACTACTGAAGTTTTATATTCATGCACTTACATTGGCATACTTGGTCCCGCTGAAAAGGAACATATAAGGATATTCACATTAACTCTCCAATATTAAAACAACAAATTCCTCTATGGCATCGGCCAACCATCTTCTCCATTTTCTTGATAATCAATCAGATGGTAGGGACAATAGGGATCTGATGGAGTTTGATCTCATTCTGCGAAAACAATTGTCGAGGACTTAAAAAAATATTATTATTGGGTGGAGAAGGCTTTCTTACAGGATTGATTCTATATTTAAGCCTTTTAATAATCTATATATTTCATGCTCGGAAGTGATGATCTGCATAAAAAAGTTAGTAAAAAATTCATGATTACATGTTATTATTGCTAAATCTGATGGCTATGACAATGTAAAAAAAGAGGTAAATGGAACTTGTGGGGTTTGAACCTTGATTCTTTGGGTGACAGCACCCTGATCGACCACTAGACCATTTGTGTTCGAGGGTTAGGAAATTATTTTATATCTGTCTATGTCCAATTATATAGTACAACTTGGAATGTTGCATTACTTCAATCTGTTGTGTGTTCAATCGTCAATTTTGTCTTTGATGCAACATTTAAATTCATAAGGCTATTACTTACATCTTGACAGGCTTGGCAATTGCGTGAGAACAACTGTCAACTGGACATGATGGATGCAAGACTATCCTACTACGACAAGAAGAAGCCAACCGAATGATTGGGGTGGCTCTTCTATGCACGCAGTCAGACCGATGTTACGCATGCCAATGTCAAGAGTGGTCGCCATGCTGGTCGGTGACATGGAGATCAGTGAGGACATTCTTAAGCCCACTTATCTGGCGGACTGGAGCTATGATGGAGTAACCACGGCCTTCACAGGGACTTTCGCAGAAACGCATGATTTCACTTCCAGTCAATTCGGGACATCCGAATTGTCGGGAGTTTCTCCGAAAGCAACGACCATGCTACTTCCTCATCACAGTGATGGTGGCTTCCACTGAGCCTATCTCATGTGTTGCAGAGATCAGGAGACTGCATTTGCTTGGTGTAAGATGCAATTCCCAACAGACAACATTCAAATGTTTTTACTGTTCTACAAGAAGGGCCTTATCGTTGATGCTGATGTCAAGTTCATGATTCAACTCCAATGCTCGTAGATGACAGTGATGGAGGCCTGGAAAGCTTCTCTTGTGTGATGAGGTTAATAATTTTACCACATGAATTAGTTATTGTAAGTAGCATTATTTGTGCAGTTAGCAAACCAGAAAGTTGTTGTGTTGCATTTGAGATACAAACTCCATTGGTTTGTATGGTCCAAGTTCTGGTAAATAAGAAATGTTTGAATAATTTCTAGCACAACAAGAACAATTAGTGCATGTGCGAATGAGTAACAGATCGTATGAACTGCATACGTGCCGAGGAATATCAAGATTGTTGGAGTATTTGTTATGTGCGCCTATTGAGTTGTAGCAGGGTAATGGATCCTAGAGAAGAATCCATTTACCCCATCCAATGTTTAGTCCCACATTGTCCAGTGGTGGGACTTGGAGGCTCTGGAGAGGCTATATAAGGAGCCTCAAACCTCATATATCCATTGAGAAAAGCAATAGAAGTATATGCCCCTTTGAGGGCTTCTCCCGTGGTTTCATCCCGCTACTCACGGAGTAGGGTTCCACGTTAAGTCCCGTGTTCTTATTTTCTTTATCTTTTATCCATGTTTTCGCTTCCGCTTCCTATTTCTTAACAAAGATAACAAGTTGCAAAGTCAAGAAACATTCATTATCAAACACAAGGACAAATTAGAGTTTATAATGGAGAAACACATTATAAGCACTTAAGGGGACATAAACAAGTGATGCGAAACGACAATCTTGACTATTGGCAACCTAGACAGGACAATTGTATGGCACCAATCCCTTCTGGTTCATCGTAGAAAAGGATCATTGTCGTCGTCCTTTCTAGTGAATAAATTTGGGTAACAACGACAATGTTCGTCTCTTTTGATTTTTCTAAGAGGATGGTCATGCAATGCTCGTCCCAACTCTAACATTCGAAGATGAGGCTCTTCTTGACAGCCATTCTGATGTGTCAAATGGGATGGATAAAATTTTGAATAAAAAAATTAGCAACGATTAGGTAAAATTTTGAAAACTAACAATACAAAAACGTTGATAAAATGTATTATTACTAATGATATAATAATGTATATGACATTCGCCATCGATTTCAAGTATAAAAAAATAAAGTTTTTATTAGTTGTACCCCTATGAGATATTGCAATATCAGTTATGCCCCTCTTTTTAAAAATATTAGTTGTGCTTCTGACTTTTTCCACAATGATCACTTGTGCCCTCGGTTTAGTTGTCGTCCATCCCCCACACAAATGGATGCTAAATTTGGGGACACGGTGAGAATTAGATTTAAAAAGGATTAAAAGATCTTCCTCCCCCTCCTCTGCCCTAGCCTCCTCCTCCCTCTCCTCCCATGGAGAGCATGAGGAGGATGCACCTCATCATGGAGTTCACGGTGGATCCGATCATCCCCATGTTTAGGACGTGGCAGTTGATGTGGGCACAGAAGGCCTCCTCTGCATGCTTGTTGTTCAAGATGTTGATGGTGAGATTGATGCCCCAAGCGATGAGGCTGGAGACGAGGAAGAATCTAAAAGAGAAAACCTCAAAGAGGAGGTGGTGCTAGTGGGCGAGAGAGGAGAGGGACGCAGAGGAAGAGGAGGTGGTGTTGGTTGTCAGCGGTGGTGGGTTGAGGGAGGAGGGGCTGGAGGACAAGGATTGGGACATGGCAGTTTGGATAGTTATGCATGTCCTAACCGCATCATGGCTTGAAAAAAAGCATGGTTAAGTTCAACTCATTGACAGCTAAAGTAATAAAAGGGCACAAGTGATCATTGTGGACGAAGTCAGGGCCACATCTGATATTCCAAAAAAAGGAGGGGCGTAACTGATATTGAAATATCTAAGAGGAGTACAATCCTAAAAAATAAGGACAATATAGTGATGATTTTAAAAAATACTATAAACCAATTTTGTTATAGTCAACTTTTCTTTCTAAATAAGTTGAATTATATACATATATATAATATAGGGGTTGGAGAGGTTACACCAATGTGCATGTAACTTGACACGCATTGGTGTTAGAAATGTCCATTTTTTGACTTTTTGAAATGAAATTATGTGAGATTTAGATCACAATGATGCCATTCAAAATTCAACTTAATTTGAAACTTCTAACACATCTATCAAGATTGTCAAATTTTAATAGTCTCTGAATTGTAGAAATTGAGCCCTTTCATATGGGCATGTTAGGAATGTCTGTTTCATATGAAATTTGAAACACATATTCCACTTATCATTCTAAGTAAATCCTCCAAGAATTCATTAAAAAATTAAAAAAGGAAACTTATGGCACCACTACATGTCAAGTTACATGCACCTTGGTGCAAGCTCCCTAGCACTATATATAGGGATTTTATCCAATGGACCATGTGCCATTAGAATTGGGATGTGCACGTATGATTAGCCATTAGATGATAATCCAACAATCATGATTCTCAGTGTACAATTCCTTCGTTCACGCTAAGAATATGCTATTATAATAGTTCCCTCCACATTATTCTCTCTCGATTTTGTATCTTTTTTATCGTAATTATGTCTACCCTCATTGCATCAAACTTATTTCCAAAATGGGAAAGATCATCTTTGTCTTACTCATGATGCGTTTCAACTTAAATTTATTGTTCTATATTTGTTTGTTACTTATTTCAATTTCAATTTTTACTAACATTTCCTTGTTTACAACTATAGCCTATTCTATTATTACTATCATTGCACTTCTTAATTATTTATGTATTTAATTTATGATAAATTACAATTTGGGTCCCCATCTATGGGTCCGATCCTAGAATGAGTCCCCGTCTTTAAATTATAACGATTCAGATCCCATGACCATTTAGGAAACAGAAATTTTGGGGTTCATGACGAATATGTCCTTGTCGGGAAGGGAATGAGGGTTGGGTTCCAACTTTTAAAATATGGCATATTCATCATCAGCCCCAAAAAGTTTTTTACATTAACGGTCCTGGGATCCCAATCATTACAATTCAAAGATGAGGACCCATTCAGGGATCGGACCCATACATGGGGACCCAAATTATAATTTACCTTTTAATTTATTTACTTACAATAGGTTGTATGTTACTATTACTAATACAAAAAGTTACCACTCATACGTTTTCTCTAAATATACTGAGTTACTGATGTAATTTTAGTTTTTACTAATAAGGTTTACAGTTTTACTATTGATTTTAGAAATGTTACTCATCATGTGTTTAATTTTAAATAGCTTTATATTACTTACATTTCATCAGTATATACTAGAAGTCTTTCTTTATGTTATTGCTTGTACTTGAATGCTCACTTACGTTTTATATTAAATTTAGTAATACTCCTTTACATTTTTCAGCAACATTTGATACTTTTTAAAGTAACATTTGCAACATATATAGTAACATCTTAAA